>VMYD01000359.1:5210000-5810000 GCA_007663325.1 Eucalyptus pauciflora
CGTCAACCATAGAATCATCATCATTTTATGATATTATATCTGCCACTCGTTGGCATTCTACTAAAGTTTTATATTCAATTCGATTTATCTCATCAAGCATAATGATCTTACCGTTGTTTCCAGAAAGTTTTGTGCACTTGATTGAATGGCTCGTGACGTATGCACTGACGAGGATTTCCATTGCAAACAGTGAGGAGAACATCATCGGGTGGCAACTTTCGGCCGTAAGTATTATGCAAATCCGACGTTGTCTTTCGTCCCATCGAATCAATCATGCATGCAGCATTAAAGTGGGCTGGACAGTGACCCTCGATATTTTGTTGCCACCACGAGGGCACGAGGCAATTAGAAGCTTATACGGAGAGAAAAAAGGGCCAACTGATGAACTTTTTTGGTACCTAATCCTACACAAGCGCGTAATCTGATTGATTCTTTGTTGGTTTAGGTGGCAAAGGGAAGATCCACGTTGAGTTCCCGCCTTTTTAATTTTCATTATTTTATTTTGTTTTCCTTTAATGATGATGATCCTAATTAAGTTAATAAAGCCTAAACTCCCTAAGTACCTCGCTAATCTTATATTGGGTGAGATAAAAGTTAAAACTCAATGGAATGGCCCAAATTAGTTTTGACATTAGTTTGACATGTTTTGCATTTCGTGGTGTGGGAAATTGAACTTTATTGTGTGCTAAAATCCACATAGATGTTCAATCCTTAATAATTAAGCCGATCCAACAAAAATTTAACCTCTTTCTGCCCTTTTTAGCCTCTGTCATTATTCAACCTAAAAAAAAAAAAAGCTCCACCAGTAATATTGGAAGTAGAAAAACATTACAATTAATGAGTAGTATCACGGTATGTTAGAAATTTTAGATTGGCTAAGCGTTTCTTTTTCCCTTTTGATCAGAGACTTGGGCCTCATTTGGTCGCACGGATAGGATATAATTCATCGTATCCTATATTTGGCGTCCCAAACCGATGATATACAGCCAGATAAGACCAGATAAAATCCAGTTTGGGGGTGGAATAGAGATTATAGGTTAGATAACAGAAAGAAAGAACAATCTTATTTACGGACAAATTAGCTCTCAGGCAAGCACTCTTGGCTGGCTGAGCTTCCTTTCTCTCTCTCTGAACTGTAGATTTGTCTCCACCCGACCCGACCATCGCGAGGATAGTGATCCTCATGCAACCTCCCCGAGTGGGTTGCAATACCCATTTGGTGACCACCTGGTACTTGGTCTCCCAAGGCGACCACCGCCTATGGTGGAGATTGTTCTCTATCTCCACCATCTATCAACACTAGGCAGCCACCATCGTGGTGGTCACTATAAAGAGGCAACAGCGGCAGCCGCGGCGGCCACTGTCTTCAATCGCTGTCACAGAAGCTGCCACTGTCCCTAAATCTAGCATATTTTTTATTCGTTTTCAGCAATTTGTTGATTTTTTTTTTAAAATTTTTAATCTAGCCTAGTTGCACTAATAATCGGATTGGATATGATATGACCATATCAGTTGTTATATCCAGTATATTTCCTAACAAAAGATTGGACAGAAGCAATCCAGGGGTTTTTTTTTTTTTAATCTCATCCTATCTTTTTGTATCATAACTCGTATCTTGATTATGAATAGACTAGCACAACATACACTTTAGATTTGTGAAATAGAATCACTCCTTAAGAATAATCTTCTGGAGAATTTTATCACGTCCATCATGTAAAGAATTTCACACTATCATTATTATATGCATGGCATGTGAGCTTGGAGTTAGTTGTTTACATAAAACTGAACTTTCACGCATGTCTCCCTCTGACTATGATAATAAACCTGTCTATGCATCGTGATTGTACCT
The DNA here is from genome assembly GCA_007663325.1 of Eucalyptus pauciflora. Classification (NCBI taxonomy): domain Eukaryota; kingdom Viridiplantae; phylum Streptophyta; class Magnoliopsida; order Myrtales; family Myrtaceae; genus Eucalyptus; species Eucalyptus pauciflora. The sequence goes on from VMYD01000359.1 coordinate 5,211,850, forward strand.
AATAAAGATTCAATTATACGTGGAGTATGTTTTTTCATAAGTTGTTTGATCTGGTTGGAAAAGGTTTTATAAGACCTATATCAATCCATAGTTTATCATGTCGACATTAAAGTAACAAACCCACATCTCCTAAATTCTTGTTTGGTTTCGATTATCAGTTTTGGATTTTACTTCTCTTGGTGATAACATGTGGTCAGAAAACAAGAGAGAGATCTTCCTCAGGATGTTCGCAGCTATAATAATCAGTAACTATAGTGATGTTTCTTTAATTCCAAGCCAAGAGATGAAAGTTTTTGCATATGGGCGATGCACCTAACCACACGTCACGTTGTCGCACCAAATTAAGTACACTCATCAACAATTCCATTTTTAATATAAGGAAAACAAGTAAGTAATTAAAAAAGCCAAAAAGGCCAAAAACTTCTAGTCGGTTGCTGCAGTTTTGCTTCGCAGAAGGGCTAGGGTTGCGATCATGCCAGATTTACCCTTGCATGGTCTCGATCTTCTCTCTGCCCTGTTGCTGTTTCGCAGTCGCTGTTTCAGAGAGAATTGGTTTAGGAGGGCGTTGCTTTCTAAGCATCCAGAGAAAGAAACTACTTTTCACGAAAACAGAAGAAGACAAAAAGTGGAAATGTATATCCGAGGCCTAAAGTCAACGTCGCTTTGCTTCTAACTTCAGCTTCATCTTTTTCTCTTGATCAATTTTTTTTTCCTAAACTTGTACGGTCCGAAGGAGCACACGGAATTAGACCATAGACATCTCTTGTTTCTTTGTCCTTGTCGTGGGGGTTGGTTTTGTGTGAGCGAATGTTCTGTGTGGAGATAATGTTATCTAAGTGCTTATGATAGTGATAAGATCCCAATATTTTATTAGCTTGTGAAGTATAGCTAGAAGCCCGCCTTTCACCCTATGTGGACTTAGTGTAGCACGCCAAAATTGATTTAGGATATCACCCGATTGATACGCACACAAAGCTACATTGATTCTATAAAGAAGAAGATGAGTTTGTCAATAAACTGTAAAAGGGAGGTGTTTCTGTTTATTCCAAATGTTTAACTTGATAGAATATGAGGTGGTATCTATTTTGTAATCAAGCACTCCCTTCACGCGAATGCCGCTTGATAATCAATTTCAAGACCTTCATGGTGCAACGCAATAAGCGTGGGGGGCTAAGGTTATGTACTAAGGTTATGTACTGATTAGAAGGCTCTTACCATGCTAACAGTGAAAAACTTACCCATCCAATTCCGTTGATCAGGACTTGTTCGATCAGCTGAGTGGAGCAATGCTCTTCACGAAGCTTGATCTAAGATTGGTCTATAACAATGTCTGAATTTCTAAGGAAGATAAGCCCAAGATGGTGTGTGTGATGCGCTATGGAGCCTTCGAGTTCTTGGCCATTCTATTTGGTCTCATTGATGCACTGGCCACATTCTACACGTTGGTAAATAATGTCTTTCACGACTATCTTGACAAGTTTGGGGTGTTGTATATGGATGATATCGTGGTATATAGCAAGAACTTGGCTGGCCATGAGAAGATTTGGTCTGGGTGCTTGAGAAGGTGAAGGTAAATTACTTATAAGTAAAGCATGAGAAGTTCTTGTTCGTCCAGGAATGCCTTAACTTCCTTAGGCATGTCATTGAGCAAGGAAAAAATCTGCATGGACCGTAAGGAGGTTGAGGCCATTAAGGTATGGCCTGTGCCTAAGAATGTGAGCGAGCTGCACTCGTTCTTTAACCTTGCAAATTATTATTGGCGATTTCTAGAGGGATATCCAAGCGAGTGGCATTACTAAATAAGTTGCTGAAGAAAGATTGGTCATGAACTTAGGATGAGGAGGGCGATAGCGAATTTGAAGACCCGAAGCATGCTATTGTAATCTGTCCTCGCTTCCTAGATGTTATGAAGCTGTTCAAGGTGTACATAAATGCTTTAAACATTGCCCTAGGAGGTATACCGGTGCGACATGGCCACCTTGTGGCTTATGAGAGTTGCAAGCTGAATGCGGTCAAGTGGAGCTACAAAGCTCAAGAGAAAGAGTTGTTGGTGCAATCATGCACTACCTCCGAGTACGACGTAAGCCCTACTTGCTAGGATCCAAGTTCGAGGTCAAGACTGATAGTGTGGCTGCTAACATCTTGACACCATCCAAAGTCATTGCTAGGCATGCCAAATGGCGGTTTTAGGATGAATTTATATTTCCCATCGACGGAAAGGCATGGGGATCCCACTCTTTGATGAGCAAACGGGGGTATGAGGGCAGCTCCGACGGACGTTTAGGGGGCAGCATCCATGGCCGCTAGAGGGCATTTATAATTGAGCCCATATTTTGTTGATAGTTTGGCTCATGGCCATGAATAACTATTGCTGCCGATATATAATCTGCGTGCGCGTGGGCGCGTGCGTGTGTGCGTGCATGTGTTGTAATAGAGATGTGCGGGGTGCTAATTATAGTAGAATCCTCAGCTAGATGTAGCCCTAGTTTAAGGGTGAACTAGGATAAACCTTGTGTCTCGATTTCTCATTCTCGCACTACTCTCTATGTTGTTGTATATGTGCACCTAATCCTGACAAATTCAACATGGAGATCGAGTACAAGATTGGCCAAGCGAACAATGTGGCAAGTGCACTTAATTGGCAATTAAACCTTGCAGCCTCAAAGAATGAACAATCTGGTAGCAAGCCGAGTGGCATCAACAATGCATGAACAGATTTGCAAACACCTTGAGAGCGGTCCTATAGGAAGGAACCTTCTTTAGTTGATCAAGGAAGGAAAGACACGCCATTGTAGATGATGGCTTAATCGTTACCAGGTAGTATAGACTATTTATTGCGAGAGTAGGAAACCCGAGGAGGATGCTCATGCATAAGGGCCACGATACCTTATGGGCCAGTCATCTCGTATGGCAATAGATGATGAGCTTGTTGAAATTATTAACTAGTTGAATATGAAGGAGGATGCGATGAGTTACACCCACACTTATCTCATTAGTCAGTATTATAAGATTTAGTGTGACCCAAATAGGCAAGGTTACTTGAGCTGCTTCCCATCGCAACATGGCCATGGTAGTTTTCATTAATGGACTACATCATGTGCTTGCCTTGGGTAGGGGAATGTTTCACTATCATCGTTGTGGTGGATTGATTTCGAAGTATGCGAATGCTTATTCTAGCTAGCAAATCCTGTATGGTTGAAGGAACAACCTTTTTGTTATTTTGCCATGTAACGATGTATTGAGGTGTGCCCTAGAATATTATTGAAAATATATCTCGAGTTTGAACTTGAAAAGGACACTTTCCTAATTTGAAGGGTTGAAGCCAATTAAATCTTTTGGGTAGATATTTTTGAACTTTTTTGTAAGATTGATAGATTATTTTGTGAGGAATTGTGAAGGCTAAACACCAGTGGAGTTGGGTGTAAGTGGGGGCTAGGAATCACTACGAGTGTTTAAGTGACTTGAGTTTAGTTATAATATTTGTTGTATCACTTGATCTATGATGTAATTTTTTCTTTTTCACCCTATGGACGTAGGTAGGGCTATCAAATAAGTGAGTTGAATCGAGTTTGGATTGGGTTGAAAATGATCTAGCCCAAATTGACTCAAATAACCCTTTTTGACCTATTTATATTCTATACAAATTTAGTTATCCATACCCATACCTGACCCATTTACCGAAATACTTCAATATTTAGTCCATCCTATGCAAATTTGTATCTATTAATTAACCCACTATAAGCTCTTCGTATATGTTATTTGAATAAAATTACTAATTAATCTATGAGATACAAAAGAATTGGCTTTCAACATTGCATAAAATTTCCAATTTTTGTGTTGATTCACTATGAAGAATGAGAGAGTGAGTACTTGGTAGTAAATTCATAACATTATGGCAACAAATAACATGGAGAAATTGATATTTTAATTAGACGGAATGTAATATATTAACAAAGATGATTTGTGTTGACCATGCAATGACAAGAACTAAGATTATAACATTAAATAAAAATAATAATGCCAAATGCTATCATGGAAAGATATACTCCAATAACTATCAAATGAAACTTGTAAGATTGATAAAAATGAAAGAAAATGGGGGAAAAAAGAGGTCATCTTGATATTTTAAATAAGGGTGAAGTTAAGCCCATCTCATGGGCACACAAAGGCTTCTTTGAACTTGGTACGGTTTGAGGGCTCCATCATTTTCTCATAGAAGATGAAAAGAGAGTCACAAAACTAGGTTAGATTTGGGTAAATTAATTTTAACCCATTTAACACATATTTTTTTGAGCTTTACCATTCTAAGTCCATTTATAACATATTTATTGAACATAGCTAACCCATATAATGACTTAACCCATTATATATGGGTTAAGAAATAAATTTATGACCCATTTTGACAAGTCTAAATGTAGACCACACGACTAAACTATGTAAAATTGGTGTTCGATTTATTTGTTGTTCCATCTATTTTACTGTTTGATCGCTTGCTTTCTGTAACAATTAGTATCGAAGCTAGGATTTGCTAAGTCGAAGCTATTGGGGCTAACAATACAACCTAGAGGGTGGGGGTTGAATAGTTTATATGAGGATAATATAAATCTTTTGTGGAATAAGTCAAAACCTCCAAGAGAGGATCGCGACAATTATAAGTTGAGGATATAAGCAATGATGATTATAATCGTGTGTGTAGATAATGAACAGTTGTTGAAAATGATGAACTGTAAATGTAAAGCTCATAATAAATTATAGTGGTTCAGCTTTAGCACCAAGTCTATGTTCACTTTTCAGATAATAGCCTTAACACATGTTGGATTCCACTAGTAATTAGCAATGCAAATCACAACCGGCAAGTATTGATCCTTTTGGATGATATATCACATTATTAGGACACAACGATTAATCTTACAATTTTACACTTGCTTTCGTTGCAAATACAAGCAGTATAAATTTTGTGACATCCTGAATTTCCAATTCCGTTTTCAATTGAATGAATTGAGCTTTTCATCAATGCGCATATAGTTCTTTTTCTTGAATTGATCACTCATGGGATAACTAGTCTACCAGGTGAAGCCGTTAAGGGATTTTAATGCAATAGACTTGAGGATTTGATCAGGAATTGACTGCTCGACGTGCTAATTTGCAAGGGTCATTACGGCACTGTCAAAATTGATCAAAGATCAGAGATATGTCGATTCGACTAAGATATGTGATTAGTGTGTGGGTGATCTACCTGATTGCAAAATTCTCGTCGAACGACATTGGATTGATTTTTCTATCATTTCTGTACCTTGTGCCAATATTTGAAATTTCGAGATTTTTACAACAACCGAGAGTCGCCAATGTGTTGAAAATGTATAATGTGGTTCGATAATAATCGACCACAGGTCGATTGCACTAAAAATTCCTAAAAGCTACCTAGTAGGCTAGGTCATGCTAAAATCGCGCTAGATTGAAATTAATCGCGAATTTAAACCCGATTAAGTTCTGTCATGTCATGATTCATTTTAGGAACATTGACTCACCCTCCAAAATTTTTTCTACAAACCGGGATTTTTGGCGAAATTTCAAAGTAGGGTCGTTTTTTATTGAAAAAATCAGAGGGCCGTTTTTGGTTGCGTTTTTAGGATTCAAGTTGGTTCAATTGATGAAGAATAATATTGAATGGGATGATGGCACCTTGGTGGGATTTATGGACATCACATTGGATCCAATTGGAGGGGAATTGGGTTCAATTTGGGGGAAAATGTTCTAAAATTCGTAGGCCATGGGGGAGGGAACATTTGGACCACTTGGTGCTTGTTAAGGAAGTTTGAGGGCTGCAAATTGGTTGAGGAAGACAACCAAGGCTGGTGGGGCCTTGCCAAGGGACAAAGGAATAGAATAAAAGACTTTTGTGGCCCAAGGGGGACCCTCCAAGTCTTCAGCAGCTTCTTCTTCCTCTCAAGGCCCACTTTATCCATTGTTGTTGTGCTTTGAAAGCTTGAGAGAACCAGAGAAGCCAACAACCACCGGAGCCACCCTGCTGTCGTTGGACCCGTTGCACGCCCATCGTGCCGCCTGCAAGCCCAGCTCGGCGTTCTGTGCGCTCGTGCGCCATCGTCCCTGTCCTGGTCGTCTCCCGAGCCATCCCTGGTCGTCGTAACAGCTCAGCTGGAGCCCCGCCGTCATCATTCAGCCATCGTCCGCCTTCGCCAGGCCCGCTGTAGCCGCCTGTCCTTCTGCCTTGCCATTTCAGTTGCTGGTTGTAGCTCTTCTCGGCCCAAGTAGAAATCGAAGCCAATAAGGACTTTGTGGCTTTTAGGCCTATTTCGGACCTCTTCCGGGCCTTGTTTGGTGCTGCCGCAAGGTCGTTTATTGCCCGTCTTTGCGTCGTCGTTGTCGTGGACTCACCAGATTGCTAAAATGGTGAGTTTACTTGCTAAACTTTGCTTAGGGAGTTAATGATGCTTAAGGGTTGATTAGTTTATGCTAATTAAGGTTTAGGTGGTTAGTTAGAACGGATTAGTGATTTAATTATTCTTTTGTGCATGTTAGGTGGTTAGAACGGTGCAATTAAGTACTAGATAGATTGTGCTATTTATCTAGATAGGTTCGGAAATTTTCCCGGCCCGTTTGGGCGGTTAATTAAGCATTTTCGGCTTAAGTTGGTATTTTTGGTAATTAATTGTATTTATTTAATTATTTTTTATATTTATTTAATTATTTATTATTTTCTGGAAATTATACGGGGATAGCCAGTGACCGGGATTTTGTGTTGATTGCAATGGTGTGTTTAGTTTCTGCAATTGAATGCTATTTTGTGCAAATTGAGTGGAAATTGTGATTTTGGGTATTTATTCCAAAATTATGAAATTATGATATTTGATTGGAAAAATCTTTGGTGTCGGGTTTTGACACTGAAAATGGTTTTGAGGACCAGATCGAATCGTGGGATTTTAAAAGTGTGAACAACAATTTTTCTAGTTCAAATTGAATCGTCAACTTGTGCGAGCATTATTGTACGTCAGCTTGTGAGAGCATTATTGTACGTCATCTTGTGAGAGCAATATTATATATCAGCTTGGGTGAGTTATAATATATATTAGCTTAGGTGAGCTATAATATATATATCAGCTTGTGCGAGCAACAATCCATATCAGCTTGTGTGAGCATAATTATACCTCAGCTTGTGTGAGCAGTGAGCAGTGATCGATTGATTGAATTGATAGATGGTATAGATCGTATCGATTATATCGAATTGAATTGATTGATTGGATGGATCGATTGATCGATAGTTTGAATTGAATTGATTGATTGAGTATATGAATTGTACTGATGTGTAGGAAGGAACTAAGGTAAAGTAAGTCCTTTGTCTTGTGTGCATAGATGGCCTTTAGGCGTATTTCCTTCCTAGTCGGAGTTTAGGGGGTGAACTTGCTGAGACGTTGTCTCACCCCGTCGTGGGCTCAATCTTTTCAAGTCCTTAGATGGCGGTTCCTCCGGAACGTTTTGGTTGACCCATGAGGGTTACTGAGCGGACTTTTAACTACCCTGATCCCGAAAGTCACTGGGTCTATGAACTTGTGGTGACCATCGTTTGGGTCGAAGAGGGCCTACCTTAGAGGGCACCTCATCGATTTAGAGTGTGGTTTCGCTACGGACCCAATGGATTCAGGGTGGGTCCCCTCTAGGGTTTTGAGACCCCCTCTGTGATAGTCGACGCCGTTCCAAGTGAGAGCGCAGTTGACCCTCCTGATGGTGTTGTGGAGGACTCGGAGCCCCCGGAGCCTGTGGAGAATAAGGATTGGCGAATGCGTCCGACTAGCTGGTCTTAGGACAGCTTCTTTTGAGAGCCGGTCTTTTGTAGACTTTTGTCTATAGTCTAGCATTGTATATACACTAGGGTGTTTATAAAAGTGTTTTGGTTGTGAATGTGTTTCCCGCTTTTCTATCCTGTGTTGGTTGTTGTTAGGGGTTTTGTTTTGCTTTTGCATGTGCATTAAAATGAAAAGGGTCGGTGATGCGTCCTGGGACGTCGCAATTTAATCGACCATCGAGGGATGGACACACGCTCGAGGATCGGGGAATGACAAAATTTATCGGATAGTAGAAAACGAACAATGATGCTTTCTAATTATAGACAACACGATGAAGTGCAACAATAATTTTTTCAGTATTTCTCTCATCCAATCCTTTCAAATTTCATTGATACTCTTTATATAGAAGTATTCAAACATTTCATTGGAGATTCTAAATAAGATCAAAATAGTCATTTAATAGTAGGTGGAAGCCCTTTGTTGGAATCAGGGTTACCCATACAATTATTTCTTTCGACATTCGTAAGTTTCTTAAATAAGAGTCCATCCCAGTTCATTGATTCTTGGTTTGATACAAAAAAATTGTTAGTTACGTTTTCGATTTTTTCTAGTTGACTGTTGTGGATTCCAAGCTTGTGCAATGACTAATTTTTTGTACGAACAGTGGTCATCTTAGGCAAATACCATACCATCATCACTTTCGACTCGATATCAACACTATTCGAAACTCATCATTAGCACATGCACTTTATTAAAAGTTAGTTGATGATACTTAATGACGATATTGGTGAAATGACATGCAGTTACATATTAAATTAACTTTTTGAGTTTATTAGTTTATTAGCATCCAAAGACTTTTAAGGACACTAGATTAATTCTAGGACCTCCAAGTCACTATGAGCTACTTGTCATATTGGTACGTGTTCTCCTAATTGTCACTATCTGATTCTCATCTTTGCTAATATCATAGGAATCATCAATATTTATGTAATGTATCGTCTTTTTGATCAATTATAAATGCTTCACCTTCAATCTCAAAATGACGATGATGAATGCTTTTACGCAATTGAATTTCTCTTGAATTCAATTCGCCAGACGATGCAACACTCCCACTAGGTCTTGCATGTTGAGGTAAATCTTCATTTCCCTCTACAACATTAGTGGGTGTGTTATTAGGATCTTTCATCTCATATAATTGGAAGTTCTTATCAATCTCACCTCTACTAGGAAAATCGTTCTCCAAGAACGTGACATCTCGTGATTCCATTTCAGCTTTTAAAGCTTTTTTCCATTCTTCCTTATTTGAGGATGAGAGAGCCTCTTGAACAGTCTTAGGCTCGGCATCGTCTTTTTGAGCAATCATAAATGCTTCCCCTTCAATCTCAAAATGACGACGGGGAATACGTTTACGATTACTTTTACTCAATTGAATTTCTCTTGAATTCAATTCATATAGGCAATGTAATACTCCCACTAGGTCTTGTGTGTTGAGGTAAATCTTCATTTCCCTCTACAACATTAGTGGGTGTGTTATTTGGATCTTCCATCTCATATAATTAGAAGTCCTTATCAATCTCACCTCTACAAGGAAAATCGTTCTCCAAGAACGTGACATCTCGTGACTCCATTTCAGTCACACTTTCATTAGCTTGTTCATCTATGAACACGTACCATTTGGAGTGTTTAGAATATCTTATAAAGATACATTTCTTCCCTCTTGAACCTAATTTGCCATATTTATGGGAAGAATCATGAACATAAGCTGCACATTCCCATAGACGTAGACTATTTAAGTCTGGTTTCTTACTAGTTCATAATTCATAAGGGGTGGAAGTGATCGATTTTGAGGGCACTCGGTTAAGTACATGGGCAGCAGTCAATAATGCATCTCCCCAATAGGAGATAGGTAAATTTGCTTGCGCCATCATAGACCTAACCATTTTCAATAGGGTTCTATTCCTTTTCTCAGCTACCCCATTTTGTTGTGGAGTACCATGAATAGTCAATTGTCGTACAATTCCCTTTTCATCACAAAGAGCCTTAAATTGCTCAGATAGATATTCACGTCCACGATTGGTTCTCAATGCTTTTATTGTTTTGTTCAACCGATCATCTACCATCGTTATATATCGTTAAAGCAGTCTAATGTTTTTGACTTATGGGAGATCAGATAGACATAACCGAAACGCGTGAAGTCATCTATAAGAGTGATGAAATATGAGGCTCCATTCCTTGCCCTCACATTCAAAGGAGCACAAATGTCAGAATGTATGAGTTGCAATAGAAATTCGACTCTAGTCCTTTACCGAATGGTTTTCTAGTTGCTTTTCCCGCTAGACAATGTTCACATATAAGCAGATTAACATTAGTGAGTGACCCTAAAAGGCATTCTCTAGCTAATCTTTGCATTCTTTGCAACCCAATGTGACCTAATCTAGTATGCCAAGTACTTGCATCGATCTCAACATTACTAGAAGATGCAATTAAAGAAAAACAACCATCAACATTAATATTGTACTGATCATAATCAATATCTAATACCATAAAACCATTCGATACATGATCTGAACCATAATAAACTGTTCCATACAAAATGTCAACACAATCACCATAAAAATTTAATACATAACCTAGGCTAAAAAGAACAACTACCGAGACCAAGTTTCGTCGAGTATTCGGAGCATAGAGGAAATCATGTAGGAATAGGCTTCGACCACCACGTAAAATAAATTTACATGTGCATTCCCGACATTTATCCATCTTCTTCCAGGTTGTATCTGATGATACTCCACAAATGCTTCTCGGTCTCTAGCTACATGGTCTGTTGCTCCTGAGTCTATAGTCCACATTGGATGAGATTCAGCAAGCATTACAGTGCTAGAAACAAAAGCATTACTTAAAGTAATAAAGTAATAGGGTACCTCTTTCGGCTCGGTGCATTCACGAGCAAAGTGTCCCATCTTGCCACAATTGTAGCACTTCATCTTGGCTTTATCCTTCTTCCCACCACGCTTCTTGCGTTGGAAGGTCTTAGCCCTCTTAGGTGCCTGATCAGCTTTCTTCCCTTTGTTGTTAAATTGAGAATTCCTTTTGTGCTTGAAGCCTGAAGCTTTGCGCGAACTTGATTCAGCAACATAAGCATGGGTAGAGGATCTCGCAACCCCTAGGCGCTCATCCTCTAATTCCAAATGACGCGTTATATCATCAAAAGTGATAATATTTTCATGATGCGTCATATTGATCTTCATATGCTCCCAATTGTCAAGAAGAGACCTTATAACAGCTTGAACTTACTGTTCATCAATAAGGGAGTGACCTGTCGATTTCAACTCACGAATCATATTTGATATCTCTCAAAGATACTGCCTCATCGTTACATTTGGGCGCTTTCGGTATGTATCAAACTTGATGGTGAATCTCCTCAGCTTAGTGGCAGATGTATCTCCAAACTTATCTTTCAAGGTAACCCACATAGCTTAAGCTTTATCATAACTTTCAAACTCACACATAAGATTATATTGCATACAGCTCAGCAACGTGATGCGAGCAATGCTATTTTTCTTCTTCCAGGCTTGATAAGCTTCTAGATCTCTCCTGTGTTGAGCTGAAGTTCCATACTCAGGTTCATCTATGGTGTGGTTAAGGGTTTCCAAAACCTCTTGCTCCTCAAGGATGTACTGAAACTTTCGGTGCCAAATATCATAATTGTCACCGTTCAGCTTCTCACCCTTATTGAGGTCAGCCACAATGGTCTTGGATGCCGAAGTCATAATCAATTGATATAACACATTGACATAATAAACATAGAATCAATACTAGCACACTTTTTAGAGTAACACACATATTTAATTTGTAGCAAAGACAAACTAAATTAATGATAATTCAACAAAAGACACAGAAATTAAAGTTCACTATGTTCCCAATTAGCTCCTATGTACGATTGTTCTATTATCATTAATCAGTTTAATTGGCGCAAATTTTAAGTTCTAGGTGAGAACTCCTTCAAATTCTACCAACCTACGAACTCCCACTAGTAAAAAAATAATTACAAGACCTCATGTGATTTATACATTTTTCCATTAACATAAGAGCATAGCATGATATAAATCAATGTACAATCATGCATCAACTCTAATCAAAACAACAATTCAACATGTAACGAAAAAACAAGGATTTCCTACCATTGTTCGAATTTTCTTGGAACTAGAATATTGCAAGTATATTAAACTATATACATGCTACTATCAAACCAAGCTCTACACAGCATATATGACATCATTTTCATACAAGCTAGCTAATGTATTTCCTAAAACATATGAAAATACAAGCTACCAATGAATAAACTATGTATTAAACCCCCAAAAATATGCGTACATAGGGTTCCCTACACATTTTCATACATTTATAAAATTCAAATATGTAAAATAAATATACCACAGTGTAGGGGACATCCATACGAACCAAACGCCACCGACCACGCTCCAATTGGAGCTCCCATGCGCCCACATGGCCGCCTGAGTGCGCGGCGCGTGTGGCGCACTCGCCAGCGAGCCAGAAGGCTCCTGGCCGGTGTGACTGGCGATCGGATTGACTGGTCCGATCGGTCCAACCGGCACCGGTCCGATCGGTTGACGGGTCAATGGTCGAGTCGGGTTGCTAGCCGGTGATTGGTTGGCCAACTACTGCCGGCGGTGACGTCATCGATGACGTCATCCTAGTAATTACCGACCGTTGAATGACGTCATCCGTGACGTTAGCACACGTTGCTTCGTCGACGTGTGCGTGACGCTCACTCGTCGGTTCACTGACCGGCACGTGTTGCGCACGTGCTGGCGTTCCCAGCGCGTCAGGCGTGTGATGCCCACACGCAGCGGCTTCTGGCCGCGCGTGTGGGCACGTCCGGCGTCCTCCAGCAGCTCTTTACCCATCATTTAACTCGTCTCGACGAGCACTTTCACCCTATATATTTAAAAAAATGATTTTGGCTGAAGTAATATGTCGAAAAATGGCCAAAACCGTATGGGTGTACCCGACCTCGAACCCTTTCTTTGCTTCGGTTCGTTTTCGACGATTCAAATAGCAATTTCGACCAATAGACATCCAAACATTGTAGATTTCATATTATTGATTTCGATATCAAATGGTAAACGAGAAAATTCGATGAAAAACAAGGCAGAAATCACGATCGGGCTCTAATACCAATGTTGGAATTCAAGTTGGCAGAAGATGACTTACCTTTATCCGATGTGCAAACAACAATTAACCTCGGAACGAACGTTGAATTGCGGATCATGAACAAAATTACTTCATGTTGGTCTAAATGCAATCACGAGGAGAGCACCCGATTTCCACAGCGTAAATGCCAATTGTTCTTGTTAATGAGAAATGGAACGCCTTCTCTATTGATGGAAATGAGACAAGTATTGGAGAGAATTTTTGAGCGGTATATTTTGTCAACCATCCCAAGGGTTGTTATCCCAGAGTCTTTTATATGACTTACTCACACCAATTTCAACAATCGTATATAGGAGCTGATTGGGAACATAGTGAACTTTCGTTTCCATGTCTTTTGTTGAATTATCATTAATTTAGTTTGTTTTTGCTACAAATTAAATGTGTGTTACTCTGAAAAAGTGTGCTAGTATTGATTCCGCGTTTATTATGTCAATGTGTTATAGCAATTGATTATGGCATCGGCATCCAAGACCATTGTGGCTGACCTCAATAAGGGTGAGAAGCTGAACGGTGACAATTATGATATTTGGCACCGAAAGGTTCAGTACATCCTTGAGGAGCAAGAGGTTTTGGAAACCCTCAACCACACCATGGATGAACCTGAGCATGGAACTTCAACTCAACATAGGAGAGATCTAAAAGCTTATCAAACTTGGAAGAAGAAAAATAACATTGCTCGCATCACGTTGCTGAGTTGTATGCAAGATGATCTCATGTGTGAGTTTGAAAGTTAATGTTGGAATTCAAGTTGGCAGAAGACGACTTACCTTTATTCGATGCGCAAACAACAATTAACCCCGGAACGAACGTTGAATTGCGGATGAATCACGAACAAAATTACTTCATGTTGGTCTGAATGCAATCACGAGGAAAACACTCGATTTCCACAGTGTAAATGCCGATTGTTCTTGTAAAAGTGAAATAGAATGCTTCCTTTTTCTCTTGATGGAAAGGGGACAAGACAATAAGAAAATTCTGAGCGTACGTTCTTCCAACCGTGCCAACGGTTGTCTTCAGGAGTCTTTTATATGACTCTATCACACCCCTTCAAATGGTGTCTTTCCATCGTAGCTTATCAAGACCAAACGGTGCGTTCCAATCGCACCTCATCATGGATGTACTAGTTAAAGTACAACAATGTAATTATCACAACATGTGCACTTATTATACTTGTTATTAGTACCAAAGATAATGTTCAAATCATCAAAATTCCAGAGGGATGTTTTCCAATAAAAGTGTATCAATAGCAATAGAAGAATGAAAAGTGAGAATTCGCAAATTTGATAGGAATGATTTTGGTTTTTACAAGATATAGATTGAAGATTTACTCTACCAATGAAATATCTACTTACCCTTGTCTAGGAAGAAGTTGAGTTGATGAAGTAAGCTGATTGGATATTGCTAGATAGACAAGTGTTGGGTGTCATTCAACTAACATAATTTCATAACATTTCGTTTGATATCGTGAAAGAGAAGACCGCCATAGGTTTAATGAAGGCCCTATCAAACATGTACGAGAAGACTTCTACAATTAATAAGGTCTACTTGGTATGTCTTTTGTTGCACTTGAAAATGGATGAAGATGTGTCGGTTATTAATCATATTAATGAAGTCAATGTGGTTGTTAGTCAATTGAGGTTGGTTGAGATTAACTTTAAAAATAATGCAAGTGCTTCGATTCCATTGTCCTCACTGTGTGATAGTTGGTATACTATTATTGTTGGGAAAACATCCATATGAAATTTTGATGATTCTAAAATTGTCCTTGATAATAATACCTACTATGACAAATGCAGATGCTATGATAATATTACAGATGTCAATGATCCCGATAATAGAAAAGAAGAGAATCTAAATATTGACAATCTAGAGAACAAGTGCCAATATGGCCAGTAGCTCATGGTGACTTCAAAAAACCAAAGTTGACATAGTGTTCTTAAATGTCTTTGAAGACTAATAAAGTCAAAAGGATCATTGGACTTGCAATCGCATGTCATTTTGTCAATACTGTCACTGCAGATTGTCAACTAACTTACTAATAATTTGCACATGCTGATGATGAGTTTCAGATCATGCTAAATTGACATAGTCAGTCTAGGATTGATTGTGCTTGTTGTAGGAAAGAAGCTAGTGAATTTGCACTAGTTAAGTAGGCGAAAGTAGAGAAATAATTAGAATTTGTGTTTGTAAGAGTGGTGCAGACTTAAATAGACATAGTCAAACTAGAACTAATGGTGTGTTGGCACAATGGAGTATCTTAGAAGGACTATTTTAAACTGAAAAATGAGAAGGGTAAGGGAATTATAGTTGAGTCTATAAATGACATTATCTTTGTAGCTGATTGTAATTTGGATAAAGCTGATTATAAACATATATATATATATATATATATATATATATATATATATATATATATATATATATATATATATATATATATATATATACTAAGGAATTGTTATTTGACCGATAGATTCTGGATTGTTGTTTGTTTCAGATTGCATCAAACAAGAACTGATATGCTGTTTTTCAATGCATGGATTGTGCTAAAGTGCAGTTGCTGAGTGCAATGTTACCATGTCCAAATTCCAAAAATTTCTCCAAAATAAGTCCATCGCAAGGGAAATGAAAACCAAGATTTATTTAAGTGTTTGTGATATTAGAATCATGATACATGATGGTATCATTAAAACATTGATTGGAGTGAAACATGTTTAATAATTGAAGAAGAATATAATTTCCTTATAAATGCCTTGGAATCAGTTAAGTACTAGTATTCTTCAGAATGTAGAGTTATGAAGGTTGTTCAAGTTGTCTTGATGATAATGAAAGGAATCAAGCACAATGGCCAATATGAGCTTTACTGTGAGACAATGATGAATTTCACCGTGGGAACATTAGATCCATTTATTTGACAGGTTGAATTGTGGTATATGCTTTTGGAGCACTTTGACCAGAGAAGCTTGAAGGTTCTAAATGAAATGAATATGATGTGCGGTTATGTGGGAGAATTTTTTTTGTAATTTGTAACCACCATATCACTACCCTACATGGCGTGATTGAGCCTAGTAAGTTCCACTCAAAGGGCGATACATGTTCTCTAACGTGAGATAATATATTAAAATCGGAAGCCCATCTTTTCTCTCTCATCTAGTGTATGCTGCAAAAGGGAGTGAGCCAAGCAACTATAAATGCTCACATTTATTGCCCTCTCTCTCTCTCTCCCCTCTTTGTAACAAAAGTCATTTTGTTTGAATGGAGTTTTTCCTTTTCAAATTTGGACTTCTATACCCTCACTCATCTCAAGCCCTCCCTTCCTCTTCTTCTCTATACTCATCGTTGTCATCGCCTTTTTAGCTCCAGCTTCACAAATCACCAACTAGCTTGAGTTCCTATTTCAAGCTTGAGTGTGTAGCTCATGATTTTGAAGCGAAAGTGGAAGAGGCTTGCGAGTTTTGGGTTTTGACGAAAAGGTCTCCAAGGCTCTTTCTTTGTGGATTTTGAAGTGGAAGCAAAAGTGGAAGAGGCTTCCTAGGCCTAATCTCTCCCCAAAGCCTTTTTGGTTGGAGCTATTAGGTCTCGAGCCCCTTCTACCTCCACCTCCAGCACGTTACCTCCATCGTTGCCTTCGGAGGCCTATCGGTGACCTCTTTGAGATATAAAACCAAATTCACACACCGCTCGGATTTTTTCAACAGGCAAAAATGGGGGTCTTTTTCCTCCTCCTCAGAGCAGTAGGATTATTATGGTAAGGGTGGAGGAAAATTTGGTGGGTGTGGTCGAGTGGAATATGAATTATTTGTCAAGAGTTTGTAGGTGTGTCTAATTAGAGATCATATCATGGTTATAGTTATACGAAAAATGAGGTATGGACACCTGGAGTGCCAAAACTTGGCATGGAGGGACACTTAAGTGTCAAAAGTTAGGAAAGTGACACTTAAGTGCCAAAATCAGAGCAAAATGAATCACTTAAGTGCCAATCTGGCCAAAATCCAGCCAAAATGCTGATGTGGCGATTTTCCGGCGTGGTAAGTGCAAAACGACGTCGTTTTGCACGCTGATGTGGCTAAAAAATGCAAAAACGACGTTGTTTTGTCTCTGACGTGGTAACAATTTAATAAATCTAAAACTGAATTTATTTAAAACATTTAAAAATACAAATTCAAATATTTAAAAAAAAAAGAGGGGAGGGAGACGGCTGAGCCCTCACCGCTGCCTCCTCTCCCCCACTTTTTTTTTTAATTTTTTTTAATATTATTTTATTGAAATAATAATAATATATTTATTTTTATAATTTAATTAAATTAATTTTTATATTAACATTTGAATCCGCTTAAAAACGACGTCATTTTTGCCTTTGTTTGTTGAGTCAGCATTCCTGCGAGCCATGTAGACGAAAAAAATAAAAAAAATATTGTCATATAGGATTTCGAGTGGGTTCGCTGGAGATGGCACTTAAATGTCTCACTTTTCAAAAAAAGTGACACTCAAGTGTCACTTTCCTAACTTTTGGCACTTAAGTATTCCTCCGTACCAAGTTTTGACACTTGGGCTATACTTTGTCCTACGAAAAAACCAATTCTTTGTTGAGACTCATTGAGACTCAGTGAAGCTGAGCCAAGGAAGCATGTAGCACCAGCTTCTGCTTGGTATAATCATGTTGTTTTGAAAGATTTAGTTATTGATATGTGGATGCAAGAAATTTTGGCATATAAGATTGCCCTTTTAATATGCTTAATTTTTGTTTCCTCTATTGTTGCATTGTTTGCAATTTTGAATGAGTAGATATTAAGCCTACTATTATTATAGAACTCAGTTTAGTGTTTCTTCAATGATGCAAATTTGAGTGAAGGTGAAGGCCAAGTATTGTTTTTTCAGGGGATAGGATGTGATGAGCCAACTGAAAAATAGGGGATTGACAAAAGGTAAATGTTTCTAATAAGTAATGTTCTTAGTTTTGTTATTTGACATGCAATCAACCCATTTGCAAGTGTGAACTGGAGAAACTCTGATACCTTTATGCAAGTGCTCTTGATGGATGCTTGTCCTTGAAAAAGTTTGGCATCTTCCACAGAGTGACTAAAACATCCGTAAGTCATAACCTTATGTTATGTCCTTAAAAAATGATGGTTTTGCAGTATTGTCAAACACAAACACTGTTTGTTATACTAGCCGTGACATTCTGATTTTTAGGTTCTATTTTCGATTGAATAAGTTGGGCTTTTCATCGATGTTCCTATAGTTATTTTCTCTAAGTTAACCACTCACGAGATAACTAGCTTATCAAGTGAAGCCGTTAAGGGATTTTAACGTGATAGACTTGAGAATTCGACTAGGAATCGACTATTCGACTGTGCTAATCTGCAAGGGTCATTACGGCATGTCGAAATCGATCGAAGACTAGAGATAGGTCGATTCGATAGAGGTATGTGATTAGTGTGTGGGTGATTTCACCTGATTGCAAAATTTCTATAAACCGACACTAGACCGATTTTTTTGTCGTTTTGGTACTTTGTGCCCGTATTGGAAATCTCGAGATTTTCACGACAATCGAGAGTCGCCAATGTATCGAAGAGGTACATTGTGGCTAAAAAATAATCGACCACGGGTCAATTGCACAAAAAATTCCTAAAAGCTACTCGGTAGGTTATGTCGTGCTAAAAAAGCACCAGATTGAAATTAACCGCGAATTTGAATCCGATTTTAGAAATTGAAAGTTCTGTTATGTCACGATTTATTTTAGGAACGTCGAATCGTCCTCCGAAGATTTTTCTACAAGCCGAGATTTTTGGTGAAAATTCAAAATAGGGCTGTTTTCGACCGGAAAATTCAGAGGACCGTTTTTTATCATGTTTTTGGGATGTAAGTTGGTTATATTGGTAAGGAAAAATGTCAATTTGGTCGAGGACACCTTGGTAGAATTTATAAGGACCGGTTTAGGTCCATTTGAAGAGAAATTGATCCAATTTGGGGGAGTTGTGCCCAAATTCGTAGGTCCCCTTGGTGCACAACCTTTTGGACCTTTTGGCAAGTGTGTTGGGAAAATTTAAAGTGGATAAGGGCTGCTGGTCAATGGTTGAAGGGGTGGGACATGTTTGTTGAGCCCAAGGGGGACAATTTTTGGTTTCTAGAAGGTTGGTGGCCCCCCACCAAGTGCAGCTGGCTTCATCTTTTTCTTTAGAGTTTCTTTCTCCATTTCCAGCCACCTTGAAGGTCCAAAGAACCAGAAAACCGAGCAGCCATCCCCATGTCGTCGCAAGCCTCGCCGAGCCGCTGGACCGCTGTCATGCCACCCACGAGCCCCCGTGTGAGCCTGCACTAGTCCGCCGTCCATCCTGCTTGTTCCGTCATTGTGTTGCCCTTCCTGAGCCTCATTAGGTCCCATCGAACCCCCGTCCGGCCGCCCGAGCTAGCCTCCGCCACCGTGAAGCCCCGTCGTTGGTCGCCTAGCCTCGCTGCACCGTCACTGTCCATCCTTGCCACTCGAGCAATCTCTTGGCCCATCAAGTAGAATCGCAAGCTTGCTAGCCTTCGTGGGCTTCGAGGCCCATTTCGGACCCCTTCTGGGCCTCGTAGGGTGTCGCTGCTTCGGAGTTTGTTGCTCGTCTCCGCGTTGCCGTCATTGTGGACTCATCGGATCGCAATACCAGTGAGTTTATTCACTAAACTCTACTTAGGGAGTTAATTATGCTTAAGGGTTATTAGTTTAGGCTAAGTATGGTTTAGGTGGTTAGTTATAACGGATTAGTGATTTAATTACTCGTTATTGCATGTTAGGTGGTTAGATCGGCTTAATTAGCAATTAGGTTGTATTATTTATCTAGATTGGTTCGGAAATTTTCTGAGCTCGTTTCAATTTTTAATTAGGCTTTTCTAGCCTAAGTTTCTATTTATGGAATTTAATGGTATTTATTTAATTAATTTTGGTATTTATTTAATTATTTATTATTTTCCGGAAATTATTTATGGAATTTAATGGTATTTATTTAATTAATTGAGTGTTGATTTGTGCAAATTGAGTAATTTCGGTATTTAATTGGAAAATACCGGGCATCATTTTTTAATGTCGAAAATGTCCTTGTGGACTATATAATTAGTGTATTTTTGAGAAGAAATGTATTCCAATTTTGGCTTAGGCCAACCGTGTACCCACACACGATTATTTTTTATCGAGTATTTTTAACACGAAGAATTAGGGCATGTTTGGTAACCATCCCATCCAAACAGTGTCTGATTCTGATTTTTTGTTCTACGAGAATCGCGTTTAGTAAAATTTTTGTTCTCGGGAACAGATTGGGAAGAGAATCAAGAATAAAAAAGAGAGTCAATTCTTGTTCCGGGAACAAAATTGAGAATAAAAACTCTTCTTCTTCTCTTTTCTTCTTCTTCATTGACCACCATCTTGCGACCGCCGCCTGCCGCCGTTCGCCGCCGTTCGCTGCCGCCGGTAGCTGGCAATTGGTCTGGCGAGCTCGCCGGAGGCTCTCGTCTGGCCTGAAAAAAAAAGAAGAATAAGAGTAGAAGAAAAAAAAGAATAAAAAATAAAAAAGAAGAATATGAGAAAAAAATTTAAAAATTAAAGAAAAAAGAAAAAAGAAAAAAGAAAAAAAAATCAAAACAAAAAAGGAAAAAAAACTTAAAAATTTTTTAAAAAAAGAAAAAAAGGAAAAAAGGAAAAAAAAGAAAAGAAAAGGAAAAATAAATAAAGAAAGAAAGAAGAATAGGAGAAAAAAATTTAAAAAAGGAAAAAGAAAAAAAATTAAAAGAAAAAATAAAAAAAAGGAAAAAAATAAAAAAAGGAAAATAGGAAAAAAATAAAAAGAAAAAAGAAAAAAAAAAGAAAAAAAAATAAAATAAAATAAATAAAAAAACGAAAAAAGGAAAAAAAATAAAAAGAAAAAAGAAAAAAAAAAGAAAAGAAAGGAAAAAAAAAGAAAAAAAAGGAAAAAATATTTAAAAATTAAAATCAATTGATTTGGAACAGAATCAATGAACACGGTACCAAACGCAATTCTATTCCAGAATAAAAAATAATCATTTTTGATCAAAATTCGTTCCTGGGAATAGAATCGTTACCAAACGCGCCCTTATTAGCTTGTGAGAGCATATTTACATGTCAGCTTGTGCGAGCATATTTATTGTCAGCTTCTGGGACCCTTTCCTCGTCAGCTTGTATGAGCTAAGATCATTTTATCATCTTGAGTGAGCACAATCTATATATCTATATCAACTTGTGCAAGCTAAGATCGTTTTATCAGCTTGTGTGAGCACGATTTATATATTTATCAGCTTGAGCGAGCTATCTATCTATCTATATCAGCTTGTTCGAGCTAAGATTGTTTTATCAGCTTGTGCGAGCATGATCTATATATTTATCAGCTTGAGCGAGCTATCTATCTATCTATATCAGCTTGAGCGAGCTATGACCATATATTGCAGATTGTGTGAGCAGTGGTGGTATTATAGGATTGATATATGGTATTGAATTGATAGATAGTATTGTTGGTATTGAATTGAGTTGATTGACCGAGTGGATCAATGACTTGAATTGAATTGGTTGGCTGAGTATATGAATTGTACTGACTTGCAGGAAGGAATTGACGCGAGGTAAGTCCTCTATCTTATGTGTGCATAGGAAGCCTTTAGGCATATTTCCTTCCTAGTCGGAGTTTTAGGGGGGTGAACTTGCTGAGACATTGTCTAATCCCGTCGTGGGCTTAACATTTTCAGGTTTTTAGATGGCAAATCCTCCTGAACGTTTTGGCCATCCCATGAGGGTTACCGAGCGGGTTTCTAGCTATCCCGATCTGTGAAGTCACTGGGTCTATGAACTTGTAGTGACCACTGTCTGGGTTGAAGAGAATCCACCTCATAGGATACCTCATTGATTCAGAGTGTGGTTCCGCTATGGACCCAATGGTTTTAGGGTGGGTCCCCTTAGGACTTTTGATATCCCCACTGTGGTAATTGATGCTACTTTAGACAAGGATCCAACTGACCCTCCTGATGGTGTGGTGGAGGACCTGATGCCCTTGGTGCTTGTGGAGACTGAAGAATCGGCGAATGAGTTCGACTAGCTGGTCATAGGATAACTTTGTTTTGAGGACCAATCTTTTGTAGACTTGTGAATATAGACTACTTTTGTAAATGCCCTAGTCAGTCGTGTATAAAGGTGTGTTGTAATTTTCAAAATTTTGGCCCTGTTTTTTCTATCCTATATTTGTGTTGTTTGGGGATTTATTTATTCACTTCCGTATGCGTTTTAAAATGAAAGGGTTGGCAACATGTCCTGGAACGTCGCAATTTAATTGACCACCGAGGGATGGGCACGCGCTCGAGGATCGAGGCGTGACACTAGTAGCCCACTTGAAGTTTACTTACATTAACGAATGAATATTTCTTCCACAAGACAACAATAGAATGAATAGGGGATTGACAAAAAGTAAATGTTTCTAATAAGTAATGTTCTTAGTTTTGTTATTTGACATGCAATCAACCCATTTGCAAGTGTGAACTAGAGAAACTCCAGTACCTTTATGCAAGTGCTCTTGATGGATGCTTGTCCTTGAAAAAGTTTGGCATCTTCCACAGAGTGGCTAAAACATCCATAAGTCATAACCTTATGTTATGTCCTTCAAAAATGATGGTTTTGCAGTATTGTCAGACACGGACACTGTTTGTTATACTAGTAGCCCACTTGAAGTTTACTTACATTAACGAATGAATATTTCTTCCACAAGACAGCAATAGAATAAATAGAGGATTGACAAAAAGTAAACGTTTCTAATAACTAATGTTCTTAGTTTTGTTATTTGACATGCAATCAACCCATTTGCAAGTGTGAACTAGAGAAACTCCAATACCTTTATGCAATTGCTCTTGATGGATGCTTGTCCTTGACAAAGTTTGGCATCTTCCATAGAGTGGCTAAAACATCCATAAGTCATAACCTTATGTTATGTCCTTCAACAATGATGGTTTTGCAGTATTATACGGACATTGTTTGTTATACTAGTAGCCCACTTGAAGTTTACTTACATTAAAGAATGAATATTTCTTGCACAAGACAACAATAGATGAACATGGAAGCATTTAAAACCTTCAAATGTTTACAATTCATACTTCAACGACTAAGCTCATAAGGCACATGTTTGCCTTCGCAAAACAAATCTCGATGAAGAAATAAAACCCACATATTTTATCTAGTGTAAAAGAATGACACTGGCTCGCTCTTAGATATGTCTTCTTTGAAGAGAACTCTCTTGACTTTTGGCAACAATAAGTCCTTTTGGGGAATACGGGCTCGTTCTTCTCAAGTTTTAGAGTAATTTTGGGTAGCATTTTCCCTCGTGTAGCTTCCAATGAAATTAATCACTAACTAGAGAAGTGCAACAAGAAGAAAACTAGGAAAAAACACCAACAAGAACATCTGAATAAGAATATAAAATTACCCTTTGTCTTCTGATTCAATTTGCTTTACCAAGACAATGAACAAGATAGTATTGAAATTGCGACCACCCTTGACTTGGTCTTCATGTACCAGAGCAACTCCATTCTCTAATGGACTTGAGTTGAAGAAGACATAGAATTAGAAGGTATAAAGGTGCACACGAAAGAGAAGCATGTCGACAATTGCAAATATGAACAAAGGAAGAAACTATCTCTGCAAGAAGACAATGTGCAGATTCATAACTTTATGTGAAAAATGGATTTAGGGAAAACCAGGCGTGCTCTCAACACAAATTCATTTTAAAGAAAGGGCCGTCACCAATATATCCAACCTCATAAGCCTCTTCCGCTTCAAAATTATTGGTGAAATACTTGAACTTGAAATCGGAACTCGAGCCAGTTGGTGGTTTCTAAAGCCGGAGTAAAAAAGGCAACAAGGACAAAGGAGAAGGAGGAGGCATGGGCTTGATGATGTGGACATCGAGCCACATCGAGGAGGAGGTGCTAGGGACCTGTTGTCTATTTTGACTAGTTCGATTACTCGAGCGTGGACCAAACAATTCAGGCAAGCTGTTGGCATCATGGTCCAGATCTTTGGTGTGGAGATGACCTTGGATCAAATCTTGAAGAATCTTGGAAATCTTGGTGTAATCTTTGGCGTGGAGATGACCTTGGATCAAATTTTGAAGAATCTTGGAAATCTTGGCGCAATTTGATTATCTGGTCACCAAATATTTGATCAAGTAAAAAAAAAATTATCTTTTTGTTTATGAATATTCTAGAATAGGACGCATTAGATTTCTAGGGCTGGTTTTAAGGTTTGTGTGACAACTAAAAGGCCTATATTAAGGACTGACCGAATTTCTTTGGGGGACATATTTTATTTTTGAGGAAAAAATTGAGAGGTTCTCTTCTACTGTTCTTTTGAGGACTTGACCTTATCAAGGTTCTCTTGTGACAGTCGATTCGACTTATCGAGTGAGATAGCAAATTCTTTTGCTCATGACGTCTATAACGTTGGTTGATTGACACGCATTCGTCAACAGGTCACATTCATACTGAGGTTGCCAATCACAGGTTCAATTGGTGGTCGAGGTTCACAATTCGCACCATCTAAGCCTTCGTAGAACGATCTTTCCGCAATGATTCACATCATTTGGTATCAGAGCTTGCTTTCAAGGTCTATTTATCTTTAATTTTCTATTTATATTTGGCAATCAAAGATTTATTGGGCTAGGGTTTGGGTTCTAGCCAATTTAGGGATCCGATTGCTTTTGTACTTCCATATGTAGTTGTTTGCTGTTAGTTTTAATTTTAATTTTTTAATTTCAGTCGGTCCTAGCATCTTAAATTGTATGAGTTCGTAAAGAGAGAGAGAGAGAGAGAGAGAGAGAGAGAGAGAGAGAGAGAGAGAGAGAGAGAGAGAGAGAGAGAGAGAGAGAGAGAAAACGCACAAAAAAAAGTGCGCAAGAGAAGAAAAAAAGATTCCGCAAAAAATAGAAAAATAGCCGAACCAAAAGAAAAAAAAAGAATCAAGAAGGTGACTCGTTTGTTAGTGGACTGAATTGAAACAAAATCAATAGTGATTTGGGTTTCAATTGGAATTTCGAAAGTTGTACTTGTTGATTTGAGATTATTACTTGCTGAATTGATCTAATCTTGTTTGATTAGTTTGATGGATTGTCGTGAGGGGGTTGAGAGACAGGTTTTGAGTCCGGTAAAGAGCTTGTGAAAAGGGAATACGAAAGGAAAAAGGCAAGAGTGTGTGAGCTTAATTAAGGATGAAAAAAGCCTAGATTTGAGTTAAACACAAGGGGAGTGACAAACACCTTGAGAGAAACATGTGAGGGAGTGATTGGTGAGGGTTTTTGTGAATAACATTTACTTGTAGGTTTAAAATATGTCGCACAAAGAAAGCGTGAATCAAAGGGAGGTTGACTCCAAATGAAGGGATGAAGCGTTCGTGGAAAGCATCCAGCAATTAATGGCCGTAGTGGAGGAGCTTAGTGGCCGAATGATGGAGAATGTCATGAGGGTTGATGGTGATCGAGAGCTACCCTAGGGAAGGCTGCAATATTAGCGAGAAGCCTCTAGAACACGACCTAGATGGCAACAACATTATGATGATGATGAGGCCGACATGGAGGATGATCGAGATGCTCGATTTGGAAGGTGGAATGGAGCCCGAGGGTTTAGACACCGAGAATATGATGAACTTGGCAATATCAAGATGAAGATTCCTTCATTCCAAGGGAAGAATGATCAGTGTATCTAGAGTGGGAGAAATGCATGGAGATGGTATTTGATTGCCAACGATACTCCGAGCTAAAAAATGTAAAAATTGCAATTGTTAAATTTACTGATTATGCTATAATTTGGTAGGATCAACTTGTGACTAGTAGGAGGCGCAATGGTGAAAGATTGATAGAGACGTGGGATGAGATGAAGGCGGTGATGAGGAGGCGTTTTGTACCAAGTCATTACCATCAAGATTTGTTTCAAAAGTTACAAAATCTCACACAAGGCAATAAGAGTGTGGAAGAGTATCACAAAGAGATGGAGATTGCCATGATCCATGCTAATGTGGTAGAGGATCATGAGGCCACGATGTCAAGATTTTTGAGTGGTTTAAGCCGAGACATAGCAAGGGTAGTGGAGTTGCAACACTATATTGAGTTGGAGGATTTGGTGGACAAAGCCACCAAAGTTGAGTGACAATTAAAGTTGGATCAAAATCACAAGAATGGAGGAGGTTCAAATCAGAATTGGAGATCCAATTAGAAGAGAGATGAGAAATCAAATTGGAGAGGAAACAACACTAAAACCAAAACCTCAAAGGAGAAGGAGAGGGACGATAAAGTTGGAACGAATCCGGTTTCAGGTAAAACTGAAAACCTAACACTAGAACTCGTGAGATTAAATGTTTTAAGTGTTTGAGCATGGGTCATATGGCGAATCAATGCCCTAATAGGAGGGTGATGATCATGATTGGACATGGTGATATTGAGTTTGAAAGTGAGAGGGAAGAAGAGGATGATGAGATGTCACAATTGGAGGATTGTACTGATGGAGAAGTGGCTATGAAATGAGACTTATTGGTGGTTAGGTGTTCTCTTAGTGTGCAAGTAAAGGAGGAGGAGCATCACCAACAAAGAGATAACTTGTTTCATACAATATGTGTGGTGAATGGTAAGATCTGTAGTTTGATAATCGATGGAGGTAGTTGTGCGAATGTGGCAAGTTGTACTATGGTAGATAAGTTGGGTTTGAAGACGATAAAGCACCCTAGGCCTTATAGACTTCAATGGTTAAATGATAGTGGTGAGGTGAAAGTGTTGAAACAAGTTCGAATCCCATTTGAGATAGGGAGATACAAGGACAAGGTAGAGTGTGATGTTGTACCTATGCAAGCGGGTCATATCTTACTTGGAAGACCATGGCAATATGATCGAAAAGTACATCATGATGGGTATACTAATCGATATTCATTGGTGATAAATCAAAAGACTTACACCTTGGTACCAATGACACATAATGAGGTGTATCAAGGAGGAGGTGCTAGGGACCCGTTGTCTATTCCGATTGGTTCGATCACTCGAGCGTGGGCCAAGCAATTCAAGCAAGCTGTTGGTGTCACGCCTCGAACCCCAGGCACGCGCACATTTCTCGACGGTCGATTAAAAATGCGATGTCCTAGGACGCATCGCCGACCCAGTTTTTTTTATCTTTCAATTAAGCACATGCATAATCAAATTAAATAAACACCCGGCCAACAAAAAAAACATTGGGATAGTGAAAACATGCTAGCGATTTTCACAAACTACGATTTATATACAAACTACGATACTCTGCTAATAACTGTTGTCCCAGCTTCCTTTGAAGTCCAATATGTAAGCTCGCAGCATGTCCTCGAGGGTTTGAATCATCCTCTCAGACTGGCCATCCATCTGTGGATGATAGGCCATGCTATACTACAGCTTGGTTCCCAAGGCAATTTGTAAACTTTTCCAAAAAGCTGCCGTGAACTTCAGGTCTCGATCTGATGTGATCGTCATTAGCACTCCATGAAGGCGAATTATCTGTTGCATGTATAATTCAGCATATCTATCTAATGCAAAGTCCTTTTGTACGGCGATGAAGTGAGCAGACTTCGTCAATCTGTCGACTACAACCCATATGTAATCATTACCTCGCTGACTCCTTGATAATCCCATCACAAAGTCCATTGTGATATGTTCCCATTTCCACTCGGGAATCTCGAGAGGTTGTAAAAGTCCTCTAAGCTTGCAATGTTGTGCTTTCACTTGCTAGCACGTCAGACACTTGGCGACATGTCTAGCGATATCTGATTTCATTCCGATCCACCAATAATGTTGATGTAGATTTTGATACATCTTTGTACTGTTTGGATGAATGCTGTAACTACAACGATGGGCTTATGACAAGATCTCCTCCTTAAGCTCTGCATCGTCAGGTACACACAATCGCCCACAAAACTTTAGTGTTCCGTCCTCAGTAACTTGAAAGTCAGCTTTCCTCTTTTTCGCATCCTCCTGCAGAATTTTCTGGATTTCAGGGTCTGTCAACTGCAACGTCTTAATCCTTATCTGCACTTCCGGTTCAATTATGAGAGTAGCCATGAGACTTGAAAGGTGGCTTAACTTCAAGCTTGAAATCTGAATCTCGAACTCCTTCAAGTAGAATCCACTTATGAACCATCATCTGCACAATCGATGACTTCCGACTTAATGCATCCATAACCTTGTTGGCTTTTCCTGGATGATATAGGATGTCGCAGTCATAGTCCTTAAGAAGTTCCATCCAACGACGTTGTCTCATGTTCAATTTCTTTTGAGAGAACAAATACTTCAGGCTCTGATGGTTCGTAAAGATCTGGAACTTTTCTCCGCACAAGTAATATCTCCAAATCTTCAGCGCAAAAATGATCACTGCGAGTTCTAAGTCATGCGTCGAATAATTCAACTCATGAGGTCTCAGCTGATGGGACGCGTATGCAACAACTCTTTAATGTTGCATTAAAACGCAACCTGGTCCTCTGTACGACGCATCGCTATAGATCTCATGTCCTCCAAGACTAGACAAAATTGTCAACACATGTGCGGTAGTTAGCTTCTGTTTCAGCTCTTGGAAACTACGCTTACACTTGTCTATCCATTCAAACTTCTCTTCCTTCTTCAACAATCATGTCAGAGGCATGGCTATCGCAGAGAACCTTTCCATGAACTGTCTATAATAGCTTGCCAATCCCAAGAAACTTTTGATCTCTATCACTGTTGTTGGTCTCAGCCAGTTTATCACGGCTTCAATCTTGGTTGGGTCTACGGAAATCCCTTCGCCAGAAATCACGTGACCTAAGAAAGCTACACGAGTTAGCCAAAACTCACATTTACTGAATTTGAAGTACAACTCGTGTTCTCGTAGGGTCTGAACCACTGTCCTTAAATGTCTTTCATGCTTCTCTGGACTTCTCGAATACACCAAAAAATTGTCGATAAACACAGTCACGAACTGGTCAAGGTACTCCTTGAATACTTGATTCATTAAATCCATGAAAGCAGCTGGGGCATTAGTCAAACCGAACGGCATTATGGTGAACTCATAATGGCCATAAAACGTACGAAAAGCCATCTTCGGTATGTCTTCCTTTTTAATCCTCAGCTGATGGTAACTTGTCCTCAGGTCAATCTTGGAAAATATCGACGCTCCTTGTAGCTGATCAAACAAGTCATCAATCCTTGGTAACGGATACTTGTTCTTGAGCGTCACTTGGTTGAGTTGCCGATAGTCGATGCAAAGGCGCAATGAACCATCATTCTTTCTTACGAACATAACTGGTGCTCCCCAAGGTGATGCACTAGGACGTATAAATCATTTGTCCAACAACTCTTGCATATGTACCTTTAGTTCCTTGAACTTTGACAACGCCATACGGTAACAAGCTTTAGAAATTGGCTCCATCCCAAGGGCCAACTCAATCACAAACTCGATTTCCCTTTATGGGGGCAAACCGGGTAATTCCTCAGGAAACACGTCAGAAAATCCCCGTACCACGGCGATGTTCTCCATCCTTGGCTCCTCAACTGATGTATCAACCACGGTTGCCAAATAATCTTGGCAACCCACCTCTAACAAACGGGTTACCTCAAGCGATGAGATTAAGGTAATCGAGGGTTCACCTTGACTTCCAATAAACTCGAAACTTTCACCCGCTAACGGGTTAAACTCAATTGCTTTATGATAATAGTCTACGGTAGCTCGTTGCTTAGTGAGCCAATCCATACCAATGATTACATCAAAGTCAAACATGGCTAGCACAATCAAATTTATCCTTTCCTCTCGCTCACCAATAATTAACTTGCAACCAAAACACCCTATCGTAGACAACGCTTTATCCTTTAACGAGGTAATATACTAATGAATGTTCCCAATGGTTATGGACTCAATCCTACTAACTTAATGAATTGCTCAGCAATAAATGAATGCTTAGCTCTAGGGTCAAATAAAGCATAAGTAGTATGGTCGTTTAACAAGACTGTACCTATAACCACGTCCTATGAGTCCTCCGCCTCCTTACAGGCGATATCATACACAGTTCCCTGCATCGGAGGCCTGCTCAAAACATCATGTTGCGTGTTTTGCGATGCACTCCCTCTTGGTTGTCCCATTTGCGGCAGTGGCGCTTGTACTCCGATGGGCCTGTGTAGATAGTCTTTGATCTGGTGGCTGTGCTAGCCACATCTCTAACAAGCTCCTGTCCTAGTAAAACACGGGGTTGATCCATGTCTTCTTCCATAGAAATGGCACACACCATTCGAGTTGGGTGCCGGCTTTTCAATCCCACCCTTTCGGTTGGGAGGTATGGAATACTTTCCTCCTATCATAGGCATTTTCCCGAACCGATTGTTATCTCTGTTGGGCCCGAACCGCGACCCAGATGCGGCGGCTCGCTCATTCAGGTTCCTCTCGATCAGTTAGGCCCTCTCGTACAGTTCATTGTAGTCCTTGAGATTTAGTGGCACTAGCGGATCCTTGATCACTAGCCTCAGACCGTCTCTGAACCTCCTCACTTTGTTCACCAGGTCTTCAATCAGCCTCGGTGTATACTTAGATAACTCTGCAAACTTTGCCTCTTACTGATCCACTGACATCTGACTTTGCCGGAGACGTTGGAACTCGGCCATTTTCTGCTCTCTAGCGCTATCTAGAAAGTACTTTTCGAAGAAGACCTCCACGAAGGCATTCCACTTCGGAACCATACCTTCGGGAAATGCTCTCCCTTTGGTGGCTTCCCATCAAGTGCTCGCATTGCCCTGCAGCTGATAGACAGCTAGGACGACCTTGTCTTCCTTAGAGCACCTCAACAATGCGAAGACCTTCTTTAGCTCTCGAATCCAGAGGGTTGTAGCCTCAGGATTGCCCGCTCTCGAGAACCTCGGCGGTTTCAGCTTCAGAAACTACTCCATGAACTTATGCATGAGTCGCTCACCATTCCCATTTCCTGATGGGACTTTAGTAGGTGCGGCGGCAATAGCGGCAACGACATTGGCGGCAGCAGTAG
This sequence comes from Eucalyptus pauciflora, assembly GCA_007663325.1. Lineage (NCBI taxonomy): Eukaryota > Viridiplantae > Streptophyta > Magnoliopsida > Myrtales > Myrtaceae > Eucalyptus > Eucalyptus pauciflora. Next base: position 5,242,915 of record VMYD01000359.1, read on the forward strand.
TGGCAGCGGTAGCAGTAGCTGGTTCTAAACCTACTGACCCATCATATTCCCTAAGGTCTCTAGCGCCTTAACGATCCCATCTATCCTAGGATCGCCTGGTGCTCCTCCCTTAGTACTAGCCTGAGGCGGTACTCTTTCTCTCACGCTAGCTTGAGCCAGCGCTCTACCTCAGGTACCGATATGAGTCGGCGTCCTACCCTGAGTACTAGTCGCAACTGCCCTCTTTCGAGGAGTCCTCTACTCAGGATCGCTCATATTGCAGAATCTTTACAGAAACCTGCTTTCTAATTCCAACACATAATTAGAAATCTGAGCGATTCGCACAAAACAATCAAGCAATCAATCACAAGTATCAGCGTAAGGAAAATATCTTTCCTACTAACTATCCCATGACCCATTGCACCTTAACACTCCAGACATTGACCAGGCTCTGATACCACTTTGGGCGGGGATGTCACACTCCGAACCCCGGGCACATGCACATCCCTCGGCGGTCGATTAAAAATGCGACGTCTCAGGACACATCGCTGACCCATTCATTTTATCTTTCAATTAAGCACATGGGAAAGCGAATTAAATAAACACCCGGCCAACAAACAAGCATAGGGATAGTGAAAACATGCCAACGATTTTCACAAACTATGATTTATATATATATACCAAGTTAACCATACAAGTTCATATTTCTAATTCTATCTTAAAAAAGGAACTCTTAGGCAACCTACACCCCAGATCCCTTCAACTCAGGCTCAGGATCCTCCACGACACCGTTCAGGATGTCGATGTCCATGGGTGACCTACCTTCCTATCCTCCGTCCCGACGGGCGGTCCATCAAAACCCTGAAGTGGACCCTCCCGAGCACCGTTGCGTTCGTTAATGAACCACACCTTAAAGCGATGAGGTACCAAATGAAGGAGGCCCTCATTGACCCAAATCATAGTCACCACTAACTCGCGAGTTCGGGTGGTCCCGGGGATAGAGAAAAAGGTAGACTCATAGTCCATTTCCCACGAAACCCCGAATCGGACTAGACATATCTCCATACTAAGGACCTGAAAAAGGTTAACCACGACGGGGTGAGATAAATCTCAACGAGTCAAAACCCTAAATCCCGATTAGGACACAAATTCGCCTTGAAGGCAGTTCTAAACACGCACCATACAAAACTCGCCTCGCCTCGACGCGTCCCTGCACGTTAGCGCATCACATATGCTATTTTAAATATTACAAGCGTAATCAATAACCCGAACACATCATTTTCATCCTTCAAACATTCACATGGGTCCCAATTACAAGGTAAAACCGTTTTGACATGTTCCATACCATGCCAAATAATTTTGTCCCATAATCGAGCGCAATAGCACAACCATTCAGGTGTGTTACAATTATTGCGACCTATCGGCCACAGCCAACTCAACAGTCGGCGGTCATCTGGTGTAATCGAGCTTTGTCCTGCTCGTCGGTCACGGCAACGTCTAGCATTACCTGCCTAGACGACATTCCATAAAGAAGCATCGGCCTGGCCTCCATCGCGACTTGGCATCCATTGACGTGGGGCATCCAAACTTAATCAGGCATCGTGCCCCCCCCCTCCCCCGACTCTCGTCTAGTGACGGGTTCCGATAGAGACTATACGAGCACGTATTTAGCCAAGAACACCATGCTTTGCATTCAAATGTGGCCACTTTTTCTTCGTATTAAAAGTCCTCGTAAAATTATCGTGTGTGGTCATATATTCAGAATCAAATCGTTAAACATGGTACGCTCCCATTTTAAAACTCCATGGTTTTATATAGTACTTAAAAATTGGCGTAAAAAAAACCGACACCTTGCATTTTTCTATTTAAATGCCCATAAAACCAAGTTTTATACTAAAAATCAGTAACTACCATCAATCAATCAATGGCAAATCATAGCATATATAAGTCACCAAATTCACGCATAAATTCATCTAAGAAAACGAGTGTAAAATTCTACGAAATGGCTAATCCGTCACTAATTACGCTGATTATGTAAATCACGATTAATTAAGCTAATTGCAATTAATTAAGCTAATCCAACTTAATTAACCTAACCATGATTAATTAATGTAGGTATAAGTACAATGGAAGTCCTAAAACTTGTTATGAAAATGCAATTGAGTCCTAAAACTTGCAAAAAGTGCAATCAAGTCCTAAAACTTGTCAAAATGGTTCAATTGAGTCTTAAAGTTAACGCCGTCAGTCATTTAAAAATAATTATATTTAAAAAGTAAAATTCATTTTTTAAAAATTTGTTAAAAAAAATGGCAGCTCCTCCGCCCGCCACCCATCGCTGAAGGGGCCGGCGACGAGGAGCTGCCATTTTATTTTTTTATTTTTTAATAGTTTTTAAAAAATGAATTTTAGTTTTTAAATATATATTTTTAATAAAAATTGAATAAAAATAATTCTAAAAAGACAAGTGGAAAATAAAAAATCATTTAAAATGCCACGTCAGCATTTTCCGTCATTAAGACTTGACCGTGTTAACTTTAGGACTCAATTGAACTATTTTAACAAGTTTAGGACTTGATTGCACTTTTTGCAAGTTTTAGAACTCAATTGCATTTTCGTAACAAGTTTTATGAGTTCTATTGCACTTATCCCATTAATCTAACCATGGTTAACTAACCTAACCAAACTAGTTACACTAATCTAGGATTAACTAGTCTAATCCTCATTAAGGCTAATCTAACCTCCTAAGCGTAATTAATGGCCTAATCATGGATTAGGGAGTTAACTCACAGGATTAGGACGGTGACGGGCTCACGGCGACGGCAACACGACGGCAGCGAGAACTTGAGACAATTGTGTCTCGAACGGAGGCTAAGATGGCCCTATAAGCCTTCGGCCAAGGGAGGGACTCGATTCTGTGGAGCTGCTGGTCGAGTGGTGATGCGGTGGTGGTGGTGCCGCTAGTGGCCAGTGGAGTTATTGGTGGCTGGGCAGACCAACTGGAGGTGTGAAGCGGCCGCTAGGCTGAGTTGGAATGGACGGTGTGAGGTCGGGACAGCGGCTGGACGTGGGTTGTTGGATGTTGGGACGATGGAAGATGTGGACGAGGGGGTGGTGGTTGCTAGCCGTGGCGAATGGGGGCTCGATTGGACGCGGGGTGGAGGTGGAGATGTTGGATGGACGGGGACGGGCGGATGCTAAATGTTCGGTGGATGTGCAGTGCTGAGGTGGGACGATGGGCTGGCTGTGGTGGTGTTGTGGTGGCAGAAGGTGGAGACCGTAAGAAGATGATGAAGATGGAATGAAGATGAGATGGTGGAGTGGTGGAGATGATGCGGTGATGGAAGGTGATGCTGGCATGAGGAGGTGTATGTGCGGTAGCAAGGAAGCCGAAGAACAGAAGAAAAAGGGAATGGAGGGGTTGTTGGAGTTGGATGGTGGAAGAGAAATGAAGAAGAAGGAGCAGAAGGGAAAGAAAGGGAGTTGGTTGGCTGTTGTAGGGGGCTCACGCATGGATAAGGGAGGGAATCAGAGAGAGAGAAGGGAAGAAATAAAGTCAATTGGTAAGCCAATGGGAAACTTTGCAAAATATCAAGCCCATCATCACATTTACCCCAAAGTCTTCATGCTCTTAAGGTCTTAGGCTCCTCCAATGAGAAAATTAGCCTTAATTTCCCCTAAAATAAGCCAAAATAGGGTAGAAAAACCTTATTTTTCAACTGTTAAAATATGTCTCGAGTTTGAATCCAATATGAAATTCAGAATATTCCGATTTGGATATGTTGCGGACGTTCGAAATTGAGTAAAGAAGATCCGAAGATCAACTTCCCAAAGTTTGAATCTGCATTGGAGAATTCGGCCGCTGATATAGGAAAGTTCAACTTTGACTTGGATTTGGATTTTGTTTAAAATATATATAGAGTTATGTTTTGCATAAAATCGTTTTAGATAGAAAACATAATCCTATTAGAAGTTGGCATAATAATAAGGGTTTTACTTATATATAGACTTGTGGCCGTGGGTGGTAGATGTGGATCACAAATTGTCTTGAAGTGCCGTCTAGTCGTCGAGTGCTTGTGAGGGATTTTCTTTGTTGTTCTTGTTTGTGAATTACATCCAAGAAAGACTAGTGTTTGTAGCCAATTAAATCTTGAGGTAAGATTTGCGTGTAATTCATTCGTGAGATTGATAGATTATTTTCGAGGAATTTTCGGGGCTAAACATTGTGTGAGTTATTGGATGTAATTGGGGCTTGGGAAACACCGAGAGAGTGTTTGAGTAACTTGAGTGTGTAATCTCCTTGTATCGCTTGATCTATAGTGAAATTCGCCGCTGCTCTCCCCGTGGATGTAGGTCTTTACGACTGAACCATGTAAATCTGGTGTCCGATATATTTTATTCTTCTGTCTATATTATTGTTCGATCGCTCGCCCTATCGCAACATCAACCATCCGAATTTCCCTTTTTATTTTCTTTTTGTCCGAAATTCATTTTTTATAAAATTTCGGACTCTACAAAAATTCGCCGAAAGATGAGACAACGTCCAATAAATGAATCGTGACACGTTTGAACGTCCGATTCCCGATAAATCCAATTTCGTGGTTAAAATCGACCGAACACAACTTTAGTACGACCTAACCTATCGGGTAGCTTTTAGGGATTTTAACGCGTTTGATCCATGGTCGATAATTTTCAATTTACGTTTTTGCATCTCTGAATCGTAGACGATTCTCAGTTATCGTAAAAATTGCGAGGTTTCAATTACGTATCCCGAGTATAATATTGATAGAAAATCGAGTTATTGCCATTTGACGCGAATATCGCAATCGTGTGGAACCACCCACAATTCGACTATGCAATTCTATTGAATTGACTTATATACGTTCGCAAATCGATTTATAATGGTGTCGTATTGACCCTTGCCGATTATTATGGTCAAGCGTTCGATTTCTGATCGAATTCTCTAGTCTGTCGCGTTGATATCCCTTAACAGCCTCACCTAATAGATTAGTTAACTCATGAGGGGCTAGCTCCGAGTAAAATTCCCATAAGCATGTCGCCATTTCATATATTCTAGACGGGGCCAAATTTTGGGATGTCACAATTGGCGTCATGGTTCGTGATCTTTGGCGTGGAGATGACATTGGATCAAATCTTGACGAATCTTGGAAATCTTGGCATAATCTTTGGCATGGAGATGACCTTGGATCAAACCTTGAAGAATCTTGGAAATCTTGGCACAATTTGATTATCTGGTCACCAAATATTTGACCAAGTAAAAAAAAAATTATCTTCTTGTTTAGGAATATTTTAGAATAGGACACATTAGATTTCTAGGACTGGTTTTAGGGTTTGTGTGACAACTAAAAGGCCTATATTAAGGACTAGCCGAATTTCTTTGGGGGACATATTTTAGTTTTGCGGAAAAAATTAAGAGGTTCTCTTCTACTGTTCTTTTGAGGACTTGACCTTATCAAGGTTCCCTTGTGACGGTCGATTCGACTTATCGAGCGAGATAGCGAATTCTTTCGCTCGTGACGTCAATAACGTTGGTTGGTTGACATGCGTTTGTCAACAAGTCATGTTCAAACCGAGATTGCCAATCACAGGTTCGATTGGAGGTTGAGGTTCGCAATTCACACCATCTAAGCCTTCGTAGAACGATCTTTCCGCAATGAGTCACATCACTTGAGGTGAGTAAGGACAAAGAGATGGCCTTGAAGAGGAAGGAAGTGTGTTGCAGAAAAGAGATATCCAAACATGAAAGGGGAAAGCTCAAATCGAACGAAATGAGTTTCATTACAAATAGACAAGAGGGGGGGCAACAAATGGGAGGCATTATTGTTTCGATTTTAATTTTTATTCCATATTATAAATAAAGTGTTTCCTTTTTAATGTAGCTAACTAGGCTCATCACACCACATGGGTTGGTGATGTGATGGTTATAAGCCACCGAATATTTTTTTGGTTATGTGGCTAATGAACTGAATACATGTAGATATTGTAACTGGAGCAAATAGTGAAAAGTGCAGTTTGATTTAACTATTAGATAATCCCCGAAGGTTGTAAAGTTTATCAATGTTCATAGGCTTTCGCAATTTCTGTTAAGGAAGAGTGCCAAATTTTTGCTAATAGTTGTGAATGACTACTCGAGGAGAACCTAGGTGTTTGTGTTGAGGCATAAGTTCAATGTTGTTGCTAGAATCAAGCATGTGTGGACAATCAATCGTGTGCGACTAATAGTAGCATGGATTTTTGCTTGAAGATGATAAGCAAATTATATATAAAGGAAGGTATAGAGAGACACCATATTAGTGCTAGTAAACCACAAGTTACGGAGTTGATGCGTAGAAAAATACTAGAGAAGGCACATAAATTGCTCTCTAGTGCTGGTACGGCTAGAAAAAACAGATGCGTTTTAGTATGTTGAAAGATACATTCCCGTCGGCTGCATTGGATGTCAGATTTTCGAAAAAGTGTGGTTAGGTAATATTGTTAACAATTTTGTTTTTAGAATATTTGGTTGCCTATATTATATTTGAGTGAGTGATGCTAAGCTTAATGGGAGGGCAAAAAAGTGCATATTCTGAGGCTATGCACAAGGCGAGCGAGCTTAGCGATTGTGATACTTGAATTTAAATTCACTTATTCTCAGTAGAGAAGTTATATTTGATGAGTCTCAGTACTTCTGGGCAAAAATGATTGAGGTAGTGTTTATATGAATTTAAATTGTGTTCAGCTCAAGATGAAGTTTTAGCCAAAAACTTCTAAGGTAACAAGAGCTAGTTGAATAATTGACCTTAGTGATGCTTATAGCAAGGTGGAGCCCTGTAAAACCAAAAGTTATTGTAATTACTGAGTTTGACAAGATGTATGTTCAATCTCCTAATAGATATGGATGCACGGTGGTTTTGCTTTATCTATGATTAAAGAGGTGGTGTCTAAAAATCTTTGTAAAGTAGTTAAATGGGCAAGTGAAGTTGGTGTGTTGATGAGAACTGTAATTATGTGAAGTTCAAGTGAAGCTTGTACATAAAAGATGTTTGTGGTGATTGAGCTTATAGTGGGCTGTGGGAGAGTAGCAATGAGGTTCGGATTTTTAGAACAAGTGATTATAACTTAGCTCCAATGTTGAGCTAATGTGAAGATTGTTGAAAATATATCTCAAGTTTGACCCCAAAATGGAAACTTTCCTCTTTTGATTAGGTTTTCTAAAATGAAGTTCCCCATTTTGGATATAATTCTTTCTATATATAAGAGGTGTCTTTTTATGAAGAGTATCAAAGAGGCTACTTTTTCATAAATTACACCTAGAAGCAATTTGAACATGTTGAAGCCAACTAAATCTTGTGGCTAAGATTTGGTGAATTCCTTTGTGAGATTGAAAGATTATTTCGTGAGAAATTATGATGGCTAAACACCATAGAGCTATTGGGTGTAATTGGGGGCTGGGAAACACCGGGAGTGTTTGAGTGATTTGAGTATAATTATAATCTATGTAGTATCCATTGATTTATAGTGGAATTTTATACTACTCTTCTTGTGGATGTGGGTCACATCAACTGAACCACATAAATTTAATGTCCGATTTATTTCCTTGTTCTATTTAATTTATTATTTGTTTGCTTGTTTCCGCAACATAGTTTGTGATCGTAACGCTAAGTGCACAAGCAATTTCCGATGAAAGTTGTTCAAAATCATAGATTTGAGCTATGCATGTCTTCCAATAATATGGTTAGACCAAATGATAACAATTTTATTCCAAAAATCAATTTTTGGATAGATTTTTTTTTCTTATTCCATGGATAAGTTTCTAAATAAAAACACGTGTTTGATAATGATACAAAATTTCTATTCTTGGAATAAAAATTGGTTTGATTACGACACAAAATTTCTCCCTCTCATGCGGCGGTAGTGGAAGGCAGTTGGTGAGCAGCAATGGGTGGGCGGTTGGCTAGTAGCTAAGACAAGCAAATGAGAATAATTTTATTTCTCATCTTTGTTCCTGAAAAATAGAAAAGTAGAAAATTTCTATTTCTCATTTTTGTACAAACCTACTTCTGGACTATTTTTTTTTTGAGAAACAGAAAAATGAAATTATGTTACGAAACATATTTCTATTCCAAACTTATTTCCGAGAACAGATAAATAGAAAAGCAGAGAAACATAATGGTAATCATGCACATCCAAAGTGATTACCGATTGGAACAATTGAGTGAATCTGCTCGATGCTGCTCAATTCTGCTCAAACATTCAGTGGAGTTCTATACAACCAAAATTTAACTGGTTCATTATTTATATAGGATGTTCATGGGCTTCTAGGTTATTGGATCTCAGAACTAGTCACTCTGAATTATTTTAAAAAGTAAAGTTTGGTGTATAGTGCACATTTTATAGCTTAATAAGTAACTTACGCTCTGTTTGTTTCACGAAAATCGAATAATTTGGAAAACATTTTCCTAAAAATGATCACTTGAATCAATTGAAATAATTAGTCAATGATTTATTTTTTTTGTTATGGACAATAACTTATGTCTAAACATTTTCGTGGATAATAATAATTTTCTTTCATTCATTTTTATAGGCAATATAAATTATCATTTTTAAGAAAATATTTTTAAAATTATTTATTTTTCGAAAACAAACAAAGTCTTAGACAATGATATGGTTTGTATTTCGATATTCTTAAAACTAAATATGGTTTTTCTTTTGTAATTTTACAGGTATTATACACCGGCCAATTAAATCTATCAGTCGGACTCGATATTATACCAAATTTACACGGTCAAGATTGTTGTCCATATATTAAAAATCTCAACGGTATCAATCATTACTTTTGTAAGCTAGCTTGAAATTGAGGGCATGAAAGAACCAGGCCCGATACGCCTCTTCCCTGACTTTAAGAGACATTTCGAAGTTATGTACTCTCGATATAGGGTTATAATAAAATGCAGTAATAAAGAAGATTATCCTATAGGTTTGAGTCAAGCCGTAGGAAAATGTTTTCTTTAATAGTTCAAAGTCCCGTGAAGGCGTAATACTCTCTTTATTGCGTGAATGCGACATCATTTTTTATTATTTTTTTGTGTGATGGTCTTGAGAGAAAACTGTGTTGCGGCCGTCGAATACACTTTTTTTTTTTTTGGCTGATAACTTCAAATTAAATTATGTTTCGACTGTTATCAGGATTTTGACTTCCATCTTATCTTATTCATGTTTGGTATTAGTAAGGTACTTTGTAGTTTTGGATTTGTGTGTCACCAAAAGAAGAAGGTCAAATCTCTCAATGAATCTCTTAAATTTGATATAGGATGACATGATCTCTCACGGTTGCGAATTGACAAAGTGACTTAGACATGAAGTTTTGATGGAAAAGGGACATAGGATAGTCATGATTTAACTTTGCCAAAGTTCAATAGTATATTTTTACGCATTGTAATAAAAAAAAGGAACAAAGTTGTAGTTGCTAGATAACGCAAAGGTTCATTGAATTTCTTCTACCGGGGTTAGGGTTAAGAGCATGCATACTAATCCAAACGGCCCCTTGCTAGGCTTAAAAGCTGGGGGCCTAGGTTGGAAAAGCCGCTTTTGAGCACATCTAAAGGGTCAGTTAAAGATACTGAATATCATATTGCATAATCTGATAATGCAAGTCATCATTAAAAAAACAACATTTTAATATTTAACAAAAGAAATACAGCGAGAGAGCCAATACGAAGGCCAAAGGCAGAGTTAATGGGGAGACGTGAGGACTAGCAAGAACGAGGCGATCAGTCATACTTGATTGACAATATACTTAGCTAGACTGTTCTCTGTTACACTAAGCTTTGTCTGTCTTCAGTTCCTTGTCCATGTCTTATCCCTTTTAAGGTAGAGTGAGAAGTATAATTTAAAATATTGATGTAGAGAACAATATGGGGAAAATTTTCCAAAAAGTCATCAAATTTTTGACGATTTGACAATGTTGTCGTTTCACCCAATTATTAAAATAATAGGTTTATGATTAAATTGATAATTTTTCAAAAGATTTATGATTAAATTGATACAATTGAAAGGTTTAGGACTAAATTAGTAAATTGTTAAAAGGTTTGGGGCTGAATTGATCCAATTAAAAGATTTAGAACCGAATTGATCATCGTACAATAGGTTTAGAACTTTTTGGATAATTATTCCATATAGTGTAAATTCTATTTTATGTCTCAATCTCCTCATGTGATAAGATTAGAATTCGTGCTACCAAATTAGAATTCTTATGCTCAATATCATTAGATTTTGTCATGATTTACTATTGAAGAATTTGAGTCGATTTTTCTGCCTCACTTAACATTTTGGGGTTCTTCTTATTCCTCGCCCCTCTCCTCTTCCGTCTAGATCCATTCTTTTATCATTTCTTTTTAGAATTAGTTCCCATTATTTGGTCCAGAGGTAAAAATTTAGAGGGAGTAAATTGGCAGAAATGCATAGTGGTATGCAAACTCTTTCACATAATTGCAAATTATGAAAAAAAATGGAATAAGTGCTAGTCCTAAAACTTGTTACAAAATCACAATCGAGACTTAAAATTTTCAAAAAGTTCAATTGAGTTCTAAAATATTTAAATAGTGCAATCAAATCCTAAAATTTATTAAATTGGTGCAATCAACTCGTAAAAGTTGTCAACATATTCCGTTTGTCATGTTGCATGAAATTAATGGAAGAACTTGATTAGAACAACTTGAGAAGTTTTGAGGACTTGATTGCACTTTTTGAAAGTTTAGGGAATCAACTGAACTTTTATGATAGGTTTTAGGACTTTCAGTACACTTATTCTTAAAAATATCTACAAGGTTCTACAAATAGTCATGTGGATGCAATAATATAGGTAACGTGAGTGGATATAAGCATTAAATAAATGAAATAGTGATAAAGAATATTGAAATAAGATTTGTAAAAATTTAAACTGATCTTACCTACATCCTCTCTTATAGCTCTATTAGCCCGAAAAGGATGAATCTGCTAGTTTCAATAAGAATTACAGCTTTTTGAGAGTTAAAACCCATTAGTGAAAACTTAAATCAAACTCATAATTTCCATAACATCTTATAATTGTAAAATCGATATTTGGCGAAAGTAATGTTCTTGATTGATCATGCATAAGAATCAACTCTAGATAGTATATGCTATTTGCCATATGCAATGCACGAGGGATATTATTGAGGGTCTAACCTTTTGGCTCAAAGGTCCATTGCCCCGATATAGGCAATATATAATGCGATGACGACCTAGGCGAATGAAATTAACCTATGGCATGACAATGATATAATATGCTTACTATCATGACATAAATCAAGACCAATACATCATTTGCACATTCTACCAATACTACCTTGGTTAGGACTCCACCAAGGACACCAATGAGAGCTACCAGCATTAAAGTTGGAACAAGCATGGATTGCAAGGAAGACCACTAGAGTGGGGAGTTGAGAGCTATCGTTGTCAACAAGAGCTAGATCGATGATGAGGCTTTGAGGGATGCCTAGCTAGAGGGGCTACTGGACATGGTGATGCTAAGGGACAGTGCTGGACTATTGGACATGTTAAACTTGTTGGCCTCTGTTGGGGTATGGTTTATACTTCCTATCAATAGGAAAGCACAGTATTGAGAAAACTCCTAATAGATTTTGAAGTTGAAAAAACTATCCATATAAGTTTGGTAAGTTTGATAATTGTCTAGAAGTATGTTAATCCGAGAAAATACTCAAGGAGTGAAGATATCTCAATCTAGTTCATACACAAGTCAAATTTATAAAGTCTATTCTAGATAGAACAAGCTCAAACTTAAAGTCCAGACTTTATATTGAAAATAAAGAGTGAGAGAATTACTCTTAATCCCATCTTGACGCAAGTTCAAAACATAACAAGTTTAAAACAAGGCAAGTCCGGAACGTGACTAGTTCATAATGTTTAACGGTTAGTGATTTGGTTTGGATTTCACACTAAGAAAGATTTTGTTGACTCAATCTTATTCAATTAGCAAATCAATCTCGAGACAATTTCTTTCTAAATGGAGAATCTCTACTTATGGAAACCAAGTCTCTAACTGTATGGGCGATCAAAGTCAAGTGGTAGTTCAGCTTTTGTCACTCAATGGCACTCAATCTTCTTAATGCAAATTTGTCAATGGGTAGATTGGAAGATGATCCTCTGGAGAATGTTTAGCGGCTAGTTTGGAAGTGGAGGAGTATATAAGGAGATCAAGATGCCAAGGAGCAAGTAAGAGATGAGGCCAAAAATCTAAAATTCCAAAGTCTGAACATGCTTCAAACGTACACTTATCTTTTGTGAGCTTAAATTTGTAATCATGAAAGAAGTATAAAAAGAGCAATTGAGTGAGATAGTGCGATCTATCATTGAGTACTCAAAATTGTAATCTCTTGATATAGTGGAATCTAGCTAGTAGGCAGTTAGCATAAAAGAGTGGATATAGGCTTGATCTAAACCGAATCACTATAAACCTTGCGTACAATTTCTCTTCACCCTAAACTCTTATTGTTTGTTGTTATAGTCTATTCTGAAGTCTGTTCTACCATACAACTAATTTTGAACTTTGTTTCAGAATATGATATTTGTTCAAACTTTGATCTTGACTCATACTATTCCGCATTAATTTGCCAATATTTTATATAATCACCTATTAATCCCCCACTAGATGATACTTGCTAGCTACTTCACATGGGAGTTTTGTTGAGCAAGCAGAGGTTCGGGGGCTAGCCCTAGCGAGGTTCTAGGGGGTAGTGTCCCCGAGACGCCAGAGAGCTTTTATAGTTTGGGCTTGTATTTTATTGGTAATTTAGGCTTGGGCTCATGAACTACTAAGTATATATGAACTATTTTTCTTGTAATTTAGAGTTATAATAGAGAGGTGAGATGTACTAATTATGATGGAATTCTCTATTAGATATGGTCTTAATTTAAGGGTGAACGAGGATCAACCTTGTGTCTTGATTAATTTTTATTACATTTACTCTCTATTTTGTTGTGTTTGTGCATCTAATTCTAACAAGCATGGGTTGGACCACTTAAGTGGGTGTGAATCATGACCAAGGATTGAACTTGGTGATATGGTAGCTCTTCGTTGAATCTTTGGATCTCTAAATCCTTGATGCGCAATGCTTTTGGTGGGGTTGAAGAACTAGGTGTTGTAGAGGTCTTCTCAAAATTACAACGCATTCCAATCAAGAACGAACATGTACTTATCGTTTTCGCACGACCGGCCGTTGGGCTCTTCTATCCTTATCAAGCAATCCGAATGGTTTGGTTTTTACCTTCAAAGACCTACTTCCAAATATTTTTTCACCATCTCTGCCAGATAAACCTAACAATAAGGTGCTACCACACTCACCACGACATTTGAGAGCGATCTAATGGTTAACGAATGTGCTCTCATCGATTTCGTTGAACTACGCTGTTGGAATTTCCTATTGCCAAGTGTCCTCTCTTTTTTCTTTTTTCTTTCAAATCCCCCCCCCCCCCCCCCCCCCCCCCTTCCTTTCCATGGCCAGCCATTGAAGGTCGACTTGAGTTATAACTAGAGATAACTCGATAAGAGTTCGATTGAATCGGTTATTACCTCCTAACCGTATAGGGGTCGAGTGTAGATAGAGATTAAAATGGATTCGAAATGGATGGTGAATGTGGGGGATGATAGAGTTGAGTTGGCCGGCCATTTGACATGCATATAAGAGTTCAAAGGGATCCGATGGTGAGTGCGGATAAAGAAAGGTGGTCGACCGTTGGATTAAGAGACAAACCTTCAATTCTGTAATCGACGTGATCCTATCCAAGAGTTTAAACTTCTAAGGTAAAAGAGCTTCTACAAGCTCTCGATCATACACGTGCTAGTTCGTGGTAACATCATGGGGAGATCATGTGATCGGCTTGTGATCTTGGCATGTGCAAGGCACATGCGACTGTGAGAGAGGGGTTTGTGTGGCTGTGAATGACATGCCATGTGGATGCCCAGAATTGTGCCAAGTGACAAGGTGTGGTGTCACCTTATCCACTATGTCAAAATCTTATCTAATTCCCACAATCTTTGAGTTATCATTAAAGCTAATGCTCGGTCCCTTGGTGTTATATATTTAAATTATAAATCACGTATTTATCTAATAGCTTAAAATTTTAAATAGTCGACAATAATCTCACAAAATCTTACGTGGCATTAAAGTAGGAGGTCCTAAGTTCAAATTTTTTCTAGTCTTATTTGCCTCCTCCATGAAATATGCCAATGCCTAATGCTAGGCAAAATGACTAGATTAAGCATGAGGGAAGGTATTAGAATATTTAAATAATAAACCACGCCTTCAATGTAGTAAAATCACAAAATCTTACGCTCAAAATTTCCACATTCTTGGAAAGCGCGTTCTCCAGTTTATCAAGCTAGTTTTGAGGTGCAAATTTGATTTTGGACCAACCTTATCTTTCATGTTCGAGTTCAAGCTCCAAAAATGTTGGAAATTCAAGTTTGAAGCTTATCTCTTAAGTCCAAATTCCAGAAATGTTGGAATGTCTCGTTTTGAGCTTATCTCTCCATTTTGATCGTGAATTCTCCATTGGGCCACTTATCGAGTTGACCACTGGCTCCTGGTAACAAATTCTCCATTAGTCCTAAAAAATGCAAAAAATGCAATGTAAAATCTAAATAGCTAAATATGCAAAGATGATATTTTTTTTTAGGATCGAGTTCGATCCCTAATTTTTTTATGTAATGAATAACTAATAAAATAGCCACAATTTAATTGTTAATAGCTTATATGAGATGTCAAGCCTAAATTGCGTCCGACACAGCATATGATATATGAAAATAATTGCGACCAGTTGGATCTTGATTATCCGAATGTCCAAGAAGTGACTTCAACTTCTATGTAGCAACACATATCTTCCGTATTTTGGTTCTCCACACTATATCAAGCGTATGTTGCTTCCACATATATCTCCTTCTTTAACGTAAATATGGCATTCGAAACATGAGTATTTCCTTTTGATAATAATTAATTTATATCACATGAGATAAAAACAATGTATAGAACTTTCATCTTTTGCAAATCGGTTTTTATATGTCCTTATCAAATAGTTTAATGAGGTTTTATACCATGATAGCCTAGGCATTTTAATATCGATTTTTCTCACATGAAGAACAACATATCACCATGCTAATACCATTGCTACTGCAAGTTGTCAGGATATTACCCAATTACGCCTAAACCTGTTATTCAAATATCAATTTAGTTGTAAACTTTATAATTTTGCTAATTTAATAGTAGACCTTTACACAATATTTCAATGTAGTTTTCTTATAAATTTTCACATTGCTAATGTTATTTTCTAGTTATCTCGAGTTGTCATGTGCAACACACTGCCAGGCGATCTCTGATGAAAATTGACAGAAGGACTACAATAAAATTTTGTGTAGAGGTGTATGATTTAATTGGTGAAATTTAAAAGTTTAGCCATCTCTAGAAAGCGTCACCCATCTAGTGGAAGAGAATCATGGAAGATTCTTTGGTGATGAAATTATCCCTTAATTAATTACGTGATCCTCATTCATTATTGATGGGCTGACCAAAGAGCTCTATATTGAAGCATACTTGTTTGCCAAACGCGCGATCAGGTCAAGTAAGAAGTTAGGGTGGCTACACTATGCTCTCTATATGAAACAACATAAATCCTGCCTTCAAACGACATATGATGGTTGTAAATCGTACGATAGATTTAGGACTAATTAGATAATTTCTCCACAAATTGTCATATCATAACAACGTCTCATCTACTCCATACGAATATATATATATAGAAAAGTTCGTAAAATTAGGAATGTCAACTTCCCAATTAATTGAATCATAATCCATCAATTGAATCTTTGCTTTGACTATCGTCAGCTTTGAAGCATGGCTTTTTCTGCACGCAGCACGCCTGCATGGACTTCTTGTCGAGCCCTTCGAACTGCTTTTCTTTTCTTGCTCTTCACAGTCATATAATTTTATGTGATGTGATCGAGGAGAGGGTCAAATTTTCCTGAGTTAATTTATTGTTGTAGGCGGACGAGTATCCCTATGTGCATACTATGTCATCGTTTGGAAAACATCAGAACTTCCAGAAGCCCCCACCACATATTCGATTTGAATAGTATTATCAAAACTATATTGTCGTCAAGGAATTTTATATAGCCCTCATCGTAGGTGCTGGAGGGTAATTATAGTGTCTGACAAATTGCCTGTAGATGCGATCATCAAGATAGAAGGAGCCAGAAGTTTCTACAACGAAGGATCGTTTACATCATATTTCATTATCCAGTTTCTATATATATCGAAAAAAAAATATACTTTTTTCGAAACAAGCTTGCTCTTTTTCTTTGCTTTCTCATCAAGTTAAATCTCTTGGGTCTCATTGATGAATCTTCTGGACCATGGAACATAGCATTAGGAGTCCTACCATCATCTTACATGATGCAAAATAGAGGGATTGGACCACAACGCATTATTGACAGAACTGGTGGCTCTCAATTCAATCACACTTGCGTCGTAAAGAAGAGACACGATTCCTTTGCGGGTTAAAGGCGAAATAATGACGGTCGAGAGTCCTACAGTGCCCTCTTTTAGGGTGGCTAGCTGGAATAATGATGAATTAAAACTTTAAAAGACGCATCTACTTGGCATTATCATGAATAGAGTGATTTGCATTATATATTTTGTGTTGAATATCACAAGCTTATCTGTCACTTTTATGACATTGAGTTTTGAGAATGATCAATTCTACTTTTTGGGGTTTATTTTGCCCTTTATGTTTAATTCAAAAAAAACGAAAAGATAAAGACCCGTATACATATCTGTAAGTTTAAGCAAAAATCCCGTTTTGTCTCACTTTTTTATCTCCCATTTAGTCCTTACAAACTTATTTCTAATTGTGAAGCAAAGAGGGGGAGAAAAGGTAAGATTTTATTTATTTATTTATCTTTTTGGGTCTTGGGGAAAAGGTAAGATTGACCGAAAAGAAGGTTGACAAAAAGTAAAATATAGATATTAACTGTCCACATGGTAAAGGTAACTTAATTGTCCTAATAGTACAAAAATCAACCTCATCATTGCACTCCATGTGAAATTTTGAGAATGCCTCTCTCATTTTCTTTTATTTTCTTGATTTTGATTCGTTTACATTATCGCAAAAACAGCAAAATGTTCACTTAATGTCTTATTCCTAATAAAGAATTTGTATACTTATAAGACAGAAGTATAATGTCAAGTTTTTTTTTAATTAATCCTTGGAATTAAAGTTATGATCAATCTCATTAGGAGCTTATAATGTTGCACAAGAAATGGACACTAATGATACACGTGTGACGTGCATGAAAACTACTATTGCTTAAGTAAGGTCTACATCTAATTTCTCCTAAAGTTGGATCTAGGAATAGGCACCTAGCACAACGTATATGCCTTTTCGAACTGATCAGGACAACACATGTTCATGCATGATACTGACCATGAGATGGAGGATCGTTTTCGATTGGATCTGTGTATCCCATTATCATATTTCGTCTAGAGAAATTGTGTAGGCAGAGATTGTCCATAGGTAGTTTTTCGTATAGCTCGAGCAATGCTAAAGCATCTTCAAGCTCGTTCGACTGTTGAAGCATGCTCGGAAAACGTTCTGTGCCTCAGTTTACACCAAACCCTTTCAAGCATTCTCCAAAACAAGTAATTGGCTACCGTGAAACACGGGTAAAGATTCGATTTCTCTCTTTCTTATTCAACCGTTCCAATCTCCATCATCGATTGGATTAGATTTATTCGATGTAGGTGTCGTCTGCATCACGAGCCATATAATTATGTTCTTGTGTCAGCTCAAGCTCCGTAACAGTAATCAATTTGCGGCTGCATGCATGAAACGGGCAGCTTTCAATTACAGAATCGATCACGCGAGCAATTATTTTTTTCTTAAAAAGAAAATCAAACTTTACTTTCACCCCTTTAATTATATTTTTGTGAGGAGTATCTGCATTTTTTTTTCTGGGTGTCGGTGAGGCATCGTTGTCAATACTTCACAACTAGGTCATCCGCTCGACAAAAATTGTTGATAAGAGATTTTCAGAAAAAGAAATGCCGACTAAGGGACGCGTCATTACATCATGATGCACAAAGGCCCTTTTCGAAAGTGCACTCAAGCCCCTAATTTTAATATCTAAGTACGGCCACATTCATATAATTATGGCATCCACGTCAGCCACCATATAAAATCCACATCAAAAGGACAAGATTCCACCGAAACCTCGAGATGACATATTGGCCGAGGCACGCCACGTTTACACTATCGAGTTTGTTTGGGTATGGAATTTCATTATCTCATTCGATTTCATTAGTACAAAAATTTGTTTGGACATGAAACACAAACAGATGAAAAACCAACCAACTACCATCCCCACAACGGAACAGGCCAACCAACCGGCCGGTTGGGCTGTCTTCCTCTAACCTAATGCACGCTTCCAAAAATATTTCGTAAGATTACAAATTTATGAATATATACAGTTGCCATTCTGCCTTTTTTTTTTTTTTTTCATTTTTTATTGGTTTTCCAATCCTCAGCGTCGAGGTGTATATCACATAACTGAACATGCATTCGGATTTTCGTCACTGAACATTTGAGGGGGGTTTAAGCGTGGGTCCATAGGGTGCAACCGATGGTCCATAGGGATCTCGTAGCCTTCGTGCACGTAGTGATTTGGGTAGCCTTGGTTTGCATAGCCCGCGTGGTCATTATATGGCTCCATGGCATAGTTGTGGGCGTAGTTGGGGGCGAAGTTGTGGGCGTAGTTGTGGGGGTAACTTTGGGTGTGGGCGTAGTTGTGAGCGTGACTTTGGGCGTACGAGGGCCCCTCCGACCAATACATCGGAGGTGGCGCGGAGTGACCAGCGTATTCCAATTTGCTCAGCTCCATCTTCGGGGCCTTGCTGCCGCCCCCATCCTCATTTTCACTCTCTCCCTTGCCCTTTTTCTCGCCACCGCCGTCCTTCTTCTCGCCACCACCAGCGGCAGCTTCTTTCTCTTTCTTGTCTCCACCGCCCCCCACTTGTTTGTCCTTCTTCTCGCCGCCTCCGCCTTCTTTCTCCTTCTTGTCCGAAGCTCCATCGTCCTTCTTTGCCGCTGGTGGCGGCACCACCTCGACGCTCCTATTGAGCTTCTCCCTGAGGTACGTAGTCAATTCCTTGGGGTCCATCGTCCCGGTTACAGTCACTAGATCCTTGGCTCCGTCGATGTTCACCGCGTTCACCCCTGTTTATGCCAAGCCAGATGGAGTTACACATCAGTCGTTGCCGGGTCAATAATCTTTGCCATTTGGTGAAATCTTGGTGAAGCAAGAAAGAGCTTTAGAAAAAGAAAATGGACCAATTCCAACGTGTTCCTTGGTCAAAACATTCTACCTTCTCCTTTTGGTGAAAAATGGAGGGCGTTCATTGACATGAAAACCCTCTTGACTGTAGAATTCAGGGTAGTGATTGAATCTCTAGAGGCTTTGAACTAATCTCTTACCTTCGATTCTCGAAATGATCTTGTCCATCTTCCGAATGCAGCCGTCGCAGTGCGTCCTGATTTTAAAAACCACCGTCGTCTGAACCCAAAAACATAAAGGAATCAAAAGATTAGCTACGGCTCTAACCACCCACTGACGCAGACCGCGATTATAAAACATTAGCCAAAGCCAGCGTAGGTTTAGCATCATCAAATGTTGACGAATTCCGATTGTTTGGTCAAACAGGAAGATTCTTCCTTTGTAGATTTCTATGTACCTCTTTGGGTTTCTTGTCCTCTGCCTTCTTCTCCTCTGTTTTCTTCTCTGGTTTCTTCTCTGGTTTCTCCTCTGTTTTCTTCTCTGGTTTCTTCTCTGGTTTCTCCTCTGGTTTCTCCTCAGGCTTCTTATCACCACCACCACCTCCATCTTTTTTGGGCAGCGGAGAAACGATTTCCACCTTCCTATTCGTCTTCTCCTCCAATTTCTCCTTGATCTTCGTGGGTTCGACTTTCCCAGTCACCGTTAGTTTGTTGCTGGCAACGTCGACCTTCACGTCTTCAACGCCTGCACAACCACCACATCAACCACCACCATCATCAGTATCACCACCAACAACAGCAACAAACATAAAAATTTCAATTGGGTGGGGGGTTAAAATGCGATGCGTGTTGGGAAAGAGAGAGCGACATTTTCTATGCTTGGATTGTTTCACACGGCATATTACAATCGAATTAAAAAAAATCATCCAAAAGCTGCGTCGACTCAACAAGCTCTGATCCTTATCCGAAACGTCAATACCAAGCAAAGGCACACCCAAAGAGTGGAATATCTGAAAGATATTTGATCAAAGCACATGGTGACAGAATTCGAAAGGGACCGAGCAATGCGGATCCATACGTTTCTTATCACCTAGGGAACGAATGACAGGTGAATTACGAAAAAAAATTGCCCTCGAAACTCGTCATCTCCCTCAACAGATCGAAAAACATTTCGTCCATACTGATTCGGAATCGAAGTTTTTGGGACAACAATCTCGACATAATGTCGAACAGTTAACGACCACAATTGGGTTCGGAAATTCTTTCTGGGTTTTAATCCCCCTAGCACGTACCGCCCGATTTCTTGACAACTTGCCGGATTTTTTTGGCACAACCGCGGCAGTGCATGTCCATCTTGAGGACGACGACGGCGGCCCCATTCCCGTCGTCCTTCTTCTCGCCCTCGTTCTTTGGACCTTCCTTCTGCTGCGACGACGAAACCAGATCCAGACATGAGCACGTAACGAGAAATCACACGGACCCAGAAACACAACAGACACCCCAAATTCGTAAAACCCATATTAGTTTCAAAGGACTTAGGAAGCACCAACCTCGCCCATTTTGCTCTGTGTCCTTACTGTCTCTCTCCTTCCCGGCCGCTAAAATGCTATCGAAGCGTGCGGTGTCTTCTTCCGAGGACTCCAGTGGTATTGAAGAGAGAGAAATAAAGGCGAAGAGGTCCAAATATATAGACCTCATGAGTCATGTATGATGCGTGGCGGGGGGGATGTTATGTATGTATGACCATGGCGGATGATGATGATGATCATGATCATGATGGGGCTGGTGGCTCTTTTCATTTTTTCTTTCTCCACCTTTTTTTTTTCTCAATGGGATGGCTACGTCATCGCACACGGGCAGAACCGCAGCAGCGTGAGTCGCCGCCGAGTAGGACTTTGATCGGGAGACTCCCCATTTCCGGTTTTTTTAAAGGCGACGGAAGCCGTCCATCCACGAGGAGGGAACGAGGAAGGGAAGTAGAAAATTGATGGAATTAAAATAAGACCGGAAAATGCGACGCATGATGTTATAAACTAACGAATTTTTTAAGCGACGAATCGAAACTTTGTAAGAGAACGCCGGCGCCCGCCATCTTAGTACCATTCACGGTGTCGAAGCGTCATGTGTTACCTTGGAACGTGAAGATCAGGGCGTCGATTGCCCCGCCCTAGAAGTCATGCTTCAAATGGCATTATGCACGGCCGCATGAGAATATTGATTAGTCCCGTTACATGGATAGTGCGTGTATATTTTTTTGTGTGCATAAGGATCGTCCATTTGTTTCTATCTGGATATGAAATCTACCTAATTTGATGTTTGGAATATATGATGAAGGTGGAGCATTAGAGTATTTACGTTGATTGGTCATGTCATACAAGTCTGAGCCGTATATCCAATGACTTCGATTAATATAATCGGGAGGACGGGTGATCAAGCCGGTTTTCGATTTGATAGACGCCAAAAGAGTTGAATATGATCCTGAATAAAGAAAGATAAATTAGAAAGCAATAAATTCTTGGGGGTTGTACTTGTACAAATCACAACTTTTTTTTCTAAGAAAGTAGATCACCTCACGAATCCTAATTTAAATGAAATATACCATTAAAGGAGGGTATAATCACTAGGGCCTGCCGGAATTATAGACCCAAATTAAATAGTCGACTATTCATTTACTCTCCCCACCTACCATTCTTCAAGTTGGACTTTGGGATGCTTATCTTGAATCTAATAGTGTCTTTGGTGTTTGTCATAAGGATTTTAGCCCTAGAGAGAAAATTTTCTATGGTAAATATTTTTTCTACTTACTGTTCAACTTTTTAAAAAATATGTTATGCATATCATTTGTAAAATTTCAAACCCGTGAGTATTAATATATTCTAGTATCAATCTAAATTAAACTTTCAAATCAATAGACCTACTTTTATGACATTTCACAAATATTTAAGTATGGGATTGTACATGGTTTTCTTCCTAATATAATTAGATTTTATTATTTCACTTTCACCAGATCCCATATTACTCACAAAAGATATGGTAGATCATTTGGCAATGGCCTAATAAAAACTTTATACTTCTTTTTTTCTTTTCTTTGCTTGAATTGTGACTTCGGGTTGATATTGTGCATGCCATTATGGGATTGAACCTTTGGTGAGAAATTATCTAATCACAAATCTTGTGGACATCTTCCATTGAAAGACAGATGAGACTTGGAAAATTCATGTTCTTTGACACATATACATTCTCATGGGATATTGGACCAAATGTTAACGAAGGGTCAATTTAAACTAGAGTTACTAGTTTGGGATTTTTCGTGAATCGAAAATTAATTTTTTATGAATATGTCATGTGTACTAATTTGAAATTTTTAGTGGCATTATCCATTATAGTAAAGCACGACAAGATGATGACGATCGTCCATAAGTGCAGGAGCTTGTGAAATTCATATCGAGCGAGAAAACTTACAACCGGGTACGTGAGTGGAAATCCTCCTCGAAGCACACCACCATTTGAGTATCTTATCTAGACCCATTGCATGGATAATGTATGGATGTCTTTTAGCATACATAAAAGATTACTCATTTGTTTCCATTCAAATATGATATCTACCTAGCGTGGCGTATAAAATATACGATAAAGATAGAGCATTGAAGTATTTTCATTGATTGATCATGTGGTATATGCTCAAGTTGTATATCCAATTGCTGCAGTTTGAATCTCCGAAAGATGCTTAATATATTTTAATATAACATCAAACAAGAAGTATGGACAATCAAACCAGTTTCTCGGTTAAACAAAATTCAAAAGAGTTGAAATCGACCGTGGTCCCAAATTAGGTGAGATATTCTGAAAAGTGGGTTCGATAACGCAGTACATTCTTGGCGGTTGTATTTATACAAATCCAGCTTTCCTTCCCTTTTTTCTTTTTCTTTTTTCCCCCTTAGAAGTTGATCTCCCCACGAATCCTATTTTAAATGGAAATGTACTATTAGAAAGGTATCATCACTAGGGCCTGCCTATTTACTTCTCTTGCCTACCATTCTTCAGGTTGGACTTATGATGCCGATCTTGAATCTTTTGTCTTCGGCATTTGTCATCATGGTGAGGATGACAAAGGATAAAACAAAGAAAAGCATAGGTGATTTTCAAGGATTTTAGCCCTAAAGCGACAATTTTCTTATTAAATTAAAATGTTTACTTTTTAATTTATCTTTCCAAAAGCAAATTTGCATGTTGTTTATTGTTTTCGAAAGCTGCGAGCGTTACGGTATTTCAGTATAACAATATTGCTACAAATATTTGAGCGTAAGATTTTGCTACTTCTTTCCTAGAATAATCAAATTTCATGTTTTACTTTCACCCGAATCCTAGATTACTCACTAGACATACGGCACGTCATTTGGCACTGGTCTTTGTAATGACTTTTATATGAATTATGGTCCAAATTTCTAAAGCCGGGGCATTATTATTGTTTATTCGGGAAAAGTGCCAAAAAAGTCTTAAACCTTTTATTTTGACGTGCGGACCCCTGGAGTGCCTTAACTTTGCACAAAGGGATACTTAAGTGCCATAACTTATGAAATGTATACTTAAGTGCCAAAATTGGAGTAAAAGGGATCACTTGAGTGTCAATCCGGCCAAAGTTCGGCCAAAACGCCGACGTGGCATTTTTCCGACGAAGCGAGCCCAAAATGATGCCGTTTTGCTCGCTGACGTGGCCAAATAATGCAAAAAACGGCATCGTTTTAAGCTGACGTGGTAAAAAAATATAAAATTTAATTAAATTAAATTTAAAATTAAATTTCGTTAAAATATTTAAAAATTAAATTTAGTTAAAATATTAAAAAATAATTATTTAAAAATTATAAAATTAAAAAAAAAATTAAAAAAAAAAGGAAAGGGGGGAGGCGACTGAGGGATCAACCCTCAGCCGTTGCCGCCGCCGCCCACTGCTGCTGTGAAGGGCCGGCGACAGCGGGGGGAGGGTCGGCCGAGGTCGCTAGGCCCTAGCCAGGGGCCGGCAACCCCGGCCAATCGACGGCGAGGGCTCGCGAGACCTTGCCCCAGATCGGGGCGAGGGTCGCAGCCCTCGCTTAGATCCGGCGAGGGTTGGCGGCCCTCGCCCGGCCGGGCCAAAGGCTGCTACCTGCCGGGGGTTGCCCTAACGGGCGGTGGCCCTTGGCTCGGCCGTGCGAGGGCCGCCGACCCTCGCCGGATCTGGGCGAGGGCCGTGAGCCCTCGCCATTGGCCAGATCTAGGTGAGGGTCGCGGCCCTTGCCCAGATCCGATGAGCCCTCACTGCCGGTCAGCCAAGTCACCAGCCCTTGGCCAGGGCCCGGCGACCCTGGCCGACCCTCCCCCTGCCGTCATCGACCCTTCCCGACGGCGGCAGGGCGGCGGCGACGGCGGTGATCCTCGCCCCTCCCCTTTTAAAAAAAAAATTAATTTTTAAATTTTAATTTTTTTAATTTAAAATAAAAAAATTTAATTTTTTTTAATTTAAAATAATTTTTAGTATTTTAAAAAAATTAATTTTAAAAAAATTAATTTTAAATATTTTAACTAAATTTAATTTAATTAAATAATTTATATTTTTTACCACGTCAACCCAAAACGACGCCGTTTTTGCATTATTTGGCCACGTCAATGAGCAAAACGGCGTCGTTTTGGGCTGGCTTTGTCGGAAAAATGCCACATTGGTGTTTTGGCCGGACTTTGGTCGGAGTGGCACTAAAGTGATCCGTTTTTCTACGAATGCGGCACTTAAGTTTACCTTTCGTAAGTTATGGCACTTGAAGTGTTCTTATGCCATTTTGTTTTTGTGTCAATTTAGTCATAAACTTTTTTTTTGTGCCGATTTAGTCCTAAACTTTTTTTTGTGCCGATTTAGTCTTAAACATTTTTACGTTGTGTCAATTTAGTCATTTGCGGCCAATTTTGGTCAGATTTTGCTAACTAGATGCCGGTCGGCTGACGTGGCCTGATCGATGCTAATATGGATAACTTTTAATAATATTTTAATTTTTTTGGATTTTTTTCTTTTTTTCTTCTCATCTTCTTCCTCCAGCCGATTGCCGGACCTTGACGACCGACCAGAGGAGATGGCAGGCGAGGTCGAGGTCGACCTGGTCGGATCTGGCGAGGGTCGAGCCTCGCCCATGGCCGGCGAGGCTCGACCTCGCCAAATTCGGCGAGGGCGAGCCTCTCCCTCCCGGCGCAAGGCCGCCCTTGAGGCTTGGGCGGCTTGGCCTTGGGCCGCCTCCTCGCCCAGATCCGGCGAGGGCGAGCCTTGCTGCCCAGCGTAAGGCCACCCTTGTGGCCACTAGTGAGGTGGCTGGTGAGGTCGAGGTCGACCTCGCCGGCCGTCGCCTTTGGCCGATCGTCGGACCTCGGCGATCGGTTGGAGGAAGAAGAGGAGAAGAAAAAAATAAAAAATAAGAAAAAGAAAAAAATAAGAAAAAAATTCAAAAATATTAAAATATTATTAAAAGTTGTCCACGTTAGCGCTGATCAGGCCACGTCAGCCGGCCGTGTGTCCAATCAGCAAAATCTAGCCAAAATTAACCGAAAAGAACTGAATTGGCGCAAAGTAAAAATGTTTAGGACTAAATCAGCACTAAAAAAATGTTTAGGACTTTTTTGGCACTTTTCCCTTGTTTTTTCTCTCCTCTGAGTCTAAGAGAGAGTAGATGAAAAGGTTTGGATCAAAGATCTTCATGAGACGGTCCATGAATCTCGAGAATGTTTTTTCTCTTTTGAATTGTGACTTATTGTTGATATCGTACGTACCCATTATGTGGTGGAACGTTCCGTAAGAATTCTTCTAATCACAACCGTATGAAAATCTTCCATTGCTTGTTTATTAGCATCTAGTGCTTGAAATCTCCGAGTGTGATGGGTTTTTTTATAGCAATATTCGTTGTCGTGACATGTTTGCTCTTCACATGTTTTGCCGTCTTCCTCATTCTCATCGTACGATTAGGTTTTCTCTGATAAAGGATATAGGATATACTAATGGTGAAAAGCCCCGGTGCTTTCTGTCTGTCGTGCCACACGCTAGACGACAATAAGGAATTTCCACACTACAAATGCCAATTTTCTTTGTCTGTTTCATATGTTAAGTTGTAGAGTTTAATTGATGCAAGAAAGAAGATGCAATTTAAATCATCTTTAGATGATACTTGGAGAAGCGACTAATTTGACTTCAATACTCTCTATCAACCATACGCTCGCTTGCACGCAAATGGGTCATCTTAAAGCGAAAATAGACTCGAAGATGCCTGGCCAAACTAGACAAAGTTAATACACTAATATTTTGCAATACAGACATTTTTCTCTCTCTCAAATTCAATGTTGCATTATGCGGGGTCGTCTCATCCCCTTAAGGCTTAATCTTATAAACAATAGAAGTTTGAATAGTTGGATATTGAATAACAGTGATGTTGATGATGCTCGTGTTGAAAAATAGAAGGCTCCACTTTGGAATCAATTTCATCTTCAACCGGCGATATAATGCGCATGTAAGGTCCTAATCACTAAACAATAATCCCAAAGCAGATATTTTGTTGTATCGAAGAAAATGCATCATATACATTGTATTGGAAATTCTGCCGATATATTGGAAAAAGGAGGCTGCTTTCAATATCGTGACTTTTTATTGCGAATAAAATCCTACTATATTTGATGTGAACATCAGTTTTGTCGATCTAATTGATTTTATCTGTTGTTGTATCTGATGCAATACGATACTTTATTTTTAGATTTTTAGTGACCCCAGGAGGCTTCTTCATCACTCCTATCGTATATTCTCACACGCAATGATCAATCATAAGGTTTCTTCAATTCGATTATTGTTAATCACATCACAAGTTGCAGATAGGGCCCGAGCGAACGAGAAATCAAGAAGCCTATACGCCGTTGATTGTGGCGACTATTGAATGGGATAGCAAGCCATCAGCCACCGAGGAAGATAAGCACTTTTGACCTTTCATTGAATGAGAGAATGGCTTGACCAATAAAAAATGAGGAAATTGATTGTTGTGAGGCTAAAAATCAAGGCCAAAACTCAAATTGCCCCCCACTATAATTGCTCTCAATTCATTAGAGAATATATCAACTTATTTTGATGGCACCATCGCTAGAAAAGTGAATGGGGGTCGGAATCAATGCAAGGAAAGGGCAACTCCAAAGCCATATTGAAGACAATGGTCATCAATGATAAGGTGACATTTTGGACTCTCGTCTTCCTTTGGAAGGAACTCTTTTCTTTTTTGTCTTTTTTCTTCCTTTTTCTGGAGTCTCAATTCATGAGAGAAGATATCAACTTAATTTTGATGGCCCTATCGCTATAAAAGTAAATGGGGTTGGAATCAATAGAAGGAAAAAAACTATTCAAAGCCAAATTTTAGGAATGGGTCCTTTTTGTTATTCAATGCCTTGGTGCGGGACCTTACAAGTGATAAGAAGCCGAGAGAGACATAATATTCTAATGGAAGAAGGCGCCATTAAATAATGGAGCCTACAAGGAAAGAAGCGACTCCTCATCCTTTAGTCCGTTGATTGATGAATTTAGACTATATTTTGGGGCGGCCTATCTCAATTATTCATTCTCAGTCAAATGAAAACATTGGAAAATCTCATTAGAGCGAAATTGTCCTTTTGAGATTGGCATGCCTAACTTTGTAAGCGCTCGTCTCATCTCTTATATGCTAATGTTTTTTTATGTCACGAGAAGCTGATATAAATTGCAAACTATGCAGAAACATAAAATAATCTTTATCTATGACAAATGATCGGTGGATATATAAACAGAAAAGGTGGAGTGGAGCAAATGCCCGGTCCAGTGGTCTCGACAGGACACTGCACTTTATCTTAGTGATTGCCACATAGCATAATGTTGCCATGTGAATGATATTTGATCAATTAGCAAGTGATTTGTTCTTCTCAAACTTCTATCACTTGTTAAATTTACATTTATAAATGTAGAGAAAGTATCTTTAAATATGCAACTTACCCATTAAAATAGAAATTAAGTCAAAAAGAGAAATACATCTTATTACACGAGAAATACTCATAATTTGAAGCATAGCTTTTCTTAATTACTTGAATAAATGCATTATTTATCCATTCATTTTAGGAGTTGTTTATAATCATTTGAAGGACAGCTTACTTCATTATTTGAATAAATTTCACTTAATATTGACTTAATTTAAACAATACAATATAAGTGTTGAAAAAATCTATATGATGTTTTAAAGATGACAAAATAATAAAAAACTACTAATTTGTGCATTTGGATGTGTAAAACAACTTTTATATATGTAAGGCATATACAATTGGTGTGGACGATAGGTAGTTTATATTGAGGCTAATAATACATGTTGCGACCCAATTTTTTCGGGTTTGCCACCTAAAACTAGGTTGATGGACTACTAAGCCTTTAAGCTTAGCTCGGACTCTCCCAAGCCCATACCAAATCGCGACTTAAGGTTTTAACATGCAAAAGATTATTATCTAGGAGTCGCCAATAATCGGTTTATGGTAGGTCGATTAGACACCTAAGTAAAATAATGGGAGTATTATTTTACTCCTACGAACCAGAGATTTTGGGTACGGGGACTTGGTTACACTAGACTATCCTAGTGCCATTTCGGCACCATTTCTTTTTTAATTTTAAGACAATGTTTGGCAATTGAACACATCAAGAAAGCAATTAAATAATGCAAAAACATACCTTAAAGCAACGAAAACATTTGCAATGTTAAATCAGAATTCACATCAACAATCCTAGATATGATTCCTAATTAACAAGCAATTTCAATTTTTTTGTTTTCACTTTATTTGATGGAAGTTATGTGA
Organism: Eucalyptus pauciflora; assembly: GCA_007663325.1. Classification (NCBI taxonomy): domain Eukaryota; kingdom Viridiplantae; phylum Streptophyta; class Magnoliopsida; order Myrtales; family Myrtaceae; genus Eucalyptus; species Eucalyptus pauciflora. Next base: position 5,272,105 of record VMYD01000359.1, read on the forward strand.
TGCACGCTAATAAAAATTGAAATTAACTTATGCAAAGACAAATTTTGTATTTTCTTTCATGAAATTCGAATGCAAAAATGATCTAGCTAGATTGAAATTCTATCTAATTTTAAAAAAAAGGATTAGGTCATTTTAAATCCTAATTTAAATTAAGACATTATCTCAATCTAACATGCAATCTGTTTAATATGCAATGACGTGCGGAGCATGCCCTAATTCTACATGACATATGCATGATATTTTTTTTATTTTTAACAATGTTCGAAATTTAGAAATGCCACGTAATTAAACATGCAACTTAAATTAAACAAAAACTAAAATCCTAAATGAATGCATTTTTTGTTTTATATTTTTTTAAAATCTATTATAAAATCTATATTCTAGATATGCAAAATAACAAGAAATATTCTAAAACCAATTGAAATCCTAATTCAAACATCTTTTTGATTTTTCTTAGTGATTTTCTAAAACAAGCATTAAATCTAAACAAACAAGATATTCAACAAAATAAAGGATTAAAATAAACGAATAAATAACCCGTTATCTCACGGGTCAAATTAACGATTACTTTTAACCCTAAACATCAAATAAGAAATCAAAATAATTAAAAATCTGATCCGAAATCTTACGGATCAAATTAATAATTAAATTAATTCAACAATTAATATATCATAAACAAACCCCAAAAATAATCATAATTAAAAAATGACCCGATGTCTTACGGGTCAAATTAAATAATTACAATAACTTCAAGGACAATTCCTATGGATAATGCTTATAAGAATTATAACCTAAAAGACACCTCACAATATTCAACTTAAACAATAATAAAAATAAAAATAACTAAAAGTAAAGTAAAATAACATAAAATAAAAAAATAAAAATAAAGGAAAAACAACCTAAGGAAAATAGGGGGCAGCACGTTCATTGATCCGGCAAGGGGAGTTGCCGGCGAGGAACTCCGGCGAGGGCGGTGCGGCGACGATCGGCGCGGAGCAAGGGCCTCGGGTCTCCTGGCGTCGGGAGGAGACGAGCAAATCTGGACGGAGGCGAGCGGCTTCGCGGCTGAGGTGTCGGGCCGGTCTCTCGGAGGCAGCAGGCGGAGGCGCGGTTGTGTTCGAGTCTCCTGGGACGGCGGAGACAGGTGGAGCGTCGATTTGGGGCTTCAAGCTTGAGCAGATCTGGGCGGAGCAGGCGGAGGCGCGGTGGTGTGACGCTTCACGGGCGGTGGTGGCGCGGGCGTCGCGTCGGGGGCGGATCGGCGGTGCGAGACCGGCGCGGCAGTTGGCTTCGAGTGGAGGCGGGCTTCGGCTTTAGGCGGCGTCGGTGTGGCAAGACGGCGGCGTTCGGCGACCGTAGAGGAGCCGGCGTCCGATTGTAGGGGCAGGCGGCAAGGGGGAGGGAGACGATGACAATAAACGTCCCCTCACCCCCTTGTCCTTTCTCCTCTGCTTTCCTTTTTCTTTTTTATGTTTTCTGCCTTCTTTTTGCTTTTCTTTTCTGCCTTGCTTTTTCTCTTCCTTTGTAGCTTGTCAAAGAACCAAAAAAGTCACCTCCTTTTACCTGGGTTTTGACGAGAAAAGGCGCGGAAGTTCTCTTCTTTTTTTTTTCCTTGTACGGTTCTCTTTTCACAAAATTTATTTTTCGAATCCCCCCTCAAAAACAAAAAGAACCCCCCCTAAAACCGAAAAGAAGCCCCTTCTTTTATACGCAAAAATCAAAATCCAATCTTCGTGAAATATTTTATCCCCTTTTCAAATGCACAAAGATTTTCTTTTAACCTCTTGATCATAAAATCATCTCATTTTCCTTATCTCCTAAATATTTTCTACTGATTTTTTAAAGATAAGATTACAACCCGATTTTCTAAAATACCAAAAACCTTCATTTCAAATCTCAATTTCAAATAACGGGCTCAGGCCAATTTTCACTTTTCATGGACTTAGTCCGGTCAGTTAATTTAAAACTCAAAACCATTAATTCGACCCATCCACCGTCCTAAAAAAAAAAAAAAAACAAAACATGTAAATTAAAAATAAACGCACCTAAAATTAATGTTATGCAAATGAATTATAATATTTTCAAAAGATAAAATTAACCCCTAATGACTAAATGGGCCGCCAAAATTTAGGTGTCAACAATACAACTTAGAAGAGGTGAATAGGCCGATTAAAACTTTAACAAATTTTTGCGGAATATATCAAGTTATACTTTGATAAATGCAAAAATAGATTGAGTAAATGATATTCACGATACTTATCGCACACAGATATATAGTGGTTCAGCTTAAATTAAGCCTATTTCAACTCTCTTGAGTTAACAATCACCAAAAAGGTTAGAATCCATTAGTAATCTCAAGAGTTGTTACAAAGTAGTAAGCACTCTCTCTACTCGAAGCCTATAGATTCCACTATCAATACACTAGGACTGTTTTTCATTGGTTCTCTTCTCTTTTCATAGATTACAATAATCAACATAAACTCTTCAATAGAATGAGTTGTAGGGGCTAACACTACAACCTAGAGGGGAGGGTAAATAGGTTGAAAAAGAACTATGAAAAACATGTGTGGAATATAACAAGTTCAACTTCAAACTTTGGCAAAAACATAATGTAGAAATTCGGTTCACGTGCTGCTGTTTAACAAATTGTGATGCTAAAGATCATGTAACACTAATAGTGAAGAAATGGAAGATTTGCAAGTAGATATATAGTGGTTCGGCTTTATTCTCACGTTTACGTCTATTTTCCAGACTAACAGCCACAAGTCGGGTTGGATTACACTAGTAATCTGTTCAACAAGTTACAATTGACAAGCACTAATCCTATTACATGATATATCATTCTATTAGGACTCAACTATTGCTATATGGCAATATTATAATAGTGAAGATCTTTTGAGAGACCAAAACAATATCAACAGAGTAAGTAGCTCAGAGCAAATGTTGAGATTTTACATTATGCTCTCTAGTATTTTTGGCCTAGAAGCTCTTCTCTTAAATAGCCATTTTCAATATTCTTATTGGAGATGCTTTGGAAGACCAACTAGCTGTTAGAAATTTGTTTTTATGCTGCTGCTAGAGAATATAATTGCCCATATAGCTCTTTTCTTTAGCATTTGCAAACTATCTAGGAAAAGGTCCGCAGTAACTGTTCTAACGCTAATTGCTATGACATTTCTAATTGATGCCTATTCCTATTCTCTGATAGACTTCTTGATCATCTATTGTTCATATCCACCCAATAACGGCTGTAATCTTTTTCTCCAATGAACATCCTCACATGGCCATTGTTCAAACCTCACCAATGACCTAATATTTATAGCATTGATACAAACATTGTCATCAGCTGATCTTTAGATTCTTCCAAGAATATTGGCTATTTCAACTCTATCAAACTGTTCATCTTCATGTTCCTTCCAAGCTTTACCAAACATCCTTTTTCTAGGCTTGTTCACCACACTAAGATCTCTATAATTGTTTACCAGGTCTTTGTACTTCCAAGCCATCACGAATATCCCCATTCTTTTCAGCTCGTTCACCCTTGATCAGGATCCTTCCAGATGTTTACCTTATTTGAATATCCTTCCAATTCGTAGACGTATTCAATTGCTTAATATCTTGTTCTCCTCAGATATTGACAGAGTACTCTAGATAATGGCATAGCATTCCTCACATCAATTCGCCTAGTGCTATTTACGGCATTATCCGCATTTTGACTTGTCCATATATCACCCAGCACTTACTTAGGTGGTGTTTGGTAATGCTCCGGGGAACACTTGTTTCTGTACTTTTGTTCCCCGAAACAGAAATGTAATAAAAATGCGTTTAATAATTTTGTTGTTTCCGAGAATAAATTTGGAACAAAAACAAGAAACAAAAACAAAATTGTTTCTTATTTTCAGGAATAACTCAAGAAACAATTTTTTTTTTCCTTTCTTTCCTTTATTTTTCTCTTCTTTTCTTCTTCCCCCAGCCAATTGTCGGCCTTGGCGATGGCCGACAACTAGCTAGAATGAGGCCCAGCGACCTGGTCGGGGGCCAACGAGGTCACTCCAAGCTTGTTGGCCACTCGTGAGGCCCCCTTTAAGCTTCAATATGGCTAGCCCCCCCACCATGGGCAAGGCTCAACTTAGCCCTGATCTAGTGAGGTTGAGCCTTGCCCCGCCACTGCGAGGTTAGCGTCATTCTTGGTGTCATTGCCTGACCTCGCAATGGTCAAGCGTGGCCGAGCGAAGCAAGGTCGGCATCACCTGGGTGGGCAAGGCCAACCTCGCAATGGTCGGGCAAGATCGAGTCTCGCAGGAGGCCGGGCGAGGCTCCCTATCACACCTTGATCCTCGAGCGCGCACGCATCCCTCGGTGGTCGACTAAATTGCGATGTCCCAGGATGCGTCACCGACCAATTCATTTTAATTCACATGCAGAAATGTATAATAAATCCCAAGGCAACATAGATATGGGATAGAAAAGCAGGATCCAATTTTCACAAAACACATTTATAAACAAATTGAGTTTACACATAGAGGCTAACTCTAAAGTCTATGTACAGAAGTCTAGATCAAAAAAGGGCTACAGAGCCAACTAAACTCCGGACTCTCCAGTCATCGGCTTTGGGTCTTCCACGACACCATCAGGGGTGTTGATGTCCAGAGGGTGCCTTATCTCCCACTCCTTAGTCCCGAATGGGAGGCTCGTCAAAATCACCCAGAGGACCCTCCCAACTCCCATCGAGCTTGTGAAGGTACCATGCCTTGAAATGATGAGGTACCAAGTGGGGTAGGTCCTCAACGACCCAAACAGTGGACTCAACAAGCTCACAGGTCAAGCTAGTCCTAGGAATTAGGAAATAGGAACGCTGGAAGTCTACCTCCCTCGAAACCCCATAGCGTATGTGACGGTGCTCCATTTAAGGACCTGGAAAGATAAAACCCACGACGGGGTGAGACAATGTCTCAGCAAGTTCACCCCCTAAACCCCGATTAGGAATGAAATACACCTAGAGGTAATCTAACCACACATCATAGAAGACTTACCGCGCCTCAGTTTCTTCCTGCACGTCAGCACAATTCATATGCTCGATGCATATAACAGATGCACACATCAATTGGAACGTCTCACTCTATTCTTAATCAATCATAGGAGTCATGATTATAGGGCCAAATCGTTATGACACGTCTCATTCCATGCCACACAATTTTGTCCCATAATTTAGCACGTCTATCTCAATCAATCACGCGTTCCAATTGACTACTACTAGCACAGGAGGTTTTACCCGACGCACATCGGTCCTTTAGTGCAGCCAAGCTTTGCCTCATCCCTTGAGCGTGACAACGTCCACCCGACACACATCGAGGACGGCATTCCCGAAGGAGCTTCAGTCCGGCCTATACCACAATCCAGCATCCATTGATAGGGCATCCCATATAGGGGCAACGTCCACCCAACGCACATTGGGGATGGGTTCTCTTAACCATCACATGATCATTCAATTCCAGCCAAGAACACCGTGTATTGCACTCAAATGTCTCAATTAAGATAATGCACTTGGCCTATTTTCTTTGTATTAAAAACACCTGATGAAAATAATCGTGTGTGGGTACACAGTCAGATCGAACCCGAGAAATTGATATCATTCCTTTTAAAATCCCACTATTTGATATAGTCTTTATAAGCATTTTTGGTGTCAAAACCCAACACCCGGTATTTTCTAATTAAATACCAAAATTTCGTAATTTTGAAATAAATACTCAAAATCACAATCATCACTCAATTTGCACAAATTAACAATCAATTGCATAAACTACACTACTACAATCAGCATGAAATTCCGGTCATCGGCTATCCTAGAATAATTTCCGAAAAATATTAAATAATTAAATAAATGGCAAAAATAATTAAATAAATACCAATTAATCCAATAAATGCAAACCTAGGCCAGAAATGCTAATCTAACCACCTAAACGGACCTAGAAAATTAATGTACCTATCTAGATAAATAGTACAATCTATTTAGCACTTAATTAATCTAATCTAACCACCTAACAATCCTAATTAAGCGATTAAATCACTAATTACAACTAACTAACCACCTAAGCTATACTTAGCCTAATCTAATTACCTAATAAACATCATTAACTCCATAAGTAGAGTTTAGCAAGTAAACTCATCAGTTTCGTGGGCCGATGAGTTCACAACGACGACGAGTGACATACAAGCTTGGAGCAATACCAACGGAAGTTTGGACGGGCCCGGAAAAGGCCCACGAAGCCCACAGCAAAGCTGTTGGGCTTGGTTTTGTTCTTGAAGAACCGAGCTGAATCGAGCGGCTGGAAACGGCAAGGCGGGACGGTGATGGTTGCAGTGAGGCCAGGCAATAGCTCCGGCTGGCTGGACGACGTCGGACGATGGCTGGAACAGCTCCGGCAGATAGCGATAACGGCCAAGGCGTGATGCGGGCAGGCGTAGGACGCGAGCAGGAGGCAGAACCGGTGGCCTAGACGCGCGGGCTCGGGCACTCGCAGGCATGTAGCTAGCGACGGCGGTGGCTCGGCTAGTTGACGGCTGCTATAGAGGGGTGCTGGTTGGATTTCTTAAGCTCACAAACAACAAGAATGGAGAAAGCAAAGTAAGGAAGAAAATGAAGGAGAGCTACTGCTAGAGGAGGGAACAAAGGCCACCAAAAGTCTTCAAAAATATCTCCAACACTTGAGTTCAAGGCCCCACCACCTTCAGCCTTGACCAGCAGCCCCTTATCCCTCCAAATCTTCTCCAACAAGCTTCAATTTGGTGCCAAAATGTTGCAGCCTCCCTAGGCATACGAATTTGCAACATTCCCTTTTCAATTTCACTTCAAATCTCCTCCAAATCAATTCAATTAAATGGCCAAAATGCCATGGAGCGTGCCCACACTCAATTCCACATTTTTTCTCATCAATTGAACCAACTTGAACCCCAAAAATCCACTCAAAAACGGTCCATCGAATTTCCCGGTCCAAAATAGCCCAAACTTGAATTTTCGCGAAAAACTCGGGTTTGCCAAAAAATCTTCATAGGATGAGTTGACATTCCTAAAATAAATTGTGACTTGCTAGAACTTTCAATTGCTGAAATTGGGTCCAATTTCACAGTTAATTTCAATCTGACACGATTTTAGCGTGACCTAACCTACTGGATAGCTTTTAGGAATTTTTAATGCATTTGCCCGTGATCGATTATTTTCAAGCCACATTGTGCATCTTTGACTCATCGACGACTCTCGGTTGTCGTGAAAATCTTGAGGTTTTAAATACGGACATAAGGTACAAAAACGATAGAAAAACCGGTCTAGTGCCGATTGACAAGAATTTTACGATTAGGTGGAATTGCCCATACACTAATCACATGCCTCTATTGAATCGACCTATCTCCGGTCTCTAATCGATTTTGATGGTGCCGTATTGACCCTTACAGATTAGCACGGTCGAGCAGTCGATTTCTACTCAAATTCTCAAATCAGTTGCATTTAGATTCCGTAACGGCTTTACCTGATAGACTAGTTATCTCGTGAGTGGCCAACTCAAAGAAACAAAAGGCTATAAGCGCGTCGATGAAAAGCCCAATTCATATCATCGAAAACAGGGTTGAAAATCAAGCTATCACACTCCCTTAAGGCCAACGACCTCATCAGCCCTCGTCTAGTTGGTTGCCGATCAGCCATGGCTAAGGTTGGCAACATGTTAGAGAAAGGAGAAGAAAAAGAAAAAAGAAAAAAAGAAAAATGTAACAAAATTACTAAATTTTTTTTTTTATAAAAAAAATCTAAGTTACAAAAATATTTATGGTCGTACCAAATGTAATAAGTCATGTACAATGTGCCATTACTTTCACATAAATGAAAGTGACATTTGTAAACATTTTAGTAAGAAATTACTTAACCTTTTATATGGAGTTTTTGAGGGCTCTTTCATGTCACTCAAAATATTTTGACATATCTCCAATAACTTGTTATTTGAATGCATAGAGTATAATTTTCTGACCTTTGAAGATATTACAATCGGTAGGCTAAATAAGAGAAGATGTTGCTATTTACGAAATTAGCTACAATCAGAGATAGTTTTGATATCAAAATAAATTTGTTGTTACTGATTCTGTTCTTGAATAATTGTCAAAGTTTTGCATGGATGGATTCCCTTGCTACTTGTGTTTTCTTATATAAAACCTGATAATTTATGCAAAATAGTGAACATATCAAAAACATACATTTCTCATCATTGTCACGTTTGGTTAATGGTGCCACCAGTGTATCATGTATCTTACAACTTTTCATCCGAAATTTCTTTACCAATTCTCTAACATATTTTTCTTGAAATATGAAATGACCAGCTTTGGTTTGTCATCGAAGAGGAAGTTCAATTCTCCTATCATCCTATTTTTAATTTGCTCCTCGTGATATTTATAAATTCCTTACTCTCAGTGCTTGTTTGAGTCATAATCTTATCTCAAGTCCTTTGGTAGCATTTCCAATGATTTGGTAATGGTGTAGATTTTGAACTTGGTGCTTTAGGTTGTCGATCTTGATAGATATTATTAGTTGATGCAAGCAATAGCACCGATTCTTCATTATTATCAGCATGTGCACCTTTTATCTTCAAACTTGATATATATATTGATTATTCCACTTCTTGCAAAACTTTGTTAAATATACAATATACTCTACTTGAAGTAAAAATAATCAAGAAATATACCATCATGATCTCTTGGTTTGAAATAACCAACATTATCGTCAATATTCTCGAAAACATAGCACTTGCAACTTAATACACACATCAAGGGGATTTCTCTTAAGCAAAAAGAATTTCAAGTGCAGTGAGAATATAACATGTATCACTGACATCAGTTGCAAAAAGAGACGTTGATACTTCTATCATACACAAGTATCATATACTTCTAACATGTCATGTTTTGTAATAAATACATGTAGTTCTTTATACTCATGAGAAGAAATATTATAGATATGAATTACATATAATCATAAGCAATTCAACAAGTATCATCAAGAATCATGATAAATCTATCTAAAAAATTGCAAAGGTTAGTTATAGGATAATCACGAAACTTTAATACACTTACCCAAGGTAAAATTTTAACAAACACCATGCATTTAATTTTGATTTATATCAATCCTTACTTGAAATCATTCATTGATAGCATCAAGATGTATATAAGATCGGATTAGGTAATCTTCTATAGAAAATTGATAGCATAGATATATGCTTCTAATGATATTTGAGCTAATTGTTGATATTAGCTGATCTTCAATTCGACTCGCTCAAAACTTTTTATTTCCAACTTTTCTTCTTCTTTCTTTGGATTTACTCAACTCAATGTTGCATTCGATTTCGTAAGTCAAGAGAGTTCTAATAAGTTCATCCAATGTCAAATGTCGAGATCTTTGAGTTTCATGAACTGGCGATTTTTGCATTACCCCAGTCTTGTAGTAGTGCTTGGAGAATCTTGCCCGCATATTTCTCATTTGTATAGATCTTGCCATATATAGCAAGTCCACTCATGATGTCATTGTATTGCATGAACATTTCTTTGATGTCTTCACGTGGCTTCATCTTGAATCTCTTAAAATATTCAAGCAAAATGTTCCTCTTCATTTCTCTCACTCCGTCTATTCCTTCAAATGTGACTTGAGTTGATCCCAAATCCTTTTTATTGTCATACAAGAAAAAATACTCTTAAAAATGAGATAAGACAATGTACAATTTGCGAAATGGAAAGCTTTAAATGATTAGTGCAAGTCCTCTCTAGATATCATCACAAGTAGGAGTATATGGAGCTAGTTGTTGTTGTTGTTCAGCTAGTTGAATAGGAGGTCTTGCTAATATTTGAGTTGTTGGTCCATATTCAATCATAGCAATCATTTGCTTATTTATCACGACCATTGTTTTTGTTACACCTATCATTTCATGATAATTGTCGTGGATGAGCAAATTGACAAGCTAAAATTCTAGTTGTTTTTTCCTCTTACTTGTAGTAAGATCAGCTGGGGTGAGAAACAAACAAAAGATCTTAGATTTCGAAATTGAACAAATTTAGAAGAATCCACATAAGTAGCAATAGTAGAAAGTAAGACTACTCATTTGGAATGAGATAATTTTTTTGTCCAGAGAATTTAATCAAAGAAATCAAGAAAAATCTTACAAAGCTAAGAAGGAGAGTTTGTGAGATTTAGTAAATATTGACTATCCTTTAGTAAAATAAAAATCTAGAAGACTTTAATTCAGAGTAGAGAAATCCTTAAAAGTATCAAAGTAATTTCAGAAATCTTGAGTTGAAAGAATAGATCATCAATAAATAGAAATTTGTAAAAACCAGCTCTTGTAAAGTTATCCATAACAAGATTTTTATGCTCTGAAACACAATACTTCAAATGGCAAGCAACAAGGCTCTGATAACAATTGTTGGAACTAACAATACAACCTAGAGAGGGTAAATAGGTTCAAATAGAACTATAAAAAAAAACATTTGTAGAACAAAACAAGTTTAATTTCAAACATTGTCAAAACCATAATATAGAAATTAGGTGGGTGTGCTACTGTTTGACAAATCATGATGGTAAATATCATGTAACACTAATAGTGAAGAAATGGAATATTTACAAGCAAATATATAGTGGTTTGGCTTTATCCTCAAGCCCACATCCACTCTCAAATTAATAGCCACAAGTAGGGCTAGATTGTACTAATAATCTGCTCAACAGGTTACAATTAATGAGCATCGATTCTATTACATGCTAGATCACACAATCAAAACTTAGCTAATGTTCTTACACTTGTATGCTTGATCTTTCAAATATTACTGAGTCAAAATTATAATAGTGACGATCTTTTGAGAAAATGAAACAATATCAACAAAGAAAGCAACTCAGAGCAAATATTTGAATTCTATATTAAGCTCTCTAACATTTTTGGCATGGAAGCTCTTCTCTTAAATAGCCATCTTGAATCTTCCCATTGGAGATGCTTTAGAAGCCAACTAGCTTTTAGAGATCCATTGATGCTGTTGCCAAAGAATAGAATTGCCCATACAGTTCTTTTTCCTAGCATTTCCAGATTGTCTGGAAATAGGTTTGCAACTACTGTTCCGACACTAACTACTCTAATATTTCAAATAAACGCTTGCTCTTGTTCTCTAATAGACTTCCTAATCTTCTGTTGTGCATTTCCACCCAATAACAACTATAATCCTATTCTCCAACAAATATCCTTACATGGCTGTTGTTCAAACATCACCAATGACCTGATATCTCTAGCATTGACACAAACATTATCATCAATTGGTCCTTAGGTCCTTCCAAGCATATTGGCAATGTTGACTCTACTAAGCTTTTCATCCCTATGGTCCTTCCAAGTTTTACCAAACATTCCCGTTCGAGGGGTGCTCACCTCACCAAGGTTCATCCAACTATTCATTCGATCTTTGTACCTCCAAGCCATCACGAATATCCCCGTTCTTCTTGGTTCATTTACCCTTGTTCAAGGTCCTTCAAATGCTCACTTTATATGAAGATCCTTCTAACTCATAGACATCTTCAATCTCCAAATATCTTGTTCACCTCAAATATCGGGAGAGTATTCTCAACAGTGGTAAAACACTCCTCAAATCAGTTCACCTGGTGTTGTTTATGACATCATCTACATTTCGGCTTGTGCATATATCACTCGACACTTAACCAATACACACATTAACAGCCTTTCCTTGTCAACAAAAGCCAAGAGCTCCCTCAATTTCGATCCTTGCAACACCATCGTTGGCCACCACAAGTTTTTCCTCGCTGCTCCCCATTTCGGAGACAATCCCCGATTTAGGTAAATTTCACAAGCCAAATTCGAGTTGAAGATATTGCTACCTAATTTTAGCTTATCATGATCTAACCTTTATTATCTTGAGATTCTTAGGCTCATCCAATTAAGAAGGTGTGCAAGATTGGTAAATGGATCTTTAGGCATCAAGATTGGGATACGGATTGCACAAAAATCGGTAATTCTATCTTTAGGCATTAAGGTTGGGTTGTCGGTTTATTTATTTACAATTTTGGATTGAAAGGATATATTTCATGATTTTGAGCTTATCATCTTACTTAACTTTCTTGTTTAAAAAAACAAATAAATAAATATTGCATTGCATAATAGATTAGATTTTTTTTTTCTAGATAAGATTGCACGTTTTGATAATATTTAGTACTTTAGGATAATATTTCAAGTTAGAATAGGGTTTAATTTAAATTATTTCCTAACTTGAGCTAGATAATCCCACTTTAGATTGTTTCATTTTATAATTTATTTATTTATTTCGAATTTTAATAAAAATAAAAATAATAATAGCATGTGCATTATCACATGGAATAGGTTGCATCATTATGCTAAGACATCATGTTTGCCATGTTGTTGCCATGTCACCATCCATGCCTTGTCATCGATTCCATGTCCCATTTGCCATGTCATTTAGTGATCGTATAGATAGCATTTTTCATAGCATGTTAAATTAATAGCATATAGACATGAGTTAGGGCTAAGATTGCATTGCATATAGTTTAATCTTATTTAAAGGAAAACGACCAGAAATAACTAATTGACATTGCATTTAGAATCGTGATTAGGGTTAGTCTAGTGTTAAATATTTTATTTTTTGACAATTAGTTAATTTGAGCTGTTTGAATTCTACCTTTTAGCAATTTATTTATTTAAAAGCTTTGATTATTGAATATTATTGTAATAATTGCGCACTCATATGGCGATCCTTACATGTTAGTAGTTAGGTTTAAAATCAATCTAAAATTGTCTACATAATGTTTTTGAAAACAAAAGAGAAAATGCACCGAAAAGACATTAAATTAATCTAGCATAATTAAGTCCCCAAACCTTTTGAATTTTTGGTTCGCATAAGTAAAGCAAGTTCCCATACTATACTTGAATTAATAATTGGCCTTAATTGATTAGTGGCGACTCCTCAATAAATTGATTTTGCATGTTAATTAAAACTCGAAAGTTGCAGTTGGTATGAGTTTGAGAGAGCCCAAGGTAAGTGTAAGCTCAGTAATCCATTAGCTTTCCCCCGAGTGGTTCACCTTTGAAAAGGTCGCAACACCGTGCAATAATTTTAAGATTTTTTTGATAATTTTCCCTACCTAGGAGCGACTGGGATATTGTCAATTTTGGACGTGGCTCATCAATGCTCGCATGGCTTTGAAATACATTACACTAGTTTACAAATGCGTGAGACTTATCTACCACCGCAATGACCCATATCTAGCAACAGGAGATCTGCGATGTATATGAGACCCAACATAAACAAGTCCTCCCTTTTTAACCAAAACATTATCTCTACTTTGACGACAAAATTTTAGAAAAATTTTACCTGAATTTTCTACTGTCCTACCACTTCTCGGATCAAGTCTCAAATCGAGCCAAAATTCATGACTCACTCAATGAAAAAGCTCTAAACTCAAGGGAATGGAAAAGGTAAAAAAGAAAAAGAAAACCAAAGGCACGAGCGTCCCACTTCGTCGTATGTGTATCAAGTATGTCTAAAGGAAGAATACAAACTATCAATCAATTGCCAAATCTTCAAACTTACAGTCAGTCTTAATCTTATACATCTGTTTGTCGCGTCAACTTGAACACTATACGGCTAAAAACACTATTGATCATTGCAGTCTCGAGGCGTATCGAATAAGGATTCCACCCACGGGACGTATATGGGGGAGGTACTCAGCCTTTCGAACTTCTCGAAGAAACCTAGGTATTCTCATTCTTTCCCAGCACTAATGACTTCAATAATCGTAATACGATCTCGACTTTATGGTCACAGAAGAGAAATGCTAAACGACACTAAAATTTCTTTACTAAAAGCCTGAGTACTGGCAAGAATATTCAAGATGGCGTTAGGTGGCAAGAACATGCAAGGTGGCGTTAGGTGCCGATCACTTTATCCATGTGTTTCAGATGTTACTATTCAATGTAATCTTGCTAAATCATTTAATACATAGATTTCAGGAAAAAGTTTCAGCATCCCTGTTTTTCCTAATACCCTTGTGGCGTCCAGAGCCAGTCAGTAATCAAACTAGTCCAGATGAAGTGCGCGACAATCTGTCCATCAAGAACATATCAGATAAGGTACTTATAGAGTCGCATGCGTCCGGGACCATCGACACAGCCTCAGGGGACTTGGGGTGGAGGGGTTTGAACTTCGGGCCTCTCGCATGTGAGGCAGAAGACCCAATCTGCCCGGTGATTGCGCCAATCCACGAGGATTCACCTGTGCTACAATTGTAGAGGGGAAATGTAAGTTTGATGGCGCAAGGTCGCAGCCATGGAGTTTGGACCCACAAGAGCCCAACGTGTGTCATGGCAAACAAAAGCGTGAAATCGGATCCGATTGTTGGACTAATAACAGGTCGCCCTGTTTCGTAGTCAATTTCAACTTTTGTTAGGCACAAAATCGCACGAGAAAAGTGAAGAGTTCTCTTTTTCCTGTTCAGTATCGTGCTTTGCACGTGGCGAGATGACTTTAGGATGTTCATGATCTGAAATTTCAGTGGCTTCCTCGAATGAGCCTGCTCTGGTAGTTTCTTATAATGTGACCATTCTCTACGCACATCTGGTGCAATATTCAACTGACCAATGTCTTCCCTCGGACTGTCCGAGTGCTTCCAACACCAACACTTGCTTTATGTGGAGCCTCTGTTACTTTCCGACAATGCTTTAGAAGTTAATCATTTATCCTTGGTAGTTGGTTCTAACCCCAAAATTGTTCCAATGTCAAGCACGTGCCAATTGAGAGCCAACTTGACATTTATGTCCTCTCGAATACCAAGGAAATTGATAGTTTTTTCCGGTAATTAATTGGGAAGGTAAAAGGATATCGTCTATTATTAAGTTATTTTGCTGTTATTGTATGCTACCCCTAGAAAGTATATTTTGTTGTGTTTTATCATAAATTACATCCATGAAAGTCACCATTATTCTTGTGGGCCATGTAAGACCTAGGCCAGAACACCAGAGTAGTCGTCATGTTTCATTTCGTGTAGAATGATTTTCTCTTTTTCACTTTTTACTCGGGTATATCCTATATAGGCTATCACACGTCAAATAACTATATGTTCTCGGTCTAGCCGAGGGCAAGTCATTTACATTGGGTTACAGGATCATGAAGTATCTTTGTGGCCTGATCCAAAGGATAAGGTGTTTATTGCATCTAATGCACCATGGTTGATCTGAGGAGGTATGTTTTGCATGAATGCACCGCAACAGTGGCACATAAGAGAAGCGATCCAATTATAGGTAAAATTTTTCAGAGTTCATAAGGGAAGTGGGTTTTGGTATACAAATTATATGAACGATGAAATTGATTGATCATATCACGTAAGTTAGTGAATTTTAAGAAATTGTAAGGATAAAATTTTCAGGCTTTAAAATTACTTAAGAAGTAAGGTCCTAATCGCTGTACCCTCGGACCTCAATCTTCGAAAGAAATACCAAAATCATTCTCCTTCGTCGCGCCATCATAACTGTCGGTCAACAGAAGATGGAGAAGCTGCGAACGTAAGTCTGCTTCTGTTGCGCTGTCCTGAAGAAAATTTATGTGAAAGCCCAAGTGCTCGATCACTAGCATTTAGCCCATTATCACTTTAAGGGCCTAGAAGGTTGTGGAAAGTAGGCCTGGTCCATTTGGAAAGCCAGCGATCATGGTGTCAAATCTATGCCATACTATATACCAAGGGGAAAGTGAGGTTTGTCTTGCCTTTTGCTTCTATAGCTCTATTATTTTCGCGAAAAATGAATCATTTTCCCTAATGTAAAAATTAACCAATGATTTTTTTATTATTTTCAACAATAATTTATATTTAAATATTTTTCTTGAATAATGAAAATATTTTTTGTTTATTCATTTATATAAGTAATTTAAGCAATCATTATTAAAAAAATATTTTCTATATTATTCAATTTTTCACAAGGCATATATAGCCTATATATATGTATGCACGTCAGGATAGACGAGAATTATACGTGTGGTGAAGGAATTGGTGTCTTACGAGGAGGCTCGAAGTCTTGGACACAATGGGGAGGAGTCGAAAATTGGTTGGGTCACTCGGAAACATCCATAGGAAGCCCTCTCTTAGGTCGCCCTCATTGAGGCCCTAGCGAGGGTGGTTAACGGCGACATGGGGGCGGTGTTCCGACATCAGAATCTCAAACACTCCTCCCATGGCCGATTCTCTTTCTCTTACTTGGTTGTTTTTCTTATTTTCTTTTTTAGAGAATAAAAAACATCTTTTTTTCCTTCTCTCTCTGTATCTTTTCGTTTTTCTCTCTCTGTATCTTTTCGTTTTTTTTTTTTTTTGACATAGTACCACGTGAGCCATTTGTGTAGAAAAAAGTTCATCAAATGTATTTTCGACATGCCAAGTTAGCAAAATTAGCAAAGCAGCCATCTGAAGGCCTTGTTGGATTGAATTCGTAAGGTTTTACTTGATTGCACATTTCCAAACATTTAAAACTTGATTACATGTTTCGTAAAACATTTAGGAATGCAAGTGCAATTCCCTTTGCCCAATAAGTAACTTATTTTGGCTCCTATCTCAGTCAACAATGGGATATATGATGTTGAGAAAACTTTTTAATGCATTTTGAGATTAACAAAGCAATTCACATTTTATATTGATCTTGATAAATACAAAGATTGTTCATGTTGCAGTTAATGCTTGCTCAATGAGGTGGAAAGAGTCTAATTGACCTAGAGAATCAATGTGGAAGCACATATAACCTTGGATATGCCAAAGATTAAGGGTCCATTCGTTTCGCGGAAAATAATTTCTGGGAAAACGTTTTCCGAATTTTCCGACATTCGTTTCACGGAAAATGAATTCCTTGAGGAAAATGTTTTTCATCAAAGGAAAAAAGTCTTTCAAAAGTGGAAAACATTTTTTTCACTTGATCTATTTTATCTCACACCTCTACAAATCCTGACTTCCTTCTCCCCTTTCTTTTTCTTCTTTTCTTTTTTTATTTGAATTATTTTTTCTTTTTTTAATTCGAATTATTTTTAATTTCCTTTTTCTTTCCTTTTTTTTTTTTGTTGTTTCCTATCTTCTTCTTTTTTGGCTAGTCGTCAGACCAAGTGAACCTCAAGCTCGTCGATCTCAAACTCACGCTTGTCGATCTGGTGAGCCTCGAGCTTGACGCTCGTGCTCGCCAATCTGGGGAGCATAAAATATTTTCCTTATCGAACACCGGAAAATATTTTCCGAAACATTTTTAGGTTTTAGCCGAACACTAGAAAATATTGTCATTTTCCTGGAAAATGACTTATTGGAAAATATTTTCCGGAAATGGCTCATTTTCCGACAAACGAACGGACCCTAAGTCTGCAGGATGTATACTTATTCATAACCTAAATTCCTCTAGAAAAATAGTTGAATATATCCAAGAAACCGAATGTATCTATCGCACGGATATGAATAGTTTACTACATGGATAATAGTAGTGTTAGGAACGTGAATATATAAAAATAATAATAAAGAAGAAAAATAAGCGAGAATTTTTACGTGGAAAACTCTTAACAAATCAGGAAAGGAAAAAATTACGGTGCCGCACTAGATAATGTTCCACTATTAATATCAGTTGCACAGTCTCTAAGGTTATAAGTTTCAGCATTATAACTATAAAAGATATTACTCTATATATAGCAGGAGTCTAGAGCATATGTAATTATGACGGAAATTATATATATGCTATTAGCAACAATAAAAGCCCATTGTCTGCTTGAACATGATAGGATGAGTGACTTATTGGGAAGTGTTCGCCAAAAATAAATTGGTTCTGTGCTTCAACATTATTTTCCTCTATCAGACTTCACAACTCCATCAAACTCCCACTTGGAGACTGATCTTTAAAAAATGGTAGTAACCTTTTATAGTCTTCATCTTTATATCCCAAATTGTCCTAATGTGGCAGCTTTTCTCATCACTGACCATAGAGGCCAACTAAGGTAATGCACAATCTCAGTTTCTTAGTGGTAACAACATTTATTAACATATTTGCCGGATTTTTTGCACCAAGAATCTTCTTCAATTATAGAGTCTTTATCTTCTATCAATTGACGAATTTGATAATACTTTAACTCAATGTGTTTTATCCTTTAATGAAATACTAGATTCTTTACATGACAAGTAATACTCTGACTGTCATTGAAAAGAGTACTATTATCCTATTTCTTTTGGAAAAATTTTCAGCCAAATCATCTATGTACCAGCTTCATATATAGCAAGATACTCTACTTCAGTGGTTGAAAGAGATATACATACATGTCTAAAGTCTAGACATTCAACTGATTATAGTACCACTTAAGGTAAAAACATAACCTAAAGTGTTCTTCCTATTATCCAAGTTACCACCAAGATCTGCATCAACAAAGTCTTGTAAAGTATACTGTTTTTCATAAAATATAATGACATACATGAAGTGCCTCTCTAGTATTTTAATAACTACTTTACAGCTTCCCAATTCTTTATTCTTGGATTTGTCATGTCTTTGCTCACAATTCTCATTGCATGAAGCTATGTTTGGTCAAGTACATACCGTAGCGTACATTAAACTACCAACAACTGATGCATAAGGCACTTTAGTCATGTACTCTCGCTCTTCATCTGTATTTGGTGACTATTTTTTTGAGAGCTTGAAGTGACTTCCTAAAGGAGCACTTATGGGCTTTGCATTGTAATCTCCAAATTTGTTTACCACATCTTCAATGTACTTTTCTTGAGATAATTTTATAATTCCTTTGGATCTATGTTGCATGATCCTCATCCCAAGAATATGATTCGCTACACCCAAGTCCTTCATCTTAAACACTTTTGACAATTGTTGCTTTAGTATGTTAATTTCCCTTATGCTAGATCCTGCAATGAGCATATCATCCACATACAATAACAAAATAATATAGCAATCATTAAATTTCTTGAAGTAACAACACTAATTCATATCACTTCTAACGAACCTGTTATCACACATAAAAGTGTCAAATTTCTTATACCACACTATCTAGGAGCCTGTTTCAAGCTATACTACTTTAAAAAAAAAAAATTACAAACATAATGTTCTTTTCCAATCCTAAAAACCTTTTTGGTTGTATTATATAAATATTCTCCTCCAAATTACCATGGAGGAATGCAATCTTAACATCTTACTACTCCAGTTGTAAATTCTTAGTGGCAACAATACTTAATACTAGCCTGATAGTAGTCAATTTCACAATTGGAGAAAAAATCTTTGTGCAATCAATTTCATCATTTTATCGAAACCTTTTTACTATTAACCTTATTTTATATATTTTGCTACCATCAGGTTCTTCTTTGGCTTGATGCACCTACTTGTTCTGCAATGCTTTCTTCCCATCTGGTAACCGAGTTACCACCTAAGTTTTGTTTTTCTCGAGTGAATCTAGCTCATCTTGCATTACTAACTCCTACTTAACTGAGTCTTTAATCTGTACCGCTTCCGAAAAATTTTCTAGTTCGCTTGCATCAGTCAAAAGCAAATAATGCAATGACAGAGAATATCTTTGTGCAGGTTTAGGTGTTCGATTAGATCTTCTCAAAATGGGTTCAAGTGTACGTGATTCTTGTTCTGATTTTGGATCAAAGTCTACAGCAACAATTTCAGGAATTTCAACCAAAACACTTTTAAAAACCTCGTCTAATATAATATCTATATTCTCTACCATTTGTTTCTTCACACTAGATTCGGCCACAAATTTGTCCTTATACATCATGATATCACTATATGTAACATCAACAGTTCTTATTATCTTTTTATTTTGTTCATCCCAAAATCAATAACCAAAATAATCAGAACCATATCCAATGAAAAAACATTTTTTAGCTTTTGCCTCAAGCTTATCTCTATTTTCAAAATTTATGTGGACATATGAAACATACCCAAAAGCTTTTAGATATGAGATCCACTCCATTCTTTTTTCTGGTAACTAAAAATCAAGTGGAACTGAAGGTCCTCTATTAATAAGATATGCTTTGTGTTAATTGCATCTGCCCAAAACGTCATGGGTAATCTGGCATGCAACCTCATACTTTTTGCACACACATTCAAAGTTATGTTCATCCTTTCAGCAACTCCGTTTTCTTGCGATCTATTGGGAATAGTTCTTGTCATTCTGATTTTGTTCTCTGCACAAAATCACTTGAACTCCTTGTTATCATACTCACCACCATTATTGGACCTTAGACATTTAATCTTTAGGCTAGTCTCATTCTCCACTTCCTCTTTCCATATATTAAAAGTAGCAAACACATTAGATATATTTTGTAGAAAATAAACTGATACCTTTCCGATGGAGTCATTAATGAACGTGACATAATAACGTGAGTCTACAAGGGAATGCACGAGGGCTGGTCCCCACACATCTGTATGCATCAACTCTAGTTTTCCTTCCTTTGGTTCTTTCCCAATCTTTGAAAAACTTACAAATTTCTACTTGCCCAAAACATAATCTTACATAAACCAAAATCTATGAACTTCGAATTAGGTAGTTCTTCCGTAGATGCTAACAACTTCATCCAATTTTTGCTCATGTGCCCAAGACTATGGTGCCATAATGTGGAGTCAGCTTTTGACTCACTCAGTAACTGCTACGGCTTCTCTATTGCTTTTAATTATGTAGTGCATTCCAAACTTTATTCCATGCTACAACCAAAGCACCTTTAACTATTTTCCAAAAGCTATCCCCAAAAATAGTCGATATCCTGGAACATATCTGACATCTTGCAACTTCCATTGATATCCATTAGTTGATTATATGTAAACATCACCCTTTCCCAATAATATCCAAAGGCTCATAATCAGCAAGATAAACCTTTCTAAATTTCCCAATAATAAAACTATGCATTAATTCTTTGCACGAAGTAGAGTGAAAAGACGCACCTAAGTCAAGAATCCAAAACTCAATTGGACTGCCAATACTCAAAATTAAAGCATCACTATCATGCATTTTCTTCCTCTACAATCTCGTTTTAGATGCCTTTCTTTTCGCAATTCTAGTAAATTATTTCTCTACGAGATCTCAATTTACTTCTTCCTCTGGACTTTGATCTACCGTGGTATTGATTCCCCTCTCGTTGATTACTTCTCCTTCTACCTTCAGTATATAAGGCAGCACCCAAAAATTCACCCAATTCTCTTCTGCGAAGATCCTTGCTAAGAATCAAATCTCGCATTACTTGAAGTTTTAAATTTTTTTACTAGACAAACTGCTCACTGCAATTACAGTTGTACTCCAACTTTCAAGTAGAGAAGATAATCAAATTAAAGCCTTTACCTCATCATCGAATTTGATATCCACCGAACTCAATTGAGTCATGATCACATTGAATTTGTTGATGTGATCTATCATAGAAGCACCCTCATCCATCTTCGGATTAAAAAGACTACACATTAAATATAGCTTATTTGATGTAGAAGGCTTCTCATACATGTTGGAAAATGCCGCCACCAATTCCACTGTTGTCACCTCATTGGCAATGTTGAAAGCAACATTTTGCGCCAATGTGAGACGATTCAAACTGAGGAGCTTGCCGATCTAACAATTCCCGATTTTCTTGCTTCATAAAATCTTATTTCTCTCTAGATGGAAGCTTATGCAAATTCTTCTAGTACAGTATATCCTCGATCTGCATCTTTCAGAAACCAAAGTCCTTGCCATTGAACCGATCGATCTTCACCTTCTTTTCATCCATATTTGCTCCCACTATGAGTAGAGCACTTATTCAACTTGTGAAGACAATTTTTTTATAGTCTTCATTAATATAATTTTGAGAAACTTATTCTCTTCCCTTAACAACTACAATGATCTTCTAGAATATCTTTGCATGAAAATCAACTATGGGAGATATTTTGATTAATTATCAATCATCCCGAAGGCAATATTCTTTGTAAAATGGAAGCACCTCATATTTGGATACCTAGATTTGATTGTCTACGTGACCAATCAATAGGAACTTTGATTGATCGACCTCAACGACTAGCTTATCTTCTCAACAATTGTCCAATGACTAGGTTGGAGATTGATTCTCTTAAAGATAGTCCAACGAGAAGAAAGAAGATGGAGGAGCCTAAGAGAAAGAAAATAAAAAATCATAATTTCGTACTTTGAGAGAGCTTCACACATTTTTCAATTGTCTTTTGAGCGCTTCATTTATGTAATCTTTGATAAGTGTTGGCAAAGTAATAAATTTGTGTAGGTGTGAGATAGTGAGCTTTATTGATTGAGTATGAGCAACATCTACTTCAAGGAGAAGTGCTTGAATGTAAGCAGCTCTTACATCTATAATTTAATTTTTCATCGATTATCTAGTGAAATCTAATTAGTAGACTATCAACTGGGAGAGTAGACGTAAGCTTACATAAAGTCAAACCACTATAAACTCTGTGTATTTTATTTTCTATCCTTAATCATATCCATTGCTAAAACTACTAGACATTATTAGATTATGATCATATTCATATTTTGTTTTTCACGATCACATCCACTTCACTTTTTACAATTTTATTTTAGGTTTATTTCGTCAAATCAATTTTGAAATTACCTATTTATCGGGAAAATTATCCAAAAAGTCTTAAACCTATTGCACTTTTGCCAATTCAGTCCTAAACCTTTCAAAATTTTATCAAGTAAGTCCATCCAGTCAACTTTGGCCGAAATTTACTGAAGTGGACAAAATTTATTATTTTTTAATATTATTTGAAATTTTTTATTATTTTTTTAATTTCTTTTTTTCTCCTTTTTTTTTTCCTCCGGCCAATCGCCCAGTCTTCGGTGACCGGCCAGAGGCCACGACTAGTGAGGGTCAGCCTCCCCGACCTCGGGCAAGGTCATCCTCGCTAGAGGCCAGCGAGGGTCGGCCTCAAGGGCCTCATGAAGGTGGCCCTCACTGGGATCTAGCAAGGGGCGACCTCACTGACCTTGGGCAAGCTTGCCCTCGTCGAATCTAGCGAGGGCGAGCCTCGCTTGCAGTTGACTGGGTCGCCCCTCCCCAGATCCCGGCGGGAGCCACCTCGCCTAAGGCTCATGAGGCCGACCCTCGCTGGCCTTTGGCAAGGGCGAGCATCGCCCGAGGCCGGTGAGGTCTCCCCTCGCTAGATCCCGATGAGGCGACCTCGCCTAAGGCCGGCAAGGCTGACCCTCACCAGTCGTGGCCTCTAGCCGATTGCCAAAGGCTAGGTGATTGGTTAGAGGGAAAAAAAAAGGGAGGGGGAAAGAAATAAAAAAAAAAAAAAGGAAAAAAGAAATTAAAAACATAAAAAATAATTTAAAAATTTTAAATAAAAAAAATGTCTGCGTTAGCAAATTCCGGCCAAAAATTAGCTGAATGGACTCAATTGATAAAAAGTGAAAGAGGTTGTAAAAATATAATAGGTTTATGACTTTTTGAACAATTTTCCCCTTATATTGGCGATATTACTAGTTGCATGACACTATTTATATTCTCCTCTAATTTACATGGTCAATATTCTTGAAATTGACGAAAGCAGAACTAGGTTTGGCATTTCGCAATCCACTCGATGTATACAAGTCACCGAGGGACTCTTGCATTTCAATTGCATTCAATAATTAGATGTTGTGATACACGAGGACATGCTCTTGCTTCTTTGATCAAACATATAATACATACATGCATCTTATCGTTCGAAACAACTTTATCCAGCTACTTAGCCATAGGAGCAACGACTGCAATCCTTCCAAGAAAGGTTGCACTGCTGTCTAAAGTCTCGTGGCATGTCATGATGATAACCTCATCTTATTGTCAGATATTAATTTAATCCTAAACGTTTTTGAAAATTTGTTAATTTAGTCCTAAATTTATTATTTGGATAATTGGTCAAAAATAATTTAATAATTTGTCAAAATATTTAAGACTAAATTGGTAAATCATTAAAATATTTATATCTAAATTAGTATAAGCGAAATGTTTAGGATCTAATTGATAAATTTTTAAAGGTTTATGATTAAATTAGCACAATTGAAAGATTTAAAACTAACTTAACCATCGTTCAATCAATTTAGGACTTTCTAGATAATTTTTGCCATGAGACCATCAAACTAGCCTTATGGGATTTGGGGTGCAGGGGTTTGGAGTTCGCGCCTTTGGCATTTGAGGCGAAAGACTCAATCTGCTCAGTGACTGCGCCAATCCACCATGACTCATCTGTGCTATCAATTGTGGAAGGGAAATGTAAGTTTGGTGGAGCAATGTCGCAGCCATGGAATTAGGACGCACAAGAGCCCAACGTGTGTCACGGCAAACAAAAGCGTGAAATCGGATCCGATATTTGGACAAATAACCGGTCGCACTATTTCGTAGTAAATTTCACCTTGTTAGGTATAAAATCGTACGAGAAAAGTGAAGAGTTTTCTTTTCTGTTCAGTACCGTGCTTTTCGCGTGGCGATGACTTTAGGATGTTTGTAGTGTGAAATTTTAGTGGCTTCCTCGAATGAGCGTGCTCTGGTAGTTTCTCTCTGCGCCCATCTAGTGCAATGTTCAACCGACCCATGTCTTGCCTCGGACTGTCCGAATGCTTCCAACACCAACACATGCTTTATGTGGGGCCTCTAGTACTGTCCGACAATGCTTTAGAAGAAGTTGATTATTTATCCTTGGTCCTAACCCAAAAAATGTTCCAATGTCGAGCATGTGAAAATTGAGAGTCGACTTGACTTTGATGTCCTTTCGAATATCAAAGAACTTAATAGTTTTTTTTTTCTTCCGGTAGTTAACTAGGAGGTAAATGGATATTGTCAATTGTTGGGTTATCTTCCTGTTACTATATGCTACCTTAAGCTTAGAAAGTATATTTGTTTTGTGTTATCATGTTCTTTTGATGTTGTTAAGTTATCTTAGATGGATAAATCACATCCATGGAAATCCCGATTATTTCTGTGGGCCATGTAAGACATAGGTCAAAACACCATAGCTTTGGCACTTGTCATGTTTCATTTCGTGTAGAATGATTTTCTCTTTTTGACTTTTCAATTGAAGGTATTCAATAGTAGGAGTGAGTATGGTTTAGAGTAGAATCGAAAACTTGAAATTGAATTGATGGGAACTGGTCCAGTTTCAGGTTCTAAAATATGATGGAAGGTTCCACATTATAAAAATTGGGGAACCTGTTTTGACGGGTAAATTCTAGATTCCTAGGAAAACCAAGAACCGAAAATTTAAAACCTAAAACAAGTCTATGTTTTTCTTGTTCTATATCTTCACGTAATCATGTGGCATTCTATGGCATCCTATGACGAGTGTGTAATATGAAATCATTAGTTTGAGTTTCTATTTTCGGCAAACTATATGATTGAGGTTTTCACTTTGTTAATATTTATATATTTTTTGTGTGTCAAGATATGAATTGTAATTAGTGAATTGTAGCAAATGATAATCAAGAGAGGTGATGATTCACTGTAATCATTCTATCAAGAATGTAGGTGGAACTTAGGTAGATCATAAAACTTATGACAAGGTAATATTCTAAGTTCCCGGATATGCAAAGTAAGTTGTAAATTCCAAGTGAGATCTATTCCAACAGGTAAGTTCTGGGTTCTAGGTAGAAACTAAAACCGCTCACCCCTATATTATATAGGTCATCACACGTCAAATAACTTTATGTTCTCGATCTAGCCAAGGGCAGGTGATTTTATATTGGGGTTAGTAGATCAGCAAGTGTCTTTATGTGGCCCAAATCCTATGGAGAAAGTGTTTAACGCATCGGTGGCCAATCCGAGGAGGCATTCTCTGCATGAATGCACCACAAGAGTGGTACATAAGTGATCTAATTATAGATAAAAGTTTTCAGAATTCAAAATGGAAGGGATTTTGGTATGCAAATTATATGAATAATGAAATTGATCGATCACATCACGTCAGTTCAGTATACCTTATTGTTACTTAAGAAATTATAAGGATAGAATTTTCGAGCTCTAATGTTACTTAAGGAGCAAGGTCCTAATGGCTGTATCCTCGGACTAATCACTTCTAATGGAAAACCTCAATCTTGGAAAGAAATGCCTTAATCATTCTCCTTCGTTGTACATCCGTAACTGTCGGTCGACTGGAGATGGAGAAGCTGCGAAGATAGGTGTGCTCCTGTTGCGCTGTTGCGCTGTCCTGAAGAAAATTTTTGTGAAAGCCCAAGTAATGAGCCCAAGTGATCGATCACTAGCCTTTAGCCCACTCGCCACTTTAAGGGCCTAGAAGCTGGTGGAAAAGCAGGCCTGGTCCGTTTGGAAAGCCAGCGATCATAGTGTCAAATCTTTGCTATTCTATATACCGAGGGGAAAGAGAGGTTTGTCTCGCTTTTTGCTTCTTCCTGAAATAACCTTGACTCTATGGTTCCCGTTCTTCTTTTCTCTCTCTCTCTCTGGGTAAAATGAATGATTTAAAGAGAATTTGCCCATATATAATCATTCATAGCACTTGAGATAATTAACCAATAAAAAAGTATTTTTATTATTTAAACAATTTATATCTAAATATTTTTGTGAATGATGAAAATATTTTTTGTTAATTCATTTTTATAAATGATTTAAGTGAAATACCATTCGCAGGCAAAAGCCCTCTCTTGTCTATGTCTAACCCTCACCAAGGCCCTGATTAAGGGTGGGGGACGGCAACATGGGGGCGACGCTTTGCCCCCAAACTCTCAAACACTCGCCCCACAGCCCATTCTCAATTTCTTACTTGGTTGTTTTTCTTCCTTTTCTTTACAAAAGAATGGCTACTTTGCTTTTCTCCCAGCTCTCTCTGGTTTTTTTTTTTTCTCTTGGTTTGTTTCTTTTTCTTTTTCCTGACATAGTAGCACGTCAGCTGTATATGTTAAAAAACAGTTTATCGAATGCCACATTGCATTTTGGACGTGCGAAGTCAGCAAAATTAGCAAAGCGGTCGTCTGAAGGCCTTCTTGGACTGAATTTGTAGCGTTTAATATTTGATTGCACATTTCCAAATATATAGAACTTGATTACATAAACGACAAAACGATTGGGAATGCAAGTGCAATTCCCTTCCCCCGACGAGTAACTTATTTTGGTCCCTATCTCAGTCAACAATGGGATACATGACGCTGTTGATGTTCTCTAATCTTCATGGTAAATATTCATGAAATTGATGAAAGCAGAACTACACTTACCAAGGAACACATGCATTTCAATTGCATCCAATTAATAAATGTCGTGATATATGAGGAGATGTTCAAGCTCCTTTGATCAAACATATAATACGTACACGCATCTTATTGTTCCAAACAACTTAAATCCGGCGACTTATCTGCATAAGCAACGACCGAAATCCTTCTAAGAAAGGTTGTGCTGCCGTCTGAAGTCTCGTGGCATGCCATGATGATGAGCTCATCTAATCGCCTGGTGCTAGGATTCTAATTTCGACTTTTAATTAGGCACAAAAGTTCCAATATAGCCAAATCCCATAATGAAAAAGGTGCCTGCCTGAAGCAACAGATAAATGAAGAAATGATCTTTCCCGTATAAGCAGGTCGTATATGGCACAATAGAGCAAGAGAGTTCCCATCATCAGCTCTAAGACATGGACCCTGTTTGCTCAAGACATAGGAAAAATAAGCAGGTCGGAAACGGGGTGGCTTCCATAGTTTGGCATTTTTCTTTTGCTTCATGGTGTTCCCAAGCTTTTCAGTCACAACCCATTCGTTGACCCGGTTGGCTTCAAGCAATCCTATTATTGCAGCCTTGGTTCGATGGAGAGACATCACATTCTCGAACAAGATCCAGAACACAACTAGATGCAACGACCTGCCTTCATAAACTGAACCGTCTTCCTCGAGATTACTGATGCCTCTTTAGTCTATCTGAAAAAAACAGTATTCGAAAACAGCGAAAAATGTCTTTCTTTACGACAAGCATTGAAGATGTAAACCAAGCGAATTTCGAGTGTGCACAAACAAACTGTTTTTCGGTTTCATGAAAGACATGCTAATAAACGTGAAGACGTGTTAAAATCAAAGATGCGTTGGTGATTTCACCTGGGTGTGCAAACTGCATTTAGAAGAGTGATGGTGGCGGGAATGTAAATAGCGACGGGCTTCGTGAGGCGGATGTGATTGGGGACCAAGACGCTCACTGGAATGACGATGCAGTAGAAGAAGAAAGTCACCCAATGCGCCACGTCTTTCGGACGAAGAAGAACGCGTATAGGACATGAAATCTCTTCCACACAGACACCCGCTGCGTGAGAAATCATAGGAAACCACACAAAAAAGTGATCATGTTCTTGACATGAACGTAGATGTATATCGAAGATTAAACAAGCATGAGGACAACTCACCTCGCACGTGATGATCTCTTTGGTCATTTTCCGGAAAAGATTAGCCGGTCCACACGACCACCGATGTTGCTGACATCTGTATGCTTTGAAGATACTTGGGAGTTCATTTTTTATCTGTCATGATAAATAAATAAATAAATTTCTTTTGTAAACTGACTCTCTGTTGCTAATGACAATGATATGATCAATTATGGTGCAAAACTTCCATCATGGTATAGACTTAAGAGGATCTGTGAATTGTGATTGGTCTTAAAAATTAAAGCTATCTTGGGCTTTCAACCTTCAAAAGGCTAGCATTTGCATAATGGACCTGCAAAAAAATTTGCCAAACACCACAAACTTGGCCCAAGGGGCTTTGAACGCCCAAAAATCTTTGGAAATTTCATTCCCAAACGCAGCCTAAGTCATGAGAATTTTTATCTATTTTGGTAATTCAAAGACCGCAACCCGCTTTTTCGATAACTTGCTCAAACATGGAAAATGAAAAAAGTACTATGAATTATAGGAAGATTCTGTAAACTTACGGTTAAATCTCCCACAAAGACACATCCTTTGAGGCTAGCTCGAACAGCAAGATCCATGTCTTCCACCGTTGTCCGGTCTTTCCACCCACCCGCATCATGAATAGCTCGAATCCGCCAAACTCTGGCCGTCCCTGGGAGCATATGATTGGGAGAAAACTTTGAACCAAATCTCATTAACACATGGGGAATCATTAAATGAAGGACCTAAAAGTTCAGTTTATCCTTACCATTGAATCCAAAGAAAGAATAAGTCGAGGATCCAACCTCTTGCTCGACGCAGACGTTATAATCGAGGGACATCTCCTGAAGTCAAGTCATCAGACATTCATCCGCATTCACTGCATGCAATAAGCTTCCGTTGTTAGGAGATGAATCAGATGACCTATATGCAGACTGTTTATTAGGAGAAATAATCGCAATTAGTGTGAAATTAGCATTATAATTGATCAAGAAATCATTTGCCATAAAGAAATAGGTCTTTTGGAGAATGAGTAAAGGGAGCACAATTTTTTATGCCCGTCTCACCGAATTTCCATCTGGCTTGGACCAGACCTAGCTCTGGGTTATCGAGCAAATAGGGGATCGATTCTCCAGAGGAAATCCTTGTCAGGTTGGAAGTCGGCATCAAAGATCGCCACAAAGTCGCAGTCCTCGACGTATTGCTTGCGGAGTCCTTCTCGAAGAGCCCCGGCTTTGTATCCATTTCGGTTGTTCCTAGTTTCGTACTTCACATTCACCCCCTTCTCTATCCATTTACAACACTCTAGCTCCACCAATTCCTGCAAGAACGAGCGATATTGTCATTAAGATTTCTCTTTTTAAATTTATCTGAGGCTTTGATTCGAGAGGAATCTATACCCTTAACAATCTATACCCTGCTCTCATTGGTAGAATCATCAAGAACCTGAACAACCAAACGGTCGGATGGCCATGAAAGGCCACATGCAGCGCCAATGAAAAGTTTGTAAACCTGCATAACCAT
This sequence comes from Eucalyptus pauciflora, assembly GCA_007663325.1. NCBI lineage: Eukaryota > Viridiplantae > Streptophyta > Magnoliopsida > Myrtales > Myrtaceae > Eucalyptus > Eucalyptus pauciflora. Next base: position 5,302,017 of record VMYD01000359.1, read on the forward strand.
TCATTAAAAATTTGAGATTTTGCATATCAATTGCGTATCGGTTCATTTTTTAGGAATCTGTTTCTGACAGCGGTGAATGGGGCGAGCTAAATAGATCGGACCACGTCTAGTCGCCACCACACCTTCAAGTAGGGATCCTCGGGAAATCGACTCCAAACTGGAGAAATCAAGAAAAAATATGAGCTAAGACCTACTAGGGCTTTGGCTCGGATGGGGCACGACAGCAGGTCATTTGTTGCGATTCGAGCATAATGGATAGTATTCTCTCACTCCCACTCCCCACTTTCGCTTGAACTTTCACTCACAACTCCATCTCTCTCCAAATTTCCCTCTTCTCTCTGTTTTTTCTCTCCCTCTCAGCCTCCTCCTTAGTCAAGCTCCCTCTCTCACTTTTAAGGACTGGCGGTGGCACGGCCAGCGGCAAGTACGCATGGCGTTTACCACTGGCAGCCTACCGTGGCCGGCCTGATCCCTAACCTTAGGATCAAGGCTGCCCTGCTTTCTGCTTGCATACGTCCTTGTTGTCACAGAGATGCATGAGCGGCGTGAGGAAGGCAAGAGGAAGAGAGAGGCGCACGATCTAAGCCGGGAAAAAGGGAAAATGGGCTAGCCTGCCGGGAAAAGAAGAGGGAAAATAATAGATGCTGGGCGACCTAAATCCGACTTAGTCCTAGTTCCCCCTTTCATTTCTGTTTTTCTTTAAAAACTAATTAATAATAATTTTTTAAAATTTTAAATTTTCTAAACTTATTTTTATAAATTTTTAATTTAAAAGATTTTAATTTTTTCTATCATTATTAATGCAAATGCTTCTAAAATTTATATGCTACGCAATTTAGTAAAAATTATTTTTGTTTAGAAGTTAAAAATTAATTCCTAATTTTTCAATTAAATTTAAATGCTACATAAACAGATACAATTTATGTGCCAACAAGAGAGAAATAGGGAAGGCCGTATGTGTTTATATACACAAAAATAGAAAAAAAATTGGTAATTTAAATTATTTCAGAAATTTCGAGATTAAAAAACCAAATTAGAAATGTGTTTAAATGTTTGTGGTTTATTTATTTATGGACATCCCATTGACAAATTGAAATTTTCGTGATTTTGCCTATTACAAAACGATATGACATCATGCTGTCCCAACAAAACCATAGGGATGGGCTTTTTCGGTAAAAGCATGATGATTCGAAAGGTAAATGTGGGCAAGTTCGTCGACTGGTGTCCGTCGTCCTGTTTAATGCGATCGTAAGAGAGTTAAGAGATGCTGTATTCTTAAATTAGAAGCTGGTGGGGGATCCGACACCTCCTACAAAAAAGCTTGCGGGGGGGCCAATTCCCCATCCAAACAGCCTTCTTCCCCAAATCATTCAAGTTCGGACACCCCAATTTTTACTTTTCCTTATGTCCCCCCTGAAGTGGCCATCTCCAATGTCACGGCCAAACCGCATCTCTTGAGGCTTGAGCGCCTCGAAACCGAACGGCCAGTACCGCAAGCCTCCATTCCCAGGCAAGCGGTCTCGTTTTCTTGAGCCCACTCGTGTTTTGCAGACTTCCTTTGATCGGTTTCTTATCTTGCCCGTCTCGTTGTTTTCTCGTTGTCGGCTCCGAGAAGACAAGGAGCGGTCCCAAGGCAAAGTCTTTGCCACCAAGCAAACTACCCCGGGCAAGGAAGATGAAGGATGAGTCCCATATTGTGGGTCGCGAAGATTGTGTGAACGAACTCTTGCTGCAGTTGATCGATGAAGGAGACGGCTGTGCCAACCTGACAGTGATTTCGGTGTTCGGCGAGGGAGCCATCGGCAAAACAGCTCTAGTGAGGAGCGTCTGCAACCGAGCAGAAGTTAAGAATCGTTTCGACTGCTGTGCTTGGGTCCGGGTTGGGCCGAAGCCGAACCTGGTTCATCTCATGGTCGACTTGCTCAAGCAGCTGAGAGTCCCAAAATTGCGAGACGTGGATAGTATGGACAAGGAAAAGCTGTCCGAAGAGCTCCTAGGAGTACTGATGGGGTGCTGTTATCTGATAGTCCTGGATGACTTGTGCGATCTCCATCTCATGGACGAGCTCATGATGGTGCTGGCAGACTTGAGGAACGGGAGCAGGGTAATCGTCACGACTCGTAGCCCGGACATACCCTCTTCCATTGATCCGTGGTATTCCAGGCCTCTCAAGTTGAGCCCCCTAGGCCGAGAACAGAGCGAGAAGTTGTTGGAAAATTGCAGCCCAGCTTTCGATATGGCCAATCCGCCCAGGAATCTCCTCCCTCTCAAAGAGACGATTCTCAGCAAATCGAACGGTTCTGCCGCAAAGATCCTTCTGCTCGGAGGACTTTTATCTACCACCACGTTGGATGGACGCACCGAGCTTGCCAATGGGCTTTCCCATCGTCCCACACTCCAAGATGTTGTGCGTTTGGGTGTTAATGACCTTCCAGAAGGGTTAAAGCAATGTGCTCTGTACTTGACTCTGTTCCCTAAGGAATCTGAGATTCCCACAAGGAGGCTCTTCAGACTTTGGTCAGCTGAAAATCTTGTATCTTCAGCGTTGGAGAACGGGGCAGAGGAATGTTTCGAGATACTAGTGTCTAGACACATGGTCGAAGTGGCTCGACAGAAAAAGGACGGGAATGCCCGATCATGCCGCTTGCCTGGATCATTGTACGATGTCTTTTATCAGATGGCTGAGAATGAAAGATTCATCAAGATCTATGACTGTTCAATTCATGATAAAAGAAAGTTCAATGCCCTGCATATCGCCATACATAGGGATATTTATGGAGGAGGAGAAGCAAATGCACAAGTAAATGTGCCAGAAGCAGGACAAGAGCGCCCCGAAACAAATGCACAACTAGCACGCATGGAGATCACTCCCACCGAACCACATCGAAGAATGTCCACCAGCGACAATTCTATGCCGTGTGGCATCCAACAACTCTGTTCCTATGTGTCATTCAACACCATGAAGCTAGGAACAAGGGCTGGAGAGATAGCGGTGTTACTTAAACCGCTGGTGTCGAAGAAGGATTCGAGTTTGCTGTGGATACTTGATCTTGAAGGTGTCTACAAGCCTTTGCTTCCGGAGGAGCTTGGCAATATATTGCCAAACCTAAAGTACTTGGGACTGAGACGGACTTTTCTTGAAAGGCTTCCGAAGTCAGTTGGGATTTTGTCACGCCTGGAAACTTTGGATATGAAGTACACTAACATATCCGATCTGCCAGATTCAATCTGGGAGGCAGAGAATCTGCGACACCTATACATGACCGAGGTGGTCTTGGATGTCGCCGCTGGTCATCAATTGGAATCCAAGAAATCATTAAACTGCAACATCCAAACCATTTGGGGCTTAGTCACACAGGTTAATAGTCCTATGTTGAAAGTGCTGCACAAGTTGACAGGCCTAAGGAAGCTGGCTCTGACGTGGAGGGGCCCTGCAGCGTCGGAAGCAACTGATAATATTTTGAATCATTTTTTGAATCTGAAGAAGCTTAAATCCCTCAGATTGCGATTGGAGAGTCCATCTGGTGAAATGGGTGACATGAGCAGGCTCGAGTCTCTTTCCAACTTGTACCTGAATGGATTTATGCGCATCCGAAGTCTGTTGGAGTCGCACATTCCTCCGAACCTAAAAGTACTAACCTTGTCTAGGTCGAGACTGAAAGAGGATCCGATGGGAGTCCTGGGAAAGCTGAAATGTTTGATCACTCTCCGATTATTTGCCAGGTCATATGATGGCTTGACATTGAGCGTCTCAAAAGGAACATTTCCAAGCCTCCGTGCCTTGAAACTGTGGAAGCTAGAGGGCCTGAACAACTGGACCATACAGGCAAATGCAATGACGTGCCTTGCAGACTTGGAAATTAAGGACTGCAGGCGGCTGAGGACGATCGACGGACTGGAGCAAATCAAAACCTTGGAAGTAATCACATTGGTTAGAGTGCCAGATGAACTCGAACAAAGTGTCAGAGATATGCAGCCAAATGGGCCAATTATAGCGAAGGTATTAGTCACTGAGTTTGATACGCATGCTAGTAACAAATAGGCATGCGTGTGTCGGGTTAACCTCATAGAACATAGCTAAGCTTTTATAGTGTTAGTGTCATGGTTCTTTATGAATATAAGTTTGTGTTCTTGATCATGAACAGAATGAGAACAAAAAGGAGCATTCAGCTGAAGAAGACGCCAAATGAGGAAAAGACCAAGATGGCTATAGTAAATGACTTTGAATCCCGTCTCAAGAAAGATGACGAAGATAATAATGATTATTGTGAATAAGATGATTATGATCGTCGGTGATATAATATTAGAAATTCTTAAAATATTCTAAAGGATATTTTCCCATGTTAAAGAAAATTATGATTGCACACATATATCCTTTTGATTGTTTATATTTTGATTCTTGTGTACTCTTTTTCAACATCTATTGAAATATTCAGAACTTTCACAAATTTTATTTTCTGCATATTTATTTCTTTATCTATGACAATGAAGAAGAGGAGGAGGAGGAAGAGATATGTCTTTATGGGAAGCATGACGAATATTTTGTGGGAATAATTAAAGTTAGGATTCACGTGAAGAAAAGGAGGAAGGAAAGAAAATTCTAGTTTTCCCCATCTTGTTTGGGTGTGCGTTGGGAGGAAAGTAGATCGTAGAGCTAAATGAAAATTCATTTAATTAACAAAGAAATCCTTTTGTGGTAATTTTACTTAAAAGAATTAATGTAGTGTACTTTGGCTATGTAATTAAATCATCGTGGCCTTTGTCGAATGAATTAATAATTTTTTTTTGGTCGAATTAATATGACATCACTGCTTATTTACATTTAGCTCCATCAATGTTAGCATTTTTTACTATGACCAGTAAAGGTGCCCCGTCAATTTCAAAGTATATCATGTGGACAACACGCTTTCTTTTCCTTTTTGATTTTTTATCTATATCCCTTCGTCGGTCGTCAGGGCATTGGCAATAGCCAGCGGAGATCGTCGGTTCCGCAATTATCTAGTGAGGGCGACCTTGTCTTTGACAAGCAACCGACGAAAGGAAATAGGGAAAAATGAAAAAGAAAAAAAGAAAGAAAAAAATTCAAAAAATTGTAAAAATTGTCTATATCAATGCTACAATGCCAATTAGGATAATCAACGTCAACTAGACATTTACATCAGCAATATTAGGTTAAAATTAACTAGAATGACAATATTAGCAAATTATCAAAATATTTATAATTAAATTGATAAAATTAAAATATTTATGAATGAATTGTATCTGTACAACAGATTTAAGACTTTTTTTGTGATTTTTTTTATGAGATCTTTTTCTCTCTTTTTCTTTTTTACCTTTTTCGGTTTTTCCCTGCCGAGAGAGAGAGAGAGAGAGAGAGAGAGAGAGAGAGAGAGACCTTTGATCTTTGACATGGCAGGTTGTCGATAGAGGTTTTTCTCGGCAATGGCAGGTTGTCGCGATTGGTGCAACGGCTGCACAGCTCGACAGAAGAAGGAGAGGGAAATCGGGAAAAAGGAAAATAAAAAACCAACAAGAAGATAAAGAATGATGAGAGTACGTCTTAAATTTGTATTGCGCTGATCCCACGAAAGTCTTTACTTACTAATCTCAACCAACTTGTAGGCTAAGTAGCACAGACACGTGACACAGACACGCGACACGACACGTCATTTCTCAAAAATAGAGAATTCCGGTACATTGTGACATGTTATATATTAAATGAATATTTTTATTTTTAATTAATTTGATTCAAATTCACAAATAAATAAATAATAAAAGAGAGCTTATAATGAATTTGCACTAATAATATTTTTTTTTTGGTAAAATTTGCACTAATAATATTAATAAGGGTTAATACCCTAAAAAACCCCAAACTGGTACACTTGTGACAAATTTACTCCAAACTATTTTTTTGACCACCAATAACCCCAAACTGGTACATATGTGACAGATCTACCCTCCGTTAGCTTCCGTTCGATTTTTCCGTTAATTTTGCTGACGTGGTTGCTGACGTGGCAAGCCATGTGGAAATTCATAAGTTTAATACCATTAAAAACCCCAAACTGGTATATTTATGACAAATTTACCCCAAACTGGTATATTTACGACAAATTTACCCTAAATTAATTTTTTCGATCATAAAAAACCTAAATTGGTACACGTGCGGCACATTTACCCTCTTTCAATTTTCCCAAATTTGACCGAGTTGTGATGTCCAATCAATTTTATTTTATGGATTAATCTAACATTGCCTCCATATCATTAATACTTGATTTTTTTTTTCTTTTTATTGGAATCATTATTAGAAAACTATTCAAAGGTTACCAAATGTGCACTTCATTCTTGTGCCGAGAAGATGCCCATTAACTAAAAGATGGACAGATCGCTTTGCGCACATATACAAAAGAAGTGCACATATTGTGGTTGGACATCACAACTCGGCCAAATTTGGGAAAATTGAAAGAGGGTAAATGTGCCTACCTATCATTTTTATCTATCTATTATTCTGGATTATTACAATATTAATTCCGGGCAGGATCATGTTGAGGCCTACCTAGAATTATCGGCAAAGACAAAAAACTATTTTGCCACCGCCGTCTCGTTGTGGGATGCCGAGTTCTACATCAAAGTGGACGACGATGTTCACGTCAACTTAGGTAAAATAAATCATTCTTGAATTGGAAAAATAATCCACAGGTTTTGATTTTTCAGGCAAATAAAAATTTGATATACCGTTTGGGATGATCGGTTCTGGACTAGGAACCTGAAATTTACATTTGTTTCATATTAAATTCCCAATTTTTAGAGTTGGGAATTCTTTACGTTTCATTTTTTTTAAGTTAATTGCTCTATCACAAGCATTATTTTTTGCAAAGATTCTTTATAACGACATCAATTTTATGTGCCCAAATTTGACCGAGTTGTGAAGCAACCACAATATGTGCACTTCTTTTGTATATGTGCGCAAGCGATCTGTCCATCTTTTAGTTAATGGGCACCCTCTCGGCACAAGAATGAAGTGCACAGTTGGTAGTCTTTGAATATTTTCTAATAATGATTCCAATAAAAAGAAAAAAAATCAAGTATTAATGATATGGAGGCAATGTTAGAGTAATCCGGAAAATAAAATTGATTGGACATCACAACTCAGTCCAATTTGGGAAAATTGAAAGAGGGTAAATGTGCCGCACGTGTACCAATTTAGGTTTTTTATGATCGAAAAAATTAATTTAGGGTAAATTTGTCGTAAATATACCAGTTTGGGGTAAATTTGTCATAAATATACCAGTTTGGGGTAAATTTGTCATAAATATACCAGTTTGGGGTTTTTAATGGTATTAAACTTATGAATTTCCACATGACTTGTCACGTCAGCAAAATTAACAGAAAAATCGAACGGAAGCTAACGGAGGGTAGATCTGTCACATATGTACCAGTTTGGGGTTTTTGGTGGTCAAAAAAATAGTTTGGGGTAAATTTGTCACAAATGTACCAGTTTGGGGTTTTTTAGGGTATTAACCCTATTAATAAATGTATTCATAGGAAATTTAAAAAATATATTAATAGTTAATGCGTATCCATATTTGAGAACATATTTATAACTTTAATAAAAAATATAGATGAAACTAATGACTCAAAAATTATAATTAACTTATTTAAAAAAATATATATGATCTTCTATAATAATTAAAATTTATTATTATTTAAATTTTAGTACTTTCATTTTAAAAATTATTTTTACTAATTTATTTATCTTTTTAACAAATATAATATCGTGTCCAAAATTTATTTTCCCAAACCCTTGTTTTCCAAAATTCATCTCCCTCCCTCGTTCCTCTCTGCTCCCACGCCACCTCAAACCCTCCCCTCCCCCTCTCAGTTTATTTCCCTCCTCTCTCCCTCCCCCAATGACCTATCATTTCCTAGATTTTCTCTCCCCCTCTTAGTTTATTTCTCCCTCACCCCCTCCCACCTCCATCCTGCCATCATTTCTGTCTTGCCGTCATGAGCAAGCCGTCAGTGTTGCGGGCTCACCATCGCTCGTGGCCTTATCTCTGCTCCCTCGCCCTCGCCTCCACCCTCCATCGTCTTCCCGACATGTGTCGACAAACGTGTCCAATCGTGTCCGAGCATGTCGACGTGTCCAACATGCTCCGACACGTGTCGGACACGACACGAAAGCACGGGTAACGTGTCTGTGCTTCATAGCTTGTAGGTGCAGATTAAGCTGCTACTGTTAATATGCTCCAACTGAATTTTCAAAAAGAAAAAAGAGGAGAGAGAGAATGAAAGTATAAAAAGGTTAAAGACTTCTCACATTTTTAACTAATTTCTTTTGCCGAACATATTTTCCTTTTTGAACATAAAAAAATAAAATAAAAAATGAAGAGAGATGGAGTTAAGGAGACGAAACTAAAGAGGGCAGCGATTTTTGTTAAAAGTTAAGCCTTTAGATTTTTAGCGCTCCAAATTCATTTGAACTCTTAATTTATTTTCCGTTTGTAACAAATTAATACCCTCCAATTTTAGGTTGAATCTTGGCTGCTATTATACCTGATAGAATGCTTGAATAATAAATATATCTAAGGGTACTAGTTGATTAGTGTTATGGATGAACAAATAATAATGAAAAGCCAAGCAATTTGACTTTAAGGATTAAGAAAAGAGAACAATACAATGAGATTGATTCATTTTTATTTTTTTATGAGTAGAATATGAATAGATCTAGAAAAGACTATTGGGTCTTTGTTAATCACAAGTTTCCAACTTCCGACCTTTTCCACGTTGTTGGGCTCTCACGAACCACAACGAAGGCAGCCACTTGATACCTATGTTGAAGTTTCTCCGCAAGATTCGAGGACAATTTAGAAGCAAACATCTTTGTTATTATTATTACTAGCAAAAGCGCATACATGCAATTTGTATACAGAAAATTAATGACATTCCTAGATTAATTCATTGAAATATTATCTAATTTTACCCATCCTATACTGAGCCTCACGATTTTATCTTTTTACGTATAAGTGAGCACATTTCCAGGAGGTCACCCATCTTGAGTAGTGATGAACAAATACCGAAGGAGCTTTGGCATCACAAGGTTGAAGATGATGAATAATACGATAAAAAAGACATGAACAGTAACTCATGATGCTCACTAACTTAATTTTAGTATTTCCTTTCAATTTTTCTGATGTGGCACCATGTGAAGGGCACATCAGCATCATGTCAAATTTTTAATGGGGATGTTCACCAGAAACCTAGTGGAGGATAAATGTGTCACTGAGATATAAGTTTGGGATTTCTAGTAGTACAAAAAAAAAATTAGATAAATATGTTATAATGAGTGTAATTTAAGGTTTTTGGTAGGTTTTTTTTCCTTTTTAAATGGTTTGGGAATTATAAAGGTTTACAACTTACCCACTTTGAAATGACGTCCCCATCATTGTGAGGAAATTGCCTTACTGTCTACTACTTAATCTCTCTCTCTCTCACCGTCCCCCCACCCCACCCCCAGCCCCCCACACCACCCCCCCATTCTCTCTTTCTCTTTGGGTTATGAGACAGAGTCCGTGGTGAAGAGATAGTCCATCCGTCCATCAGCATATTCAACCGCTTACCATGCTAACGATAGGTATGTCGCAATTCAACGAGAACTAAGAGATATTTAATATGGTGGTGATCCTTTTGAAATAAACCTTTCCTTCTTGGCATTGCTAAGCCATGAGTCCCATTTTGCTTGTTAATCCATACATCGCTCCTCTAGTTACTGCTATAGCCTGCAAAAGCTTGCCGTGTTTGTTTCATGCTTGAGTCCTCTCCCTCTCTCTCTCTCTCTCTTTCTCTCTCTCTCTGATTAGCCCTTGAGTTCTCATCTCTGTGAATCATATAGCACCCACTTATTTGTTATCGGCAACGTGTCTCGCAGTCATTCCTGCCTTGGTCCTTATGAGGGCGCGGACTCTGTCGGAGGCGCTCTTTTCTTCGAGTGATGGGTGGAAGGAGTGGGAGTTGAGAGGTGTGGTCTTATTGAGCCTTGCCCTCCAAATTGCCCTCATTTGTCTTGGGAGCTGCCGCAAGTCCTCCCCTCATGCTTGGATCGGGGGGGTCACCTGGTTGGCCTACCTATTGGCTGATTCGGTTGCAATTTACGGGCTTGGCATGATCTCCAGCACAATCAAGGAAATCAAGGCCTGCAAATCGTTGACCAACCCACACACGGAGCTAAGCACCTTTTGGGCGCCGTTTCTGCTGCTGCACTTGGGAGGCCCTGACACAATCAGTGCCTACGCAATTGAGGACAACGAGCTCTGGCTTAGGCACTCGCTAACGCTGGTGAGCCAGGTAGTCTTGACGGTTTATGTCCTGATAATGGCGTGGACTCATCCTACCCTTTCATTCCTTGCCGTTCTGATACTGCTCTCGGGTTTCTATAAGTATGGCGAGAGGGTTTGGGTCCTTTGTGCTGCCAGTGAGGAGAACTTCAAGGACTCCTTCGCTGACTCCCAACCCCACCGGAAGGTTTCCGACAAGATTGACCTGGAATGTGACTTGATGCGGGCGGAAGGGTACGATGTTGTGCCTCATCAAGTAATCGACGTAGCTAATGAAGATGCTATTACGATCGATGTTGCGATTGCTGAATTTTGCTATGAAAAACTGAGTTCCACGAAGGACTTGGAGGACCAAGGATCTAAGTGCATTGTGGGCACACTGCTATCGGCGAGCCGCTTGTTCAACACTACTCAACGACTTTTCGCAGAACACTTGTTTAGTGTGGAGGAACGTGACAGTTGCCTGTCAATACTGAGAGGCAAGCATTGTGTAGGGGATTTCAAGGTCATTGAAATCGAACTGGGCCTCATCCACGATTCGTTCTACTCAAAGGCAAAGGCGGTCTATACGAGATGGGGCTTTATTTGTAGACTCGCCATCTTTTTCTCAATCTCCGTTGCCCTGGTGCTCTTCTCTTTCATCGACAAGCAACTATACTCGAAGCCAGATCTATTCTTAACCTTCCTGTTGCTAGGAGCGGCCATTTTCATCGAGTTATATGCATTGGCTCACATTCTTTTCTCCGACCAAGTTGCCTGTTGGCTCATTGAGAAGAAGCAATCCGCCGTCTTTTATTTCATCAACCGAATCCAACCATTGTTGAAAAGGCGCAGGTGGTCCAATTCCATGGGCCAATATAACCTGATGTCCTTCAATAAAAATTACTCTGGCTGGTGGAGTTTCCTCAAGCTATTGCATGTCGAAGAGAAGGTGGTGAAGTTTCTCTACCGAGGCCATGCTGATGTGACCGCCGATATCAAAACCCTAATCATGTCGAAGATGAAAGAGATGGAAGCGAGGGACGCGCAGAAACTCCAAGCGTGGGATGCGCAGGAACGCCAAGCAAGGGACGAGCAAGAACTCCAAGCCTTCCAAATCAGAGACAGGGGAATCCATGCGTTGACCGCACACAAGTTGCTGGATGGTGAGTCGAAATGGAGCATCGAGCTAGACTTCGACTTGAGCATCCTAGTCTGGCATATAGCGACAGAGCTCTGCTATTACCTCGATTACGGCTGGCTGGACAACACTAAGGAGCTAAAAAGGAATGACCAGAGCCCTGTCAAGAAGAAGTCCTTGGTGGGTTTGCGCTTGTCTCGGTATATGCTATATCTCCAATATATGTGTCCTTCGATGTTGCCATCCAGATTTGGAAGTATAAAGTTGCGAGACATTTATAAAGAGCCTAGCAAGCATTTCGACTTTCCTAAATTCGCTCAGGATAGACCTACTTGTGGCCGCAATAGTAGAGAGCTCAAGCCCGACATCTCGGAAGAACCTGAGATCGCCAAGGCTCGTAAGAAGTTGCTTGACCAAATGCAGGCCTTAGCCTTTCCACGTGGGTCACGGGAGGAGGACCAAGTCGGGTCAGTGCTTCACAAGGGGTGCCGAGTGGCTTGGGAGCTAGACCACGTCCCGCGTGGGTGGAGATGGAGAGTGATCAGCGAGGTGTGGGTGGAAATGCTGATGTACGCAGCTAACAAGTGCAAAGCGAGGGATCATGCTAAGCACATGGGCGGGGGCAGCGAGCTCATAACCCATGTCTGGCTTCTCATGGCTCATTACGGGCTAACTGACAGCTTCAAGAAACCGCGCGGCCTCCCAGCAATAACAACAGATATAATAGTGAATCCCTGGTGAATAGTGGGGATTGAGGAGGACCTAAAGATTAGACAGATATTGTGCTTTACTGGTTGTTGGTGTTTCAAATACTAAGTTTGAAATAGAATTAAGGAATAAAAAAGCATGATAGTTCAATAAATTATTATTGTACATCAATGCCGTCTATTGAACTTTATGGGATTTCTCAATCGTTTCGAAAATTTCAGTTATTGAATGAATAGGTGATTTAATATTTAAATATTTTACTATTTGAGAATAGGCGATCGAGAATTGCAAATTAGAGGTGAGGTTGAGGTAGAATATTTCAGATGTGATGCAATGATTTAAGCTTAATTTCGCATGAGAAGCATCGACAAATGACATCAAGATGCGCCACCTATCCGGACAAATCTACCAATTCAGCTTCCCCACAGACTGATGAGTTGTTTGTCTCTAGCTCTGCCCAAGCTGGAGGCAAATCGTCTTCTTCATTTGATTTAAGCAAGCGATTTTTCCAACGACCGAAGCAAGGGCACTTTTGTCAAAAGAAAAATAAATGAAAAATCGCAATCCCAAAAAGAAAAAAAAAAGGGAAGAAAATTCCCTCTTTATTCCTTATTCCTGTCGTAGATGGGTCCAACAAGCACAAGCCCCAACCATTTTAATTAGCTTCAACAGATTGTGCAGTAAGGCTCCAGCGGACAAAACAAGAACAATTTAGAGGGAGCTCGTCCCGTGAACAAGAAGAAGCGGAAAAGGAGAAAAGAGGGAAAATTTTAGCGCGTCTCCGGGGAGTGACAATTCCCATCTTCTTCGTTTTTGGGAGCGAATATCACACACAATCTTTCTACTTGCTTTGTGAAATTGAGTGGTGCATTGGTAAGAAAGGGATTGTGAATTGTTTTTGATTGAATACAACAAATCACATTTTCCAATGTAAGTTTTTTTTTTTTTTTTGGTAAGGAAAAAAAATTAGCGAATTCTTAGTTAAGATAATTAGCACATGGTCAATAAATAAATAATAATGAATTGACACAAGTCAATCGGTATCCCATTTTATCTTTTCCTTTGGTTAGTTTTGTTTATTTATTAATTGGATTCAAATCTCTGCATAGGTCCGTAAAGGGATGAGCCCCAGTCAACATTGCTATTGCTTTGATGTCAAGCCAATCAAAGAGTTCAAATTGGAAATTGCAAGATGGTAATTACGTGTATATAAAATCAGGATAAATCCCATACTTCATATTATTTTCAACTAGATGGAGATCCTCTGTAATCCCATGACAGGAGTACCTTACTTCAAGAAGAGAAGGATATGATTTTTTCTCATTGTGTTCATGTCACATTAAATGAATATATAAAAATCTCTTTTGTAATTAAGGATAATGTGATCTAGCTACAATAACTCTTCCTCCACCGCATCAAACAGGTTATTGCTTTGCTGAATCCTTGGGATGAATAAGAACGCCCTTGAGGATGAGGCCCGTCTTTTCAGGATCGAGCCTCCCCTTGAGGGAGAAATAAATCGTCCCCAAGGTCTTTGGGCCCATCATGAACTCGCCGGCACGGAGCTCTCTCCATTCGTAAACCGGCATCTGTTGCGGATCCTCAGTGCGGGTCTGTTTTGTTCCATCCGGTAGGTCTAGCTCGAGCTCCGCCTGAGAATACCACTCAGGGTTAGTTCCGGCGAGTTGGACCACGAATGCAACCTCATACGTAGTATTAGGAGAGAGCGCTCTTGTCTCGAATCTTCCCTGAATTAAGAGACGGGATGACGTCTTTGATTTGGGGACGAGTATGTCTACAGTGCTGCGGAAACTGAACCTGGAGAATTTTAGTATTAACAAAATCGCGATATGATGCACGTCAACCGGATATAACACACGGATGCCACATTGAGTAGTGTTCTAATTTCCTTGTAATCGATCGAATTTGTGAAAACGTACCATTTTTCTTCCTCGGTGATCCAACTCCAGCAACTTTCTTCGTCATCCCCAGCAATGTCACACGCCTTGGGAAGGACCAGGAAGCAGTTCTTGTGGAGCTTATCCTCAACCCAAAACTTCTGTCGAATCCACTGAGAGGTGAAAATTTCTTTCTAGATAATCACTATCACTGACTACAAGAGTTTTGTTATTATTGCACAAATGTGTGAGATGTGCCTTTCCAAGTTAAAGAAACGAAACGGTATCATCAAACAGATACTATGCCTTCCATATAATCATGCAAATTCTCACTAACCATTATTTCCTTTTGGAATATGGTGTGTAGTGAACTTAATTAGTCCCTAGATCAATTCAATTTATTGTGTAAAAGGTCCTTCAAGACCCTATGCGATCGATAGACTGACCTGACCACACATCTTGCAGTTAGTATTGATAGATTGATAGAGAGATGGAGTTGAAAGAGTAAGGGGACTTTGCCTGTGTGTTGTCTTTCAGGAGCACTCCTTCAGATACCACGCAACGCCAATCCTTCACGTCGACGGACGAAATGTCGGTTGGCGTGGTTGCATTTCTCATGAGGGCTAAACTGTTGAGAGAAGGCCCTCCCCGCTTTCCTCTGCTTCGACTATCAGTTTCCTCATCAGCTGGGACTGAACCACCATTTGTTGCAGCTCCTGCTGCCATTTTCTTTCAAGGAATTAGAGCACCTGTCGCAGTACATATTAATAAGTTTATTGTAATTGTACACACAAAAAGGACAAGAAGAGACGAGGAAAATCTCATTTACCGATTCCGTGATGTGCTTCATTTCGAGTAGGACAATTGAACTCTTCAAGTTATCACAAGTTACTTTAGGGAGCCATTGAATGCTTTGCTTGGGAAAACAAAGGGATCAAAGGAAAGACAGTGGGGCCAAAGATACAACGGATCAAATAGACTCGGTCCACATGATCTATAAACCTACCAATACCGGTTTTTTATTCCACATGTGAGGCTGTTAAGTCACTGAGGTTCCGCTTTTTAGAATTTTCAAACTTTTGCAAAGTTTGAAAAGACACAATTGGGCCTTGATGGTCTTGTTGGTTCTAACTTTCTAGCTAAGAAATCAGGGTGTGAACATGAATGCCAAGGGGGCTATGAGTGAAAAAGAAAATTTCGGGCATGGAGCCGTGAGCTCGTGAGTAATTAACAAGAGAGAGAAAATCACGCTGAGCATGAAGGAGATGGTGCATGAGAGATTCCGTGGCATTTTAGAACAAGAAATCAAGAGCGTTGAAATATCCGACACAATGAGATTTTATATGATGGGATCTCCCTCAATTTATCTACTTAAATTTTTGAGTTGGACTTTCTAACATTGTGTCTTAGTAGTCTAATTCCACATACTGGAGCTTGTTGTGAGGCTTTGATGTCACGGTGAGTCGATGTTAAGAGAGCTTTGATTCGGAAGTTGATGAACAGTTGGCTTAAATTAAAAAGAAGATCAACAGTAAGGGGAAAAGAAAAATAAAAGATGGCTGGAAAAAAGAAGAATTCATCAAATTACTCAAAACAACAAAGATCACTTTATCAGACTAGGAGCCATGCTACGTAAGACGATTGGCAATAACTTGATTGTCACATCAGCATTTTCAATGAAAATTTGATAGGAAGAATTATATTGAAATTTCAAGCAAAAGTTTGTGATTATATTAGCAAAATTGAAAAATTTTGGATTGAATTGGCAATCGTACAAAATTTCCCTTCAATATGTAACTTGCGTTAGCAGCATAAGCAAAATTTTCCTTAATTCTGTCTCCATTTCACTGGATCTTTGTGAACAGAATATTTTAATTATAATGTCTATTCTCTTTATCAACCCGATGGGAAAATGTAAATCTTTGTATTTGCTTGAACTACTTGAATCTTTCAATAAAGGGGAAAAAAAAATTCTTGAACCTGTATGGGTTGCAATCCTCTATATTCAACAGTGGATTTTTGAATGCTCAAGTTTTTCTGTATTTCTTCATTAGATCCAATTCCACCATTTACATCTTCCGAATATAAAAACTAGATAATTTCCACTGTTGAAAACTCATTTTGATCTAACACTCTTATCTTGAACATCTGTCAAATCAAATACAATCACACCAATCCAACAAGAGGCATTACGGCGACAACTATCTCCTAATCACAACACGGAACAAATCGAATTTTTGGCACTTGCAAGGCCAACCACACAAATGAACTTCTTACTCCCGTATCTTACTAAGACACTTCTCAATGTTGCACTTATATAAGGTTGCATGGTTTGGCTTCAACTTGAGAAGACAGTCTCATCTTCACTTACTCAATGCCTCTACACCATTGTCCTTTTAGCTAAATTAATCTATGAAAAAAACAAAAAGATTTTCACTTTTTTATGGATAATTTGGGAATCCCATTTTCCTCAAGTTGCTGTGATATGATCAATCAAACGGAGTCTATAATATTAGTATTTTGGTGCACTGAGAGGGAGCCACCACGGCCTCTCCTTTAGTTGACACTAACCCCAATTGTTTTCTTTTTTCTATTATCTTAGACCAAGTCATTTTTTTTTTTGCATTACGTGCTTATTTTTACAATTGCCAATTAATAATAGTAAGATCATTTGGTCAGAAATAAATTCATAAAGGGGAATATGAGAGTCTAGAATTAATTTGTTCTTTGTCGCCGTAGCAGGTTGCTTCCTTTCGAAAAAGGCAAAACCAATTTCATTAAGAACATGATTAAATTATTTATTCATTTTTAGTACATAAGTCAATAAAAAATTAACTTATCTAATAAAATTAATCTCCAAATGAGATTTAAAAAATCAATTACGAGGTGAAGAACCATATTCTCCTAAGTCATTGAGTGGTTTACTAGAGAAGTTAGAGATCACATCCAAAGATTAAAATAACAATTGATATTTCTTAATGAATTAGGTAGTTAAAGTTAAGAGAAGTCTTACCCTTTAGCATAGCAATGATTACATCTATCTTTCTATTTATTTAAAATTAACACTTTACATCATCCATTTTTTATTAGATTATTAAGTTTTATGCTCAATAATGATTAATTTACAAATATTTTTTATGATCATCAATCAAATCTTTTCTTCATGTTTTTTTCTTTGTTTGGAACTGCATCAAAAGTGGAAGCTACCTGTTAATAAGAATGTACATTCACTAATCTCATTCATCAAAGTTTGGCTATATCATTAGAAAATGTTTGAGAGTATTGCAAGATTATTTTCCGATGGTTTTTAGAAAATAGAAACCTTCGATATGGGGACTAGTTATTATGTATTGAGAAAATAAAAATTCTTGCTTTCCTTGTAGCATTAAACTAGTCTATTGATAAATCCAGTTTATATATCTACTAATAGCTTAATGGACCAACTTACAAACCAATCTGTTGATAGAAATTCAATCCCCTTCTATGGACCGAACTATATATGTTTTTCAAGTGAAATTTTATTTTTTTTCCTTTGATTTTACTATTCTTGCTTCAAAATGCGGCCTCGGTTAATTTTAAATTTAATGGAAAGTTGATAATATAATCCCTATGAAACTTCGAAATGCGAGGTCTAAGCAAATCACATGCCATTTACCCATTGAGTACATAGAAATTAGCCTAGAACATGGGAGGTTAACAGGGTTAGGCATGATAAAAATCTAGTTAATTTTAGAGAATCTATTATTTGGTTCAAATTGGAGCTCACGAGATGTTTCCTTAGATGTTTTTCACAGATAAAAGAACAGCCCAAGTGTCAAAACTTGATACAATGAGACACTTAAGTGCTAAAAATTATGAAAGTGGCACTTAAGTGCCACTTTTTTTTTTTTTTTTTAAATGAGGCACCTGAGTGCCAAGTTAGGCGAATCCCGCTGGAAATCCTACGTGGCAATTTTATTAATATTACTTGCCTACGTAGCTCACCAGAAAGCTGACTCAATAAATAAACAGTTGCAAAATGTTGAAGGCTCAGCCCTTGCCGTCGCCTTTCCACTGTTGTCGGGAATGGTTGGCGATGATGGGGGGAGGCTAGGACCTTAGCCGACTGATGGTGAGGGCCTACGAGCCCTCGCCCAGATCTAAGATAAGGGTCGTGGCCCACCCCCAGATTTGACGAGGGTTGCCGGGCCTCGGCCAACCGGACCAAGGGTTGTCGTTGGCTAGGCAACCCCCAGTGAGTAGCGGCCCTTAGCTTGGCTAGGCGAGGGCTGGTGACCCTTGTCATTAGTCAGCCATGGTGGTCGCCAACTCCTAGCCAAGGCCCGGCGACCTTCGCCAACCCTCCCCTCATTATTGCTAGCCTTTCTTGACAATGGCAGGGAGGTGACGGTGAGGGCTGAGCCCTCAGCCACATGCAATCCTCATCTTCTTCCATTTTTTTTGAAATTATTTATTTATTATATAAATAAATTTAGTTTAAAATGTAATTTAATTAGTGTTTATATTAATTATCAACCATGTCAGTAAAATGACATCGTTTTTACACTTGTTTAGCCATGTCAGCATGCAAAACGATGTCGTTTTGCACTTGCTTTGCTAGAAAAATGCCACGTATGTATTTTGGCTAGATTTTCTCGCCATTGGCATTTAATTGATTCATTTTGCTCCAATTTTAGCACTTAAGGGCGCATTTGATAACGCTTTTGTTCTCGAGAACAATTTCTGACCAGAAATGATTCTTTTTTATTTTATTCTCGGGAATAATTTCTAAACATTTTAAGTCATTTGGTAACTGTCCAAAATTTCAATTCCCGGAATAAAAGTACGTTTGGTATCGTGCTTAAAATTTCTACTCTAAATCATTAAATTTTAAATAATTTTATTACTTTCTTCCTCTTTTTTTTTTCTTTTATTTCTCCTATTCTTCTTCTTCAAGTGGCCGGTTGCTAGGGTCACCGGCCTTGGGATGATCGGCGACCGGCTAGACGAGGGCAGGTGACCTCACCGGAGCGTTGCCGACCCTTGGTGAGGTCGGCCCTCGTCGGCTGAGCCTCAACAGGGTTGGCTGAGCCTCGCCGGTGGCTGGGCTTGCCTCTAACGAGTTTGTCGGACCTCGCCCTAGCCTAGCGAGCCTCCAGCAAGCTCGCCAAACTGGTTGCCGGTGACTGGCGGCAATGGGTGACGGACGGCAGACGGTGGCGAATGGCAACTATTGTGGTGGCAATTGATGAAGAAGAACAAGAAAAAAAAAAAAAAAAGAGAAAATATTGGCTTAATTCTAGAATTGTTCTCGGGAACAAGAATAATTTTTTTTATTTATTCTTGATTTTGTTCCAAATCTTCTTCCGGGAACAAAAAAAAAGAAATTTGTTCCCGGAAATAAAAATTTTACCAAACGCATTTCTATTCCAATTCTACTCCCGAGAACAAAGGAATAGAAATTAGCACTATTTGGCCAGTTACCAAACATGCCCTAAGTGTTACTTTCCTAACTTTTAACACTTAAGTGTCAATTCGTACCAAATTTTGGCACTCCGAGTGTTTAGGACTCACTTTTCATTTTTTATTGTTAGTTTTGCAACGCGGCTCACATTCCCCTATAAGATTTTAGCTTAACGACTTGTCATGAATCATTTAGATCTCTCCTACTAAATAGATAAAGAGAAATCATATAGTTATCTTATCTCTTATTGAGTTTAAACTTGGAAAAAAAGGATTAAATTTTCAATCAAATTCTATCATCTCCCAAATTTTATATTTTTTATATATGGAATATAAAGGCTAAAAGATTGATAAAGAGAAAGCATGTCATTATTGTATCTGTTATCTGTAGATTGAAAATAATAATAATCTAGTTTAGAGAACGTATTTTATATTATTATCTACACCATCATTGGTTATTTTGAATGTAGTTCCTTAAATGTACTTATGAACAGTGAAAATTATAAGCCAGTTACAAAATTCTCTTATTTAAAATGTAGTTTCTTAAATGTATTTTAAATAGGTAAAATTATCACGAAATTTTGCACTAATATTTTAATGTTTTCATGAGTAAAACAATAAAACCTGAATTAAGATATTGGCAGCTGGCAATTGTCTAATCAAATTCAAAATGGGTTGGATATTCATTTAAATGAAGTAAATCTTGATGGAAATTCTCTATGAATAGGAGGCCTCTCTATTTATTTTGAGAAGAACAGACAATGACTTTAAATTCTATAGATTTGTTATAAAAATGTTCCTGAAAATTAAGAAACTACAAAAATGCAAAAATCTATGTGTGGATTTACGTCATCACAATCTCAATCAAGATTCTGGTTATCAAGACCTCACCAAATATTTAGGTCATCAAGACCTCACCAAATATTTAGGTCATCAAGACCTTGGCTATCTTGGATTAGACAACAAGCCTTCAAGGCCCTCAAATCTAGTTCATGAAATGGAATCAAAGATCGTGCTGTTTGATTTGATTGGAGACCAAGCCACCAAGACCCTTGAATTGTGCTCATGTGAAGAATCCAAGATAGTATGTGACTAAAGATCATTAAAGTAGAATTAAAGTTTTTATTGTTCCATTGCAAATTGCGCAAGTAAGGCTCTCAGAATTGTCTTTTCATTACTAAAGGAAAATAATTACACGGGCTCTTTGTTTCATTTGGAAATTAGAGATTGTACCCCTTTTTCTTAAAGTAATGCAGATTATGTAGACTGCATTTCATATGCATTTTTTGGGGCAGCATTATCGAATGATAAAAAATTTTATTCATTTGATTTAATATCATAAAAATTTTCACGAGCTATAAATTTTTGCAATACAATTTTTGTCTATTTTATCTACAATTAAATATTTGAGATTAAAATTGAAAAAATAGATATAGAGCATATATCTTCAAATATATTCTTTAAAATTGCAGTTTACTTTTAATATATATATATATATATATATATATATTGTGATAAACCTCTTAATAAAATAAAAATATATATTAAAATTAAAAATACGTAATTTATACTATTTAGTGCAAAAAAAAAAAGGATTGAAGAAATTCAATTTCAAAACTTTTGAAATTATGAATAAGGACAATTTGGAGGGCTTTATTTTTAGTAATACAATTCTTTTTAATCTACAATTCGAACATTTTAGTTTAAACTTGAATAGATAAATAAAGATATCTCTGAATAATTCTTCAATGGTGTATGTTATTTCTGAAAAAATCACTAGTAAATCCAAGGATATATATTGAACTTAAAATATTTTGTCTTAGATTTAAATATGCTATGTAAAATTTGAAAATATAAACTATGTCATTTGAATAAATCTAACCTAAAAAAAAAAATACATTTTAGTCATTTAAAAATATTATATTTAGGAATTCAAATATAGGCTATTTATTTGCATCTATCTCACTTAATTATAAAATTCATCCAATTCACAATCACTGTTTTATGATTTTTAGTATAAATTATTCTTATTCCACGAATAAATTTCACTTAATATTAATATCTTAGAATCAATTTAGTTATTGAAAAAGCTAAAATAGAACAAAAAAATAGGACGTCTACAAAAATATAAAATATTGCCATTATTCAAATCTCATTTTTTTTCTCTTGTATGGCATCTCATATTAATGAATGCTAGTGATAAAAAATGAGCAAATAGACATGCATGTCCATGGGAAGAACGGGTTACGTTACTAGTATATGGTACACCTGGAAGGAGATGCACATATAATAGACAATGTCATTGTTTGCCGCTTGGCATTTTGGCAATCTAAAAAGCATTTTTTTTATCTCATTGTGAAAGCTCCATACAGACATTGTGGTGACTCTTCTATAAAAGAATCTAATATTTCGGTTGGCAATATATAATTCTCATCCATGTATTTGACAAGTCATCGTGGGATGAAACTGTTGGAATAATTATCTTATAATTTGAACTTTATCATAAACAAGCAATTTGCGTTTCCTTATATTTGTTTGGATGTTTCGTAAAGAAGACTAATCCAATTATCTTATAAAGACCACACTGGAAACATATTATATATATATATATATATATATATCACCGAAAACATAATAAAGACTATCCTTCACTTTTTATAATGCCTAACAACCAAAAAAAAAAAATGAAAACTTGTTTTACAAAACTTCATTTCAATGAAATGTCTTGACTTTGTAGTCAACATGAGCAGGATAAGAATACCACAAGTGTCATAACTTTCGTATGGAGCTTACTTGAGGGGCAATTTTTTTTTTTCGAGTACTTAATATTATAACTTCAAAAAAATGTTCACTTGAGTATCATAACTTCTAATCAATCACTTAACAGCCAAAAAGTTTTAAAACATTCACCCAAGTGTCAGAATTCCAACGTAGCATAGCATTAGTGGTGAACTCTTTTTAAAATGATCGCATTCAAGTGGTCAGAAAAAAAAAGTTATGACACTTAAGTGATCGAAAAACAAGTTAGAACACTCAATTGATCGCTTTATGAAAGTTATGACATTTATGGTATCTTTTTTCTAACACGATCGGTCACGTTTTATCACAATGTTCTTTCCACATTAAGGATATATAATTCTACTAATCGGACATGACATTTTCAAGGAGAAAAGTTTAAAAGCACAAAATCATGTTCATATTTTCATTAAAAATGAAATTTGAAAACATTTTCATGAATTACACTAGTCTTAATTGCTAATTCGACACAATTTGCATGGTTAAATGGTGTCGAATCAGAATGTTTTGTGCATGTTTTGTTTTGTTCCAGTGAAACGAGTATAATTTTTTTTTTTTTAAAAAAAAAGAGAAAAAGAAAAAGTGAAATCATCTTTTTCCCAAAGTTGTAATTTGGACAGCAAAGCATAAGATTTTGCACAGTACATCAATGTCAAAACATCTCATTCTCATTTTCCCCATGGAAACATCATATCGCATGATTGAGTACTCTTCTAGATAGATCAAATTACATACAAAACCTTATAAGCTACACCAGTCTTAGGAAAATTATCTCTTTAGTGTATAGGGTGAATTTGTGGAAAGTACCAACCTTGAATAAATATGTAATTTTAATGTCTTATGTATAAGTTTTCTTCTCCACAAGTAGCAATTTCACCTTTTGCATCGGATAATCCTCAACATGGGTTCCGAGTCTAGAGCTAGTTTCTCTTTGCTTCAATTTTCAATCAACCATTATGTAAAAGGACATTGTCAATTTAACACATATGTTGTCTCATTCCACCATCTAACTTTGGAGTTTGGATTATAGCTTGCATAATTATTATTCTCACAAGAAATTGCTAATCATGAGAGGTTTACAATAACTTGTGAATAATGTCCTCAATAAAGAATCTAATACTTATCTCATATGACCTGCAAGGAATTGCCAATCAAGAGAGGTTTAGAATAACTTGGAGTGAATAGCTCCAATGAAGAATCTAGTACTTACCTCATATGTCACACAAGGACTTACCGATCGTGAGAGGTTTAGAATAACTTGTGGTGAGTGGCCTTAATGCAGAATCTAGTAATATCTCATATGACACGCAAGGAATTGCAGATCCCGAGAGATTTAGAATAGCTTGTGGTAAATGGCCAACAAAGAATCTAGTACTTATTTCACATGACACACAAGGAATTGCCAATCGTGAAAAGTTTAGAATAACATATGGCAATTGACCCCATCGGAGGATCTAGTACAGATCTCACATGACACTTAAGGAATTGCCAGTCGTGAGAGGTTTAGAATAATTGGTGGCAATTGGTCCCAACAAAGAATAGTACTTATCTGATATGACACTTAAGTAATTGTTGATCATGAGAGGTTTAGAATAACTTGCGGCTATTGGTCCCGAAGGAGAATGCAATACTTATCTCATGACACACAGGGAATTACCAATCACGAGATGTTTAAAATAACTTGTGATAATTGACCCCAATGAAGAATGTAGTAATTATCTTATATAACACACAAGGAATTGCCAATTGCAAGAGATTTAAAATAACTTGTGGTAAATTGCCCCACTAGAGGTATAGAATAACTTTTAGTGAATGATTCCAATAGAGAATCTAGTATTACAAAAGGTTTAGAATAACTTGTGGTAAACATCCCCAATGGAGAATCTAGTACTTATCTTATAGAACACGCAAGGAATTGTTGATCATGAGAGGTTTAGAATAACTTGTGGTGAATGGCCCCAATGGTGAATCTAGTATCACAAGAGGTTTAGAATAACTAGTGGTGAAGGACCCCAATGGAGAATCTAGTACTTATCTTATATGACACACATGGAATCACGAGAGGTTTAGAATAACTTCTGATGAATAGCCTCAATGGAGAATCTAGTAATTACCTCATATGACACACAAGAAATTGCCAATCACTATGAAGAATCTAGTACTTGTATGACACACAAGGAATTGCCAATTGCAAGAGATTTAGAATAATTTATGGTGAATGACCACAATGAAGAATCTAGTACTTATCTCATATAACATGTAAGGAAGAAAGGTTTAGAATAACTTGTGGTGAATGGCCCTAATGATGAATCTAGTATCACAAGAGGTAAATAGCCTCAATGGAAAATCTAGTACTTATTTTATATGACACACAAAGAATTGCTGATCACGAGAGGTTTAGATTAATTTGTGGTGAATGGCCCAATGGTGAATCTAGTATCACAAGAGGTTTAGAATGACTAGTGGTGAAGGGCTCCAATGGAGAATCCAATACTTATCTCATATGACACACAAGGAATCACGAGAAGTTTAGAATAACTTATAATGAATAGTCTCAATAGACAATGTAGTTATTATCTCATATAACTCAAGAAATTGCCAATCATGAGAGGTTTAGAATAACTTGTGGCAAATGGCCTAATGGAGAATCTAGTATCGCGAGAGTTTTAAAACAACTTGTGGTGAATGGTCCCAATAGAGAATTTAGTATTTATCTGATATGATAAACAAGACTTGCCAATCATAAGATTTTTAGAATAACTTCTAGTGAATGGCCTCAACAGAAATTTAGTACTTACCTTATATGACACTTAAGAAATTGCCGATCATGAGAGGTTTAGAACGACTGTAGTGAATGGCCCTAATAGTGAATCTAGTATCATGAGAGGTTTAGGATAACCAATGGTGAATGGATCCAATAGAAAATCTAGTACTTATCTCAGATGACACAAATTGAATTACCGATCACAAGAGGTTTAGAATAATTTGTGGTGATTGGCCCTAATGGAGAATCCAATACTTATCTTATACAACACACAAGAAATTGCCAATCATAAGAGTTTAAAAAAACTTGTGGTTGATTGCGCCAATAGAGAATTTAGTACTTATCGCATATGACACACAAGAAAAAGCTAGTCACGAGAGTTATAGTGGTGAGTGGCTACAATGAAAAATTTAGTACTCATCTTGTATGACACACAAGGAATTGCCGATCACAATAGGTTAGAATAACTAGTGGTAAGTAGTCTCAATGAAGAATCTAATACTTATCTTATACGACACACATCATTAGTAGATTCAACTCTAATTCCCTTACCCTTCTCATTCTTTAGTTTAACGCAATTCCTTTTAAGATGCCTCCTTTTGCTACAACTCCAACCAACAACACCACTATTCCTAGAATGATTTTGTTTGTTCAAGTTTAGACTACACCTAATAATATGTGTACCAATCATCCCTCTACTTTCACCTACTAAAGCAGCAAATATGAATTCACCATATTTTCCTTTTCAGATGTCCTTACTCAGAATCAAATATTGAATCCTATCAAATGTCAATCTTGTTGACCAAAAGGAATTACTAACAACAATAGTGATATTCCAACTATCAAGGAATGAGAACAATAGAATCAAAACATGTACCTTATCATCAAAGTCAATCTCAACTCAATTGACTTATGATCACATTGAATTTGTTGATATGATTAGTAGCTTATGTACTCTCGCTTATCTTCAAGTTCAATAGATGTCACATCTAGTAAATTTATTGATCGTAAAGGGTTTCTTGTACATGTTTGATAGGGCTTCCATTAGTCCCACAATGGTCTTCTCGTTCACAATGTTAAACACGACATTATAAGCTAACATCAACTAAAAAACACCTAACTCTATCTATCCAGCAATTCTAATTTAGCTTGCTTCATCGACTTTGAGTTCTCCCCAAACAAGGGTAAGTGCAAATTCCTCTCATAAAGATAATCATCAATCTGCAATTCTTAGAAACCAAAGATAATCCTCAATTATGCATCTCTTAGAAACCAAAGATAATCCTAAATTTGCATATTTTAGAAACCAAAATCCTTCCCATCAAACCTGTTGATCCTTACTTTTCCTTCTTTTGTCACCATCAATTTACTTCAACTTAACCAAATCTAACTTTGATACAAATTTCGCGAAAATAAGCAATCGAACAATAAAATAAACAAAATGAGAAAATAAATCAAACACCCACCCATTTGCATTATTTGATTATGGTGAGTTATGTCCACTAGGAGAGTAGTAAAATATTTCACTATAAATCAAGTGATGCAATAGATATTACAATTAAAATTGAGTCACTCAAGTACTCTCAATATTTCTCAGGCCTCAATTACATCCAATAACTCACACAATGTATAACCTGACAATTCTTCACGAATTAATCTCTCAATCCCACAAACAAATTACACAAATCTTACCGCAAGATTTAATTTGCTTCAACATTCTTGGATATATTTCAGGCATAATTCACAAGCAAAAGGTCATCTTTGATAATTTTTACAAAGAACTTCCGCTTCTTATTTATAGGCAAGAACCCCAAACTTTACCCATTGTGACACATTTACCCTGAACTTTTTTTTGACACTACCCCAAACTTTTTATTGAGACATCAAAAGCCCCAAACTTGTATTCATGTGATATATTTACCCCTAAAATTTGGTGCTAAAGAAAAAAGTTTGGGATTTTTAGTATTACAAAAAGGAAGTTTGGGATAAATATATTATATAAGTTTTAGGTTTTTGATGTTATAGAAAAAAGTTGTGGGTAAATGTGTTACATGGGTATAAATTTGAGGTTTTTCGTGTCACAAAAAATTGTTTAGGGTAAATATGTTATAGTGGGAAAAGTTTGGGTTTTTTTTTTTTTTTTTTTTGTGTTATGTGTGGCTTTTTCTTGATCTTTCTTGATCCAAAATAAGAATCCTTCTCTGACTAGGAAAAAATTTAATTAGGAAATCTATTCAAAATAAGAAACCTACTTAAATTGGGAACTTTCCTTTTTCGGGCTCAAACTCAAAACCTTTTTAACAGAATTGATGATCACTTGAGCTTTAGAATAACTTATGGTAAATGGCCCACTAGAGGTTTAGAATAACTTGTAGTGAATGATTCAATGGAGAATCTAGTATCACGAGAGTTTTAGAATAACTTGCGGTAAATAGCCTTAATGGAGAATCTAGTACTTATTTCACATGACACATAAGGACTTGCCGATCACAAGAGGTTTAGAATAACTTATGGTGAATAGCCCCAGTGGAGAATCAAGTATTTATCTCATATGATATACAAGGAATTGCCGATCACAAGAGGTTTATAATAACTTATGGTGAATGGTCCCAATGGAGAATTTAGTACGTAGTTCATATGGCAGATAAAGAATTTCGATAATGAGAGTTTTAAAATAACTTGTGGTGAATCTAGTATCATGAGAGGTTTAGAATAACTAGTGGTGAATGGCTTCAATGGAGAATATAGTACTTTTATCATATGACACATAAGGAATTGCCGATCACAAGAGGTTTAGAATATCTTGTGGTGAATAGCCCTAATGGAGAATCTAGTACTTACAACCCCAACGAAAAATCTTGTACTTATCTCATATGACACACGAGGAATTATTAATCATGAAAGGTTTTGAATAACTTGTGGTGAATGGCTTCAATGGTGAATCTAGTACTTATCTCATAAAACACATAATGAATTGATGATCACCAAAGGTTTAGAATAAGTTGTGGTGAATGGCCTCAAGGAAGAATCTAGTACTTTTCTCATATGACACTTAAGGAATCTTGTGGTGAATGGCCCTAGTGGAGAATTTAGTACTTATCTCATATGACACACAAAGAATTACCAATCATGAGAGGTTTAGAATAACTTATGGTGAATGGCCCCAATAAAGAATATAATACTTATCTCATCTACCACTCTTCTTCAACCATAAGCTCTAGAATATAAACTTCACTCTTTCCATTTCCAAGGAGACACTTTGTATTTATTTTGTGCCTCTTTGCATGACATTCCTCTAGCAAATTAGACAACATTTAAATGGACTAGATATACGTGCTTGTCATAAGTGTACACGTCTCAGATTCGTATTTTCCACCAATCCTTCATAGACTCGAGATGCCAATCCTTGAGGTCAATGGAGGCAGTTGGCTAGCACAATTGCCCGTCTCACGAAGGTCAGAGAAACAAGGGAATGGCTCTACCTACTTCACTCGATCGAGTTCAAATTTCCATGTTCAACCAACACTCCTTCCATATATCTTCTTTTAGGTTCCATTTAGTTTGTAGAAAATGAAATAATTTAAATAATATTTTCCTAAAAACAATCGCTTGTATTGCTTAAAATAATTAATCAATGAAATATTTTTATTATCGACGAAAATTAATATCTAAATATTTTGGTAAATGATGAAAATATTTTTCATTTATTTATTTTTACAGGAAAATATTTTACAAATAATTCATTTTTCGTTAAACAAATGGAGCCTTAGTACCTATGCATTTGGGCAATGGATCGATAAATTCATCCTAAATGGATGGAAATCTCATATGAAAGCGCATGCCAAATGGTCTCCCGAGAGTAATGCCAAATTTGTACAATGTTATCAAGATCTATGTTAATGGTAGCGCCCTTTTTGAGTAAGAGAAAAATTGAGTCATATTCAAATGCTTCTTAAGAATATGTGACTCGTTATTTTGTATATACATCATTTTTTTATTATTATTATCAATCATAATATATATCTCTAGCAATGTTAGCGATTAAATAGATACTTTCTTCAGGTCTACCCTCACCATCTTCTTTTATTTAAACCCCATGGAACAAGGCATTGTCATCATGCTAACCCACGTAGGTGTAAATAGCTATCCGCGTTCTCCGTGAGAGGAGGTTAACTAATGTTTCGAGGCACCATTTGACTTGTAATCTCTTACATTCAAAGTTCTTATTTATCTCTGCAAGAAGGAAGGTACAATTAGTACAAATTTTAAACGGATGTATTATATATCATATATATATATATATATATAAACTATCAGATATGATGGAATTAACATGAAATTCATATGGAATCCATCGGATCTCTTGGTAAAGATGTTTGATGTATATCTAAGTCAAAGGTTGTGTTAACCAGTGCCCACGACACTGATTAAAAATACCAATTAAGGAATAATTCATTTTTGCTCTGGAGTAATTATGCATACACGAGACAACTAGTGCTTGGACAAAGCAAAGTTTCTTGAGTCAGTTGCTTTAATAAGTGCTTAACAGAGACGCTTCTAATAAAATCATTAAATCTAAACACACATTTTTCTTCCTTTTTCATAAGCATGATATCGTCCACAACACTTCCTCACAACAATGAGACATTAAGGACCCCATTGTCATCACATAATTATTTGACTTATATATTTTTAAAAAACTTTTACCTTTTTCGCAACTACCTTCTTCGACCTACATAGGATGGTTCTCATCTTATCTAAAAAATGAGAGTAATAAACACATTTAGCAAATAAGAAGAATATCTCAAGAATTAGTATATGTATTTTATATTTAACAGGCTTTCCTTCTATGGAATACTTTCCATTTCGAAACTATTGGCGACATTAGCGCACATTAGAAAGTGCTTTGCAAAGTTTCATCAGGTGTGCAGAGCGGAGCCCGATTGCTAAAACGCAACATCAGTATTTGCTCATATTAGCTTTTATTGAAACTTAATTTATTCTAAAAACTTGATATAGGCTCGTGACTTCAAATAAATCAATTGAATAGAAAATAAAACATGACCAAATCACTAACGTTTGACTAAAACAGGCTGGGCCAGATTAAGTTGGAAATGAGCTAAATATTAGTGTTTTGAGGCTGATTATTGTAATGGGCAATTTTGTTGGCCATGTTTATTTTATTGAGATGTACGAATAATCGTCTTATTAATGTCTGCTTTAACCTCTTTTTTAATCTCTTTCAATGGTTTTGCAAGCTCAAATTTGACAATGAAAATGATGACTAGGATGATTAAGACAAACCCAACATATAAAGAGGAATAAGCTCACCATACGAAAGTCAAGTTTATAATTTTAACAGAAGTCATGTCTTATCTATATTTCAATCAGAAACGCTATGCATACCAGACCAACCTATAAATTTAATATACTAAGTGATGTGACGGACTCTTATTGGGTATTAGATATGTCCCATTTGTTTAAACGCTCAGCCACTCGCAACTTTACCACATCAGTTGGTTTACCGACTTTGTAAACAGTGAAGAAGACTGATTTGAGCCATTTGAAACATTGAAAATGACTGTAATTTTGCCAAATCCTAAATTTAGGGTTAGGGTTTGAAGAAAATTTGTGATTTAGCCCAAATTCAATATTTTGGAGCAAACAAATGGATCAAATGACATCGTTGCACTACTTTGTTGATTTCATTTGCTAACAAGTCAGGCTGGATAGTTTATATTTAAGTAATGCCATGTCGGGTTTTTTGGCCACATAAATCGCCAATGGCACTTAAGTAAACTATTTTCAATTAATGCGGCACTCAAGTAGTTGAATAAAAATTTATAGCACTCAAGTGAGCAATGTAAAAATATTATGACACAATGTCCTTATACCAAATTGAGGATGTTACAAACTCTCACACTCACCAGCATTGGCTTACACTAGCAAGCGATATTTCCCCTACTCAATATGTGGTTCAGTCCATTCTTGCCCCTGTGCCATCCTACAACCCTACAAGGAGTCACATCTTGTCCAAACTCATTTGGCCTAATGGTCACTCTCCATCATCATTGCATTGGTTATGGGTCTACTCCATTCACAAACCTCATAACTATTGATGGGGTGTTGCTCTAATTTCATTTGTAACGATCTGATCTTGTCCACGTGGGCCAAGCCTTCAAAAGGAATATTCTATTTACCCACACAAACTAGTGTCTATTGGGGTAGGTGTTTACTTATGAATCACTCAACAGGGTCTCTCACCATTTGATATGGGACTATGGGATATTACAATGCATATGCCCGTCTTCTTGTAGGGAAAAAAAGTCTAGATAAATAAGAAGGTCAAAAAAATTTCTATGAAGATGGATTATTATCCTTAGTCTTACATTTACATACATATAGTCATGCGGCCTTGTCGATAATGACCAGTTTAATCTTCCACAGCATCAAGTAAGCATTCTCGCTTTCATCAATTTAAAACTATATGTCATCTTTGAATCTTTCATTTGTACGTTTTATGGTCTATCCAATAAAAGCAAAAGGAGAAAAGAGTGGCAAATTGTCTTCATTTTGCACTTTTACGCGTGATTCTTTATCTCCAAAAGGAAAAGGGAAAGGAGAAGGTAAAGTAAAAGTAAAAGAGAGATATGATATCTCGCTTCAATATATTAAACACTTCAAAGTCCTTTTGTTCCTTTTTTTTTTAATCTGGAAGCAAAGGGCTAATGCGTATAGTATACTAAAGAATGAACTCATGGTCATTGAGTGAAGTAAAGCACAACATCCGACCAAAAAAAACAAAAGGTAAAGCAAAACATGGATTCGCTCCTTATCATCCCCATGTTCACTGGATTTAAAGTAGACTTTGCATGAAAATGAATATCACATATTGATCTTGTGTATCACGCAAATTTCTCTTATCGAGTAAAGTTTTGCCATCTCTTTTACTTTTTTAAACATCATCGTGTTTTGGAGTGACTTGCTAGCTTGTGCAATTCTGAAGACGGTAAATTAATAATTCAAGCAACTAGAGCCCAATTACATATGGGCTTTGGGTCTTAACTATACACACTTGTAACCCACCAAACAATGCCTCATGTTTGGGTCAGCTGATGCAGATTCGGCTGTTGTCAGGCTGAGCTTACCAATCCACTCATACCTTGCTGATTTCGAATAATAGTGACCATGCACATCACATGGTGGATGGTCTCGTAGAAAAAATTACAATCATATTAAGTAATATGACATATACTTGTAATCATTGTTAATAATCATAAATGAACAAAATACTAATAATTGTAAGGCGACGAACCCACGCATCTTAAACGGCCAAGTACACTAAGAGCATATTGATGTACTACGAAGTTCACAAATGAAAAAAAGAAAATCGGATTCGGCGACGAACCCACACATCTTAAACGGCCAAGTACACTAAGAGCATATTGATGTACTACGAAGTTCACAAATGAAAAAAAGAAAATCGGATTCGGTATGTATCTAACCAAAGCAAAACATCATAATCAACGATTCTAATTCAATTTGACTGCTTAGAATCAAGTCACATTCGAATGAGATTTTGGTTAGGATATTTATCGAGATAATGGATCATACTCATGACTTAAAAAAAATTTATTCCAATTGGTGCTGAGACTAGATCTAGAGGATTTTTGTTGCTCCTACAAATTATTTGATGAAGGCGGCAAAACTATTAATAGACATAGCTTGATGAAGTTGCTCTTACTATTGAATAGGAATTCTTTGTTTTGACACTAGTGATGTCGTGGATACCACCTCTTTAAATTCCAATTCAGTTTAACAATGTTATCAATGTGGCATTTATTTGTTTGGTTAACCCACTAAAATATTGTGCGGATAAAAAGCATATTTTTACTAAGAAAAATAATTGACTAAATAACAATATAGATACAAGACAAATACAAATCAGAGAAATTATGGTGTATTGCCCTTTTTGGATAATGTCCTAGCTTGTTTGATAACAAGAATGCACCTAAGAGCATATATAGTTTCATTTTATGAGTTAAAGTCAAGTGTCATCATTTATGAACAATTAAAGGGACGAAATTAAAGTTCATATGATTCTTTAGGGAAAAAAAGTGTCACCTAGGAGCAAGACGAGTTAGTGAGGCCCTAGATGAGGAGAAGGCCATCGATAGTGGAGCAATGGTAGAGGAGTGTGGCTCGGTTAGAAGCGAGATTGAACCGAGTGAGGTTGAAGAAGGAGGTGGAGAGTGAGAGAAGGAGGAGGGGTGGTGATAGTGGACATTGGTGATGAGGAGGAAAGAGTTTTGTGGTCACTTTGGTGGTGAAGAAGAGACAAAGATGAAGAGCAACGAGAGATGATGAAGTAAAAGAAGAACATGGGTTGGGGTGAGAATGGTTTGAATCTAAGTCGGTTAGATATGAGTCACCAAAATTGTATTATATAAAAAAGGCTTAGTTAGATCAGACCTATTTTTAACCCAATCATACCCTCCCACCCCCCCCCTTCCCATTTGATCGGTCTTGACATAAGTGGCGAGGAGGAAAGAGTTTTGTTGGGGGCTTTGGTGGTAATGAAGAGACAAAGATGAAGAGTTATGCAAGATGATGATGAAATAGTAGAAGAAGAACATGGGGGTTGAGCTGGGTTGGGTATGGATTGAGTCAGGGTTAAACGTATATGCATTGTTAAAGTTGTATCACACAAAATGAGGCAATATGGATTAATTTTGGTTGAACTCTTTGTTTGCCCACCTAATCCACACTTAACCGCTCAAACCCAATTCAACCCAACTATTTTATAGGCCTTGACATTGGTGGTGG
Source organism: Eucalyptus pauciflora (assembly GCA_007663325.1). Taxonomy (NCBI): domain Eukaryota; kingdom Viridiplantae; phylum Streptophyta; class Magnoliopsida; order Myrtales; family Myrtaceae; genus Eucalyptus; species Eucalyptus pauciflora. Next base: position 5,335,902 of record VMYD01000359.1, read on the forward strand.
GGAGTAGAGAGGTTGGGGGGGGGGGTGCTTTGGTGGTGAAGAAGAGACAGAGATTAAAAAAAAAAAGGTGCGAGATGATAAAGAAGTAGAAGAAGAACATCGGTCAAGTTGGGTATGGGTTCAGTCCAGGTCAGGTTGAGTATGAATTGTTAAATAATATTACATAAAAATAGGTCAATTCGATTAAATTGGTTTATTTAGATCAGACCTATTTTCGATCCATCAAACTTGGCTAAACCCACCATCTGATAGGTCTAAATGCTAACCCACGTGGAAGTATATAGCTGTCCATGTTATGCATGATAGAGTTTATTGATGTTTCGAGACATCATTTGAATCTATAACAAGCTTAAAGCGCACATGCAAGCTTGCCCATTTATTGAAGGAAAACTGCATTTCATTATATCAAAATGACATGAAGTGAACCACTAAATTGAGCTAGAAATATCATCAAAATCCCCTCAAAATTACGCTCAATTCACAGCCCACAATAACACCTAGCAAATGTTGTCATTACTCTACCTACATGAATGACATCCAATCTATAGTTTACATCAATACGTCACGGTGACTAGAGACGAAGTGCACACTTAACATGCACTAAAGAAGTATCAAACCAATCAACAAATGGCAATAAAATCATTCAAATTCATGCCTAGGAGAATTCACTGTAGTGTCCAGCTCGTCAAGCTTAGAAGATTTTCAAATTACCTAGATCGATAATACCCAAACATGTCCCTAATAACTAGCAAATCAAGCATACATTGGTACCTTATCATGGGTAATCAAAATCGAAAAATTACCAAAACAGTCTCAAACCTAGTACAATTTTTCCAATTCAGTTCTAAATAATTTTTTTGCCAATTTAGTCATAAACTTTTTACAATTGTGTCAATTAAATCCATCTAGCCATTTTTTGCTTGCCAACACTAATGTGGATACTAGCCGGCTGACCAATGCTAACATGGGTGGGTAACCTCACCCAACCCACTCGATAGATTGGCAATGCTCGCCCTCATCATATTTGGCAAAGGTTGACCTCATCGGCCATAGGCGAGGCTTGACCTCATTGGAGGCTGCGAGGTTGATGGCCATGACCTCATGCAACCTCGGGCAAAGGCTACCAGCGGTTGGGTGAGGCTCGCCCTATTGACACCTAAATTTTAGTCAATGCGTCATAAAAAAGTAAAAACCAATATTAAGGCTTCCAGTTGCGACGGAGCCCATTTCTCAATAAAAAAGAGTCATCTTCACTTCTTCCTTTCGCATTATCACTTTTAAGTAATTCTCTATTCATTTCCAAGGAAAACCCAAAAAATCGAGCGGTTGACTTTTGAGTTAACTTTTTGGTCAACCCTTTGACCAAAAGTCAACCCCGAGTCAAAAATTAGCTTTTCACAAAAAAATATGTCAAATATTCTTAATTGCACTTTTATCAAATTAATATATCAAAAATCAATCTTTTAGGAAAAGTCAACTAAGTGATTAACTTTTAGTCAAACTTTTAACCAACAATTTAAAAAATTTTGAAAATCCTTAAAATGTTTTTTTTAGTGTCAATTTGACTTTTATATCGAAAATTTTACAAAATTCGATTGAGAACCTTGTTTTCCAATTTTTTCCATTTTAGGTTCTAAGTCAATCAAAATCAAAATTACTTTTGTTGTAGTCATAATTAAGTGTAGTTCCTTTTATGACATTTGGTCTAGAGACTATTTTTAATCTACTTGTTCATTCGATTTTGGAAATTGTCATGTCAAAAGACGAGTTGCCATTTTAAGCCCTAATTAGGGGGTCAAAATCGAATCTTCGTGGTTTGAGAATGAATGATTGTGTTCCACTCATTTAATTGAGATAAGTCCAAATCTGGGGTCTGTTTGGAGAAATTCACTCCAGAACTTCCGAATTTGAGGGATTTCAATCTCTTGAAGGTAAAAAAATCAAACTATCGAGCTTTAATTGATGAATTTTAGGTTGAATCATTCAAGACCATGGTTCAATTTTATGAATCGAGGTCCAATTTTAATATTAGACTTTGATTCATTTTTTACCTAAGTTTTGGCGTTTAAATTGAAGGTCAATTTAAATGCGTTAGGTGATCCTACATATGGATAATTGTTAAATAGATCTATTGCAATATTAATTGAATTCAATTTCAATTAATTTATAATTTTCGCCAAAAAAGTTGCAAAATTGCTCATTTTAGCCCTTAAGGTCCGATTTTATGTACCCATGGTTTTGGTCCATTGTTTTTCATAATAATCATTAAGTCAATAAAGAGTCCATGGATTGCATTTACGGGGTTCAATTGGTGTAATTAGGTTTAAATCAAACAATTTCTCTTTAAATTGGACAAAAGTTTCTCTTCAATTTGGTCTTTGAGGAACCAAATTGCACTGTTGACACCTAAATTTTGGCGGCTCATTTAGTCATTAGGGGTAAATTTTAATTTATAATTCAATTGCATAGCATATAGTGTTAGGTGCATTTATTTTTAATTTACATGTTTTGCATTTTTATTTTCTTTAGGACCGGTGGTCAATGGCTTCGAATTAAATTTTTGGATTTAAATTAACAGGCCGGACTAAGCCCATAAAACGAGAAAATCGGCCCGAGCCCGTTTCTTTTAAATGACAAAAATTATTTAAATAAAGATTTGGTGCGATATTATGATATTTTGAAAATTATTTAAATCGCATTTGAATCCTATCTTTATCAATGGATGATGATGAAATCGGCATAGAATATTAATGAGATAAGGATTTTTGTGATTCGGATGATATAAGGAATTTTCGAAATATTTTGTTAAAGATCACATATTTTTTGGCTATAAAAGGTGGACGTAGGGTTTAATTTCATGGGGGGGCCACACATATTGAATACACGGCCATTGAGAAAAAAAACTCTTTCATTGGGGGTTTTTCTTTCAAGGACTCCACAAATAAAGAAGAGAAGTGTGACACGAAAGCGAAGGGAGAGAAGGCTCGAGATTGGAGAGTTCGGCCACGATCGCCCCTGCCCTTGCGTCATCTCACTCCCTGATTGGCGCTGTGCCTATGTTGCTACCGCATGCTGGTTCAAACGTCGCTCCTCAATTGAATATTGCCACTCGATGCTCCTCGTCGCCCATCCAGTTTCTAGTCATCCAACGAACTCCCGCGATATCAACAACGCGATGAGCAGGACGTTCCTCTTGGAGCCCCTTCGGCAAAGTCCAATCTGATCCAAGCCCCGACGACAAAGCCTGCTGTCCCTGCTGCTTTCGCAAGCCAAGGATCTGTTAAAGATCCCTCTTGCTCGTGACGAAGAGATCACTGCCTAACTGAGTTAGCGACCTTGTTGTGCTTCTATTTTGCAGGTTTTCGACGAGTCTTAGTCACATTGATGACCAGTTATGCAACTTCCGACTCTCCGCCATTGGTTACGCTCCTTTTTGTCATTTGTCCGTAAAGATATCTCCACCTGCAGCAAATCTTTGAAGTCAAGTGCTCTGGGGGAAGATAATAAAAAAAAACAGCAAAAGGGTGAGACCCATTCACGAAGGAAGTATATGCTCGTGGACTCCCATCAAATTAAGAGCCATCACCACCTGCGCCCTATGGCCTCATCCATGAACCATCGCTGTGAAGCATCACCGCCATGCACATAATGCTTGCTGCCATTCGCCGTCGAGAAACCGATCATGATCCCGGTCCGATTGCATTTGGTCCTAATTTGGAAAAGTTATCTGCGCGATATCGAGAGCTAGGTAAGATTCTTGATTGATTCAAGTTTCTCATATTTTATTGCTAGATCCATGGGATTGCGATTTATTTTGAATATTGGTTCGTTATTGCCATATCCAAAAAATATTTTGAATTCTCATGAATTCGGAGATTAATCCCTAATTTCATAACGTGCATATGATTGACAGTCTGATTTTCGCGCCTGAAATCTGACTCGCAATCGCATGGAAAAATCGCCAATCCGATCTCATGCCCGAGATTCGATTCGTGATTTTGTTTAAATTTGGCCAACCCGATCTCATGCGCGAGATATGGTTCGTCAATTTTTTTACGGATATCGATCTTATCTTGCTTGATTTGCTATCGTGTGGTTTGAGTTGATCTTGTTTACGTAAAAAGGAAAAAATCCAAAAAAGTTTGATTTAGGATTAGGTTGTTTTTTTATTATCTTGCATGATTAGATTAGGGATTTTATTTTGAATCATGAAAAAGAAAAAGAAAAAGTGCATTCATTTAGGATGTTAGTTTTTATTATCTGAATTGCATGTTTAATTTTAATTTCGAATTTCATAAAAAATTAGGAATTAAGGCATTACTTGCACATCATGGCATTTTAGAATAAATTACGTGTTTTATTTTAAGTCTAGATTGATTTTTGCATCTTAGGATAGAACTTGCTAGGTTAAGATAAGATCTTAGTTTAAATTAGGATTTAGTCTGACCCGATCCTTAATATAAACTAGATAGAATCTTAATCTAGATAATTATATTTTGCATTTTCCTTAATTTCGAATTTCATAAAAAATTGTTTTAGGATAAATTAGTTTCAATTTCTAGAACATGTTGCATTTTTCTAGAATAGAAAATTCATGTGCACGTCATATAGAATTAGGTTCATGAAATGCACGTCATTTAGTGATTATTATTAAGTTCATTTAATTAGAAATTGCCTGTCGTTAGAGTTAGGCCATTTGATTAATTTAGATTGCATATTTAATTATTGCATTTCTTTAGAAATTACCTTTACTCATGTCATATAGTTTAGGTCATGTTACCATGTCATATCAACTCATGTTAGATTAGTAACATTGCATCGCATGATTCTCATTGAATAAATGAAAACAAAAAAAAAATGAGTGATTGCTTGTTAATTAGAAATCATATCTAGGATTGCTGATGTGAATTTTGATCTAACAACGCAAATGCTTTCGTTGCTTCGAGGTAAGTTCTGCATTATTTAATTGCTTTACTTGGGTGTTAAATTGATGGTTTGCGCACCCGCATGAACACCTCACATGTTAGGAAAATAAATTGAAATCAATTCAGGCTGCTTGCCAAACATTTTTTAAAAAAATAAAAGAGAAAGGTACCGAAAGGGCGTTAGGGAAATCTAACGTAATCAAGTCCCCGTATCCAAAATCTCTGGTTCGTAGGAGTAAAGTAAAACTCCCGTTACTTTATTTGGGTTTCTAATCGACCCACCAAAAATAGATTAGTGACGACTCCTAATTGAAAATCTTTTGCATGCTAGAATTTGAACCTAAATCTCGAGTTGGTATGGGCTTGGGAGAGCCCGAGCTAAGTCTAGGCTTAGCAATCCATTAGCCAAATCATAGGTGGTTCACACCCGAAAAATTGGTCGCGACAGCTTGGCGACTCCGCTGGGGAATTGAGTTGAAACTCTTAGTGGACTTAGGCCAATTTTCTCTTCAATTTGATAAAGAAAAATGTTTTTGTTTGGCAGCGAGGATTCCAGGTACGTCCCTAACATTTAGGTGTTAAATGTTTTTGCAGATTGGGAGGTATAAGGGGAGTAGTGATTGTTAACCCTTGTCTTGCAGGTTGGAGTTGAGGATGAATGTTTTAAATTCAAGTTATTGAAGTGTTGTTTGATTTAAACTGTTGTGCATGCCTTGCATCTTGGACTACACTTTTGCACACACAACCTACCGCCGGACCTGGGCCGCATAGGATCATTTAGGATGGTGTTGAGATGGATACCACTCCGACCACATGCTCGCGGTATGAGTCGCCCATCTCAATCCCGAAATTTCTTTCATGGAGTCAAGAGTACCCACCTCGGTCTGCATGCCCGCGACCCGGGTCGGCTCTTTGACCAAGCCGGAGTCATGAGGACCTGACATAGTCCACAAGCCCGTGGCTAGTCCGATCATCCTTGTGGCTTCACCTTGATAAGCCTTATAGAGTAGAAATCGAGCCACTTACCATGCGCATGTATGTGTGATTGCCGTCGATTTATCTTGGTGAAGTAAGTCTTCTATCCCTATACTAATGCAATTTACTTACTTTGTCCTACTCTCGGTTTGTCCATGACAATCTAGGTCAATCATCGATTTAATTCATTTGTCAATTAGAAATGAAATGAGGAAATTGCCATGCAATGAATCATTTAGAAAATAACAAAAAAACTTTGGAGAATTTGTCTGCAATTCATGCCTAGGACATTTGATCTCACTAGGGTGTCTATTTTTCCAACTCTCTTTGGGAAATGCCCTTCTTGTACGAACTTTTCATGAATAGAAAAAAATGGAAAAATCAATTAGATCATTGTCATGGATTGACTTTCTATTTACCCTCATGCTTACATGTTCCCATTCATTTGAATTAGGTGATTATGGGGCGATCTTGCTCACCCATCCGTTCATGATCAAGAGCTAAAATGATGAATAAAAAGAGCTAATCTCGTCAAGCAATAGTGCTGCGATCTATATTCGATGAGAAATTGCGACTCCAAGGAGAGAGCCAAGAAGACTTTTTGAATCGTCTCATTTTCCCGAGATAGCCGAATTTAATGTCATCATGAAGAGACTAATGACATATCTAGAGGGAGAAATATCTCACCTAAAGGGTTCGCATTACAAGATCAATGAGGGTGAAAAATCCAAGTACACATGATTCATGGTCCTAAGTAGTTCGATCTCCTCATTTAATTAGGGGCATGTACCTTCCCCTGCGTGAGAATTTTTATCGTTCTTTAGGGATTGGTTTCAATTTCTTCTGTGCTTGAACATCACATTTTTCATTCCAATAAATGTAATTTGATTGATAAATATCAATAAAATTACAAGTTTGTTTTAAGGACATGATGGGGTACACCAAACCAGCCCGATGACGATATCCAACAATGAAAAGAAAATATCATCCATGGAGAAAATCTGAGGACCGGGCTTCTTCATGCTTCCTCATCCAAAATATTCCTTAAAAAAGAAAATCATTTTCGAAGCAATTTCCAAAAGCATGCATTAGGTTACTCTTGTTTGTTTTTCTAACTCATTTACTTAATGTCTCAGAGCATAACAGAGAGGCATTTGAAAATAATGCGTCAATTTCCAGTGATAGTTCGCCCGTTGATTTTGGAACATACATCCGAAGGAAAATAGACATGAAGGCAAATGATCATTTCCTAGCCGATTGTGATGACATCTCCCAGGAGTGAAGAAAATCATCTTGATTCCAAAGTGTGATATGTGACACCTCTCATAATAATTGGCGTCAGATATCATTTTCGAAGGCCAAATGAAGTTTCTCATTTCCATGAGAAAATGATGAAACAAGTCAAAAGAAGATCATCCGTCTTGGATGAAATGGATACATTGCGTTCATGAATATAATTAATTTCGGAATTGACACTTTTGTTCTTTTTCTTGCAGATGAAGAATTGGGGCACTACAGATTCTAGTAATGATATGACTAAGACAAAATCTCGATCCGAGCCAAAATGGTTGTGCAATTTGAATTTACTCTAATGTTGCATAGTATCCTATTCATGCACGTTCTCTTGTGCAGGGGCAAAAGCGGGTCTCCACTTTTGATGGATAGAGACGATCCAAGGACATCCATTGCTGAGGCAATTCTTTTGTGGAGCAATTATCCTAAATGAGTGCTTAAAACCATGTTTTGAGTGCAATAAATTGTTTGTTTTGAAGTATCAAACTCTTTTCATGCTTAAAGTTGCTAGACTCTTTTGAAAAGGGAATTTTCATATTAATTTAGCTCACCAATTTCATGTGGAGATTTGTCAAGATAGACAATTCAATAGAGTGACATCAATGCTTAAGAATGCGAAATGAGACGTGTCAGGATGATGAAAGGCAAGCCATATTCTATACACAGTCCCATACTTATACACTTGTGAGATGAGTGTAGGAAGTTCCATATTTACAAGGTAAAGAGTTCTCTCGCAAAAGGTACGGCAACCGAAATGATGAGAGGCAATTCATTTCTCTATCCCAAACACTACAAGTGATCCATTACTTAACCCTTTTGAGCCCATACACTTATGGATGTTCTTTTCAAGTTACCCCTGTCAAGAATCACCCCACATCGGGGCAATTAAGAGATCAAATAGCATCATGAGGTGAGGAAAATGAATCGAAATTTTCTTGCTCTCACTTGCATCAATTTCAAGTCATGCTATTACATTGAATTCATGTGTTAATTTAAGTGCCTTAGGATGACGAAGATCATCTTTTTCTCTATCCTATACACTTATATAATTTGCATAGCCCATTTGAGCCTGCAATTTCATTTTTTTAAACCCAGTTAATGATCATCCCCCACACTGGGGTAAGGCAAAACCAGTTGATGATCAACCCCCACACCGGGGCAAGGCAAAAGGCAGATGAAGGCTCTTGAAAAGTTCTAGTGTCATTTAAAGTGTAATTGCTTGACGCATGCATTATGCGCAAGAATTGAATTCAAAATAGAACTAAGGGGCATGAAAAAGCAGTGTGCCTGGTAAAAGCAAGGTCGATGCCCATGAAAAGAAGTAAAAATAATGCATGAGAACTAGGGGCATAAAAAGCAGTGTGCCTGGTAAAAGCAAGGCCAATGCCCATAGATGAAAAAAGAAAGTCAAGATAGGTGATTGTCAATTGCAAGAATTGAATCCCAATGGAGCAATACTTAAAGAACTCAAATTGCCGAGTTTTTACAATCAATGGGGCATTTCATGAAGACAATCCCCGGTGATGAAAAAGAAAACTGGTGGCAATGCCAAGATGATCACCAACTCTCACCATTCACACATATTTTGAGCCTAATGATCATTTCGTTTCTCAACCTATGAACCCAACCTATGTTACGTCCCTTACAAAGTCTCTTCTGATTAGGGCACTTGAATTAACATGGTAATTCATATGTTTATAAGCATCGCTCGAAGAAGTGCGAGCAAGACTATTTCTTTCTCATTTTGCAGGGTTCTTGACTTGTAAACCCGGAGATGATCGCGAAGCTGTTTTTTCAAAAGCCTTGACTCAAAGAGTCCCCTTTGTTAAGCCATTGACCAAGCCCACATTATGGTCCCTGTTAAAAACCTCTCAGATTGGTAAGAGCGTACCGCTTACAAGAATACTCGGACCCATGTCGATATGATGAAATTGAGTGATTCTCATAAAATAGACATTCTAAATGAGAGTGAGTGAAAGTCCTTTCTAACCGAAAGTCTCTCATTTAGTATTCTTAAGAAATTCATGTCATGAGTGAAAATTGTCTTGAATGATAATTCTCTCTAGTGGAAATTCGGATGATGCAAAAGTCATTATGCATGAATCTTGATTGAATTGATAAAAGCTTCAGTAGATTTTGAAGTTTGCATTCTAGAATAGCCTTAATTGCTTATCTCTTTGGTGAATGCATTTTTGCTCTAATCATGTCTGACAGATAATGTTTTCTCAAAGACCCAAGAGCTCCTAACATTCAGGTTCTTTTCAAGATGCCTCATGATATGAGGAGGTGAGAAACCATCATGAGTATTCAAGGTGCATCCTTAATGCTCCAAAATTTATTTCTACCAGGAGATGAGAGGCCTCCACAGGATATCTAAGTTCCAGAAGACATATCCCAAAGAATCAGAGATATCATCAGGTAAGTATATCTCTGCCCATTCTCGACACTTGACTCGGTCAAGCTGTTCCTTTAAAATTGACCTGGCGTGCTTTTGTAGCCCGGTGTCCTTTAAAATTGACCTGGCATGCTTTCGTAGCCCAGAGTCCCTCCTTTTAAATTGACCTGGCGTGCTTTTGTAACCCAGAGTCCTTTTATATTATCCTGGCGTGCTTTCGTAGCCCAAGGCCCAGGAGACATATCCCTAATGAGCAGAGATGTCATCAGGTAAGTATATCTCTATCTATACTTTAAATACTTGTCATTATACATGTATTTTCACTTTAAGTAATTTGACACTCGATGAAGTTGTCCCTAAAGATTTTTCTCCAGATTGCGACGCCGGGCGACCGAAGAATGGTTCGGATCCTAGCCAAGCAAAACCCCCGTTTAGGCGACCGTAGAATGGTACGGATCCTAGACAAAACTTATTTCCCTATTCAGGCAACCGTAGAGTAATGTACAGGTCCTGGAAGGTAAACCCCCGTTTAGGCGACCGTAGAATGGTACGGGTCCTAGACAAAACTTTATTTCCCTATTCAGGCGACCGTAGAGTAATGTACGGGTCCTAGACAAAACTTTATTTCCCTATTCAAGCGACCGTAGAGTAATGTACGGGTTCTGAAAGGTAAAACCCCGTTTAGGCGACCGTAGAGTAATGTACAGGTCCTAGACAAAACTTTATTTCCCTATTCAGGCGACCGTAGAGTAATGTACGGGTCCTGGAAGGTGAATCTCCGTTTAGGCGACCGTAGAATGGTACGGGTCCTAGACACAATCCAAACTTTGTCATACTAGGCGACCGTAGAATGGTACGGGTCCTAGGAAAGCAGTTTTCTTTATAAAGTCATGTTATTATTCTAGGCGACCGTAGAATGGTACGAGTCCTGGACGTATAACACCAATCTATCTTGAATCATTTTACCCTCCTTGAAGGTAAGATATTTCGGGTAGGTTCTTTTGACATCCCAGGCTGGATCTGGATGTCTTAATTCTAGTCGTTGAACATTTCACTTGGATGTGAATGTTCTTCTCGATCTCAATGTTTCAATCTATTACCTGTTTGACTCTTCAAGGAACCTGAGTGAGAGTTGGGTACTTGTGAAGTAAATAGGGATTTATCATGTACCTCAAGATGCTTTACCGCACTGACTGGTAAGTAATTGCAGGTATGTTTTTTCCTTTCGCCTCATGCATTTGCATTAGCATTTCCATGCATCATATAAATTGCATTTTAAAATGGGATTTATTTTCCGACAAAAAAAAAATCAAAAATCAAATCATTCAATGTATGTGCATGGTCAAAATTTAAGTCTCAATTTATCTTTGAAGGCAACCTCTTCGAGCTCACCGTCAAAGAGGGGCAGCTGTTGACACCTAAATTTTGGCGGCTCATTTAGTCATTAGGGGTAAATTTTAATTTATAATTCAATTGCATAGCATATAGTGTTAGGTGCATTTATTTTTAATTTACATGTTTTGCATTTTTATTTTCTTTAGGACCGGTGGTCAATGGCTTCGAATTAAATTTTTGGATTTAAATTAACAGGCCAGACTAAGCCCATAAAACGAGAAAATCGGCCCGAGCCCGTTTCTTTTAAATGACAAAAATTATTTAAATAAAGATTTGGTGCGATATTATGATATTTTGAAAATTATTTAAATCGCATTTGAATCCTATCTTTATCAATGGATGATGATGAAATCGGCATAGAATATTAATGAGATAAGGATTTTTGTGATTCGGATGATATAAGGAATTTTCGAAATATTTTGTTAAAGATCACATATTTTTTGGCTATAAAAGGTGGACGTAGGGTTTAATTTCATGGGGGGGCCACACATATTGAATACACGGCCATTGAGAAAAAAAACTCTTTCATTGGGGGTTTTTCTTTCAAGGACTCCACAAATAAAGAAGAGAAGTGTGACACGAAAGCGAAGGGAGAGAAGGCTCGAGATTGGAGAGTTCGGCCACGATCGCCCCTGCCCTTGCGTCATCTCACTCCCTGATTGGCGCTGTGCCTATGTTGCTACCGCATGCTGGTTCAAACGTCGCTCCTCAATTGAATATTGCCACTCGATGCTCCTCGTCGCCCATCCAGTTTCTAGTCATCCAACGAACTCCCGCGATATCAACAACGCGATGAGCAGGACGTTCCTCTTGGAGCCCCTTCAGCAAAGTCCAATCTGATCCAAGCCCCGACGACAAAGCCTGCTGTCCCTGCTGCTTTCGCAAGCCAAGGATCTGTTAAAGATCCCTCTTGCTCGTGACGAAGAGATCGCTGCCTAACTGAGTTAGCGACCTTGTTGTGCTTCTATTTTGCAGGTTTTCGACGAGTCTTAGTCACATTGATGACCAGTTATGCAACTTCCGACTCTTCGCCATTGGTTACGCTCCTTTTTGTCGTTTGTCCGTAAAGATATCTCCACCTACAGCAAATCTTTGAAGTCAAGTGCTCTGGGGGAAGATAATAAAAAAAAACAGCAAAAGGGTGAGACCCATTCACGAAGGAAGTATATGCTCGTGGACTCCCATCAAATTAAGAGCCATCACCACCTGCGCCCTATGGCCTCATCCATGAACCATCGCTGTGAAGCATCGCCGCCATGCACATAATGCTTGCTGCCATTCGCCGTCGAGAAACCGATCGTGATCCCGGTCCGATTGCATTTGGTCCTAATTTGGAAAAGTTATCTGCGCGATATCGAGAGCTAGGTAAGATTCTTGATTGATTCAAGTTTCTCATATTTTATTGCTAGATCCATGGGATTGCGATTTATTTTGAATATTGGTTCGTTATTGCCATATCCAAAAAATATTTTGAATTCTCATGAATTCGGAGATTAATCCCTAATTTCATAACGTGCATATGATTGACAGTCTGATTTTCGCGCCTGAAATCTGACTCGCAATCGCACGGAAAAATCGCCAATCCGATCTCATGCTCGAGATTCGATTCGTGATTTTGTTTAAATTTGGCCAACCCGATCTCATGCGCGAGATATGGTTCATCAATTTTTTTATGGATATCGATCTTATCTTGCTTGATTTGCTATCGTGTGGTTTGAGTTGATCTTGTTTACGTAAAAAGGAAAAAATCCAAAAAAGTTTGATTTAGGATTAGGTTGTTTTTTTATTATCTTGCATGATTAGATTAGGGATTTTATTTTGAATCATGAAAAAGAAAAAGAAAAAGTGCATTCATTTAGGATGTTAGTTTTTATTATCTGAATTGCATGTTTAATTTTAATTTCGAATTTCATAAAAAATTAGGAATTAAGGCATTACTTGCACATCATGGCATTTTAGAATAAATTACGTGTTTTATTTTAAGTCTAGATTGATTTTTGCATCTTAGAATAGAACTTGCTAGGTTAAGATAAGATCTTAGTTTAAATTAGGATTTAGTCTGACCCGATCCTTAATATAAACTAGATAGAATCTTAATCTAGATAATTCTATTTTGCATTTTCCTTAATTTCGAATTTCATAAAAATTTGTTTTAGGATAAGTTAGTTTCAATTTCTAGAACATGTTGCATTTTTCTAGAATAGAAAATTCATGTGCACGTCATATAGAATTAGGTTCATGAAATGCACGTCATTTAGTGATTATTATTAAGTTCATTTAATTAGAAATTGCCTGTCGTTAGAGTTAGGTCATTTGATTAATAGATTGCATATTTAATTATTGCATTTCTTTAGAAATTACCTTTACTCATGTCATATAGTTTAGGTCATGTTACCATGTCATATCAACTCATGTTAGATTAGTAACATTGCATCGCATGATTCTCATTGAATAAATGAAAACAAAAAAAAATTGAGTGATTGCTTGTTAATTAGAAATCATATCTAGGATTGCTGATGTGAATTTTGATCTAACAACGCAGATGCTTTCGTTGCTTCGAGGTAAGTTCTGCATTATTTAATTGCTTTACTTGGGTGTTAAATTGATGGTTTGCGCACCCGCATGAACACCTCACATGTTAGGAAAATAAATTGAAATCAATTCAGGCTGCTTGCCAAACATTTTTTAAAAAAATAAAAGAGAAAGGTACCGAAAAGGCGTTAGGGAAATCTAACGTAATCAAGTCCCCGTATCCAAAATCTCTGGTTCGTAGGAGTAAAGTAAAACTCTCGTTACTTTATTTGGGTTTCTAATCGACCCACCAAAAATAGATTAGTGGCGACTCCTAATTGAAAATCTTTTGCATGCTGGAATTTGAACCTAAATCGCGAGTTGGTATGGGCTTGGGAGAGCCCGAGCTAAGTCTAGGCTTAGCAATCCATTAGCCAAATCATAGGTGGTTCACACCCGAAAAATTGGTCGCGACATGCACAAATTTTGAACCCTCAAGGGCCACACATGTGTGAACTAGCAAGAATCGGCCAGAACCGATTAAGAATCAATCAAACTGGCGTGAATTAGTCTGACTGGGCGCCGGCATAATAAGCCAGTTCGACCTTTTGCCGACCGATTCTGGACCTCTAGCGACCAATTTCAAACTCCTCATCTCGTCAATTTTGCTCCCATGCCCTCATATTTTCACGATTTTGTAGATTGACCCTTGAAATTGGGAAATTTGCAATTTGATCCTTGATTAGGCCTCTAAACGCAATTCTCTTTTTAAACTCAAATTTTCGCAAATCGAACCCATTCGATTGGTTTTCTGACACTTCTTAATGATGATTAGCCCTTTAAAATCCTAATTTGGCATTGGATCAATTTTTCGACCATTAGATTGAACTGACAACCGAGATTGGCCAATTTGGGACTAGTATAAATAGATTTTTCCCTCCAAATTTTAAGGGTGGTTCATTTTGTGCAAAACATCTTTTCTCTAAAACACAAAACTCTCTTTCTCTCTCCTCTTTTTCCCACCCTCTCTAACCACCTCTCTCTCCCCTCGCCGATTCGCTCATTGCCGCCCGATCAGCCTCACACCGGCAAGCCGTCAACCATCGCTAACCCCTGCAGTGCTTCTGGTGTCCTTCCCATCCAAATCAAAGTAGTGGTAAGGCTAAACAACACCTAGCCTTCCTTTTCCAGCCTTCCTCAACTGCAGTGTAGAAGAGTAGTGTCTGAATCGGTTATAGTTTTGACTGGTTCAAGACCTTCGATCGATGGCCAACAATGGCTAGCTCGTCGTCCAATCGATCCCGATCTTTCATTGGGCGAATCCTCAACCCCCTAGTGGTCGAGATTTGGCCAGTTGATCACCAAAAACTCGTTCGGTGGCCTCTTCCTTTTGGCAGTCTTGAAGACCGGTCCAATCGAACCAGTTTTGCTTTGGAGACCAAACCGACAACCATCTGCTGTCCAGAGGTAGATCGGCTAATTCCAATTTGTCTCCAAGGCCCGTTCTCGACTAGGTCTTGGTTGAGAATGGCTAGATCAATCACCGGATTCACTCCGGTGATCTCCTTCTTCACTAGCAAATTAAGGATCGGTCCAATTGGATTGGTTCTATATTAGCACCAAATCGACAGTTCAACTGCCTCTGTCGTGGTCTGAGGTGATTCGTTTCGATTATTGGAGGTCCATTCATGCTTCGGTGGTAAATGTTTCGCCCGACTACGTCAAAAATCAGCAAAATTGCATAAAAGTTAGTCTCTAAAGCTTGAATCAGATTAAACGAAGTTGGCTTATTCAATCAAGGTTAGGATTCACACTTAGAACTATACAAAATGCTTAGATCTGCTGTTAGTCTTGATTGATGATTTGATAAGCTTGGAGTTCATTGAAATTGAACTTGATGTGGTTTGAACATGATTTGTGCTAATCTACAATTTTCATGCATCTGTGACACGTCTACTGTTTGGCCTAAAATGAGATATTAGATGATCTTATCTGATCTTGAGACCTTTTAGGCTTAGAAAATAGACCTTAGGATCTTTGATTTGATAGGTCGCACGTCCTGAACGGGCAATGTTTGCTCCTCAAAAAATACCTTGCGATATGCTTGATTCTGCAGCATTTTTAAATTGATTTTTGGTTCTATTTTGGTTCCGATTTTGGATTTTTCTATTTTCATGCTGATCTTTGTGATTAATTTTTGCCAAAATGTTCTATCATGAAATTTGTTCCAAATTGTCTCAAGAATGTCTTGTATTTTTTCTAGATTTTTCAAAAATATTTTAATAGGTCAAAATCCCTTAAAACTGAACACATGTCAATTTGCCCTCTACTAATCCGAAATGCATTTATGTGATTTTTGGCTTGTAAATGTGTTTTTCTTTTTAGTTTAGTGACCTTCATTGAACTTGAAATACATGTTATGTATGTTCCGATGATGCATGATTCACACGGTTTGCTCGTCAATTGATATGTCAATTGCATGTGTAAACACATGAGGGTTCTGCTGCCACTAGGATGTTTGGTAACACGTATCTATTTTTCCATTTTCATCACGACTTATGTGATCTCAATTAGACTTTCCTGTCTTAATAGAAATTTCTTGCCATTATACATTCTATATTCCAAATTTTTCGTTAGATTTTTGCACATTCATAAGTGACCTAAATCCAACATTTTCTGTTATGTTGAAATTAGGTTAAGGCCTTGCAATGTACATACTTTTTCGTGCATGTTTGTGTATCTTAAAGATCAAATCTTCTGTCGATGCCTTCATGACTATTAAAGTGCGCATTACAAGCTTCGTATGCATATATGACTTGTCATGATTGAATGTCGTTTGGTATGTGAAAATTATGTTGTAAGGCTAGTTATAATTTGAAATCATCAAGCACATCATTATAATTCTAAGTCATTTTTGCATTATCATTGACTTGTATGACTCTTTCACATACCGACTTAGGGTTATATGTTTACCTTGATCATTTGTCGCATCCAATTCTTTGTCGTGTGCAAATTTCATACTGTTTGTGCATTGTTTAAATGATTTTAAGACTCATTTAATGCATGCCATATTCTGGTTTTTTAATGACAAATGCCCGCACTTTCACATCTCAATTTTAGAGCACATAATTGACTTTGATTGAACCTTAACCATTCTAGGAAATCGTAGGGCATGCTTAGAACTTTGAAATGCTGCTAGTTTCATGTGATTTGCTTGTCATTAGTACCATTTTTCTTTTTCTTTTTCTTTTTTTAAACTAGATTAGAATTATGACCTAGAAATAAATTCGGAACCCTGTTTCTACCCCATTTAGACGGACTTTTGCCATTTTTGTGTTATTTTTTTTGTAAAGATTCTCAAGTTGGTCCCTCATTAAAATTTGTTTGTCACTCTTATGTTGTGGTGAATTTTCATGATTTTTAGACTTCATTTGATAGGGTAAATCTTAGTTGCAATGACTTGATATCCTACTGTTTTGGCAATTTCCTGATATAATGATGCGCATTATTAGATTTTTATAAAATCGTGCTTAACTCTTTTAAGAAAACTTTCTCATGAAAGTTGTTCCATATCATGTTATGCATATTATGTAATTTTTTAAGAGTTAGATCATCAATGGATGCCACTCAATTTTGCTGATTTGATGTACTTTGTTTGAAACATTCTATTATAGGCCTTTATTGTTATTGCTTATCTAGATCTTTTAGGCTAGTTTGTGCATGGAATTGAGCCATATCATCTTCATGAAATTCGTTTCAAATCCCTTGATCTTTATTGCAAAAATGTTTTCAATAAATAAATTGACCTTTCGATCACACTTTTCCAAATATTGATTAAAAATACCCTTCTTTGGATATTGAAATTTCTATGGTACATGTAATGTTTCCAACATCAAATATCTAATGTTTAGAATCTTTCAAATATGTGATTTGACTTTGGAAAGGTTGAGGATTGGATCGTATTTAAAATGGCTGCTATGTTTGTGAGTGTATTTATGCAAACCCTTAACCTCGACAATTATATATGTTCCATAACCAAGATATTCATTTGTCTAAATGTTTTAAAAAGCTTTTGATTTGACATTGTGGTTGTCATAGTTTGGACTGTATTTATAATATCTGCGACGTCTATGAATGTTTTTATGCGAGCCTTAGCCTAGCCTTGACAATTAAATGCGTTCCATAGCCGCTGAGACATCCCTTTGTCTAAAAAATTTCACATTTCATTATCAAGGATTTCAAATTCATCTTTGAAGTATCACATGTACCTTCCATGTATATAATCATGTCATTCATTATAAACACTTGTGTTCGTGATTGGCACATATGCCTTTGGAATAAGTGAGCCACCAACAGTTCACTCACTTGATTAATTAGTTGAGAAATAAGGCTTAAAAGGCCTGCCTGTGTATTTAATTCATACCAATGCATGTGAATTCTAGATGTATATTAAGTGTGATGCATGATACCGAGGGAAAATCTTGGGGAATCACCTAGAACATCTATTTAGGGACTTACAAGCATAATTGGTCATGCAAGAACACAAGTATCAATAATGGCTATAAGTCATAAGATGAATTGAGTAGATGTCTAGAGGGTCCTACACATAAATTGCAAAGGCCGACCCAAGGCCAAAATTTGGTTGATTTTGAATTTTGCTTCACTTGATTGATCACTTTTCATTCTATGTCATGCTTTTGATTGTTTTGTCAAGTATGGATGTTTCTTTCCATTGTAAAAACTTAGTTCTAGTTTTTAGGTTAGGACTAGATTAGGCTTATGGAGGTTCAAGATCATGGAGACACGAAGATGGCGGAAGGTTGATGTCCATTCCGACTATACTTTTGTACTTTTCATCCTCGAAATATGTATCAGGTTTCCTCATTTGTATAAATACCCGACGAGTTGTGGGTTCTTTTCTTTCATTTTATTTTATTTCTTTCTATTTTTCTTTTAGTATTGCATGATAGATTTACGGCTTCACTTGGTTGTTTACTTATCACTTTGTACTTCAAATTCAATATCGTGTTTTCTTTTATCTTACTTAGAAATAGAATGGCATGAAAATGACTAATCACACATGATCACTTAGTTTAGATCAAACAATCTCAAAAAAATGTATAGATATCTTAGGTAACATGACATACCATTGTTAGAGAAAACTCATTTACTATTTTGAAGTTGACAAAACATTTCTAAAAAGACTAGTCTGAAGACTTACAGACTCTTTTGTCAAAGTTTGAAGACTACCAAACTTTAATCCTAAAGTCTGCCTTTACTGACAGTTTCCAAACCGAAAAATGAAGACTTATCTAGATGTAAGACTATCTTCAAGGATTCGATCTGTATGGTTTTTGGAAGACCTTATGGCTGGATATAGCATCTACTTGATTGATTATTCTTATTGGAATTTATTCAATTATGAAGATTATTTGAAAGGCAAGCAAACTTGGAAGGTTCTACTTATGGAAACCAAAGATCCTGATTGTATGGGCGAACAAAATTGATGGGCTTTCGTCTCAATAATCTAATGACTCGAACATCCCCTTGATTGATTATATCCAATGGGTAGATTGGAAGAATTTCTTTGGTAAGTGCCAACAGTTGTGAAAGCATGAATGAGTATTTAAGGTGGACTCTCCAGTTGTTTAAGAGAGTGCGTGAAAGAAGAATTCCAAAGTCTGAAGTTTTCCAATTACTTGCTTTTTCATTCACTGAGCTCAAGTTGCAAACAAAAGAGAAACTCTTGTGAGACTTTGTGAAAGACCAGTAGAGACTTTCTACTGTGAAGTCGAGATCACACTACTGTAAAATCTCTTTTGATTCATAGTGGAATATAGCCAATAGGCTGTCGGCGCGAGAGAGTGGACGTAGACTTGGTCTAAGCCGAACCACTATAAAACCCTATGTTCTTATTTTCTTCCTTGAACTCTTTACTTTTATTCGTAGCTTTACTTAATTGCTCAAAACTGAAATACGTTTATAGTATGTTATCTTATAGACAAATTATTTATGCTAAGTCTTGTGAAAATTTTTATTTACACCTATTCACCCCCTTAGGTGGTTGCACTAGCCATTTCAATTGGTATCAGAGCTCGTGTGCTTATTTGTTTTTACTTCTTAAGCTAAAGATCCATGGCTAGTATTTTGGCTCGAGGTTTGGTTAAGGCCAAAGCAACACCAAACCTCATTACTTTGATGGGAAGGAATATAATGTTTGGAAAAACAAGATGAAGGCATTCCTGAAATTGAAAGATCCCTTGGAATGGGATGTGGTAGAAAAATGGATCATTCCCAAAGCTACATCAACCTTAGAAAGAGGAAAGGATGTTGCAGATGCTGGAGAATTGACACAAGCATAAATAACCAAGAGACAATCTCTTGATGCTAAAGCTATCTACTTTTTATACTGTGCTTTGTCTCCTAGTGAGTATAACAAAATTTCATCTTGTGAAAT
The DNA here is from genome assembly GCA_007663325.1 of Eucalyptus pauciflora. Taxonomy (NCBI): domain Eukaryota; kingdom Viridiplantae; phylum Streptophyta; class Magnoliopsida; order Myrtales; family Myrtaceae; genus Eucalyptus; species Eucalyptus pauciflora. The sequence continues at coordinate 5,355,853 of VMYD01000359.1, forward strand.
AGCAAAAGAAGTCTAGGACAAGTTGCATGTTACCTATGAAGGAATTGATAGAGTCAAAGAAACAAAAATCAACATACTACACTGACAGTATGAAGTCTTCAAGATGAAGCCAGGAGAATCCATCACTGACATGTTCAGTCATTTCACGAAGATTGTAAACGGTCTAGCATATCAAGGACAACCAATCTCAGGACCAATAAAGGTCAATAAATTGCTGCGTGGACTCTCCAAAGACTGGAATCACATTAAGACTTCAATAAGAGAAACACAGAGGATCACGCCTCTTATAGTAGACGAATTAGTTGGTACACTTCAATCATATGAAGTAGAGCAAATCAATGAGGAAGAAGATCCCAAAGGTAAGAAGTCGATTGCCTTAAAATCTAATGATGATTCTAATATTACAAATTCAGAAGACGACTTGAACGATGAAGAGCTAGCACTCATGATAAGGAAGTTTAGGAAATTTAAAAGGAAAGGAATAAGGTTTAACTGGAAGAAACAGAGCACTCAAAAATTTAAGAAGAAATCAAATGAGGACAATGAAACCAACAAAGATGTGATATTCTTTGAATGCAAGAAAATGAGGCACATCAGACCCAACCATCCTCTGTTGAAGAAAAATGAAATAAAACATTGAAATAAAAAAAAAAAAACAAAACTCTCAAAGCAGAGACATTAAGTGATACAGAATGCGAAGAGAGTGATGAAGAATATGCCAACATATGTTTAATTGCAAATTCAGAATCAAACTCAGACTTTGAAACAGATTCAGACTCAAACTCAGATAAAGAAGTCGAGGTTAGTAATTTAAAGATTCTTGCTAAAGTCTCAAAGTATATACATGAACTCTGTCTTAGTCTGAAAACATCTCTTAATAGGATTTCCCAGTTGAAAATGGAGAATTCTAAACTGAAGTAACCGGACATTTATTGGAAAGAAAAGTTTGAAAATCTAGACAAAAGCTTTGTTGAGTTGAAGGAAAATGCAGATTCTCTTTTGAAGGAAAATATTTTTTGAAAGAGGACATTTCAAATATCACAAAAATGTTTTCAAAAGGATCTGAGAAGTTTGAAAAGATTCTTTCAGTACAAAGACCTTATTTCAACAAATCTGATTTGAGAATGACACCAGAAACCATTCATTTAATTGATTTTCCAAAAGTGAAGGAAAGAATCAAACAAAGACCCACAAAAACATTTTATAAAAATCATTTTCAAAAAGCTTTTGTAAAACCTGTTGGCCGAAGTACTCTCAAATGTTCAAAGTGTAACAGCTCAGAACATTTCGAGAATGAATGTCCCAAAGTTTGGAGACCTATTAAGAGGGATTGGGCGAAGACTGTATTTAGTATTAACTCCCCTGAACCCAAGAAAATGTGGGTACCAAAGAAAACTTGAGTTCTTTTGTTGATTGCAAGTCACTATCAAGAAAAAGATTAAATGGTATTTAGATAGTGGCTGTTCGAGACACATGACAAGAGATTCAAGTTGTTTTATAAAGTTTATGCAAATAAATTGTGGAAAAGTTTCTTCTGGTGGAAACAACAAAGGAAGAATTGTTGGATGTGGAAGTGTAAAGATTGGAAGTCTCACAATTAACAATGTCTCCTTAGTGGAATGATTAAATTATAATTTACTCAGCATAAGTCAATTGTGCGACACAAGATTCAAAATTAATTTCCAAGAAGGCATTTGTTCGGAAACTAGTAAAGATCTCTCTCAATCCTTCACTGGACAAAGACATGGAAATATTTACGTTATGGATATAAAACCAGAGAGCTCTTAGTGTCTAATTTCCATTCAAGATGAAGCAAATCTTTGGCATTGAAAGCTTGGTCATGTTAACATGAAACAGATTGCCAAGATTTCCTCCAAGAAACTTATTTGAGGTCTTCCCAACTTGGCTTTTATGCATGCCATGTGTTTTGGGTAAACAGGTCAGAAGTTCTTTTAAACCTATAAATAAAGTTTCTACTAATCGAATTTTGCAGCTTCTGCATATGGACCTCTTTGGACTGACTAGAACTTAAAGCATTGGTGGAAAGAGATACTGCCTAGTAATCGTTGATGATTACTCTCGCTTTACTTGGGTATTCTTTCTGGCAAGTAAGTTTGAAGCATTCTCTTACTTTTCAAAATTTGCCAAAAAGACTCATAATGAAAAATGATATGTTATTTCAAGCATGCAAACATACCATGAAAGTGAGTTTGAAAATCAAGACTTTGCAAATTTTTTGTGATGAATCTAATTTCCAACATGTTTTCTCTTCTCCATATACTCTAGAATAAAGTGGGGCTGTGGAAAGAAAGAATAGATCATTGCATGAGATAGCTAGAACCCTCTTAATTGAGAATAATATTTCCTCTCGATTTTGGGCTGAAGCAATGTCTACAGCTTGCTATATCATTAACAGAGTGTTCTTGAGGCATATTCTAGAGAAAATTCCTTATGAAGTATTTAAAGGGAATAAGTTAAATGCTTATTATTTTCATGTGTTTGGTTGTAAGTGTTTTGTTTTGAAAAATGCAAATAATTGAACTGGTAAGTTTGAAGAAAAATCAGATGAATGAATCTTCCTTAGTTACTCTACCTCAAGCAAAGCCTACAGAGTATTCAACAAGAAGACTTAGTCTATGGAAGAATCTATGAACGTCAAATTTCAAGACTTTATGCAGAATCAAGTGGACCAGACTCAACTTGAAGAATCTGAACCTACTCTAAACGTAATAAAATCTACTTCCCCCGAAATAGTTCAAACTTCTGAAGATCAACATCAGGAAGAACCAGGAGTTTCATGTGACATCCCGGATTTTCAATCCTGTTTTCTATTGAATAAATCGGGCATTTCATTAACGCGCTTATAAAGCTGTTCTCAAATCTGATCACTCTCGAGATAACTAGGCTAACTGGGGAAACTATTAAGGAATTTTAATGTAATAGACTTGAGAATTCGACTAGGAATTGGCTTCTCAACCGTGCTCATTTTTAGAGGCCATTACAGCACAGTATAAAATCGATTTAAAATTAGAAATAGGCTAGTTCAACCAAGATGTATGACTAATCGTGGGTGACACCACTAAATTAGAAAATTCTCGTCAGCCAGCACTAGATTGATTTTCTTATTATTTTGGTACCTTGTGTCTATATTTGGATCCTCGAAATTTTCACAACAACTGAGATTCGCCAATGAGTCAAGTGGGTTCATTATGGCTCGAAGAAAATCGACCATGGGTCATTTGCACTAAAAATTTATGAAAGTTACCAAGTAACCTAGGTCACGCTAAAAATGCACCAAGTTGAAATTAACTGTGAATTCAAGTCCAATTTCAGAAATTGAAGTTTCCGTCATGTCACAATAAATTCTAAGAGTGTTGACTCAGTCTCAGAAGATTTTCTGCAACTCGACATTTTTTGGGAAAAAGTCGTCGTCGGGTCGTTTTTGTGCAGAAAAAGCCGACGATTGTTTTTTATGGCAAAATTGGAAAGCATGAGGGATGTATGGATGAGGAAAAATGTTGAGATGGTCGATGGATGACCACTTGAATTTATGAGAGCCAAATGGGATTGGATTGTAAAGAAATTTAGTCCAATTGAAGCCAAGATGATCCAAATTCGTAACTCCCCCTTACCCTAGTGTTTTTGGACCATTTGGAGATTGTGAGAGGTGTGTTGGTGGCCAATTGACAGCCAAGGGTTGCTGTCTTCTTGGACAAGGCTTAGGAGACAAAAATATGGAAAAATAAGGCCAAATGGGGCCCTTGTCTCTCCCTCATCTCTATCTTCTCTCTTCCTCTCTCTTTGGCCAGTCACACCCTCCCTTCTCCCTCCATTTTATGCAAAACCAGCACCTGGAAGAGAGGAGCCAGAGCAGCCACTGCTTGGACACCAAGCCGTCGACAAGAGTCGCCGTCGCCAGTTGCACCACCGCCTTGCCCGCGTGTCGTCTGCCCTCACCGCCTAGCCGTGCCGTCCAACAGCTTCCTCTCATTGTCCCGAGCCTAGCCAGAGCTGTCCTTAGCCGTTTCTTCATCGGTAAACCTCTATCTAGGCCTGGTTTGGCCTATTCTTTCATTCCCGATCAACTCCCGCTTAAACTGAGTTGTTTTTCTTCTATTTCTAGCGAAGGTCAGCAACTTTTTTTGTGAGTTTCCAGCAAGTTGCTAGGCTTGCTTTGAGGGTGTTACAGGCCCCATACCCTAGGCCCACTTTGGAGAAAAACGTCCCCCGCAACATTCCCGACGTTTTGATCCGAACGGATTGTTAAACGGGTGAGTTTAACTTACTAAACCCCGTTTAGTTTGCTAATGAGGCTTAAGGATTGATTAGTGTTAATTAAACATGATTATGGGGGTTAGATTAACTTAGAGTAATTAAATTAGTGACTTATTAATGCATATTAGGTGGTTAAACATAATCATTAGCAAGTAGAAAGGTTCTATTATTTATTGAACGGCACTTGGAAATTTTCTGGGTCCATCTCCGCCTCTAATTAGACATTACGGGCCTAAATTGGATTTATTTCTATTTAATAATTAATTTTCGAAATTATTTATTTGTTTATTTATTTTTTCGGAAATTCAACCAGGATGGCCGGTGACCAGAATTTCATGTTGATTGTCGTGGTGCAATCCATTTATTTATTTGAGCTTTGAATCGTGCCGATTTGATTTAATTGTGAATTTTTGGATATAATCCTAAATGAGCTGATTTTTGATTGTTTGATTGGTTGACAATATCAATAGTAGATTGGTGAACTATAGAGAAAGGTATTGTTTCATAGTGGAATCATGGTAGGAAGTATATCACCTTGGAGAAGGCACGTGGGCTCGGTGAATTGATCTATCACCTGGGAGAATGCACGTGGGCTCAGTGATTAAGTATGGCATCATGAAAGGGGCATGTGGCTCGGTGATTTGATGCGTCATTTTGGCTAATTTATGCCTTAGAGAATGCACGTGGGTCAAAATGATTAATTATGGCATTGTGAAAGGGGCACGTTGGCTCAGTGATTTGATGCGTCACTTTGGCGAATTTGTGCCTTAAAGAATGCACGTGGGCCCAATGATTAACAATGGCATCTTGAAAGGGGCACATGGACTCGGTGACTTGATGCATCACCTTGGCGAATTGGTGCCTTAGAGAATGCACATGGGCCCAATGTTTAAGTATGTCATCTTGGCGAAGAGGTTGCCTTAGAGAATGCACCTGGGCTCGGAGACTCGGTATGTCATCCTGGAGAATGCACGTGGGCTCAATGACTAGATATTCCACCATGGAAATTGTACTTGGGTTCGATGAGTAGGTACGTCGTCTTAGAGAAGGCACATGGACTCGGAGATGTCATCCTGGAGAATGCACGTGGGCTCGACAACTAAATATTCCATCGTGGGGAATAGTTTGATAGATGTATAATTGACTAGGTCGATTGATCGATAGTTCGATCTATGTTGAATGATTGGGTGCCTGTTATGAATTGTACTGACTTGCAAATGGAATCTGAGGCCAAGGTAAGTCATCTAACCCGTGTTGTGCTTAGGCAGCCCCTATGGCATATTGGTTTACTAATCGGGTTTTAAAATGGTAGAACTTGCTAAGACATAATCTCATACCAGTTGTGGGACAACATTACAGGTTCCTAGATGGCAGCATCTCCACCTCCTCGTCCTCCTATGCATTTTGGTATCCCTGTAGAGATCACTGAAGTAGCGTACCACTTTCCGATACACCCTCACCCGGAAAGACTAGAGTACGTTTTAGTAGAGTCCAAGGTCTGGGTTGACGTGGGTAGAGATGACCCGATGCCCTATGAGTATCGATCATGGTATCGTCACTACCATGATGGGCAAAGAGAAGGACCCATCTCAGAAGGTGATGTGCCTCTGTACGTTCTGGAGGTAGCATTTGGACTAGGGACGGCAGACCCTAAGGGTGAGTCGGTGGTAAATGCCAAGGATCCCAAGCTCGAGGGCGATCCTAAGTCACCAGTATACTCAGCTAACGACGCTAATTAGAGCGAAGAGGAAAGGTAAATCGTCAAACAAGATGAGCCATGGGAAAAGGAACCAGAGGAGGAGGAACCGGAGGAGGATCAGGAGTTGGAAGACCCTAATAAGGAGTCTGAAGAAGAAGAAGAAGAACTTGAAGATGAGCCAGAGGAGGATCCAGAGGATGATCTTGATTATGATCCCGACGAAGACTGAGACCTCTGCCTGGTTTTGCAAACTCTAAGTTTAATCTGATGTGTGATAGATCTAACTTGTTATAGTATTGTAAAATATACTATGCAGTTTGCTCTGTATAAAAGTGTAGTCATAGTTTTTCAATTGTGAAAATTATGGCCCTACTTTTCTATCCCATTGTTTTAATGTTAGGGGATTTATTTTTATATGCTTCCGCATGCGTATTAAAATGAAAGGGTCGGCAATACATCCTAGGACATCGTTATCATATCGACTAGGTGAGGGATGGCCACGTGTTCAAAGATCGGGGCGTGACATCCCGTTTAAGTGGTATCAGAGCAATGGTTAGGTATTGGAGTGATAAAGTGCGATGACATATGGGATAGTAGTAGGAAAGGCCTTTAAATTCATGCGGATACATGTCTATGATAGCTGATTGGTAGAATTGTTTGTCGTGTGTGAATTGCTCATCTCTTAATCCAGTGTGGATTCGGAAGGCAAGTTTCAATAAAAGACTAAACCATGACCGAGCAGGAGCAGAGAACTCCTAGTATAAGGGCAGTAGCCTCTGTGACTCGGGGTAGAGAGCCGACAAAGTTCGGTACCCGAGGTGGTTGTAGCAGAGCGTCGGCTTAGGCCAACTCGAGTGTAATAGTACCGCTACAGGTCGATACTAGTGTAGCAGCACCGAGCGATCCTAGGTTCGACAGGACCGTTCAGGCGCTAGTGTTTCGTGGGAACTGGATGAGCCAACAAGCTCAGGATCAAGTTGCTATTGTTGACACCTTTGTTGAGGTCCAACTTGGAAGAGTGATCATGGAACAGATTTCAATATCTAAGTCAAGATTCAGCTTAGGTAGATTTAGAAATCGGTCGGGGAAAAGACCGATGTCGGGAGAAGAGTATTCTATTCCACCCAATAGGAAGGGTGGGATAGTCAGGTCAGCACTGAGACAAAATAGAACATGTTATCTCCATGGAAGATGATATGGATCAGTCTCGTGTCTTTTGAGGACAAGAAATTGTGACAGGTGTCGCCAGTACGGACATGGGTTCATGGATTGTCCGCGCTGGCAGATGGAACCTCGGTAATGGCTACTGCTGTCACTGCCGATAGGACAGATCAGAAGGAGTGAGCCATAGACCGCATTGTGTAGTGTTTCGAACAAGCCTCCGATACCAGAAATAGTGTATGATGTCACCTAACAGGAGATAAAAGACTCACTAGATGGGTGTCAGAATTGTGAAAGGAAACATGGATAAATCCAGTGTTCGAGTATGGCTAGAATGTGTTGTGATTGTGACCAGCACGACCATAGGGGTGAGCATGGTCCGGGTTGGTCCGGACCACCCCCTAATCCTAGGACCAACCCGTACAGTGTCGGTCCTCAATTTTTAGGACCGAGGACCAACCCTATTGAGCCTGGGACCAAGGACCGGACCGACCCAATAGGTTCGGTCTGGTTCTAGGGTCAACCCGAGACTGATCGATAATTTTTTTTGTCTTGTTTTTTATACTTCCTAAAAAAGCAAACCTACAAATTCAAATTACACATCCATCGACAATGCGGCATTGTGCAACTAAACTATAAATACCAATACATATTCAGCAAATTTAAGATGACACAATAATAGAAATTTCGTACTTGCTAACCGCTCATCGAGATATGGGACAAGATGGAAAGTTCTTGTAATCATCTATCTTTAATATTCATAACACCATATGCAAAAGCGTTTTCCTGCATTTGATCACGTAGAGTCCACTTAACCAAAAAATGAACTTCGCACCACTTGACTAGCATTTGATCATGTAGAGTCCACTCAACCAAAAAATGAGCTTCACACCACTTGACTAGCAAATCATCGTAGCAACTGCAGTACTACTCTACTCTTCAAAAACTTCTACCATTTGACACAAATTGAAAAATAAAGTGCAGCTGAAATTCATTAGTAAAATACAATTAAATCATAAAAAGTTCAAAATACTTAATATAAACCATGAATATATAACTTCACATCTTGTTAATTCACTTGAACTTCTAAACACCTAAAAACAAAACAAACGACACATAATTAATACTCAACAAAAGTTTTAAATTGAAATTACTATTAGTGCTATTGATAGAACATCTTACCATAACTCTTAGGTTTTATAACAGACATTTTACTTAGGTTTGAATATATAAAAGAATTATAAATAATATAATGTAATATATATATATAGGGATGGTCCAGGGTTGGATCGACCCAAAACTCTTAGGATCGAGGACCAACTCGCACAGTGTCAGTCCTGGAATTTCAGGACCGAGGACCGACCCAGTCCCCTTGGGAACCGGACCAGGACCGGTAGGGTTGGGCCGATCCAAGGTCGGTCTAGGGTCGACCCTAGACCGCTGCTCACCCCTAGCCATTAGGTAAAGGGTTGTTAGTGAGAATTCAAGGGAGCACAGTTGCCGCTACCGCAGGTAGGATGCCACTAGGATGGCGAAAGGAATGGGAATGGAACCGACCCTATATCAATATGAGGGAGAATGTCCTTGAGGAGATTTTATCAAAGTAGCACAACAGAGCTTTGATTAAGCTTGGGAACTCCAGTTGGTTGGAGTAAAGTGTGAGAAAGAAGAATCACTAGCTATAGTTGTGCTTGACTAGTTGCTGAGGTATAACTTTGTCGCCACATGAATAGAGTGAGCTCATGGAGCATTTGTGGTATCGAATTATGGTCATGGAGTAATCTAGCTTAGTCCATTAACACATGAAAGCGTCAAGTTTATTGGAAGTTGAAAAGAATCTTCGATTTCATTAATCTCGTTGGTTGTAGGCGACCCGTTTGTTAGACGGAGGTTGCCAAGGTTGCTTGGCAATTGTCATAGGTAGGAAATATTGGAGAACTGAAGGTTGAGGACATCTTAGTAGTCCAAGAATTTCTAGATTTGTTGTCAAAAGGAATTGGCAGGCCTGTCGTCAGAAAAAGAGACAGAACTTTTGATCAAGTTAACAACTGGGACGGAGCCACTCTCCAAGACTTCTTACCAGTTGTTGTTGCCTAAATTGATAGAACCAGAGATGCAAATGTGAGGATTGATGAATGAGGAATTCATGCATATTAGTGCATCACTTTAGGGAACATCAATTTTATGGTGAGAGAAAGAAAGATGGTTCATTGCAATTATGCATCAACCATCGTCAACTTAATTAGGTGAAGATCAAGGACAAGTGTTCATTGCCAAAGATCAACGAGTTGTGGGACTAGTTGCAAAGAGAGTGTTAAGGTTTTCAAAGATTGACTTGAGATTATAATGTCATCAGTTGAGAACCAGAAATGAAGTTATACTGAAGATAGATGTTCGTACTTGATATGGTCTTTACGAGAGTATTGTAAGATCATTGGGCCCAGTGAACACTCCAGCTGTTGTCATAGATTTGACAACCCGAGTGTTCAAGGAATATCGAGTTCAGTTTGTGATCGTATCTTCCAACAATAGTTATGGGAAGAGGACAGCTCGAGTAGAAAAGTTCACATGGGCGGTGGCTGCCATTTTTTTTCCTTTTTTTTTTTAATTTTTAAAAATAAATTTTAACTTTTTTTTTTAATTTTTAAATCTAATTTAAATAACAAATAAAAAAAATCAAATGGAAAGTAAAAATTAATTTTAAATGCCACGTTAGCATTTTCCGTTAAAAAAGTCGATGGCGTTAACTTTAGGACTCGATTGAAACAATTTGACAAGTTTTAGGACTCAATTGCATTTTCGTGACAAGTTTTAAGACTTCTGTAGGACTTATCCCAACTTTTTATAGAAAATATTCCAAACCATTGGAGATGGGATTGAGATTTGACTTTATCAACTTGTTGATTTCAAATGTATTTATTGATTTCGATAAATTATTTTGTTCCAAGTCGGGAAGGGTAATTTCCATTCAAGTTTCTTGATATGGATTTGAAAACGATTGGAAAAATCCAAGGGATTTTCTGTATTTACGATTTGAAAACGTTTTGGCATTGAAATGATTTGGTTACTATACCATGGCTGAGGTGTGTTATTGCTACCATTGGACCCTTGGGTCAACGATGCCCCGGGAGTCGGAATGCCTGGAGGTGAGACATGACACGCTCTGGATGCGTGGGGACCAGTGAGCCCCAGAGGTTCCTCGGGAGTATCGGGATGCCCGGATGTATGACGATACGTATTCCGGAGGGTAGGGGACAGTAGTAACATAGTGAGCCATGGAGATTCCTCGTGATACTAGATGAGGTGCGAGATACCTAGAGGTGAGACATGACACACTCTAGATGCCCAGTGACTTAAATATGGAACTGAAGGCTTTCGTGATGCCAGGTTGGGTGCGAATGCTTGGAGGGACGCAAACACTCGTCCTCCGGGAGAAAAATCTTTTGAATTTTAAAAGCCAATTATTCTGCTGAGTTACGCCATTTTGATAGTTGCGCCTGTTTATGGGACAAAATTATGTGGTACGATATGGGACGTGTCATAACGGTTTGACCTTATAATTAGGACCCACTTGATTGATATGATGTGTTTCGGTTTTTAAAATTGCGTTTGCCATTTCATTTGGAAACTCTATTGATTTAATGCGTACCAATTCTTTTAGTGATGTGTTTTGTGTATTTTGCATGGAATCAGATGATCATGATTCTGCATAATATAGTTTAGTAGATCTTTAGCTACTGAGTGCTTGTACTCACCCCTTGTGGGACTAACATATTTCAAATTAAGAACTATGTCTCTGCTGCCCGCACCTCCTGGTACATTCTATGGGATCCCGATCGACTTGTAGTGGGAGCAGTTAGAATTCCAAGACCCTAACGTGCGAGGACTGACGTTCATACGAGTGGGAGTAATCATGATGTTCGACACCGGTCTTCCCTCTGATCCTGTACTCTAGTAGTATGTCTTCTTATTCACCTGACGGAATGGGCAAACTCTAGGGCCGCTGCCACTGCCACCAGAAGATGACAACGGAGGATCGAGTGGTGTGGAGTGACCACGATATGGAGGACAACAAAGTGAGAATTTTTGGATGCCGGCACTAAAGGACGAACTCTAGGCAAATGGTTGCTGAAGACGTCAGTCAACTTTTGAAGTATCGCCGAGTATAGGAAACTATAGCCTTTTGGATGTACCAACAAACAATGTCCATCTAGTAGATATGTGTAAATAAAAGTATTCGGCTATTATCTATATACGTGTTTAATGTGTGCATCATTTCTATGTGTAGGGAAAGAGGGAGATTATTGGATACGCTTCCGCCATATACAATTGCGCAGGGACCAACAATGTATATGATAGAACCCCCACATGACTTCTCTAAAGTCTATCAATTTGTAAAAGAAGGACATCCAGGATGAGGAAAGAAAAGAAATGTGGCAACCCCAATGGATCAAGGGCCATCGGGGGGTGTCACACAGAAGCAATCGCTCGCCTGGCTACCTGCCGGCCTACATTGTTTCACTGTTGCAGCCATTTTCCTCCTATTCTGACCCAGCCTTCGCCCAGCCCAACCATCAGCAAGTCCCTCTTGACCCTAATGTGCCACCGCTTGCCAGAGCTCCAGCCAGCCTGTTCAACCCTCCTCCTCCTCCGGCAATGCAGTTTTTCAATGTTGCAAATGGAGTCTAAGTTTGTGGCCATTGTTTCAACCTCGAGACCGCCTTGAATCGTCATGGTTGAGGTCCCCGTGCGCCGCCTCTGTCGTCGCCACCGCCTCCGTGTCTCCGACCTGCTTAACAAGTGAGTTTAGCTCCTAATCCGTCAATTAGTGCCTAAACTTGCTTATGGTTGGTTTAGTTATGGTTAATTCTGGTTTAGGAGATTTCATGAACTCGTATTAGCCCTAAGATAGGTGGTTAGATGGTGGTTAAAATTAGTTTAGCTTAATCTTGCTTATTTTGCTTAATGATGCTTATGTACTTAATTAAACATGGTTTGCCTTGATTAATTATTGTTTGCTTTAATTAATATTTTTAATGATTTTTTGGATTTAATTTATTAATTATTGAAATCTGGAATTTTACTATTTATAAGTACTGTTCACGTGGTACTGTTCACGGGCTCTGTTCATCCGAGAGTGAAAATTTGTCTAACTTCATGTGTTTTGATCTCATGAGATAAATTGAATGTGTAAATGCATGGACATCCGCATGAATCGTATGGTTTTCACAAAAGGGGAAAATTAAGTCATCCAATGGACATTGTAAATAGACCACTTTTATGGGAAAACAAGTTAGGGTTATATACACAAGCACGTGTGCTTTGTCTAATACTAAAAAATGATAGTGAGTTGTGGTGGTATGCTTGCGTAATCACTAAGTGGAACCCATCACCCAACGAGAGTTTGGGGGCGATGCCCGGCGGGAGTTCAGATGTGGAGTCGTGGTAGAGGCTAAGCCCATGCTCCTTCGGGATTGCCGTCTAGGTGGGAGTTCTAGATGATGCCGTGCCCGACAGGGCGGGACGATGCCCGATTGTTATCGAATGCTCAACGAGGGTCCAAATGATCTCCGACTGGGAAGTTAGGGGTGGCTGGTGGGCCGTGATAACTAGAACATGTCTGAGTAATTGAGATAGTTGCGCATTATTATGAGGTGAAATTGTGTGGCACGGTATAGGACGTGTCATAACGATTTTGTCTTATAATCGGGACTCGTGTAATTGATTGATATGTGTTATGTGGCACACTAAGGTGCAAGAGCGTATGAGAATCATGGCATCATTGGTTTCGACTATGAATGTGTTGATCACATTGTTTATGGTACGCGCGCATGAATCAATAATGTGCAAGGTGTGGCAATGGCCAAGTGAGATTGCTGTGACGCGACTCGTATGTGATTGATGAACTGCATCATCTAATGTCCATGTGCATTGCTTGTGGTGTGTTGAGATGTAACGTGCAGGGTGTGACATACTAAGTAAGGTTGCATGTAAACTGACTGTGTGATTAATGGTTGACCTTGGCTGTTGTTATTTGTTGGTTGTTGATTGTTAGTCGTTGCATTGTTTGTGGGGTGGTTCTGGAGAGATAGCTCAAGTTGAGTTAGTGTTCTAACCAAGGGTTTAGGGGAGGACTCACTGAGATTTTATCTCACTGGTTATTGTATAACCACTTTCAGGTCTTTAGAATGGCACTTCCGCCAGTGAGATTCGGGATCCCTAAGGACTAGGATACTGTTGTGACGTACCACCGTTTCCCGGGTCAGGCGCATCTATACAAGAAGTGTCTCTCCACCATATAGGTGCATGAGGGACCAAGGTAGTGGATACCCCATAGGTTCCTGATGTGGTTCATCCGGGATGGCGATATGTTGATCGGTCCTCTGGGAGGTTTTGACGGGCTACCTAGTAAGGGCCCTGAGGACGCCGACTGGGATCCCATGAAGCTATACCCTCCTGACGGTGCAGTGGAGAATCCTGGCCCCGCTTCACCAATGATCAACTCGTTCGCCTTCGACTATGACTTGACGAGGTCTAAGTCCGCTGGATCCAAGTGATAGTAGTGTTGAGCCGAGGGTTCTTTTTGTGTATAGTTGGATTAGCCTAGCGTAGTTTCTTTTTGGTCTGGCTTAGAGAATTGATCGGTGTGTGTGTGTGTGTGTGTGTGTGTGTGTGTGTGTGTGTGCTGTTCATCTCTCTATCCCTATTTGATTGCTTGATTGTCTGATTGGTTGGGAGATGGTTCGTTTTCCACTTGCACATAATGAAAGATTAAAATGAATGGTTGTCAACAAGTCCTAGGACGTCGCTTTCTATCAATTAAGGAAGGGGTTGTTTGTGCCCGGGGTTCGGGGCATGACAACTCCAATGGGGACTTGGTCATTAGATTAAAAAGACTTGAAGTCGATAAAAAATAGCTATCATGTTCACTAATATGTCTTATGTAGGGTCTCTACATGTCAAAAGTCACGTAGAAAATGAGATAAGTCCCTAGCTAAGTGGTAAATGATTTTGTAGGTGGGAGATATAAGGGGTAAAGTAAGTGTAAATCATCTTTTTTGCAAGTGGTGTAAGGATGTATGAATGCATGAATGGGTTATATTGAAGTACTAATTGTTTAAATTTAAACGCGTTTTTACAAGTTTTAGCACTACACCACACACACAACCGCGGTCTAAAATCCCGATCACCTAATTTAGGATCTTATGAGGGTTTATGGGTGAAATCTATGAGTGAATGTCCATACTTCTATAAACTCGCTCATCCCCATTGATAAAAATAGCACCAACTAACAATAGTAGCGGTGGGTAAACTATTTTTTATCTTTTAGGATGAGGATTTTAAGCCTTTAGCATCCTAACCGTAGGTGTTGAAATCTCATAGTCCTGATGCGATGTGTGATTTATGCTTGTCATGTGTTTGGTGGGTAAGATATAGTTTTTTTCTTAACATTGTTATCTTTCTTAATTCTCGTGTTCTAATTACGCACTTTATATTACAACGATGATATGTCTTTAAACTTGAATGCCCCTTTAGTTTTAGGCTTAGATGGGCAAGCCCGAATTGAACATTATTCCCCTGCCAACGAGCCTCGAGAGCATATAGGACAATCTCGACCCGAGGCATCAAGATTATAGGGATAAACGCATAGGCTTCCTCCCAACCTTGCTAAAGGTCAAGCCTCGACTCGTGATAGTGAAGGCATTAATCCATTATTGGAATCCCGTGACCTCGACCTTCATGTTTAATCAATAAAAGTTAACTCCTACAATTAAGAAGTTCGAGATAGCCATTGGGTTAGGTAAGGCTTTCTTAGGGTTCGCTATTCCTCCTACTAATCAAAACCTAATCTCTCTCCTAAATCAATTCCTTAATATCTCTTCCGATAGAATTATAGTCATTCTTAAGGGAAATTTGAATAACATGCCTTATACGTTCCTTGAGCAACATCTCCTTAGTCTTGGACCAAATCTAGGAATCAAAATCCCAATGTATTTCTTATCATATTCTTTGGCTTTGTGACATTCCCTTATACTCGCAAAATGATTAATCCCTTGGTACTTACATTATTAACCAAGTATGTGCCTTTAGCCATTTTACACACATGATCCTCGCCAAAACCTTCGTTTCCCTTAACCAATTCAAAGCCAATAGACGAGGATCTCTTACAGCCCCATTAGGACTTCTCCAAATTTGGCTTACTTTTCACATCAGGGAATTTGCCCCTCCAATGAGAATTATCAATGTCAGGAGTCATCCTATCTTTAGGCATCACCAAAGAAATGAATTATTTCCATCATGGTCCTTTTTTATATGGTTCCCTTTCCTAAAAAGACTCACTCTGAGCCTAATCCAATGGCACGTCCGATGGCTAAGGAATCCTAAGACCCGCCTTATAAGCAGAGTTGATAACCCACTCCCCCTCGTGGGATTGACGTATTTAAGATCATATTACATTTTAAGGGTGCTCTCCGCCAATACCGCGTGCTTCAAAAGATCCCGCCAATCCTCAAGCTGGAATTGTAACATATTGATTATCACAAGGAGGTCAATGTGGAAAACCAACTTGGTCACGTCCAAGCCACGATTCAAGCTGCTATGGAGATATGGTTTTCCCGATCCTCATATCATGTGGTCACTATCGACGAATCCGACTTGGAAGGAGAGATGAGGATACACCATGCGTCTATCGATTATATCTATTGCCAAGTGAAACCTGAGTTCGAGGTTGCGTCGCCCAAAATTCCTGAGTTTCAAGGATTTCAACAAGCTCATGTTTAGGAGCATGAAGACGAAGCCTTGATCGATGTGTGACACTTGGCCCGTGATAACAAGCGTATCCGCACGATCTCACCTAGTTCATAGATTTTTACTTGACATTCTTACATGTATTTCACTTTTTCTTGTAAAGGGACTTCTTTTGTGTTTCCCTCATTTTCATTGGAATTTCCTTGCATTCATTTTCATATTACGTGTAAAAGCAAACTATTTTGTAAGTTTCAAGTATGCAAGATCCTGTTTCATTTGTAGTTGTTCAATGTAATCAATGAAATTCATGAAATTATTCCTTTCATGTAATTTTTAGAAAATGGGCATTCGGATTAAAAAAATTTCATCACTCTTTTCAATTATATAATTTCTTTTGAAGAAATTTTGGGTGAGATGATATCATATGATATTGGGGTCATATACGCTTCTTATTACTGTTTTGTCTCAAGAAAATATAGAATTGACAGAGTTTTGTATTTTCTTGATCTTTTTTAGTCATGTACTAATTTGAATTCTATCTTTTCGAAAATGTACTGAAAGAGAGCTGAGAAACGGCCTGTTATACGTACTCAACACTAAGCAAGGATGAAGAACAAGGATACCCATACTCGCATCATTACCATGGAGAATCAAATGGCACAAATGATGGCGCTGTTGACTGATCTCTCCAAACAAGTCAAGAACTTGATGCCCGTAGCCCCTCCTCCTGCTATTGCTACAAATATTCCCAATGCAACTGCTGATGTGTCGGTGGTTGATCCCATAAGAAAGGACCTACTTACTGAAGAGGAACCTATTGTTACCCCAATTTTTAGAGACCTAGAGGCTCCATTTAAGTAGATCCCGACTCCCCATTTTAACGAGGAAAGCTTGAGACGCCTCGTGAAGATCGAGGAATGCCTATGCATGCTACATGGTTAATAGCTTCAAGGGTTCGACAAACTGTCGCATTTCGCCAAAGTGAAGGTCCTAGAATTTTACAAAGAGCCCGAGTTCACAAGGAAATATGATGGCATTAGGTGCCCGAAGATCCATTTGAACTATTTGGACAAGATTGCCCGCTATTCCAACAATCCTCTGCTTCTCATCAATTCATTTCAAGATAGCCTAGTTGGTCCTATGCTGACCTGGTTCATCGAGTTGGATTTGGAGAAGAGCATACCTAGGAGGATCTTGAAGATGAATTCCTACAAAAATACAAGCTCAACACTGAGATGGCATTGACTTGAGAGGAGTTGGTCCAAGTCGAGAAAAGGAGGATCGAAATGTTTAAAGCGCATGCTCAAAGATAGAGAGCCATCACATCTCAGGTAAAGCTTCCTTTGTCTGAGAAGGAAGCTATGAAATTATTACTTCAAGCCATGCCTTGAGACTTCTTTGAGAAGATATATAACCATACTTGCATCAACTTTAACTCATTGGTTGAGTTGGGAGAGCACATCAAGGGAATCATGCGAAAAGGAAGACTAGCTGAGACCATGACTAGCAAATATGCCCTGAAACAAGGAGTTTGCTGTGGAGATTACTTACATCAAAAACTCATTTGCTAAAAATATAAACACTTCTCCCGCTCATAAGCCTACCATGAAGGTTAGGAGTTCTTCCCAAAACTTTGATCATAAAAGGAAAACCCCACAGAGGCAATTTACTCCATTGCCAAGACCAATATCGTAACTACTTCTAATGCTAATCAAAAATCAACTTGTGGTGAAAGAAGTTCATAGGGACAATCTGTCAGAGAAAACTCCTTTATTATTTTGAAGTTGACAAAACCTTTCCAAAGTCTATGTCTGAAGATCTGAAGACTTTATTGTCAAAGTTTGAAGGCCGACAGTTCACCAAATTCCATCTTAAAGTCTATCCTCACTGGCAGCTCCAAATTGAAGTATGAAGATTTATTCAAATGCAGGATTATTATCCACATGCATTGTTATCTTCAAAGATTCGTTTCGTATGTTTATTGGAAGATCTTATAGCTGGAATTCACACATACTTGATTGATTATTCTTATTGGAAACTACTCCGATATGAAGATCTTTGGAAGGCAAGTTAAACTTGGAATGTTCTACTTATGGAAACTAAAGATCCTAATTTGTATGGGCGAGCAGGATTGACGGGCTTTCAACACAAATTATCTAACAACTCCAACGGGTAGATTGGAAGAATTCCTCTGGAAAGTGCCAACAGTCGAGAAGGCATGAAGGAGTATTTAAGGATTGACTCTTCGGTTGTTCGATACGGTGCTTGAGAGAGAATTCCAAAGTCTGAATCTTTTCTAGTCTATTGCTTTTTCATCGAGCAAAACATTGTATACAAAAGAGAGGAACTCTTAGTGTGACTGTGTGAGAGTTTGATTAGACTCTTCACTGTGATGGTCAAGATCACGAGCTGTAACAACTCTTTTGATACTTAGTGAAATCCAGCCAATCGGCTGTCAGCGAGGAGAGTGGACGTAGGCTTGGTCTAAGCCGAACCATTATAAAGTCTGTGTTTACTTTCTCTTATCCCTGAACTTCTTATTTCTATTTATTGGTTGTCTATTTACTTAAAGTTGAATTAATGTTTATGGTTAACATCTTCTGAGATCAAATATTTTTATTAAGTCCTGTGAAATTTTTATTTACACCTATTCACCCCCCTCTAGTGTATTCACTAGCCCCTTTCACAATCCACCAAGGTTCCTTGAGTTCGATCCCAACATGACTTGTGAGTATCACATAGGGGAGAAGGGACATCACGTGGACAACTGTTATGTCCCCCATTCGAAGATCCAAAACCTACTAGACAAGAAGTTACTTACCTTTGAGGACTCAATGTTTAATGTCCAACAAAATCCCCTTCTGAAGCATGCCAAAGACATTAACAAAATCTTTGGGGATAATAACAAGCATTCATTCTTTGTGGATATATATAAGTTGAGGCAAATCATGTCTTTTGCCGATCACCAAATGAAAGGCAACATCACTTGTGATGAAAAGATAGCCTACCTAACTAAGTTGGCCAAGCTAGGAGTCATCCAATATGAAAATTGTATAACCACTCAATAAACCAATGACTTTAGTTGAAGTTGATTTGTCTAGGCGGAGACATAATGTCAAAGGTCATGAAGGAGGTTGAGGACCTAAGCAAGGATGATACCCAAAAAAAGGATCATCAAGAACTAAAAAAAGCCCATATGCACCAAGAAGAAGACTTGGACGTTGAAAGCGAGGATGAGTATAAAACTTCTTGCATGAACCAAGAGTTAATTAAAAAAGCTAACAAGAGTGGTGAAGTTGTTGATATCCTTGGCCAATCAAGTGGCAAATACAACTTCAAGGTAAAGTTCACACCACCATCAAGCTTCCTCGTGAACATAAAAGACATTGTCTCAAGCGGATAGGATGATGATGAAGGTCCCGCTCAACCCCTAATGAAAGATGAAGAAGTTTCCTCCGATGACGATGAGTCCGAATACAAGACCTCCCATTGGGACCAAGAGTTCATAAGGAAGGCCTTGTGAGAAGGGTCAAGTAGTGGATACCCTTGGGCAATTGAATGGGAAGTACAACTTTATTGTCAAGTATCTCCTCCCCCGAGTTTCTTTCAAGACCCCAAAGACATTGTTTATAGTGGATGGGGAGATGAATTTGATGACGGATCCATGGCTATGATCGATCTCGTTGTGATCAATTTGATTAAAGATAATGTTCCTCGCAAGGCTTGAACAATTGACATGAGTTCCATCGAATTGAGCCTATTGGTGGACCATCTTGAAGCCATGAAGATCTCAAGTATGGGTTTTGAACCCGTAGTCATTGAACTACCACCACAAACTGGTGAGTGTTCAAAGACTAAAGAGCCTTCCACTTATAGCACCAAGGCGATCCCATGGAACTACAATGCTAATGAAATTGACGTTGCTACCCAATTGGGTCGAGTCTACCCACGTAGTGAGGGTGTTGAAAAGAAAGTTATGACTAAAGAAGAAGCTGAACAACTCCTCAAGACACTCAAGATGAGTGAAGCTGAAGTAATCGAGCAATTGCGAAAGATGCCCGCTCAAATTTCATTATTAGAGCTCTTCAAGTCATTTGAGAAACATAAGAATGCTCTTCTTAAGATCCTAAAAGAGGTTCACATACCTAAAACCATTAGAGAGGTCCAATTAGAGGAGTCTGTGGGTACCATACTCCTTAGAGATCAAATATCTTTCTCTAAGAAGGATCTTCCTCTTGAAGGGCAAAAACTTACTAAGGCACTATAAGTGTCTGCTCAACACTTCAATACTCAAATTTCAAAGGTATTGGTCAATGATGGCTTTGCTCTGAATATTTGTCCTTTATCCACTCTTCGACAATTG
Source organism: Eucalyptus pauciflora (assembly GCA_007663325.1). Taxonomy (NCBI): domain Eukaryota; kingdom Viridiplantae; phylum Streptophyta; class Magnoliopsida; order Myrtales; family Myrtaceae; genus Eucalyptus; species Eucalyptus pauciflora. The sequence goes on from VMYD01000359.1 coordinate 5,376,099, forward strand.
GGGATAAGTATAGATAGCATCCGCCTTGCAAAAACTCTTGTTAGGGCATTTGATAGGATGAGGAAAGAAGCATTAGGAGAGATCGACCTACCATTGATGGTTGGCCCTGTTACGATCACTCAGATCTTCCAAGTGCTCGATATTCCAAGCAATTTTAGCCTGATGTTTGGGCACCCTTGGATTCATGCCACTGGGATTATCCTTTCAAGCCTATGCACCTCTCTATTTATGGCAAGATTATAATCATTCGATGTGAGAGAGATAGAGACCTTCCAGAACACGACTATACCTTACATTGAGCCCAAAATTAAGGGGGAGTCGAGCTATCATCCTTTAAGCTCATGTTGGTTATGTATGTGCCCACTAGAACAATAATGTAGAAGCCTCAATTCTCAAAGGCATCCCTAATGTCAAGTAAAGTAATGCTCAAGAATGGTTTCACCACCGGTAATGGACTGGGCAAGCTAGCCTAAGGCATTCTAAGCCCCATTGAGGCAACCAAAAGAAAGAAGCGTGAAGGCCTGGGTTACGAAGGTGATCGAGAGACTCAATATAACTAAAAAGGCCCAAACATCAAAGGCAAGAGCCACCAACGCCTTTTGCCTCCTTCGTTGAAGGAGTTCTTTCCTAGACGGCCAAAGCTCTTATGAAAGGAGGAAGCCACTGTCCACCACTTCGCCAACCTTTTTGAAGATGGCATGGTTGGTTGGTGTCATTGGTGAAGACGAAGAGCCTATCAATCCCGCTGTGTAAAGGATGTCCCTTATTTCTTTATTTCTTTTCAGTTGTATTCCATCTGTTTCTCTCATGTGAGGGAATCCTATTTGTTCATTTCATCCATGTCTTGTAATAGTTTGGATTGTGAACTTTATTGACCGAAGGCAATATATGTTGTAATGCAATATTCTATGATGATAATAGACGTGTGAAGTATTTCAAACTAATCCTATGATGATACTTTGAGACCTGAGCCTCCACACAATCTATAGTTTCAAAACGATTTAGTGGTCATGGATGTCCGATGACATAAAGGCGAGTTCCCAATAAATTTTTTGAAAACCTAGAATCCAAAAACAAATTTTTCATGGCATTTGCATGCATTGCATTTATTATCTTTACAAACTAACCATTTTCGGTTGCATCTCAGGCATGACACTTTGCATCATCATGATACTCACATGCATGGCTCGGATTTGTATCCAAAAGATTCTTGCCAACCCGATTATTTTGATTTAGAGAATGAAGATGATCCCCGAGTTATGGAAAGGGTATAGCTCAAACATGAGGAATCCAAACCTCCTACGGCTAAACAAACAATCACCGTGAATTTAGGAGATTCAGAAAACTCCAAAGAAACCAAGATTGAGCTAGGTCTTTCTCAAATAGATTCTAATAGATTAATCAAACTCTCGAAGGAATACTAAGATGTTTTTGCTTGATCTTATGCCAATATACTAGGTCTAGATCTTGAGATTATGGAACACGTGTTACCACTCAACCTTGACATTTTAGCCAAGAAACAAAAGCTCTAGAGAACAAAACTCGAGTTGTCTAAGAAAATTGAGGAGGAAGTCATGAAACTATTGAAAGTAAGTTTCACTGAAGTTACTCGCTACGCTGGTTGCATTGCTAACATAGTCTTTGTCATGAAGAAGGGTGGATGGGTCCGAGTATGTGTCGATTACCGCAGCCTGAATAAGGCGAATACTAAAGACAACTTTCCTATACCGCACATCGATGCTCTAGTTGATAGTACAACTAGATTTGAGCTATTCTCTTTTATAGATGGATTCTTCAGTTATAACCAAATCCAGATGAAGGAAAAAAACAAGACCAAGACACCTTTCATCACCTCATGGGGAATATTTTGCTACAAAGTCATGCTCTTCAGCTTGAAGAATGGTGGGGAAACATATCAAAGAGTTATGGTGGCGTTGTTCCATGACATGATGCATAAGGAGATTGAAGACCACATTGAAGTCTTGAGGAAGTTATTATACCAACTAAGGAAGTTCAAGTTGAGACTTAACCCCGCAAAATGTGTATTTGGGGCAAATTTAAAAATCTTCTTGGATTCATGGTTAATAGCAAAGGTATTAAGATCGATCCCTCTAAGGTGAAAGTCATTTGCAACTTGAAACCTCCTTTCGCTGTCAAGGAAGTTCGAAGTCTATTAAGAAGATTCCCAACTATCAAAAACTATTAAGCCATTCTTCAAACTGTTAAAGAAGAACACCAAAGTCAATTGAGACAAGGAATGCCAAAAGTCTTTCAAAGAACTCAAGTGATATCTTTTGCAACTGCTTGTCTTGGTACTGCCCATTTAGTGCGTGCCTCTAATACTATATCTCACCATCCATGAAAAGTCTTTGAGAGTTATGTTAGTGCAAAAAGGACTGAAGGATGGGATAGAGCGTGCCATATACTACTTCAGCAAGAAGTTCACCTCTTTTGAGGGCTGATATCTTAAATTGAGAAAAATATGTGTAGCCTTGATTTTGGTATTACACGGATTAAGGCAATACACTCTTCACTACCGCATTCTGCTGGTGACTAAGAATGACCTAATCATATATCTTTTGGAGAAGCCTACATTAGTTAGAAAGCTTGCCAAATGGCAAATATTTCTCTATAAGTTTGATATCCGAAATGTGGCATAGAAGTTCGTCAAAAGTTGAGCCATAGCTAATATGCTAGCTAAAAGCCCCTGAGAAGTCTGATGATTGGAATGAAGTTGACGAGAGAATTAATTAGATAATGAAGCAGGACCAAATCAACTTAAGTATGACTAAAAAAAGGCTGGGCCAGATTAAACTAGAAATGGGCTAAATGTAAGTCTCGCGAGCTTGATTATTATTATGGGCACTTTTGTTGGCCATGTTTATTATATTTAGACGGACAAATTATCAATGGTCTTGTAGACTCAAATTTGAGAATACAATTGATGATAAGGATGATAGGACAGACATAATATGTGAAAAGGAACAACGTGACAATAAGAAAGTCATCTATCTATATTTTTAATCAAAGAAATGCTAAGCATACTAAAATTAATTGACAAAGTTGATATATTGAGTGATATGAAAGACTCTTGTTAGATATTAAATATGTCTTGTTTGTTTATATGGTCGGGCACTTGCAAAAATCTCATCTCATTTAGTGAACTGACTTTGTAAACCGCTACTAATAGGCCTACTATTGGTCTTTTCACTAATATGTTCATAATTGGCTTGGTCCACCTGGGTCAACGTCTCAAAAAGAGTAGCCTAGGTAATCATATAAGGTGGTGACTATTTGAGAGGTGAGTGTTAAAATATGAATCACTCAATAAAGTTTCTCACATCTGAAATAGGATTTTGGATGTTATAAACTCTCACACTCATCAGCGTTGGCTAGCATCACCTAGCGATACTTAAAATGATGATGGATTGATTATTTTGAGAAAATTAATACTTTTTTCTATGAAGGACATGTGAATGTGCTTTTGTATAAGGAGCTCAGTTATGGACATGCAATAACTTTCATCAAATAGATAAATGAATTTTCGCCAAATTCTATACCAATCACTTCCATCTTCCATCAAAGGCTGAGAATACTAATCATGGGTGAACAAATGAAAAAACAAGCCGTTATTACAAACACCATCACTCTTTTTCCCTCTCTCTACTTCTCTCAATCTCTCAACATCAAAGCTCTTTAATTTTTGTAAAGTTCTTTCACAAGTCAACTTCAATTCTCTCGACCACATTGAGCTTAGGAAACACAAACTTGGAAAGAAGATCCATGTTAACCAGCTGTGACACCTATGAAATGCACCGCTATAATATGCTTACACCATGAATCCCATCTTCCATGAATTTTTATGGTCAAATTGTCATGCTAAGTTTTAGCAAGAGAGATTTAGTTTTAGCATTGACTGTATCTTGCAAAGAGAGGAACTCCTATCTCTGTGTAGCTTATGTACTAATCAAAGATGGACCATTATGATGGTAAAAAGCCCACTGATTCCGCCCCGATCTCATCAAATGTATTGGTCCAAATTCGTTTTTACGCCTTCTAGGCCTTTAAATTCCAACAGTCCTTGACTAAACATGTTGGAGCCCGTAATGGGCCGTGAGTAAAGGTTAGGCTTAGGATACTCCATAAATGTTGAAACTTTGCCACAATACAGCCAACTTTTCCCCTAGAGCAACTGTCGTTGATAGTATCTTTAATCGATTTAATCCTTTATTCTAGAGGATTCATAACATACTATAAGGAAAAGTGTTAAAAAGTCCTAAATCTTTTGCATATGTGTCAATTTAGTCCTAAACTTTTTTTCCAGTGCCAATTTAATCCTAAGCTTTTCTACTTGGTGTCAATTCAGTCCTTTTAGGCTAATTGTGGCAGGATTTTGCTAAGTAGGCGTTAGCCAACTGACGTGGCATGATCAATGCTGATATGAGCAATTTTCAATAATATTTTTGAATTTTTGAATTTTTCTTTTTCGTTTTTTTTCTTTTTTCCTTCTCCTCCTCATTCCTCCAACCGGTCGTTGGACCTTGCAACTAGCCAGAGGCTATGATTGACGAGGTTGACCCTTGCCCGTGGCTGGTGAGGCTCGACCCTTGCCCGTGGTCGGTGAGGCTCGACCCTTGCTAACCCGACGCGAAGCTGCCCTCGCGACCTAGGTGGGGAGGGCGAACCTTGCCAGTCTGGCGTGAGGCCAACTTGAGGCCGCCCAAGCCGCAAGGGTGGCCTTGCGCCAAGCTAGGGAGGCTCGCCTTCATCAAATCCGACGAGGGTCGAGCCTCGCCACCTAGGCTGCAAGGGTGACCTTATGCCAGGTTGGCAAGGGTTAAGCCTCACCACCCAACACAAGGCCACCCTCGCAACCCTTGCTAAGCCTCGCCTCTGGCCAATCGTTTCAATTCGGCAACCAACTGGAGGAAGGAGAAGGAGAAGAAAAAAAGAAAAGGAAAAAGAACAAAATTCAAAAAAATGAAAATATTATTAAAAATTATTCACATTAATGTTGATCATGCCACATCAACCAGCCGGCGCCTAATTAGCAAAATCAAGCCAAAATTCGTTGAAAATTACTAAATTGGCACCAAGTAAAAAAAATTATAACTAAATTGGCACAAAAAAAAGTTTATGACTAAATTGGCATAAATATAAAAATTTGAGACTTTTTTAACACTTTCCCCGCATACTACAATTAGGGGTGAGCATGGTCTGGGTTTGTCCAGGCCACCCCCTAACCCTAGGATCAACCCATACAGTGTCGGTCCTCAATTTTTAGGACCAAGGACCGACCCTATTGAGCCTAGGACCAAGGACCGGACCGGACAGACCCAACGGGTTTGGTTCTGTTCCAAGGTCAACCCGGGACCGATCGATAATTCTTTTTTGTCTTGTTTTTTATACTCTCTAAAAAAGCAAACCTACAAATTCAAATTACACATCCATCGACAATGCGGCATTGTGCAACTAAACTATAAATACCAATACATATTCAGCAAATTTAAGATGACACAATAATAGAAATTTTGTACCTGCTAACCGCTCATCGAGATATGGGACAAGATGGAAAGTTCTTGTAATCATCTATCTTTAATATTCATAACACCATATGCAAAAGCGTTTTCTTGTATTTGATCATGTAGAGTCCACTCAACCAAAAAATGAGCTTCACACCACTTGACTAGCATTTGATCATGTAGAGACCACTCAACCAAAAAATGAGTTTCACACCACTTGACTAGCAAATCACCGTAGCAATTGCAATACTACTTTACTCTTCAAAAACTTCTATCATTTGACACAAATTGAAAAGTAAAGTGCAGCTAAAATTCATTAGTAAAATACAATTAAATCATAAAAAGTTCAAAATACTTAATATAAACCATGAATATATAACTTCACATCTTGTTAATTCACTTGAACTTCTAAACACCTGAAAACAAAACAAACGACACATAATTAATACTCGACAAAAGTTTTAAATTGAAATTACTATTAGTGCTATTGATAGAACATCTCACCATAACTCTTAGGTTTTATAATAGACATTTTACTTAGGTTTGAATATATAAAAGAATTATAAATAATATAATGTAATATAATATATATACAGGGTTGGTCCAGGGTTGAACTGACCCAAAACTCTTAGGACCAAGGACCAACCCGCACAGTGTCAGTCCTAGAATTTCAGGACCGGGGACCGACTCAGTCCCCTTGGGAACTGGACTAGGATCGGCAGGGTTGGGTCGGTCCAGGGTCAACCCTAGACCGCTGCTCACCCCTAACTACAATAGTCAACATCGTATATGTACTTTTGATTTCCTCATCAATATCAAGTCTGAGTCATGTGCCACGTTAACATCCCCATACCTTCGTGCTAGTTCTTCATTAATCTAAGGACACCAATATTAACGGTTGAAGGATGGATTAAAGTGTGAGATGAGTAGTTTGTAAAGGTCAGGCAATGGAGAATATAGATCATGAAATTTGTCAAAATACATTATACACTTTCCCTTAGAGTGACCACCCTTGGTTGTAGGTTAAGTCGATTTACTTCATCGATTGAGAGAATTCATCGCTTACTATAATAATTATTATTCCCGCAAGATCAAATTACAGTCAGTCCCTAGTTGATATCCCATACCTTGGGGAAAGTACACTAGAAGTGCCAAAAGTTGTGTACGTCGCTCACTTTGGTGCCAAAAGTTTTCGTCGAATCACTTAAGTGCCCAATTGGAGAAAAAACGATCACTTTAGTGCCATCAATGAGAGATTCCGGCCAAATTGGTTACGTGGTTTTTATATATTTAAAAAAAAAATTGACATGGCTTTTAAACGACGTCGTTTTCCGTCCTCTTTAAGAAAATGACGTCGTTTTGCCGTCATACATGGATGGCCTCACAAAAACGACTGCGTACAGCTCATATAAGGATTGAAATTAGGGTTTTTTTGTCTGAACCTCGCCCAATGTCAACCTAGCTCGCTTGGCCACCGTCGCTCGACCACCGTTGCTCGACCACTGTCGCTCGGCCTTCATCATAGTTGCTCGACTAGGTGAGCAAGGAGAGGATGAGGTTGTTGCTCAAGCAAGAAATGACGGGAAGAATAGGAGGAGAGGGCGGAGGAGGAGGAAGAAGGGGGTCGAAGGTGGAGAGAGCGAAGATGAGGAGGGTGAGAGAAACAAGGAGGGCGCAAATAGAGATGGTGGATTGGGCTCTACTCAGGGAGCAGCTGAAGTGGGTCCTTCTGAAGAGGGAAGGAGAAGGAGGAGGAAAGGAGGAGGAGGACAAGAGCTTAGGCTTGTCAACAATGTCAGACGAACCGGAGGCGGAGTTGTGCTGGTACCGATGCCCGTACCGATGCTAGTGTCGCTACTAGTGCTGGTGCTAGTGCTAGTGTTGTTCTTCAGGGAAGAAGACGATGGGGAAGCCCATGCCATGCTCGCTCTCTCTCTCTCTCTCTCTCTCTCTCTCTCTCTCTCTCTCTCTCAATTTGGGGATTTAGGGTTCTAATTTGGGCGAAAGATGCCAAATGACTTCGATTTATTGTTTAGATACTAATTGTACTTTTCGACGAGCCACATCAGCTTCAAAAATTAATAAAAAAGTGCCACGTTGGATTTCCAATCAATCATATCAGCGTTGGCACTAAAATGATCATTTTTCAAACTTTTTGGCACTTAAGTGATCCAAAATAAACTTTTGGCACCAAAGTGAACGCCACACACAACTTTTGGCACTTCTAGTGTATTTATCCCGATAGTGCTTCTTCTACTCCTATTGGTTTTATTTCTAAAATAAGTGCTAGTGCACTTGAATCTTCTTTTGCTTTGGATCTGATGCGAATTCCTCCTTCTATATTACCAATGATCAGTTCTTTGGGATGACTTGATTTATACTTCCAGTTACTATTAGGTTTGTCGTTTCCTGCAAGGATTTGTTGATCATCAGTTTTCTTCGATTCTTCTGACTTTTGTTCTACTTGACTTTGATCACCAAAAGACTAAAGTTCCTCGGAGGAATCATACTTTATTAAGTCTGAAACTACTTCAATTCTTCAAATTGAGTCTAATCCTGTTGGTTTTGAATACTTTGCTAAAATTTGACATTCATGGATTCTTCGACAGTTTGTGTATTCTTGTTGAAGACCATGTAAGCTTTGCTTGAAGTAGAATAACCAAGAAATATTCCTTCATCCAATTTTTCTTTAAATTTTCTAGGTTGATCATTTCCATTCTTCAAAATAAAACACTTACAACCAAACACATGAAAATAAGATATATTTTGCTTCTTTATATTTCATAGGGGGTCTTCTCTAGGATGGGCCTTAAAAATACCCTGTTAATTATATAATAGGCAGTAGAAACTGCTTCTGCCCAAAAACAATAAGAGATTTTACTTTCTATCAGCAAAGTTTTGGCCATCTCCTGTAATGATCTATTTTTCCTTTCTACAACTCAATTTTGGTATGGGGTATATGGAGAAGAGAAAACACGTTGAAAAGCACTCTCATCACAGAAATTTATAAAGTCTTGATTTTCAAATTCTCCCCCATGATCAGTCATTATTCTTGAAATAACATAACATTTCTCGTTCTGAACTTTCTTAGCAAACTTTGAAAAGTAAGAGAAGGTTTCGGACTTATTTGCCAAAAAGAAAACTCAAGTGAATCATGAATAATCATCCACAACTACCAAGCAATATTTCTTTCGACCAATGCTTTGTGTTCTTGTTGGTCCAAAAAGACCCATATGAAGAAGCTGCAAGACACGATTAGTAGAAACTTGATTTATAGGTTTAAAAAAGCTTCTGACCTGTTTTCCCAAGATACAGGGAGTACACAACTCAGACTTTTGGTATACCATTTTGGGAAGATCTCGTACTAGCTTGTTAGATGAAAGTTTGGCAATTTGTTTCATATTCACATGTCCAAGCTTGTGATGCTAGAGATATGTTTCATCTTGAATTGAAATAAGACATTGAGTACTCTCTAGACTTATGTCCAGAAGATAAATATTGACATGTCTTCGACCAGTGAAAGATTGAGCTAAGTATAGACTTACTCTAGAACAGACATCTTCTTGAAAATTGATTCTGAATCCTGTATCACATAGTTGGCTTATGCTCAAAAGATTGTAATTCGAACCTTTTACCAGTGAAACATTGTTGATGATTAAACTTCCAATCCTCACTGTTCCATGTCCAATAGTTTTTCCTTTGTTGTTTCCACCAAATGAGACATTTCCTCCTTTTTGTCTTTCTAGTTTTACGAAACTACTTGAATCTCTAGTCATATGCCTAGAATAGCCACTATCCAAGTACCACTTGCTTTTCCTTTTAACAATAACCTGCAGTCAAAAAGAAATTTCAAACTTTCTTTAGTATCCAAATTTTCTTGGGTCTTGTCGAGTTAGTTTTAAAGACAGTATTTGCCTAATCATTCTTAACAGGTCTCTAAACTTTAGGACACTCATTCTTAAAATGTTCTAAGTTGTTACACTTAGAACATTTAAGAGCATTCCGACCAATGGGTTTTATAAAAACTTTTTGAAAAAATGATTTCTATAAGAAGATTTTAGGGGTCTTTGTCTAAGTTTCTCCTTTATTTTAAGAAAAATCGATCAAAGGAGTATTTTCTTTGTTCAAACCCAAACCAGATGTGTTAAATAGGGTATTTGAGCTGAAAGAATTTTCTCTAAAGTTTTTTATCCTTTAGAAAACTTTGTAGAAATATCTGAAATCTCATTTTGCAAACATTCATTTTCTTTTGAAAGAGAATCGCTATTTTCTTTCAAACCATCAAAATCATTTTTCAAACTTTCAAACTTTTCTCTCCTGGAATTATCTTGTTGCCTAAGCTTTGAATTTTCTTCTTTTAGTTCGGAAATCCTTTCAAGAGAGAATTTAAGGTTAAGGCAAAGTTCATCTATATATTTAGAAACTTTAATAGGAATTTCTGAATGACTTACCTCAATTTCCTTATCAAATTCTTAGTCTAAGTCTAATTCTGAATGAGTTATTAGACAGATATTTCCAATTTCTTTTTCACATTCTGTGTCACTCCAAGTCTTTGCTTTTCTCATACTTTCCTTTCTTCTTTTTAAGCAAATGATGGTTAGGCTTGATATGCCCCTTCTTATTGTACTCAAAGCATATGCTTATTTTAACATCTTCCATTGATGTCTTTTGGAAATTTTGCTTGTTTTACTTTTTCCAATTCAATCCTCTTCCTTTCCTATTTAGTTTTCTAAATTTATTTATCATAAGGGTCAGCTCCTCGTCGTCCATGTCATCATATGTATATGTATCATCAGAATTAGTATTCAACTTAAATGCAGTTGACTTCTTACCTTTTGGATCCTCTTCATCATTGATATGTTCCACTTCATATGATTGAAGAGTGCCTATCAACTTGTCAATGATCCTTTGCGTCTCTCGAATTGATGTCTTCACATGGTCACGGTCTTTTGAAAATCCTCGTAGTAGTTTGTTGACCTTCATTAGAGTAGAAATTGGTTGACCTTAATATGCCAATCCATTTACAATTTCCATAAACCGATTGAACATATCTCCAATAGACTCTCCAAGGTTCATTCTGAAGGACACATATTGACCAAGTAATATGTTTATTTTTGTCTCCTTTACACAATCTATTCCTTCATAAGTGACGTGAAGCATATTATCCCATAGTTCTTTAGTTGTTTCACATGAAAAATTTCTGTTATATTCAGCAGGAGACAAGGCATAGTATAAAAATAAATAACTTTAGTATCAAGAGCCCGTCTCTTGATAATTTCTGCTTGGTTGGAATCCTAAGCATCTTTATCTATGACTTCTTTTCCCTTGTCTAAAGCAAATGCTGCCTTTGAATTGATTTCTCTTTCCACAATATCCCATTCCAGAGGGTCTCTAGATCTTACAAATCCATCAAAGTAAGGTGGTCTGGTATTACTCTATCCTTCAATCGGCCCTAGTGCCAAGATACTAGCCATAGAAGATTTTTGGCTCAGAAGTAAAGACACTTCAATAAAATGAGCATCACAGGCTCTAATACCAATTGAAAATGCTAGTATTACCACCTAGAATGGGATGAATATGTGAAAAATAAATTAAGCAAGTAAATGCATAGTAAGTTATTTTGCAAGCAAAGTTTGACTAAAAGTGACACCAGACTTCTGAAGTAAGTTCAAACTCAATTAAAGATGATTTAAAAAGTTGAGTTTAGAAAAAAAAAATGCGATGAACAAATTAAAAGAGTTAAGGGAAGAGAAAATTGAACACGAGATTTATAGCAGTTCAGCTTAGATCAAGCATACGTCTACTCTCCCACGCTGACAGCCTTCTAGCGAGAATTCACTAAGGTATCAATAGAGAAATACAACGATTTGAGTACGAACACTCAGTGAATGATCTCTTTTTCTCTCACTAAGTCACTCTTCTTGTGTTTTTCTCTCTTGAATACAATTTGTAATCGTTGTTGATGAAGAACAAGTGATTGGAAAGGCCTTAAACTTTGGAGTTTTAATTTTCACTTTCAATCCCAAATGGACTGAATGACCTCTTTAAATATTCATCTACGCCTTTATGATCGTTGGCACTCTCCCAAGGAATTTCTTCCAATCAATTCGTTGGATATAAGCGATTAAAGAAATCTTGTAGCCGTTTGAAGATTGAGATGAAAATCTGATGATTTTGGTCACCCATACAATCAGAATCTAGGTTCCCATAAATAGATGCTTCCTAAAAAGGAACTTGTCTTCAGAATTAATTTCATCAATTCGTGATTGATTCTATCATTATATTTATAAAAAGGTAAGTGAGATTCTTCACTAGAAAGCCAGATATTAAAGAATAAATCTCTATAACGTTCATATTAAATCATTGTCGTAAAATCAATAATCCTAAGTCTAATTATATCTTCGTTTTGGACTTGGTTTCAGTCTGGATCTCGTTATAGTGAGAAAGACTTCTTGAGCAAAATAGACTTTGACAACATTCCATGATATAGCATAGGCGTCTAGTATTCTTCAGAATAAGAACAAGAATAGGAAAGTTTTATCAACTTCAAAACTTGATAGGAGTTTTCTCAATACTTTCCTTCTTGAAAGTTACTCGTAATTGTTGGATGAAATTCCTTAAAGTATTTTGAAGTTGACAAAACAGGTTTATCAGTCTAGTCCGAAGACTTACAGACTCTTTTGACAAAGTCTGAAGATCAAAGTCTGAAGCTAGCAAGACTCAAGACTTATATTTCAAAGTCTACTCACATGGACAGTTTCCAGGATGACGTTTATTCTGATCTTATACGATCTTTATTCTAACGACTAGTGGATATCTTTCTACTGGATTCAGCACTAAAACGATCTTAGTTCTATATGGAATTTGTTTAGATTCCTTGACGACTTCGCAACTTATATTTGGAAGGATTTACTTATGGAAACCGAGATCCTGATTGTATGGGCGAGCAGGATTGATGGGCTATCAACACTTACCTTAAAGAGCTCGAGATCTCTCTAATTGATTATGTCCAACGGGTTGATTGGAAGAACTTCTTTGGAAGGTGCCAACGATATTGAAGGCATGAAGAAGTATATAAGAGAGATGCTCTAGTTGTTGAAGGGTGCGGATAGAAGAATTCCAAAGTCTGAATCTCCTTTTCTATTTTGCGATATCATTCTTTGAGCGTTACATGTAATCAAAAGAGAGATCATATTGTAGACCTTGAGGAAGTGTAGTAGAGTAATCTACACTGTGGACTCAAGAGCGTGAGACTGTAATCACTCTTATTGATTCTTAGTGAAATCCAGCCAGAAGGGCTGTCCGTGCGGGAGAGTGGACGTAGGCTTGATCTAAGCCGAACCACTATAAATCTGGAGTCTTGATTCTCTATCCCTAATCCTTTTATTATTAACTGTTTTCATTTGCTGCAATCGTTGATTTTAAATTATTTATATCTCATTCGATTTGAATTGTTAAAATCGCTTCAAACACCTATTCACCCCCCTCTAGGTGCTAATTCTAGTCCTAACAGTAATTGCATGGAGAACATCCTGTAATTTTCTTAGAATTTTTTAATGTGTTTAACTAGGTCAAAATCGTTTAGATCCGAACATAGGACAATCTGCCCTAGTTTCGTCCAAATTCTATTTTGGTAAAATTGAATCCACAAATGAGCTTGTTTGGTCTTAAATCCTTCACGAAAGTTGAAATACATTATTTATATGTTCAATTGATGCATGCTTTGCAAAATCTTGATGTTAGCAAGTGAGTCAATTACATGAGTTAAGGTGAATGCGTTGCAATAGTACATAGTTTAAATATGCATCTCTATTTTATCATTTTTATTGCTATTCATGTGATCACATTTAAGTTTTGAACACCTAACGATAAATGTTCATCATTTCATGCTCAGTATGTAGGATTTTTTGTAGGATTTTTGCATATATTGAGATGGCTGAAATCATGTCCATTGTATGAAGTTAATGCTGAAATTAAATCTTACCATATATGCATCTTGCCATGCTTGTTTGAGTCATTTAGAGACCAAATCTTGCAATAATGGCTTCTTGACATTTAAACTATATGTCACAAGATTTGAGTACATGTTCACATCATTGCATTTGAGTCATTTTGCATGTTAAAATTGTGCCATAAGAACGCATGTTCACCTAGAAGCCCTCGAGCATTTCATCATGAATCTTGAGCCATCTCATATTGTCATCGAATTGTATGATATCTTCTCATGCTGACTTAGGGTTAGAAGATCACCCTAATTATTTTTTGTATCAAATTCTAAGTCATATGCGATTTCTTAATGACATTTGTGTATTACTTGAATGACTTTGAGGTTTTTCAATGCATGCTTGAGTTCTTTTTTTGCTTTTGAAACGCACACCTTTAGAGATCTTGATCATAGAGCACCTAATTGACCTAGTTTGGACTCAAGCCCTTCTAGAAAGTTGTAAGACACATTTAGAGGTTTCCAATGCCACTAATTTCATACAAATCACTCATCATTAGGAGCACTTTCTATTTTTTAAAAACTAGATGAGAATCTGGACATGAGATCAAATTTGAACCCATGTTCTAATCCATGTTTGGACAGACCTTTAACGGCAGAAGAACAACCCAAGTGCCATAACTTGGCACGGAGGGACACCTAAGTGTCATAACTTCAAAATGGTACACTTGAGTGCCAGTTTCGAAGTTAAATGGAACACTTAAGTGCCACTCCGGCGAAAATCCAGCCAAATGGCTGACGTGGCAACTTTCCGGCGAGTTTGGTCCAAAACGGCATCGTTTTGCATGCTGACGTGGTGGAGATAATACAAAAACGACGTCGTTTCGTGTAAATAATAATATAAAAATTAATTAAATTAGATTTGAACTTAATTTTATTTAAAATATTCTGAAAATTTAAAAAAAAATTAAGAAAAAATTTAAAAATTTTTAAAACGGCATCGTTTTGCATGCTGACGTGGTGGAGATAATACAAAAACGACGTCGTTTCGTGTAAATAATAATATAAAAATTAATTAAATTAGATTTGAACTTAATTTTATTTAAAATATTCTGAAAATTTAAAAAAAAATTAAGAAAAAATTTAAAAATTTAAAAATTAAGAGGTCGAATGGGGGCGGTTGAGACGGCTAGGAAGGGCGGCCGACGGAGGGAGGTCGGCAGGTCGCCGGGCCGACGGCTTTCGCGGCCCAAATCTATGACCTTCCGGTCGTCACGGATCGGGCTCACAACCCTTCGGTCGGCCGGGCGACCGGCCGACCCTCCCCCCTCCGTCGCCAGCCCTTCCCAGCGACGGCGGGGAGGCGGCGGCGGCGAGGGCTCAGCCCTCAGCCGCCCCGTTCGAACTCCCCCCACCTTTTTTTTTTCTTAATTAAGTTTAAATCTAATTTAATTAATTTTTATATTATTATTTACACGTAGACACGAAACGGCGTCGTTTTTGCATTTTCTCCGCCACGTCAGCATGCAAAACGACACCGTTTTGGACCAAACTCACCGGAAAATTGCCACGTCAGCCATTTGGCCGGATTTTCGCCGAAGTGGCACTTAAGTGTTCCATTTTACTCCGATATTGGCACTTAAGTGTACCATTTTGAAGTTATGGCACTTAAGTGTCCCTCCGTGCCAAGTTATGGCACTCCAGGTGTCCCAACCTCCAAATTTGTTCTATTTTTCTTGTAAGGATTCTGCACTCGGTCTCTTAACAAAACCTATTTTTCATCATGTTGGTTATGTTGTGTGAAAATATGATAACTTTTAGGCCTATTTTGATAGGACAAGTCATCACAATGTTGACTGAATATCCTCTAGTTTTGACAATTTTGCTGACATGTTGCTTGCTATTTGATTTTTGCAAAATATATGTAGCTCATTTAGGAAAACTTTCTTCACAAAAGTTGTTTGTTATTATGCCATGCATATTAGGGAATTTTTCCATAGCTAGATTGTGGATGGACATTACTCAATTTGGTTGACTTGACATGTTTAGTCTGAAATTTCCTAATGTGAACTTTCGGTTTTGATTGTTTAGTTATACCTTTTAGGTTAGTTAGTGCATGAAATTAGGCCACGTTATCTTCATGGAAGTTGTTCTAAATGCTTCGATCTTTGTTGTTAAACAATTGACCTTTCCAAATTGCATTTTTGTACATATGTGTTTCCCGGAAACAATTTCTAAAAAATTCTTTTCCAAAACTCAATTTGGCTTAAGGGAAAGTCATGGTTTTGACCATATTCAAAATGTCTACAACGCTTGTGAGTGCATTTATGCGAGCCTTGAGCTAATCCTAGCAATTGAATGTATTCCATAGTCTAGATATTCCTTAATCTTAAATATTTTCAAACCTCTTCAAAACTTTATTTGACATTGCAAAAAATCACGATTTGAATTGTATTCAAAATGCCTGTGACACTTGTGAGTGCATTTATACGAGCCCCAAGCTAGCCTTGGCAATTGAATGCCTTTCATAACTAAGATATCACTTTGTCTCAAAAAAAAAAAATTGATGATTTCGAAAGATGTCTTTGAAATATCACATGTACAACCCATGCATACAATTACGTCGCACATTTAAAAGTGTCTGTGTTTGTGATTGGCATGCCCTTGGTAATAAGTAACCTGCCGATAGTTCACTTTTTTGCTTGATTGGTTGGGAAACAATGTCCAAAAGACCTGCATGCATATTTAATTTATGCGATGCATGTGACTTTTAGATATATGATAGGGTTAGTGCATGATATCGAGGGAAAATCCTAGAATCACATAGACCGCTTGGTTATGAGACTTATAAGTATTATTAGCCATGTAAGAATACAATTGGTCAATAATGGCTATAAGTCACCAAAAAAAAAAAAGAATTCGGTAGATATCTTAGTGGGACCCACACTTGAAAGACAAAAGCCATTCTTGAGGCCAAAATCTTCTTTTTGCATTGAAATTCTTTCGAAAGATTGATTTTGGCATGATATCGTGTTTTTTTATTGTTTTAATGAGAATGCTTATTTCTTTCCATTGTATATACCTAGTTATATAATTCTTAAACTAGATTTAGATTAGGATCTTGAAGATAGAGAATACATGAAGACGATGGAGCTCGATATCCATTCCGACCATAATCACGTACTACTTATTTTCTTGACATATGTCTTGAGTTCCTTTTGTTGTAGAGAGCTCGATTAGTTGCGGGTCATCTTTTCATTTTTCAATTGTGTTTCTCTTTTATATTTTCTAGGGTTGCATGATAGATTTATAGGTTTCCTTGATTATTTACTCACCGCTTCGCAATTTTCAATTCAATTGGGTGCTTCCTTTTAATTTTCTTTAGAAATAGAATAACATAAAAATGACCAACCACGCATGATTACTTAGTTTAGGACTAACGATCTTGAAAATGTAAGGAGAAATGCATGAACACTTTAGGTAAATATAGTATACTATTTAGATACCGAAATGGCGTTAATAGAAATATTGGCATAACCCAAGTCTTTAGACCCAGATATATGATTGTGTAGGAATCGAGCGAACACTCCCGACAAGGGAACACTCCCGACCCTCGATTGGGTTTCTAGCCGACCCCCTAAAACGAGGCTAGTGACAATTGTCGTCTTATTTTTAAGTTGTCATAAATAACTAAACCGTATAAATGAACTCATCACAAAAGGTATGGGTCTTGGTAAGACTCACCGCGATTTAGCATAATCGATGTGGCAGTTCCCAAAGGATGAAGTGATGCCATCTTTATAAGCGAAGTATACTATCGAGAGGGATATATTAGTCAAGGTATCCTTAAATCCAATATCCACACCTGATCTATTCTCCGAATGTGTATCACCCATGAGGGTATGGATCGCGACACTCCACTGTCACACAAGGTACGAGCTTGGGAGAGCTTGTGATCTTGTGGAGGGAACTCATGAGAGGCTTGACCCGAAAAGCAAGGTGATGACGTCCTTTGGTACGCAAGGGGTTAAGAAATTCTCGTGATCAAGTACTCTTAAATTTGACATTTCCCCACTTCCTTTTCCTCGCGAGAGGGATTGATGGCGGTGAGATCAAGTCGCGACAAGAGGTTTTCTTGTACATATTTGACATTCATCAAACTTGCAATTTTCTTCTCTTTCATGATGTTAAAATAATGTTACAAGCCACTCTTGCTCGGTTCGCTTTTGTTGCTTTATGCAACATCATTTGGAAGGAGCAGAATAATATTCTCTTCGAGGGTAGACCGCCCTCCCTTTTGTTGGAGAAGATTGTGAGGGACAAGGCTTTGTCTTTTCACTGGATTCCTCCCAACACCACAAATTGTAGATTGTTGCATTGATGGTCAATAAACCCTTCATTTTGGCGGAATGATCCACCTATTGGTCAGTAGATCTTTTCGAGTAGGGGGTTCTCTCATTTCCTATTCTGGTTAGAGGTCCTCCTTGGTTTGCGCAACTAAAGCCCTGAAGATGCTGGTTCAAATTTTTGGAAGCTTCTCTAGTGTAGTTGGCGAGTTGTCCTACCATTCCTACATTTGTATTCACCTTGCACTTATGTAGTTGTTGGGATTCAGTATTTTTTTGTGATCCCTCTGTGGGTTTTGCTTTGCCACTATTTGGCTTTCCTCTGCTCCTATGTAGTTGGTTTTCTTTTACCTTGGCACCCTTCCACTCACTCTGACTGTTGTCCTTGTGAGTGCAAGTTTTTTGTGCCGAGTTTTTGCTGTATAGCGTTCTTGTTGCTTTTTGCTTAAGTCTATATATATATATATATATATATATATATATCTTACCTTTATCAATAATAATAATGTTACAAGCCAACATTAGTTGAAGAATACCCAATGTTTGTCTATCCATCAATTCTCATTCAACTCACTTCATCAACTCAAGCTTCTTCCAAGATAAGGGCAAGTGTTTTTTTTTTGGTAACCCAGGGAACCCCGTAAGCCGACGGCCAGCGAACAAACCATGGGGGAGCGACTGCAGAACCCACCACCACAGTACTCCAGGTAAGAATCCCTAATAACGCCTCTGGGATTCGAACTTCTGCCTTTCGTGAGAGGGAGAGAACCTAAGCCAATTGCGTCGCTGCGGGTGGTGGTGATAAGGGCAAGTGTTGATTCCTCTTATGCAGATAATTCTCAATCTGTATCTTTCAAAAATCAAAATCCATCCCATCAAATTTATTGATTCTCACTTCTCCTACTTCCATCGCTATTAATTTGCTTCAACTCAGCCAAGCCTAGCTTTGATACCAATTATTGTGAAAGTAAGCCATCAAACAATAAATTAGACAAAAGAATAAAATAAGTCAATGACTAGATTTATATGGTTCAGGAGGGCAGCAATGAATTTCATTATAGATCAAGCGATACAACAGAAATTAAAATTACATTCGAGTCACTCAAACACTTAGTGTTTCCCAAGTCCCAATTACACCCAATAATTTATACAGTATTTCACCTCACAATTCCTCTTTAAATAATTTTTCAATCCCATGAAGTCATTCACAAATCTTAGTGCAAGATTATTAGCTTCAACACTCATGGATATCTTCAAGTTGTAATTCATAAGCAGAAGCTCATCATTGATAATCTTCACAAAGAACATTCACTTCTTATATATAGGCAACAATTGAATCCTAGATAGAAAACCTCTTTTTAGGAAATTTTCTCCAATTAGTAAAACCATTTAATTAGAAAAGCTATTCAAAATAAGAAATGTACTTGAATTAAGAAACTTTCCTTTTCGAACTCAAACTCGAGACAAATTACAATATAACAGAGTCCATTTAAGAAAACCTCACTGTTTATTAGTGAAAGCAGATTATATAGGCAAACTGTTTTCCATCGATTGTGTCCCTTGAATCCAACGGCTTTTTGACCTCTCCGAAGATTCTTCCATGACTAGTTTGGTGATTGAATATCTATCAAAGGTATTCAAACATGCCGAAGGAATGGACAAATATTGAGAGCTTTAGCACTCTGAATTATCTCGCTTTATATTGCTTGTAAATGTTTTATTGTTGGCTTGTGATTCTTTTTGTCTAAGGGTCTTTGTTGCTCATTGTAATCTACTAATTGAGAAGTGTACAAGTGTAATGAAGTCGCTTGTGTATTGATAGAATCATTTATCAATTTTGACTAGAAGTAGCACTCATTACTTTGTAATATTTCTTGAGAGTATTATCATCTTTCTATCTTGCCCATGGTTGTTAGTTTGAGAAAGTGAATATAGGCTCTGTTAAATGCCCATCGACTATGGATGTGTTTGCAATTCTCTTCTTTCTCTTCATTCATCTTATTATCTATTTGACAGAAGCACTTCCATTTGCTATTTTTAAACTGATTCTCCATCTGCCAGAGTTTAACTTGAAGTACTCAGCGAAAGTTTATCAAAAGTAGTTTCAAAATAATTTATTTATCCCCTTTAGATTGTATCATGGGCCTCAACAATTATCTCAAGCAAAGGAGCACCAATACGGAGTGAGCCAAAAAAATACAGACCCAAAATACGGATGGGACGGGCCTAGTCTAACCTAGACAGATTTTGCAAGCCCGAACAGGTCCATGCCGGGATTTTGGGACTCCTTCGTTTTTGTTTATATTCTCACCGACCGAGGCCTTTGGGCCTGAGATGTTTAGGTCGAAATGGCCCGGATTTGCTTGAAGTAATTTCCTAATACAGTCATAAAAAAGTTAAACAAATTATTAGAAATCAAATAAACGTGAAAAGGTGTGGTGGCAATGGTTCAACTACGAAATTTGGCAGAAGATATGCCAAAAAAAAGTGAACTTTGAGGCTAAAAACAGCCACAAAACGTTTGCTTTGAGCCTCGGTCTCCGATTGAGCTTCGAAGAATTTTACTTCAAACTCTACCCAGATGAAAATATGTGCGCCATTGAAGTTGAGGTGCGCGATACTATAAAAATACTAAAATGTGAAAAAATTAGAAAATATATAACTAACGTGGTGTTTTATATTCTTAATAAAAAAAAGTAACAATTCACCCTCATGCCTAATCGGCCTTGACTAGACTTACGGGCAGGTGATATCCAACAACTTTTTACATTTTAGATAGGGATAAGTGTGTTCGAAATTCTAAAACTTGTCATAAAAATATAATTGAGTTATAAAACTTTTAAATGGTACAAATTACTTTTAAAACTTGTCAAGTTAATGTAATTAAATCCTAATACTTGTTAGCATTTTCTGTTTGTCAAGTTAGATGGAGTTAATAGAAAGATCTTAATAAGTTTTTGATTTGATTGCACTTTTTGAAAACTTTTGGACTCAATTATATTTTCATGATAAATTTTAGGATTTTTAATATACTTATCAATTTTTTGTCATGAGGATTTTGTAAACCTAGGTGTGGATAGAAAGAAATTCATGAGTGACAATTTCACTAGTGTGAAGGGAAAAAAGCATTTAGATAAGAGTTAATATTATGTAAAACCTCAAATTAGTATATATGTAACAAATTTACCCCAAGCTAATTTTTTGTTACAAAAAATCCTAAAATTGATATATCTATTACATATTTACTCTCTGTTAATTTTGTCCAATTTTATAGCAAATTGTTAAGTTAGATAACACGTAACAGTTAACGGATGTACCAATTTAGGTTTTACTTTTTGTTCATTATAGGTATAGAAGTTTATGATTTTTTGTGATATTAATATAATTTAATGAAACCCACTCCGCGGTGGGTGCACTGGTTCGCGCCCTGCCCCCTCATCCGAGAAGGGAGGGATTCGAAACTCCGCACCCTCATTGTGCGACTTAAGTGAAGTGTCGTGGAAGGTGAACCCCCACGCTAGTGCTCCCCCTGGTTTGCGCCACCGGCTGTTGGCTTTACGATGGTTTTAGAGTCATCAAATATATATAATTTAATGAATATTACGAAAACTAATAAAGGGTCATAAATTTATTAGTATGAAGTTTTTGGGGTTAAAAATTAATTTAGATTAAATTTATCACGGTACATCGGTCTAGGTTTTTGGTAATGTTAATCATTATATATTGACTCGATTAACAAAAAAAAAAAATCAAATGCACCGAAGACATGGACTTTTCCCTCTTTTCCATGAGGTTGAACCCTCGTTTCATCACCTGACCTATCTTTCCCTCTCTCGTAACTTCCCTCTCCTTTGTCCCCTTCTTCCCCAGATCAAAACCCACTTGTCAATCTCAATCGCCCCCATCAAAGCTTTCTTCTCCCACTCAAGTGTCAACCCAAGGAAAAGCTCGCCCAGAATCACTCGGAAAACAGCGCAGAAAGATAAAGGGAGTGGAGGAGAGAAGAGGAAAAAGGAGGAGGAAAAGAGGAGCCGAAGAGAGGAAGACAAGAGGCACTGGGCGGAACCGGGCGGCGTCTGATGCTCCCCCCTTGTTCTCCTTCAATCCCAACTTTTTCTTGAGGTCAGTTCTCATCTGGGTCCCCGGAATTGCCCTTAATTTTACTAGTAGAGGGCACTGTCTTTCTTGGTAGAAAAGCTTCAATTTTTAGGTGGCTTTGCAGAGGCAGTGATGGTGATTGGGAGCAGTAGTAGCAATCACAATCACCAAGAAGATGCGGAGAGGAACCCTGCGGCGGCGGCAGGGGCGGGGGCGGGGGCTGCGGTGCCCAGAAGCGGCGGAGGGGGCGGCAGCAGGTCGTGGGGCACCACGGTCTCGGGCCAATCTGTGTCGACCAGCGGCAGCATGGGTTCGCCGTCGAGCCGCAGCGAGCAGGCCATGGCTACTCCGGCCAGCGAGAGTACTTTTCTCCGCATGAACCACCTTGACATTCACGGGGATGATGCTGGATCTCAGGGAGATGTTGGGTAAGTGGGAGTTGTTTCTTTTGTTTAGCTGAATTGTGTTGTGTTGCCGTGATGCTGGAGACAATTGGGGAGGTACTGTTATGTATGCAAGCTGTTGATGAAATGTGAGCTCGGTATCAACTTCTTTATGGCCAAACTTATGGGAATTTCTGAGAGGTAGATCATATGAAACTCCTGATGCGTGAAGTTGCAATGCTGATTTGGTTTTGCTACTTCGGTGAAGAGCAGGTCACATATCAGCTTATGACATTGGTGAAATGTGCAATGTATACTCTTTTTGGTCCTTTTAGCTAAGTTGAAAGTCTAGATTTTGTCGAGTGGTTGGAATTGTATGAATGTGTTTAAAGGTTAAATGTACCACATGATGTGAACATTGGATAATTAACTCCTGCTTTTGCAATTGGTATCACAAAGATGAAGTGGGAAATCCTGTGGCATTCCATGAATTAGGGGCAATTGAATATAGTAGTAATATCTATGCACAAAGTTTGATCTTTGTTTTGTGCTTGAGGTATTGCTTCTTGATTTAGTTCTTGTTAAGACTCACAAATTGACTGTTTCTGTTTAGTGGCAAGAAGAAGAAGAGAGGTCAACGGGCAGCTGCTGGTGATAAGAGTGGAAGAGGACTTCGCCAGTTTAGCATGAAAGGTGATTACTACACTTTCTGATGATTCCTTTACTTGTTTTGTTGTTTGTGAGAAAAAAATGTATTCTGTCGCATGAATGGAGAGTAATAATGCTATGATGCTTCTCACCTATGAATAACTTCCCTCTTATTAATTTACAATCATTGCTTTGGTGTTTTAGTGTGTGAAAAAGTGGAAAGCAAGGGAAGAACTACTTACAATGAGGTCAGGCAGTTTAATGCTTTTTAATTTGCTTTCCTTTGTTTGGTTTGCTATCCATGTATGAGTGCAGATTTCTATGCTTACGGCTCTTTCTCTGAGCTGGAGTCAAATTCGTGTTTCAATGGCAATGTTCGCAACCAAGCTAATAATCCCATCGAGTTCTTTTGCCTAAGAAAATCCTGTCAAGTTCTCTTCAGCTTTTGCAAGAGCAAGGACATTCTCAAAAGAGTATTAAGGATATTTTCTCTCATTGCTTAATTCTAAAATTGAAATCCAGCTATAACGATTCAATTACTTGTGGAATAGGAGGGTACAACGTACATTCTATAGTTGCAATAAGTGTCATGGTACATTTGAGGCATTTGTATTCATTGCGACTTATGTCAGTGATTATCTATGATGGTCTGTAATCTCATTATTCTGACTAGATCAGTAAACTTCTTTTCTCCTTTACGTGATGGATATTATGATTAGTTAAGGATCTTGAGCATTCGTCTATTCAGACATGGTACTAAACATCTTAGAAGGATCCATAGAGCCAATATCCCCCGTAAGAGGGCCTTTTGTTGATGTTATTGGAACTTTTTTTGACCTATAGTGGTGGTTTTAGCATTAGTTGTTGTCATTATCTGTAATTTGGGGGATTTATTATATTTGAAGCAGTTTTTGGTATGATTTAAGTGTTGGAGCCAGTAATGGTTATTTAGACCTTCTCCTAGTTTCTTGGTTTAGGCCCCATGTACATTGTTTCTCTCACAAAACATCATGACCTTCATTTGATATCTTTTCTTTTGCTTCTCTTTCTCTTTGGGTTTATGTCTTTCAACTTTTGTAATTTCACTAAAGTCTCATGGTATGAATCTCTTCTTTCCTTTCGTTTTTCCTTGGTTCTCATCTTCCAAAGGTAGTCCAGAGTTATCATTTTCCATTTCTTCTGATGTCATTTTCCAATTTTTTGTTAACTTTTTGCAATAATGATCCAGATGTTTAGTTGTCTCTTTCAGGATAGGTATCAGCAGAAGCTTATTTGAATTTTTTATCCTTTTGGTACATGGTCTCCTTTTCTGATGATCTAAGAGCATAGATTTCTTCATTATGAAAAACAATGCCTTATCACACTATCCTGACAATTTGTTCCTTTTGTTTCCTTGTTGGCCCTTTTCCCTTTTGTCACTGCCAGAGGAGTTGCCACAGGGCCTCCCTCTTTGGATGAAAACTAGCCACGGCCATTAACAGATGATTTTCTCTTCCCCAATTGTCGCCCCTGTATGCTAGAACTTATGGGACCACTTAAATTGTTCGGCTAATCTTCAACATCTTGATGTGAGCCAAAATCTTCAATATACAGGATTTATCTACCTAGAATAATTTTACAAATTGAAACAGGCAAAAAGATTTAGCAATTAGGAGCCGCTTGTAGTAGTCTCTTCGAAATCAAAGGTCAACTTATTTTGACGCAGAGTTTAAATGAATGTTCGAAGTGTAAGTATGTTCACATGTAATTGTACTTGCTTCGCACATTAAAGTCAATTTAGAGCAGGTCTTTGCCGTGACACTTGATAGTCAAAGTTTTATGTTAAATGTTGGCGTGATTATAACTGTCTTAGACCCATCATTTTATTTGTCTGTCACTAGTCACCAAAAGATTTGCCTTAGTGGAATTTTTTAACTGAATGGATTTTTCCCCTTGTGCTTTCTTGATTTTCCTAGTTGGTCCCTCTAGAGTTCGTCCTTTCTTGGTTTCACTTTCCTTTTGATGTTTTGGAACTTTCAATAATCCTTCCGTTATTTGGCCTGGAAAAAGGTGTTCCTTCCGTTTCCTTCACTTTCTTCGGAAGACGGTACAATTTGATTCTTGGAACCTCACTACAATCTCTATAGGATTTTATGTCAAAATAGATAAGTTAGTCAGCACCTTCTTCATGTGTTTAGTGAAGATGTTGCTTACATGTACAACTTTAAAATGGGATGTTTCCCTTCAGCATTTTTTTTTTTTTGGGTCATATGTTTACCTTCAGCTTACTGCTTGGCAAATATTTGGCAGTTGAACCAACCTAAAACTGAAGCACCTGACAGCTGTTTCTTTGGAGGTTGCTTTCACTTTCTTCAGAGTGCTAATGCTTAAAAAGATGTCTTGTCCAACACATGTACATTCACAGCAACTTGCATCACGACACAACCAGACACGGCTAAAAAAGCACCAAACTGTGGTCTTGTTATCCCATGCAGGGATTTGGTCTCATGTTTTTGTATCCACTCTTTTGCTCTTTATTTTTTTGTCTTTTCTCCTTTAAGCTCATTATTCAATGGATGGCTTCGTTGATCAAGTGATGTGTGAGGGGACATGTCAAGATGAATAACATCTTGTCAAAAATGTGTTTGGTGATATTCTTCTCTCTATGTTCACCTATGGTGATAGATAAGTAACTACCGTCAGAAGCTATTGCTTCTTCATTTTGAACTTCATAAAGAGCAGCTAAGACTGAGTTATGCAGAAAGCAACCTGTTAACTCCCTGTTGTTCTGGCCCGATACATTCAGCTTGCATTTAATTAGTAGTGACAGTTTTGCATTTGACTTCTTTCTGGGGAATTAGGAAGCTCTTTTTTCCTTTTATTTCTTGGTGGGAACTTTCCTGAGTGGCTGAAGCACTACTTATGCCTACTGAATGGTGAATGTCTCCTCTTAATAATAATTTAATTTAGTCCTGACTCTCTATACAAAAGGAGACGTTCTAATTTGTCTTGTACCTGATGATGAAGCTATCCTATATGTCTGTTAATAACATCTAGAGGATCCTGCTATTCAATAATCATCTAGTAGTAGAAGCATAAACTGGTTTTTGGCAAGTTGCAGGGATAGGATGGAGTCAGCAGAGTGATTGTCGACATATACTTTCTTGCTTTGTCACAACATAGGAAATAGGATGCATTGTATCTGGTGCTAATACCATTTTTCAGTAAAACTTTCATATACAATGGATGCTAGGTAGTTGTTACAAATTTAGGGATTTCTCTCGGCATTCTTGTAGTGGAGACATATTTTTGGTTCTAATTGTAGGGGAAATATTCAATAAGATTGCTTTTCGTGGGGACTTTCAGTTAAGTATATCTGTGTTTGGAGACCATATGCTAAAGAATATAGGTTTCCATCTCTCATAAAATTACTGGTCAGGAGTCTCTAGAGTTGTTGACGAACGACAAATTAAGTGCAAATCTGATTTCTGTATAACTGAGCCATGTAAAGTTACTTTGTGAGAGAATAGGCTCTGGAGGACTTATTGCTCTGCAATTCTTGTTGGTGCTTGCTAATGCGAAACCTTTCTTTATATTCAATCTGTGCTTGTCGTTTTTCACTTGAAAGTGTCAATGAATGATCTTATCATGTGCTTGGACAAAACCACTTCTGTGAATGCAAGTTTTTGGTATCATGTTTTTTTGGTCTTCTTCCCTGTGAGATGTCTGAGAGTTTGGAACACTTTACAGGTTGCTGACGAACTTGTTGCTGAGTTTGCTGATCCTGGCAATAGTGCTGCTACCCCTGATCAGGTCTGTAGGTCTTTAAGAAAGATCCTGCAAATGGCAAGGACAATACAGCATCCGTCCGATTAAGTTCCTAATTTTGGTGCTGTTTTTCCTTGGCAGCAACAGTATGATGAGAAAAATATAAGACGAAGGGTGTATGATGCCCTGAATGTTCTTATGGCGATGGATATTATATCCAAAGACAAAAAAGAGATACAGTGGAAGGGTCTGCCTCGAACTAGCCTAAATGACATTGAGGAACTAAAGGTGTGATATAATTCTGCAAGTTTTCTCTGGTAGTGGATTATCTCTGCCCTTTTTCCCCCTGCCATTGGCTTATCTTGGCCGTTTGCTGTCACCATGCAGACAGAGCGTCATGGGTTGAGAAACAGAAATGAAAAGAAAGCAGCCTATTTACAGGAACTGGAGGAACAAGTAAAAGATCTTTTGCCCTCATGTTTTGGCCTGAAATTGGTTTTGCCTCGCTCTATTTTCTCTTTAATTGTCTATACCAGCGGAGCAGGTTCACTAACAGCTTCAACTTTATCTGTTTATGCATGAAGTACGTAGGTCTACAGAACTTGATACAGAGAAATGAGCAGCTGTTTAGTACGGGAAATGCTCCAAATGGAGGCATTGCATTACCATTTATTCTGGTTCAGGTGAATGTGCTTATCCCTTTACTCTCTTGGCTCCATTAATTGGCATACATGTGACAGTTCAATACTCAAAGTGTAAACATATCCCCATGGTGCTTTTAATGAGATTACTCAATCTTGTTGCATCCAATGCGATAATTTTGTCAAAGGTGGAAAAAAAAAATTCATTGTATAAAAAGAACAAGAAAAATTATCTCATCATCTGTGAAAGGAAAATAATTGTCTAGAAATATTAAAACATGTTTAAGTAGTGCCCAAAGTCCAAATAAAATATAGAAACTTCTAATAGGTTAATGAAATCTTGAAGAATTCATGTCATCCCATCTAGTTGTTTTGCCGTTGGAATGCCTGTGAAGGAGATTCAATCTCTTAAGAAGTCTTGGAGTGCTGCACTGCCTTGTCTCATAGTACATTCTCTGGCATGATTAGATTTAATTGATAGATGGGCTGTGTAAAAGAGAGTTTGTGACCTGTCACTATAGCCTATGAATTGCAATGGTTCTTTTATGTTTAAACAAATCAATTTTAGTCATATTGCTTACCAAAAATTAATTCTATATGACCTTAATGGATGAAAAGGTCAAGTTCAAAGAATGTCATTCTGGATCCATGTGGAATAAGTTTTTCATGCAAGCCCCGTTAGGTGGGAGTTCCTTGATTGCTATTCCTTCTGAACCTTCAGATTTGATTGAGTTGGATGAACTCTAAAGCACCTTTTTTTTACCTTGCAAATTGCAGACCCGGCCACATGCTACTGTTGAGGTTGAAATATCAGAAGATATGCAGCTTGTGCATTTTGATTTCAACAGGTACAGCCATATAAGCAATTTCTTTATTTTTTGATTGCTCAACCAATTGTTCATACCTGCACTATCATGCTGCAACTTGATCCGTAGAATCACGAAGCAGAGATTTCGACAATTTCTGCTAATTGGACTGGGTGATTTTTTAACTATTTTTCCTTGCATCTCTAGCTAAAAAATTGTTGGGGGTTGATATGAAATCGTCTGAAAGAAGCATCCCATTTTTCTCTCAATTTACCTTTTCTTCAATCATTTTTATGTTCATAAGTTGGATCCCATGAAATGTGACGCGCACCACCGCCCTAGTGGCAAGCTGCCAGTTTCAACTTCAATTTTATCACGTAATCTTGTTTTCCCTTTCAAAAGATGAGAGATGTTATTGGGTAATACCGAACTGAAATGGTGCATTGACCTAAATTGCAGCACTCCTTTTGAGCTCCACGATGACAACTATGTCCTCAAGGCCATGAAATTTTGCGAAACACCGGGAAACGACGAGATGGTGCCTGTGTTTCCTTCCGATGGAGGCGAAGGCTCCAGCATGTCGGGCATGTACCAACCACAGCCTCCATATCCTCCAATGTCCAGCGCAGCGGGTAGGCCGCCTGCCTCTCCTCCTCTACCCGGAATATTGAAGGCACGCGTCAAGCACGAGCATTGATCATTCATGCCATGGCAATATATCTCACCATAGCTGTATAGTCTGTAAAGATAAATGGGCCTCGAAATTAGTCATGTGGTTGCCATAACCCTCTTTCATTAGGAAATCACGATTAACATAGAGATGGTGGTAACTCGCTCTGTCAGGAGAGGGTCGAGAGGTTTTGGATCTCTGGCTTCTGTTTTTGTGCCATTGTCAAATTATCAGTGCTGCAATTTGTTCATGGTTTCCTCCGCTCGATCCGGGGTTTAGAAGGAATCGTCGTTTTGTCTATTTTTCTTGGAAGGTGACTGTATAAGATCATTTGATCTCTCATGTAATCGCACTACAACAACATTGTTTCTGCAATGTCATTGTCCATGGATGTACATTTGGGATATTAACCTTACAAATGTGTAGTGCGAGGCGTATTATCACACACTGCGACTCGTGAGTGAGCTCGGACGAAAACGAGACGGAGATTGATAAGCCAGAGCCTCAGACCCATTGGACTGTTGATCTATCAATTGTTGTAGAAATATCCATCAAGCTGTTGATTGTCAATTTTAGAAAAATAGTATATTCCTCGAAATCCTACCGCATAACGACTAGGGTAGAAAAAGCAGAAAATCTGATGGTAGCTGGTGAGAAGAGGACAAGATCCTCAGTAGTGTACAAAACCTGTCGTATCCACGGGGTCTCACGGTATGATTCATGTGGGCGGTCTGACGTGGCGCAAGTGGAGTGGACGACGACAACAGAGCATCACGAGCTAGACCCCTTGCATCACGTGGTGTGGTCACTACTAGGGTCAGGGCGGAGAAATAATAAAAATCCCAGCATTGACAAAGAGTAGACACTAGAAAGACAGTAGTGGTACTGCACCACTACACATTTCATAGGCTAATTCATGATCAGTCTTTAATATGTTGATGATGGCAGAAGAAGAAATGGGTCGCACATAAAGGCGCTTGAAGAAGTAGTGATTGACGAGATGCCTGCAGAAATTATTCAAGTGAGGACCGCAGGGGCTGAAAGGGAAACATCTCTCTCTCTCTCTCTCTCTCTCTCTCTCTCTGTGGAGTGTTTGTTTGTGCAATGTGTCGTTACCATGTGGCCATGAATGAATGTGAATTGGGAGCAGATAGGACAAATGGTGGGAGTGTATATAAGAGCGCGTGTGTGGGATTTGAGAAGCAGTGAGCTACTTCCCCCTTAAGGGTTGGAGGAGGCATTTAGATCAAGCGTGGTCAAGGTGACTGTCATTCATCTGCATTTGCACCTGCACCTCAGTCACTCACTCGGTTGCCCAGCAAACGCTTGAAAATGTTGATAGCAAATTGCTGTGCAATGCAATCAGGACTGTATTGGGAACCCAGGTGCAGGTGCAGGTCCAGATGAATGCCACTTTGACCCTCTCTCATGGAGATCCTAACATTCGCTTCTGGCTGATCTCGTGAATGTTAGCGAAGCGCCCTGTCCATGTTCAGTGAGTAAGGCTCCACTTACAAAGTTTAGGCCGAAGCAGAGATTCGCACGTGAACTCTGTTGTTTGTGAAGCAAGCGCTTACCCAGTAAGTCATATTTAAGTGTTGTTGTGGCTCTCGAGGTATAGCATTTGGTAGTGATCCGATCCATTCCATGTGAGGTAAAGTCATCGAAAAAGGTATTCAAGGTGACTTAACATTCTATACTTTAGTTCGTGAAAACTCGCGTATTATCATTCTCTCTCTCCAAATTCGACTGTCGTATGTTTACCATTAGATCTCTTCTCTGTATTGTTTTCCCACAGTTCTTGGACTTAAATGTCCGTCTGTTGCCAGCTCCTTTGTCAGCTGAAGGTTTCTCTGAGAAAAAGCAAGTGAAAAGGTTGAAGAAGAGCTCTTTCTCCAAGAGATGAAATCCAAACAAAGGAAGGAAGAAGCAAGCTATGGCGAGATGGAGTTATTTAGCATGCCGTTTGAATGACATAACAACTAACCATGTGAAACAGAGAATTCGATCATGGTTTGATCATGCTTGACACAAAATTGTCATAAAGTGATGAAGCACTGCAAGAACAATCATAAAATCCATGTCTGATTAGCTTTCCACTTTTTAGATACATTCTGATGTCACTTAGGACACGATCAGATGATGTTAGCGAGTTTGACTGAGTCCATCTTTCGTTTGATGAGTTAAAGTTTGAATGACATTATTGGAATTGATTTCTTGGTTCTCCCTTGACCATTGATAATATCTTGTTTGTCACCTCTCATTTTTTCAGCTTCTTCTCCTGGCTAGATTTGTTCTACTATGGGATAAACCTTGCAAGAAGCTATCTAAATTGAGGGCAAGTTTTTCCTTTAGATTGGTGGTTACAAATATGAACACTCTCACACCCTCACAACAATGCATCCAAACTGAATATGATAAATTATAAGGTATTATAACAATCATTGGCTTATCACGTTTTGATGCGAGAGTAAAGTTTAGTTTGAGACCCCTTTAGCCAAATAATGGCCTTAGCAAAGTTGGAAATCGAAGGCAAAACTTGGGTGTTTAGCATTTTTTAGGAGACTATTTCCTAGGATTAAAAAAGAAAAAATTGGGAGACTATTTTGGAGCACTCTTACAACCAAAAAGGATCTTGTGCAAGGTGTTGAGTGTTAAAATTCTACGCATAATCACAAGGCAATCGAGAATAAAAGTGCAAAAGAGAATTTAAGACACAATATTTTACTCTGATTCACCATTAAACTGAGGCTACATCTAGCGGATGATTTTATTATAATTAGCATATCGCATCTCTCTGTTATATCTCTTAATTATATATATATATATATATATCTAGTAGTTATTTATGGGTCCAAGCCTAACTAAAAGTTCTCTGGTGACTTGGGGGTGCTACTCCATGACTCTCGCCAAGGCAGCCCCTCAAGCCTCCCATGCCATCTTTATTGATTGGAAGTATGAACCACATGTTAATATTCTCCCACTTGATAAATACTCCACATGCTTTTACAGACCCAACACACTTTTACACCATTCAAACTTTTCTACACTCATTGCCTTGATTAAAAAAAATTGCACTATTCACGTGTATGTCATTTTTCTCTAGCACTATAACATTATGTTCAACTTTCTCTCCAAAGAAAAGATATTACATGCTAATACGCTTTGTTCTTGCATGAAATCAAGGATTCTTAGTAAAAAATATAGCACTTTGGCTATCACACCCAATCTTCACTTCTCTTTATGTAAACCAAGCACCTTACATAATATGCGTAACCATATCACTTCCTTAGCAGCATGAGTATGGGCCATATACTCTACCTCAGTAGTAGATAAGGCAATTGTGCTCTATTTTTTTACTCATCCAACTCACAGCTTCGTCGAATAAGGATACAATATAACTACTAGTTGACCTCCTGCTATCAATGTCACTTCCTCACTTAGCATCCACAAAACACTTTAGTTCTAATGCTTATTGTCCCTTTAAGCTTTTCATGCCTTTATAGCATAGCTCAAAATCATACGTACTGCCAAGTTAGTGAAGCACCCACTTTACTGCCATCTAATATTCTTTCCTCGGCTGGGTATGTATCTACTCAATACTCCCACTACTTGAGCAATATTTGGATGAGTGCACATCAGGGCATTCAACAAACTCTCGACTGTGCTTACATATGGGACTCTTGCCATCCCTTCAGCTTCATCTTCTATCTTGGGACATTAGAGCGCTAATATTGACACCTAAAATTTTGAGATTTGATTTTGCTAAATTAAAAAAATAAAAAAAACAATCACATGGCATATAGGTTTAAGAAAATTTTATTTTTGTTATATTTTGTTAAGATTTCTCACATATTTAGGTAATATACACTAGGAGATACACTTTTGCACAAAATAGGGATTTTCTTGATGGAATATGCAAAAAATATTTCAGCGATATATTTAGGGGTATCGTATTCAAGCAAAATTAGAAATGAAATATACCCCGAAGATATAATTTTTTTTAGCTTATAAAAGGGTCTCGTACAATCAATTGAAGGGGGGGAGACTTTTTGGTTATTTTTGGGAATCAAAAGGAAAAAAGGAAATCAAAAAGTGAAAGAGGGGAGAGGGAGGCCGTCCGTGCGTGAAGAAGAAGCAAGAAGTACAAGAAAAAGTAAAAAGCAGCAGCAGGGAGAGAAAAAAAAAACAAAGGAAAAGAAAAGTGAAAGTGAAAAGTGAAAAGGGGACCACTGTTCATCTTCTCCTCCGAGGGGAAGGTGTTCTTTTTGCTGAAATTTGGCTCCACCGAGCCCGCTTCGCCCGCCGCCGCACCTCCGCTCCTCCCACCGCCGCTGCAGCCCGCTTCGCCCGTCCGATGCCTGGAGCCGCCGTCCCTCCGCCCGTCCGACGCCTGGAGCCGCTGTGCCTCCGCTCGTCCGACGCCTGAAGCCAGCCGCGCCGGAGCCCCAATCGCATCGCCCCGAGCGACGCCCAGCTCTGCCTCGCGCCGCTCCGCCTCAGCCATCGCACGGACCTTCCGCCCCGCGCCGAACACCGCCGTGCCGCCCCGAGCTGCCTCCGGCGCATCTCCGCCCGAGCCGCGCCATCACGCCTCCGCCTGCTGCCTCCGAGTGACCGGCCCGACGCCTTAACCGCTAAGCCAGCAGCCGCACCCCACGACGAACCAAGCGCCGGTCTGCTCTGCCGCCGGTCCATCCGCTGCCGTCAGCCGCCCTCGCCGGAGAATCCCTCGCCGGATTGACAAATTTGGTTGCCCTCCATATTTTCCTTAGCTAGTTTTTCTTGTTTTTATTTTTTTTTCTATTTTATGTTATTTTACTTTACTTTTAGTTAATTTTATCATTAGTGTTTAAAGTGAATTTTGTGAGGTGAGTTTTAGTTATAATTGTTATAGGCATTATCCATAGGAATTGTCCCTAAAGTTATTGTAATTATTTAATTTGACCCGTAAGACGTCGGGTCATTTTTTTAATTATGATAATTTTTGGGGTTTTGTTTGCGATATATTAATTGTTGAATTAATTTAATTATTAATTTGATCCATAAGACTTCGGATAAGATTTTTAATTATTTTGATTTCTTGTCTAATGTTCAGGGTTAAAAATAGTCGTTAATTTGACCCGTAAGATAAATGGTTAATTTTTCGCCTATTTTAGTCCTTTATTTATTGAATATTTTGCTTGTTTAGATTTAAGCTTTAGTTGATAATTTCTTGCTTTAGAAAATCACTACGAAAAAATCAAAAAGATATTCGAATTAGGTTTCAATTTGGTTTTAGAATATTTCTTGTTAGTTTGCATATCTATAATATAGATTTTATTTTAGATTTTTTTTTAAAAAAAATAAAAACAAAAAGATGCATTCATTTAGGTTGTTAGTTTTTTTATTTAAGTTGCATGTTTAATTACGTGGCATTTTTAAATTTCGCACATTGTTAAAAATAAAAAATATCATGCATATGTCATGTAAAATTAGGGCATGCTCCGCACGTCACTGCATATTAAATAGATTGCATGTTAGGTTGAGATAATATCTTAATTTAAATTAGGATTTGATATGACCTAATCCTTATTTTAAATTAGATAGAATTTTAATCTAGCTAGATCATTTTTTGCATTTGAATTTCATGAAAGAAAATACAAAATTTGTCTTTACATAAGTTAATTTCAATTTTTAGGATAGATTGCATTTTTAAAAATAGAAACATCAAATGCACGTCATTTAGTTTTCATTAAGTTAATTTAATTAGAACTTTTTTGTCATTAGATTAAGTCATTCAATAAATGTCACGTGACATATAGCTCGCATATTAAGTTGTATGAGGCATGTCATTTTAGTTTAAATAATTTTGTATGTCATTGCATCGCATTGTATGTTAATATAATTAGATCATTTAGATTGCATTTCTTCATGTCATATAGTTTAGGTCATGTCGTCATGTCATATTAGGTTATTAGCATGCATCGCATGATTTTCATTAAAAAAAAAAGTGAAAACAAAAAAATTGAAATTGCGTGTTAATTAGAAATCATATCTAGGATTGTCTATATGATTTTTGATCTAATAACGCAGATGCTTTCGTTGCTTTAAGGTATGTCATGCATTATTTTATTCGTTTTCTCGGGTGTTAAATTGGTGGTTTGTGCACTCGCATGATCGCCTCACACGTTAGGAAAATGAATTAAAATCAAATCAAGTTGCCTGCAAAACATTTTTTTGAAAATTAAAAAGAAATGGTACCGAAAGGACACTAGGATAGTCTAGTGTAACCAAGTCCCCGTACCCTTAGTCTCTGGTTCGTGGAAGTAAGATAAACCTCCCGTTATTTTACTTAGGTGTCTAATCAACCTACCACAAATTGATTAGTGGCGACTCCTAGATAATAATCTTTTGCATGTTAAAACTCTAAGTCGCGATTTGGTATGAGCTTGGGAGAGCCCGAGCTAAGCTTAAAGGCTTAGTAGTCAATCAACCTAGTTTTAGGTGACAAACCCGAAAAATTGGGTCGCGACAGCTTGGCGACTCCGCTAGGGACTTGAGTTGAAACTCTTAGTGGACTTAGGCCAATTTTCTTTTTTTGAAAAATGTTTTTGTTTGGTAGCGAGGATTCCAGGTATGTCCCTAACATTTTTAAGGTGTTAAATGTTTTTGCAGATGGGATGTATAAGGGGAGTAGTCTTTGCTAACCTTTGTCTTGCAGGTTGGAGTGTGGGATGAATGATTTATTTTTCCCAATTAGAAGTGTTGTTTGCATTTAAACTGTTGTGCATGCTTTATTGTTTTAGCACTACACTATTTGCACACACAACCTGCGGTCCGACCTGGGCTGCGATAGGATTTTTAGGATGGTGTTGAGAAGTATACTTCCTCCAAAGCGAGACTGCTATGTAGAGGTTGAGCTTCTCTTCCCCGAAAGTTTTTCATGGTGTCGAAATGTGTTTTGTCCATATCCGCGAGACTGCGTGACTATTGGACATTCCATTCGACTGAGCCCGGAGTTAAGGGGACCTGAAGTTAATGCGAGACTGCAACGATCAGATCACTCTCTTAGCTCCACTTTGTTAAGCCTTTTAGATAGAAATCGAGCCTCACGTCTCATGCGATGTGTCTATATGATTGTCATCTATTTTCGGTGAAAGTAAGTTGTCTAAATTTTTGCAATTTACTTACTTTATTGTAATTTTTGTCGGCCCATGACATTAGGTTTCGTCATTAGTTTTGTTTTATATGCAATGGGGAAAACCGACGTGCAATTCATTTCCACTCCCAAAAAAGAGCTCAAGATGTGGTTGGACCAGCTAGATCAAGATGGCCAGAGATATGTGAAAGCTAGGATCCCCCGACTTCTCCCATTGTTAGAGATCAACATCCACTCTGATGTGATACAAGCGCTCCCTCATTTCTGGTGTCCACAAACTTCCACCTTCATATTTGGTGAGTTCGAGCTGACTCCAACACTTGAAGAATATAATGTTGCCATTGGAATGCCCTTGGAAAAGGAACTCGTTAGAACACCTATCAGCATAGATTCTATTTCTGAATTATCACAGTTTTTAGAAATTGAAACCGAAAGAGTAAGGAATGTTGTCAAAGCCAATTGTTTTGCATGCCCTTTTTCATTTTTGGAAGAGTGTTTTGCAAATCAACCAATGATTTCAAAAGCTAGGATCTTCATATTAGCATTTTTCGGACTAATTCTTTTTCCTTATCGAAGAAATGCTATTAATCCTTCAATTTCATATGTGGTTAATCGTGTTTGCAATGGTTTAAATTATGTTAATATGGTTTTAGCTTAAACATTTTTGTCTTTAAACCATTTCAAACAAAATGAAGAAAAGACCATGCGTGCCCTCCCTGAACTTTTGCAAATATGGTTTTTCTCACATAAAAGGTTTTGGGCACCTTATGAAACAACTTAAGATTGATGATTTAAGGCATCCCATACAAAAATTTGCGATCTTGGAACGTTTTTCTCCGAATAAACAATATGCCTGTTAGGTTAATTTTTTGAGAAATCCTAGGCCCAAGGCATTCCTATGGCATACTAAAAGGCTTCATGTTGAGGAGGCCCGTTTCTCTCACAAGTATGATGGGCCAATTCCGTTGTTGGGCCTTTCTGGTGCTACCTCCTATTACCCATATCGGGTGGCCCGTCAGTACAGAGCTCTTCAAGAAGTTCCTCCACTCCTCAAGACAGAGTTATTCCAAGTCTGTTTTGTTCGTACGGACTATGATTATTTCAACGAGGTCCAGATGATCATTGCTGCATGGAACGAATGCCATCTAGAAAAGATTCTGGTGCCCAAGAGACTGAAAGGCAAGGAAGAAATCCACCATGCGTCGACATTCTACATCCAACAGCATCGGATTCCCGATGCCTTACGCCCGGTGGTCCCTGATGTGACTGAGAAGCCTACTCAACGAGCACAAATTGAGCATCTTAAGCGGAAAGTGGAAATGCTTGAAGTTGAAAATAAGAAGCTTCGAAAGACGTTGGGATCCCGAAAGCATATAAAATGAAATGTTTTGAATTTTTAGTTCAATGTTTAGGGAGTTGAATTTCAATTTTTAGTTCATTGTTAGGAAGTTTGACTTCATATTTCAAGTGAATTTTGAATAAAATCAAGCGATTAGACCATTTGTCATGGGCCATTTTCCTATCTTGTCACTAGTTCTTACATTATCTTTTTTCCTTAGGTGGCAACGGATCCTCCACGTTCACCCATTATTATGCGATTAAGAGCTAGAATGGCCGACCAATCAGAAATGCGTGATCGTATGTCCGCTGTGGAAACTCAACTCCAACAAGTGCTCGCCTCTCTACAGCTTGTGACGGATCAACTCCAATTCCTCCAAGTAAATCCTACAACTGCACCCGCTCTTCCTCAAATAACTATCCCGAAGCAAACAAACAAGGTTGACGATGACATGCCCGAGTTGGACGATGATTCGATCATTGTTAGAAAGACCAAGCTCGACAGCATTCCAAAGACTGATCATGATGAACGCTTCACAAAGCTGGAGGAAAAATTGAAACAACTGCAAGAGTCGCAGAATTCACTCCCGTTCGACCTGTCGGTGTATGAGAAGGTCAACATGCCAAAGAAATTCAAGATGCCGGATTTTGAGAAGTACGATGGTACTTCCTGCCCAAAAGCTCATTTGCAGATGTATCACGTGCGTATGGCCCAATATGTCAAGAACGAGCCTCTCATGATCCAATCGTTCCATGCGAGTTTGACTGGACCTGCACTTAACTGGTATGTCATGAAAAATGTGAACCTTCTCGACACCTAGAGTGAAGTGACCGACGCATTTCTCAAGCAATACAAGTTCAATATGGATATTGCACCTTCCCGAGAGGATATTGAGAGGATGGAGAAAAAGAGGAACGAGTCATTCAAAGAGTATGTCGTGAGATGGCGAAACCTGGCAGCTCAAATCACTCCCGAGCCTACTGATAAGGAGTTGATGAAGTTGTTTGTCAAAACCCTCCCGTCTGAGTTCCGTAACCCGATGGCCAGCACGTATGTGGAAAACTTCAATCAGCTTATTCCCGTGGGAGACCAACTCGAAGTAGGGATAAGGGAAGGATGGTTTACTGAACCATCCAGTAAAAGATTCACTGCCAAGAAGGAGAAGGGAGCGGCTGTAGATGTGAATGTGGCTTATAGCGAAGAAAATGTCAAGCGTGCCCCAGCTATCCAAATGAATCCGAGACAACCTCAAACTGCTGGCCGTCAACCATTTAATAGGAGACAATTATCTCCTCTCCCTGGGTCTCCATCCCAAGTGTTGACGATCCTCCGAAAGAAAGGTTTGCTTACTAGTGAACCAAAGCGTCCTAACCGTGAAAGCAATCACAGCTACGACCCGACAAAGAAATGTGACTACCATAGTGGGGAACTGGGGCATTCAACTGACGAGTGTTTCACCCTCAAGCACAAGATCCAAAACCTCTTAGACACAAAAATCTTTTCGTTTCAAACTGCTCAGCCGAATGTCCAAAAGAATCCACTACCTGAGCATGAGGGTATGGTGAATGTTATCCTGGAACCTGAATTCGGTCGAATCAAGGACTCGAAGGTGCACGTGGCAGATGCTTACAGCGGACTAGTAAGAGCTAAATATTATCCAGCTCAAGAAAATGTCCCCCTATCGCTGATGAAGGAAAGAATTGCCCAAATGGTGGATGACGGCATTATCGTATATGCTGACCGTAACTGCGTAGTTTCCACTATTTCACACATCATCATCGATTGGGAGGAGGAGCAGGCTGCGCTCAATACTGATAAGGAAGAAGTTGATCCTTCGCTTGCGGATATGCCTCCGCTAGAAGATGCATCTGATGAGGAGATTGTGATTGAGATACCTCAACCGTATGAGTATGTCAACAACCAAGCAGTGCCTTGGTCTTATGACTTAGATGTCGACCTTGTTACAAGGTCTGGTTGAACCTATGGTCAAGCTAGTGCTCAAACTGCGAAGCCAGTCACCGATGAAGAGGCTAAGGAATTTCTGGCTGTGATTAAAGCAAGTGAGTATAACGTGGTCGATCAATTGCGAAAGATGCCTGCTCAGATCTCTTTGCTCGAGCTTCTCCAAACATCCTTTGTCCATCAAAAGTCACTAATGAAGGTGTTGAGTGAAATTCATGTGCCAGAGACAGTTGAGGCGGACAAGTTGGAAGAATTTGTGGGATCAGTCATTCTTAAGGATTTGATTACCTTTTCTGATGAAGAATTCCCTCTCGAAGGCCGGGGACATAACAAAGCACTCTACATATCCGTTAAACACAAGTCTTCTCATGTGTCTCGAGTGCTCCTTGATAATGGGTCCGCTCTGAACATATGTCCATTAGCCACTCTGCACCGCCTCAAGGTAGATCAGTCAAGAATACATGCTGCAATGACCTCAGTACGAGCTTTTGATGGCACAAAGAAAGAGGTACTCAGAGAAATCCATCTTGATGTACAGATAGGGCCAGTCGTCTTCAACATTCCCTTCCAAGTGTTGGACATCCCTACCGCATTTAATTTCCTGTTGGGTCGTCCATGGATACACACTGCTGGAGCAGTACCCTCAAGTCTACATCAAGCTGTGAAATTTGTGATCAAAATGAAGTCGGTTACCGTATATGGTGAGGAAGACCACCGGATCTATCATGAGACGGCTATCCCCTATGTAGAGCCGGATTCTGAGCTCGAATCAAGTTACCACTCATTTGAGTTGGTATCCACCATACATGCTTCTCGAGGTTCATCACCGCTCATTCCTGAAGTTTCAGATGCTGCCCTCATGGTAGGAAGAGTAATGGTCGGAAATGGTTTCTTTCCCGGCAATAGTCTCGGAAGGAATGGTGAAGGCATTCGAAGCCCCATTGAAGCCCCTCAGAGGTCCCGTACTGCTGGTTTAAGGTACCATGGAAAAGGTAGAGGAAGTTCAAGAGGACAAATATAGGGAAGGCAGAACTGGCCACTTGGTCAAGGGCGATGGAGGCAAAACCTGCTACCCCCGAGCATTCATGAGACATTCCCTGGTCCTCCCATAATGATGCAGGATGAAGCAGATACCCTAGGATAGCCTAGTGGCAAATTTGATTACCTGGTGAAATATTCGGCCCCTCCTAGCTACTGCATTGATCCTCGTGAGATAGTCCCAGATGGATGGGATGGCATGGATAATCTGACACCCTCGGAGACAGAAAAGTCTGGAGATGCATTGGAAGGAATCACTAGTCTCTTCGATGACGTCTTCATAGGGACAATTGATGAAGGACCTCTGGAAGAGATGGGCTCTGGCCCGCGAGAGTAACTCATTTACTGCTTTCTCACATTCCCCTGCGCGGGAATTTTTATCGCTTTCTAGGGCTTGTTTTCGATTTCTTCTTTTTCGCTTTCTTTTTAGGGCTTGAAAATTGCATTTCCATTCAATAAATGTAATTGATTGATGAATATCAATAAAATTACAAGTTTTATTTTGAAGGCATGATGAGGTACACCAAACTAGCCCGGTGATGATATCTAACCGATAAAAAAAAAGAAATCCAAGGAGAATTTTGAGGCCTGGGCTTCATCATGCTTTCTCGTGTCAAAATATTTCAAAAAATGTTTTTGCCAAAATTCTTTTCAAAAGAAATAATAATTTAGATTAATTTGTTTGTTTTTCTAATTTATTCACT
The DNA here is from genome assembly GCA_007663325.1 of Eucalyptus pauciflora. Classification (NCBI taxonomy): domain Eukaryota; kingdom Viridiplantae; phylum Streptophyta; class Magnoliopsida; order Myrtales; family Myrtaceae; genus Eucalyptus; species Eucalyptus pauciflora. The sequence continues at coordinate 5,417,086 of VMYD01000359.1, forward strand.
TCATGTTTCAGGAACAGTTTTGTGGCATACAAAGGCATGGAAACGGTCCGATCCAATGCAACAAATGATGATATGGATAATCTCAAGGATTTGATTTAAGATTCCACTGAGGTGCAGTGAAACTGGGAACAACATGAAAGAGCCAAGGCTCTCACATCCGAGCAGACTGTCACTATTAATTTAAGTGACGCCGAAGAAGCTAAAGAAGTTAAAATTGGGGCAAATCTCCCTAAAGATGAAGCCGAGCACCTAATTCAACTACTGAAGGAATATCAGGATATCTTTGCATGGACTTATGTTGACATGTCTGGTTTAGACCCATCGATTGTTGAGCATTGCTTGCCTACTAATCCGGACGTGCCACCTAAGAAGCAAAGACTTCGGAGAACTAAGCCCGAGTTCTCGAAGAAGATAGAGGAGGAGGTGATGAAGCTTCTAAAGGTGGGATTCATTGAAGTCTCACAATACCCTGAATGGGTGGCTAACATTGTGCCGGTAATGAAGAAGGATGGTCGAGTTCGAGTTTGTGTCGACTATCGAGATTTGAACAAGGGAAGCCCAAAAGACGTTTTCCCGCTCCCTCACATTGATGTCCTCGTGGATAGTACCGCCGGATTCGAACTATTCTCCTTTATGGATGGGTTTTCCGGGTACAATCATATAAGGATGAAAGAGGAAGACAATGAGAAGACTGCATTTATCACCCCGTGGGGGACCTTTCATTACAAGGTCATGCCCTTCGGACTCAAGAACGCAGGGGCAACTTACTAGCGAGCCATGGTAACACTATTCCATGATATGATGCATCAGGAGATTGAACTCTATGTTGATGATATGATTGCAAAGACCCAGCCTGGAGGAAGTCATATGGAAACCCTGAAGAAGTTGTTTGATCGACTTCGCGAATTCAAGCTTCGGCTAAATCCTGCTAAATGCGTATTTGGGGCAACATCTGGTAATTTACTTGGATTTATGGTAAGCAATAAGGGGATTGAGATCGACCCATCTAAGGTTAAGGCCATATGTGAGCTACAACCTCCATCAACGGTGAAAGAAGTTCGGAGTCTTTTGGGAAGGCTGAATTACATAACCCGATTCATTTCTCAACTATCTGAAACAGCAAAACCATTCTTCAAACTCTTAAAGAAGAATGCACAAATCAACTGGGATGACGAGTGTCGAGAGGCGTTCGACAAGTTGAAGCAATACTTGATGAATCCACCAGTTCTTGTCCCACCATCACCGGGGCATCCTTTGATTCTCTACCTCACCATCCATAGTGAATCATTGGGTGCAATGTTGGCTCAAGAAAGTCCTGTTGATAAAAAAGAACGAGCCATCTACTATCTGAGTAAGAAGTTCACTATATCAGAGTTGAAGTATTCTTATGTTGAGAAGATTTGTGCCGCGTTGGTATAGGTACTGCATAGATTACGACAATACACATTGCATTACCAGACATTTCTCGTGACAGAAAACGACCTCGTTAAGTACTTACTTAATCAACCAGCTTTTGTGGGTAAGTTGGCCAAATGGCAAATTTTGATTTCCGAATTTGATGTGCAATTCATGCCATAAAAGTCGGTCAAGGGTCGAGCGATCGCTGATCTATTGGCTGAGAATTCAGACGTCTCTAACAACGATGACAATTTCCTTGATGACCGTGTCTTGAGTGTAAATGAGGATTCATGGAAGATGTTTTTCGATGGAGCCGTTAACTTGTCTGGCTCTGGTACTGGGGCAGTTCTGATATCCCTAGATGGACAGCACTATCCGGTAGCTGCAAAATTGACATTCCCATGCACCAACAATGTGGCCGAGTATGAAGCTTGCATCCTCGGACTTCAATCCGCAATCGAGATGGGTGTGGCCAAGTTAATGGTATTCGGAGATTCAACACTAATCATATTACAGACTGTAGGTGAGTGGAAGACTAAGGATGCCAAATTGCTCCCATACCACCGGTATCTAGAAAGTCTCGTGAAGTAATTCAAAGAAATTTCATTTGAATACCTACCGAGGTCTCATAATCAATTTGCAGATGCACTTGCAACATTGTCTTCTATGCTGAAAGTCACTGATGGGTTAGAGGTCAAGCCACTAAAAATAGAGGTTTTGTCGAAACCAGCTTATTGTATGATTGTGGCTGAAGAACCTGACGGAAAATCATGGTATTACGATATCATGAATTACATTAAAAAACAGGAATTTCCCGAGGGAAGCACTCAGGCTGATAGGAAGTACATCACGAAGATGGCTTCGAATTTTTTCGTCAGTGGTGAGAATTTGTATAAGAGATCTTATGATTCGGTTTTGTTGCGATGTATAGATGCAGCTGAGGCCACTCAAATCATGCAAGAAGTGCACGAAGGAGTATGTGGCCCTCATATGAACGGACACATGTTAGCCAAAAAGATAATGAGATTAGGCTACTATTGGCTCACATTGGAAGGTGATTGCATCCAGCATGTTCGGAGTTGTCACCGCTGCCAGATCCATGGAAATAAGATAAATGTTCCTCCAACTGAGCTGCATCAGCTTTCCGAGCCATGGCCTTTCTCAATGTGGGGTATCGATGTGATTGGCCCGATCAACCCTAAAGCTTCAAATGGGCATCGATTCATCTTGGTGGCGATAGACTATTTCTCCAAATGGATCGAAGCTACATCCTTTGCAAATGTCACTGCTCGCAATGTTGTGAAATTCGTTAAACGTGACATAATTGCTCGATATGGCGTCCCTGAAGCGATCATCACTGATAACGGGACAAATTTGAACAACAAACTTGTTGATGGGTTGTTCAGCAAGTTCAAGATTAAACATCTAAATTCGTCTCCTTACCGTCCTCAAATGAACAGGGTTGTTGAAGCAGCCAATAAGAACATTAAGAAGATCTTGGCTAAGACAGCCGAGAATTATCGAGATTGGCATGATAGGTTGCCCTTTGCATTGATGGCATACCGAACATCGATCCGCACTTCTACCAGGGCAACCCCTTTTGCTCTGGTGTATGGTATGGAGGCAGTTCTGCCTGTCGAAGTAGAGATTCCTTCTCTGAGAGTTTTATCCCAAATGGAGTTGTCTGAGGCTGAATGGTCGCAGCAAAGATTAGAACAGTTGAATTTGATCGATGGAAGAAGACTGAAGGCTCTCTGCCATGGCCAAACATATCAGCAGAGAGTAGCTAGATCTTTCAACCACAAGGTGCGGCCGAGACATTTTGAAGTAGATGATCTTGTTCTAAGAAAGCTATTACCAATATTTCCAGATCCTGGAGGCAAGTTTGCTCCAAATTACAGTGGCCCTTATGTGGTGAAGAAAGTGCTTCGTGGAGGTGCCTTGATCCTGGCAGAAATGGATGGTCGTGAGTTTTCCAATCCAGTTAATTCCGATGCTATCAAGAAGTATTACCCGTGATAGAACTTGACATGTCATGTTTTGAATTGCAAGCATTTCTATGTTGAATAAATTGCTTCAATTATTTGAATTTGTTGCAAAACTTGCATTTTTTATTCCATGATGAATTGTGTAAGATAGATTGGATGTGTCAAATGTGATACTTTGGAATGATGAAAGGCAGCCTTACTCCATACATTGTCCCATACACTAATCTTCAGTGAGTTGTATGAAAATTTCCATGCCTGCAAGGAAAAATGTGATCTCGCAAAGGGTACGGTAACCAAAGTGATGAGAGGCAGTTCTTTCATCTACCCAAAACACTACAGGTACACCAATTATTTAGCCCTTTGAACCCATACACGTGAAGAGTTTTTAAATCATCCTTGTCAAGAATCATCCCACATTGGACAAAATTTTAGATGAGTGATAGGAATTTTCTTACTCATACTTGCATCAATCTTCGAGTATTGCTTTCACATTGTAACTCGTATGATAATTTAAAGTGCCCTAGGATGATGAAGAGCAGTCATTTCTCTATCCTATACACTTTTATCAATTGCTTAGCCCACTTGAGCTTATAAATTCATTTCATATTAAACACAGTTGGTGATCATCCCCCATGCTAGGGCAAGACAAAAAAAAATTCGAGTAGCATGAACTAGAATGCTGACCAAATGGAGCTTCTGTTAAAAGAAAATAAGTGCTAAAAAATGGGGCATGAAAAAGCAGTGTGCCTGGTAAAAGCAAGGCCGATGCCCATGAAAAGAAGTAAATGTATAAGAACTAAGGGGCATGAAAAAGCAGTGTGCCCGGTAAAAGCAAGGCCAATGCCCAGAAAAAAAAGAAGAAAAAATCAAACTTTTAATATGATGAGTCGTATCCCCAAAAGGCAGTACTAAACTCAAATGCTGTTGCAATCAATGGAGATTTGATGAAGAAAAAATCTTCGATAGTGGAAAGGAAAATGTTGGAAATGTCAAGATGATCACCAACTTTAATCCATTAAACACTTTTTTGAGCCTAATGATTCATTCATTTCTCCACCCATGAACCAAACCTACGTTACGTCCTTTGCAAAGTCTCTTCAGATCAGGGCGCTTGAATTAACGTAAGAGTTCGTATGCTTGAAAGCATCGCTTGAAGAAGTGCGAATAAGACGATTTCTGCCTCATTTCGCATGTTTCTTGACTTGTAAACCCAAAAATGATCGCAGAATATCATTCATTTTTTCAATAGCCTCGACTCAAAGAGTCTCCTTTGCTAAGCCGTTGACCAAGCTCACATTACGGTCCCTGTTAAAGACCTCTCAGATTGGTAAGGTCGTACCACTTGCGAGATTGCTTAGACCCTTGCTTGACATGATGATGGTGAGATAGAGTGATTGTCAAGATCCTACATCAAAGGCCAGGATAAAATAGCCATTTTAAAAGAAGATGAGTGAAAAGTCCTTTCAGACTGAAGGATCCATCTTGACACATCCATGATGCTCATGCGTTCAGATTGGAATCATCATTCGAAATCATTCCTATTGAAATTAAGATGATGCGTGGTTGATAGAAATTATTACGCATGAACCTTGCTTGAATTAATGCATGTTTGTGATTGCAAATGCATGTTGTTTCTCCTACGATCATGTTTTGCAGGAGACATGTCCCCAAGAAGTAGAGATGTCACCAGGTAAGTATATCTCTATACCCCAAATACCTGTCGTTGCACAAGTATTCCCCTTTTGAATACATCGACACTCGATTGAGTTGTCCCTAAAGATTTTTCTTTAAGTTGCAACGCCGGGCGACCGAAGAATGGTTCGGGTCCTAGCCAAGCAAAATCTCCATTTAGGCGACCGTAGAATGGTACGGGTCCTGGAAAAGCAATTTCCCCATTCAGGCGACCGAAGAATGGTTCGAGTCCTGAAAAAAATCAATTTTCAGTCAAGGCGACCGTAGAATGGTACGAGTCCTTGACAACACCTATTCCTTATTCAGGCGACCGTAGAATGGTACGGGTCCTGGAAAATGAATCCCCGTTTAGGCGACCGTAGAATGGTACGGGTCATAGACAAAACATTTCTGCCGTACTGCGCGACCGTAGAATGGTACGAGTCCTAGGAAAGCAGTTCCTTACAAAACTTTTCTGCCGTATTGGGCGACCGTAGAATGGTACGGGTCCTGAGAAAGCAACCCCTTCCTGCCGTATTGGGCGACCGTAGAATGGTACGAGTCCTGAGAAAGCAGCTCCTTTATGCCATACTAGATGACCGTAGAATGGTACGGGTCCTGGGAAAGCAGTATTGTCACAAAGTCGTGTTACTATTCTAGGCGACCGTAGAATGGTAGCGGTCCTAGACAGGTAATATCCACTACCTCGTATTACTATCCTCCTCGAAGGTAAGTTATCCCAGGTAGGTTCATCTATCATTTGCATTAGTATTTCCATGCATCATATAATTTGCATTAAAAAAAATGGAATTCATGTTCCAACAAAAAAATCATTCATTGCATGGGCATGACCAAAATTTAGGTCTCAATTTGTCTTTAAAGGCAACCTCTGCGAGCTCACCTTCATAGAGGGGCAACTGTTGACACCTAAAATTTTGAGATTTGATTTTGCTAAATTAAAAAAATAAAAAAAAACAATCACATGGCATATAGGTTTAGGAAAAATTTATTTTTGTTATATTCTGTTAAGATTTCTCACATATTTAGGTAATATACACTAGGAGATGCACTTTTGCACAAAAGAGGGATTTTCTTGATGGAATATGCAAAAAATATTTCAGCGATATATTTAGGGGTACTGTGTTCAAGCAAAATTAGAAATGAAATATACCCCGAAGATACAATTTTTTTGGCTTATAAAATGGGTCTCGTACAATCAATTGAAGAGGAGGGAGACTTTTTGGTTATTTTTGGGAATCAAAAGGAAAAGGAAATCAAAAAGTGAAAGAGGGGAGAGGGAGGCCGTCCGTGCGTGAAGAAGAAGCAAGAAGTACAAGAAAAAGTAAAAAGCAGCAGCAGGGAGAGAAAAAAAAAACAAAGGAAAAGAAAAGTGAAAGTGAAAAGTGAAAAGGGGACCACTGTTCATCTTCTCCAAGGGGAAGGTGTTCTTTTTGCTGAAATTTGGCTCCACCGAGCCCGCTTCGCCCGCCGCCGCACCTCCGCTCCTCCCACCGCCGCTGCAGCCCGCTTCGCCCGTCCGATGCCTGGAGCCGCCGTCCCTCCGCCCGTCCGACGCCTGGAGCCGCTGTGCCTCCCCTCGTCCGACGCCTGAAGCCAGCCGCGCCGGAGCCCCAATCGCATCGCCCCGAGCGACGCCCAGCTCTGCCTCGCGCCGCTCCGCCTCAGCCATCGCACAGACCTTCCGCCCCGCGCCGAACACCGCCGTGCCGCCCCGAGCTGCCTTCGGCGCATCTCCGCCCGAGCCGCGCCATCACGCCTCCGCCTGCTGCCTCCGAGTGACCGGCCCGACGCCTTAACCGCGAAGCCAGCAGCCGCACCCCACGACGAACCAAGCGCCGGTCTGCTCTGCCGCCGGTCCATCCGCTGCCGTCAGCCGCCCTCGCTGGAGAATCCCTCGCCGGATTCACAAATTTGGTTGCCCTCCATATTTTCCTTAGGTAGTTTTTTGTTTTTTTTTTTTATGTTATTTTACTTTACTTTTAGTTAATTTTATCATAAGTGTTTAAAGTGAATTTTGTGAGGTGAGTTTTAGTTATAATTGTTATAGGCATTATCCATAGGAATTGTCCCTAAAGTTATTGTAATTATTTAATTTGATCCGTAAGACGTCGGGTCATTTTTTTAATTATGATAATTTTTGGGGTTTTGTTTGCGATATATTAATTGTTGAATTAATTTAATTATTAATTTGATCTATAAGACTTCGGATCAGATTTTTAATTATTTTGATTTCTTGTCTGATGTTCAAGGTTAAAAATAGTCGTTAATTTAACCCGTGAAATAATGTTCAAGGTTAAAAATAGTCGTTAATTTAACCCGTGAAATAACGGGTTAATTTTTCGACTATTTTAGTCCTTTATTTGTTGAATATTTTGCTTGTTTAGATTTAAGCTTTAGTTGATAATTGCTTGCTTTAGAAAATCACTACGAAAAAATCAAAAAAATATTCGAATTAGGTTTCAATTTGGTTTTAGAATATTTCTTGTTAGTTTGCATATCTAGAATATAGATTTTATTTTAGATTTTTTTTTTTAAAAAAAAAAAACAAAATGCATCATTATTTTTTTTATTTAAGTTGCATGTTTAATTACGTCACATTGTTAAAAATAAAAAATATCATGCATATGTCATGTAAAATTAGGGCATGCTCCGCACGTCATTGCATATTAAATAGATTGCATGTTAGGTTGAGATAATGTCTTAATTTAAATTAGGATTTGATATGACCTAATCATTATTTTAAATTAGATAGAATTTTAATCTAGCTAGATCATTTTTTGTATTTGAATTTCATGAAAGAAAATACAAAATTTGTCTTTGCATAAGTTAATTTCAATTTTTAGGATAGATTGCATTTTTAAAAATAGAAACATCAAATGCACATCATTTAGTTTTCATTAAGTTCATTTAATTAGAACTTTTTTTGTCTTTAGACTAAGTCATTCAATAAATGTCACGTGACATATAGCTCGCATATTAAGTTGTATGAGGCATATCATTTTAGTTTAAATAATTTTGTATGTCATTGCATCGCATTGCATGTTATTATAATTAGATCATTTAGATTGCATTTAATTATTGCATTTCTTCATGTCATATAGTTTAGGTCATGTCGTCATGTCATATTAGGTTATTAGCATGCATCGCATGATTTTCATTAAAAAAAAAAGTGAAAACAAAAAAATTGAAATTGCGTTTTAATTAGAAATCATATCTAGGTTTGTCTATATGATTTTTGATCTAACAACGCGGATGCTTTCGTTGCTTTAAGGTATGTCCTGCATTATTTTATTCGTTTTCTCGGGTGTTAAATTGGTGGTTTGTGCACTCGCATGATCGCCTCACACGTTAGGAAAATGAATTAAAATCAAATCAAGCTGCCTGCAAAGCATTTTTTTTTTAAAATTAAAAAGAAATGGTACCGAAAGGGCACTACGATAGTTTAGTGTAACCAAATCCCCGTACCCTTAGTCTCTGGTTCGTAGGAGTAAGATAATCATCCCGTTATTTTACTTAGGTGTCTAATCAACCTACCCCAAATTGATTAGTGGCGACTCCTAGATAATAATCTTTTGCATGTTAAAACCCTAAGTCGCGATTTGGTATGGGCTTGGGAGAGCCCGAGCTAAGCTTAAAGGCTTAATAGTCCAGCAACCTAGTTTTATGTGACAAACCCGAAAAATTGAGTCGCAACAGCTAATAATTTGGAACTTGTGGACATGGCGTTTTCATTGATTTACAGTCTACCATGTTGAATTTTTTTAGCACACTTTTAAAAATTTCTTTTGACTTAGCCACAACTTGTCATTCTTACACTCCCTTTTTATCTACATTCCCAAGATGAAATTTTCTTGACTTAGATACTTCATCTCAAAATGTTTTCCAACAACCCTTTCACAATTCTGATCATTCTCAAACTATTATCAAATAGTAGCATATTACCAACATATAAGGTTAAAATAACAAAACCATTCTTTAATCTTCTTTACATAGACACAATGATTAGTATGACAATGAACAAAGGCAAACTTCAAACATATGAATCAAACTTACAATACCACATTCTTAAAGAGATTGCTTCAGGTCAGTTCTTCAGTTTGCAAACAAAATCTTCTTTTCCTTTGACCACAAACATTCTGGTTGGTTCATGTAAATATTCTACTCCAAGTCACCGTGGAGGAATGATGTCTTCATATCAAATTATTCTACCTCTAGATTGTATGCAGTTACTACAATAAGACAGGTCTTATTGAATTCAATTCAGCAACTAGGGCAAAAGATCTCACCCCAATCGACTCCTTTTATCTACCATATCCTTTTGCAATCAAACAAGCTTTATATCATTATGTCTCTCCATATGCATATATCTTTTTCTTGAACAACCACTTGCAACTAATTGTCTTTTGATCTACGGATAATTTTACCAAACTTCACGTTCCGTTTTTATTTAATGAATCCATCTCATCTTTCATTGCTTTCTCCTACTGCTTGAGAAACTTCTTGCTTCCTTGACAATACTTGGATCAGAAGTTGTAATAATCATAACGCAATTTTCATTACTAGTAAACAAGTTATATCGCTTGGGTGGTCTTCTCAATCATTTGGACCTTTTTAAGACCAGTTCAAGTGATGCTTCAACTTCAAACTTAGTTTTAGAATCTGATATGCCATCCACCTCATTAGGCTCGTCAGCTTCATAATTTGAATTTTCCATTTCAGCTTGTATAACCTTTGTCTCTTCCTTTAAATCAACATCTAATTCAATCGTTTGCGATTTTTTAGGAACTTGTGGGACAATTTGATTTGTCATAGATTCTCTTAACACCAAATCCCTTATGTAGATGATACCTTTAGTATCTAAATCCCATTGACACCATCTTTGTACCCAACGAATATGCACTTCTCTGACTTATTTCAAGCTTGTTCCTCTTTTCCTTTGGCGCGTGCACATATGCTCCAAACACACTAAAATGGGATATATCTAACTTCTTCCCAAACAGTGTCTCAAACAGTGTCTAAACCTTTAAAGCTAATATAGGAGACTGGTTCTTTATATAACACACAATAGCCATTGCTTTTGCCCAATATTTAGTTGCTAGGCTTGCACCATTTAGCATACTTCTTGCCTTCCCATGAGAAACCAATTATGCCTCTTTGCCACCACATTTTGCTGAGGTGAAAAATGTGTTGTTGTATGCCTTGCAATGCCACCGGTCACATAGAATTGATCAAATTTCACTAAACAGAATTTTCCTCTATTGTCAATCCACAAAACTTTGATTTTCCTATCAATCTAATTTTCCATCAAAGTATTGAACCGGCGAAACTTTTCAAACACATCATCTTTCATCTACAAGAAATATATCCACGCATATCTAGAATAATCATCAATAAAGGAAACATAATATCTTGATTTTCCAAATGACGTTATAGGTGTAGGATAAAAAACATCACTATGGATTAGATACATAATCAATTTAGCTCTCTCTCATATGGATTCAAAAAATACCTGATTCTGTTTCTATTGTAGATAATGTTTACAAAATCCGAAATCCATAGAATAGCTTATATTCCATCCACCATCTTCTTTGAAGTAAGGGTCATCAGCTCTTATCACCAATGTTTCCCAATCTCCAATGCCATAGCATCAAAAGATCTTCTTCCACTTGCTCAAAAATATAACCCTCAACACTAATTATTGTGCTTCACAATAACTTTTATATTCTTCCATATCATTTGCCTCTAGCAAACACCATAAATTTATGTGTTAGCTTACATGAATACTTGTTGTTGGTATAACTAATATCGGCATTTGCAATAGTTCCCACATAAATCAAATTCCTCTTTAGACTAGGAATATGTATCATATCTGAAAGATTCTTGATTGTCTCATTCTTCATTTTCAATTTCACATTTTCGCAACCAACAATATCAAGTGCCATGTCATCTCTCATTCACATTGTACCTCCCTAATATGACTCATAACAAAAAAAAAAAAAACTTTTTGAGGTGTTATGTTGAAAGATGCTCCAATATCAATTATCCGTTGTGGTCATCTTGTAATGAATTGCAAATGAGATACTTGCCTCCCATGTTGTTGTTGTCATCCCTCTTTGTGCTGGAGGATGATGCATCATCACGCTTCTCTAGACCCATACTTTTGCTTCTACAATCAATCTTCAAGTGTTCAGGCTATTTGCACTTCCAACACTTTATTTTCGATCCATCTCAGCTTTTAGATCTTCCTATGAACTTATTCTTGCCACCAAATTTGGATTTGAATCACTCACTATTCATTCTTCTTACGAAAAGAGTCTCATGTGTTGCACTGTTAGAACCCGTTGTCCTCATCTCCTCAAACAATTGAGTGGCTACGGCACCACAAACAAATAACGCACTAATGCCAATGCCAATCGAAACAAGTTTATGTTCCCATGAACTCAATAGTGAACATAGCAAAATACATGTTTTATCTTCCTCATCCAAATCGATATCATTGATGCAAGTTGCCCACAAATAGTATCAAACTCATTTAAGTGCATAAAAAAAAAAAAAAAGAATCACCTTCACTCATCTAAAGGTTTTGGTCACTTACATAGAAACAACCTATTCAAGAGTGACTTGCTCTGATAAAGGTTTTCTAATTTTGTCTAGAGATCCTTCAACATCTTACCAGAGGTCACATTCACCAAGATGTTATGGCTTCACACCCTTCGATCATTGCTATTATACTCCTTCAATTAAGTTGATGCGGACACCTTCATCTTTCCCAAGGCACTCTCCTCATGTTTATCATATTCAATCACATGCTACAAATTTTTGTGCATGAGCAAAGTCTCAATCTTCAATTTCCATAACTCAGAGCCCTTTCTTCCAAACTTCTCTACTTCGATATGTGATCAACCAATCGACGACATCTTCCCAAGATTCAATTTTTTCAAATCTCTCTTCACCAAGAAATCCTAACCTCAAATGTTGCTCTGATACCAGATGTTAGGATTCGGCGTACAATCATAAGAAAATAGAGAATTAAAGTAAGAAAGAAAATTGGAAACACAAGATTTTATCTTGGTTTATCCTTACACTGGGCTATATCTAGTAGAAGATTATAATATAATTAGCACCTTACACTTCTTTATTACTTCATTCTATTACAAGAGACAAAGATTGTTTATACACGGTATCTATTCATAGGCCGAAGTCTAAACTATCAAAAAAATGTGAGCTCAAACTATAAGAACTCTTTAATGGCCCAGGGGCACTACTCTTGCAACCCTTGCCGAGGCAACCCCCAAATTACCTATGTTTACCCATCGATGGAAAGTAAGAATCACACCTCAACATTGAGGAGCCCCGTAAGCTAGTGAAGATTCAGGAGTCGAACTCATCGGATAGCAACGGTGCTTGTCCATTGCCATCGCAACTGATGGTGGTGGCTCATTTGATGGGATTGAGAGCCTGCATATTTAGTTTTTATATTATTTTAAATTTTTATCTTTTTATCATTTTCGTCTTTTTTCTTTTTGTCTTCTTATAGTTTTATCTTTTTCTTCTTTTGTCTTTATAAATCTTCAATTTTTTTCGAATGTGGCTCTTGGTGGTCACCACCTGTCTTATAAAAATAAGGGATAAATGCATTAGAAGTCCTAAAACTTATCATGAAAATGCAATTGAGTCCTAAAACTTTCAAAAAGTGCAATTAAGTCCTAAAACTTATCAAGAAAGTTCAATCAAGTCCTAAAACTTTCAAAATGTTCAATAAAGTCCTAAAACTTGTCTTGAAAGTGCAATTGATGCCTAAAACTTTCAAAAAGTGCAATAAATAGAAGGACCTAAATTGAACCACTTTAATAAGTTTTAGGACTTGATTGTATTTTTTGAAAGTTTTAGGACTTAATTGCACTTTGTGACAAGTTTTAGGACTTAGACTTCTAATGCACTTATCCCTAAAAACAATAAGGAAGTCACATCAAAATAATTCATGTGTAAATTAAGTGGAGTTAGGGAAATTATTTTTTATTTTAGTCCGTAACAAAGAGATTTGATTATATCAATTTGATAAGTTCGAGAATGTGATTGCATTTTTTGAAAATTTTAGAATTAAATTAACTTCTACAACAAATCTTAAGATTTCTAGCACACTTATCTCAAAGTAAAAAGAATAGAAGAAAAAAAAATGGAAAGTTGAACATGAATCTCAAGGAAGATGGGCATGGAGCCTGTTGAAAGGGGCGGTGGCAGTGCCCCAATTTGGTCGGCAACTCTTGCTCAATTTTCGTTCGGTTAAAGTTCGTGGATTTTTTACATGAAAATGGCATGATAAATTCTTATTGAATAACTTTTCTACATCTAGAATATTTTATTATGAAAAGGGAAAATTCTAAAAAAAATGCTCGAAATGCCCTCATTTTCTCAAATAAGGTCTTGAAGTGGACCTTATTTTAAATAAGGGCTTAAAGTGGTCTTGGTTATTTCAAATAAATGCCTAAAGTGGTCTTAGTTATTTCAAATAAGGGCATGAAGTAGCCATGGTTGTTTCAAATAATGGCCTAATTTTGCCGATTGCCGGTCGCTAAAATTTCCAACATGTCAAAGGGCGTTTTCATCCAAAAACTTTTTTTCTCTTTTCTTTTTTTTTTCTTTTTGTTTTTTGACGTCAGCTGATGACTACTAGCCGCTAGCCAATGAGGGCCTACAAGCACTTGCTGACAACGGGCAAAGGTTGTTGGCAAGCCCTCACCGACTAGCTTCTAGCGGCCGTTGGCTGGGAGGGCTTATAAGCACTCACTGTCAACGGGTGAGGGTTGACCTCGCGGATGGCCACGAGGGGCGGCCTTTCCTAGGGCAAGGTCACCCAAGTGAGGCCATCTCTCACCTGTGGCCGGCATGGGTGGCCCTTGCCAAATTGGGCGAGGGCGATCCTCGCCCAACCCTCTGTGGGCTTCGTTGATAGTCGACTAGCTATCGACGAAAAGGATGAAGAAGAACCAAAAAAAAAAAAAAGGAAAGAAAAAAGAAAAAAAGGAGGAAAAAGTGAAAATGATAAATGATCAAAATATAATTGATAGTAAGAAATTCAGGCCCTTATTTGAAATAGATATAACAACTTTAAGTCCTTATTTGAAACAAGATTCACTTCAGACTCTTATTAAAGAAAATGATGATACTTCACGCATTTATTTAAAATAAAGAATAAAGACCACTTCGGGCCTTTATTTAAAATGTTTCGAGCCCCTTTTTTGGAATTTTCACTTGCGAAAAGGGATTGCCAGCAGCAGTGAGGGGCCTCTCATCGTCCAATCTGTATTGTCTGGGCCAAAAGGCCCATCATCTTGATTTTGGGCTTGTTTTGGGCCATCGTGGCCCATCTTCTTGTTCTCGGCCCACTATTCTTGTTCACTTCCACCGCCGTTTCAATCGGCCTCCTCCCCAATCGGTGCTTTCTAGGGTTTCGAATCGCCTCCAAAACCTTCAACCAGTGCAAACCGACGACAGCTCGAGACCAGCGGGGGAGCAGGAAATCCGACGCCATGGGAGGCAAATGCCCGCACAGGAAGGTGAAGAAGAGACGCCTCTCCCACAAAACCGCCCGCCGCACCAAGTTCCTCGTCAAAGATATCCTTTTTCTCGCGTCGTCACCCCACGTCTCGAATTCGCTCTTGTTTTTTGTGATTGCGTCTGATTTTGTGTTGGTGAATTTGATCGTCTGTGATGGGTGCTTTTCGTGTGGACAAACTGTTCTTTTCCTTGACTCCGCCGAGTTCCAGCACGCGACGACGCGGTGTACGAGCAGCTGAAGAAGCCGGAAGAGGAGCGGCGGCCGTTGCCCGTGGATGAGGATCTCCCCGGCATGGGCCAGTACTATTGCCCGCACTGCGAGTGGGTGCTCGTGTTTGTGTTTTGTTGTTTGAGGAGAAAAGTTTCGTTCTTTGAATTGATTTCGGATACCCATTTCTGCAGCTGCTAGATTTTTTAGAATAGTTTGTAATACCTCTGAACAAGTATTAGAGTTCAAGTTATTGCTGTTAAAAGCGTTATTGTTCGTTTCTGAAGAGAAAATTTTCGTTCTTTGAATTGATTTCGGATACCCTTTGATGCAGCTGCTAGATTTATGAGAATAGCTTCTAAGATCTCTGGACAAGTATTAGACTTGAAGTTATTTCTGTTAAAAGAATGAAATAAGTTTAAACTTGTCTTAGATTAGCTTGTGTTGGTCCTCCAATGGTCGAACCCTATTTCGTGATTTTCCCGTAATCTTGGTTGTTAATTATGCACAGAGCATTGGAGTGAGGTTTTTTTCTTGAGAAATTAAATCAAATTGGGGAGTTTATTGGTTTCTTTGCTTGATTGGGGATTCCGGATTTGCTTATGCATGATTGGGTTTTCTTACTTTTCAGCCGATATTTTCCGGACGTCGCTACGAGGGACGAGCATTTCAAGACCAAGCGCCACAAGAAACGGTTCGTAAAGCTGATCACTAGATTTTCCTATCACTTTTATAGATATTGTTACATATGCTTGTAGAAGATTCCTAATGGTGCTAGTGAGACGATTCCTGGATCATGCCTATCCTTGCTGCTGTCAACCAGCAGCATACTAAAATAGTTGTTGTGTAGGATCACTTAGTTTAATTTGCACAGAATAATTTAGTATGATATTGCAATCCGTCATTTTGCAACTCTCTGCTTTCGTATTTAGGACTTGAGAAATGTTGGATCACATTGCCTGTTGGTTCTAGAATATGTGGAACTTCGTCAGTTCTGTCTAAGATTTACTTAATTCCTTGAGTCTTTTGAGACTTCAGTTTTGGACTTTTCTCTTTGTTATATAAAATTACAAATATTATCTCCAAAAGAGAGAAATGAAGCTTAATTTGTACAATAGAGAAGGTCATGGTTTGAGTATTAGAACACATAATTTCTAAAATTTATTTACCAGTATTAATAAGTTAGCACATAAACCATAGAACAGGGGGAAAAAACCAATCTTAATGTGAAAATGAAGAAATAAAAATTTTCAATCACCATATAGGGATTAAAAAAAAAAAAAAGACAAAGGAAAACAAGAGTATTAGGAAGGAGGAGGAAAGATAAAACAATAGAATATAGATACCGATACTGCCAAATGTACATAGATTGAAGAAAAGAAAATAAAACAGTATGGATGTGTTCATCAAGTGGGTTGATTGACGACAGCTTAATCGTGGAGTTAATAAAAGGGAAATAAAGAAAAGTATGAGAACGAGCAGAAGGAGATGGCGTTTTGTCATTGTGCTAAGTACAAGATGGTGTCTTTGGAAAGATGTCAATTGCCATAGCCAAAGATCTTTTCTGCTTCATGCTTCTTGTTCAGGGCTTAGCCTCGCCAGTAAGGAATATCTGTCAATGCCCTGTGCACTATTCTTTCAAATGGACTTAAAAGTAGGCTTCAAGAAGAAAATGGGTGTTGGGATGGGAGGATTGTGGCTGACTTTTGTCTTTCTCGTGTCTGAAACAATCAATTCCCAAGCAAGTTTGGATCTCCAGGATCATTTGTAGGATCCTGATCCCATTAAATCCGATGATCTGGATCACAGTCGTGAGCCTGACAGCAAGCAATTTTTCATACAATCCGGACCATTTGATGCATTTTGGATCTTGGGATCATGATCTGGGATCTGGATTGCGATTCTAAAAGACATGCTAAGGACAGTAGATACCTTGGGTTCAGTGTATTGTCCATGCATTAATGTAGCATCTCCAGTTGAGATTCTTTTTGGTTATTATATGTCTCGTATCATCACAGATTCACAATGGTGTAACCTTCATTTGTTTCTAATCTTATCTACAGCTTCTATATTAATATGCTGGATAAAATGCATAATCCTTTCCTTTCCCTCCATGTAATTAAATTCGTGGATGCATTGCTCTGTTTCTGTCTCGTCTTATTTGTAGTCTGGTGTATAACTGAATGCTTTTGACAACTATTGTGACTTGCAGTGTGAAGCAAATGATGGGTCCTGCGCCACATACTCAGCTTGATGCTGACTTAGCTGCAGGGATGGGCATGCCTGATAATGGTCCAAAGCTTATGTCAATGTGAGCTATTTGTTTTGGTGCCCATATGGATCGAGCCTTTTTGGTGCAGCGAGGATTTTTCTTTTTAAATTCTCTTGTTAGTTAGCTTAAAAGTGTATATGCAGCTAGTGCTTTGATATGGGAGTCTTTGTAGTTGCATATGCTTGAGGAACGAGCAATCGAGCATATTCCAGATAAAAAGTGATCTCCAGAAGGCTTTGGCTACTATATATTAAGAAAGGGCAAGTGAGATTTTTGTTTTTGAATAGAAATTATGTGTTTTCTTGTGTAATGCGTCTGAAATTTAAGTGTCTTCTAATTTGAGCCCCAAAGCATTGACTGGTGCAAATGCAATTGATAGTTTACTGCTTTTTTAAGAATTTGAGGCAGCTTAATGTGTCTTCTCTTCTTCTAATTGCTGCTGTTGGGACCTATCTGTGGATGGATGGGTATTATGTATATTGGAGTTCAGCATAGATTATGTTCATTGTCTTCAAATAGAGGTTAGGAGTTTATTCATTCCTGGGGTAGGGTAGTTTTCTCACCATGATCAGTTCCCCTGGAGCGACGCTTTGATTCATTTCTCTTTTGTGGATAGGATGAGATAAGTCCCCCTACATGACAGGTAGGCTTTTCATAATTTTTCCTTCTTGGAGTGTATGCAAGCATAGAATTAAGGCCCCAATGCTTCAAAATGGAATTTCTTGGCATATCTTTAGTTATGTGCAGTGGAAATTTCCTCTCAAAGGAGTTGCTGTCTGTCTTCTTAGTGCCCCAAATTTGGTGAATTTATGGGTACCTACATACTCGTTAGTAAATGCGTGGCTGGAAAAACCTGTCTAGTATTACCTGACAATAAGTGTGATATTTGGTTCTGATATCATCGGGCTCATTTTTAGACATGGTAGGGTTCATAAATCATGTAGGTGCCACCCAACAGATTGGTGTTATAGACGATTTTTTTTTTCTTTTTTCTTTTTGAAGGATCAGTCTCGTATAGCATTGAAATTAGTACTACTTACACGTTAGAAGTCTTGCGTTTAGAACTTGATGCAATTGTGCACATGGGGTGGACATCGGTTCCCGGTTTTGCCTTTCCTGTCCTTGTGCTCGACATCTTGTATAATAATCATGGAAACCCCTACGGGATTTACTGTGAAAAACTAAGGTCTCTCACTTTGGAGTTTGGACATCAATTTGAGATCTTTGATATGTAAATTTGGACGCATGTCTGGACCTCTAGTCGGAAGTGTCTTGGAGAAAACAATATCGGTATGGAGAAGTTGGTTTGGGCTTATGGAGCCAATGTACGTCACGTGCTAGGTGCTTCTCAAGCACGAGATTCCAGTCCACTCTAGTCAAATTTTGGGTGCCGCTATCGTTTTAGATTTTCTGATTTTCCTCGAATTATCGTACTTGCTAGTGTTGATCGACTTATTTGGACCAGAAAGCTGTGATATGAAAGTATCTAATTATCTTGCCATATACCGGCCTAATTACAAAATTTACCGAAGGTTCAAACCCGTGGTTAGAAAATGAGCAGCCAGCGCCTTTCGAGCATGGAGGACCTACTCAAGGCACCTATGTCGGTCACTCGTATGGTCCATTAATCTATTTCTCAAGTTCCGTTGCAGACCATTGTATTAGAATTCACGAAGTCATGGCATCGGTCTTCTCAGGTGAAGTCATCCTAATCCCTTTGGTTCAGCGTTTGATGTGAGAAGAGACTTGTGCATGGTGAACCGAACTATCGGAATGTGTGCATCATGGGTAGATAAAATTATACATTTTTGTGGGACTCATGTGAACCTTACATGATGGATGGTTTTGATCTAAACTAAGTGGGTAAAAAAAGAACAGCAGTCACCAGTTCATTTTGCTATCGGTGGGTAATTCCACCTTTACGGTGGTAGAGTAAGGCCCGAGTGAATCCATGGACCACTGCTATAAACTTCTAATTGAATTGTGGTTATAAGATCAAAGGGTAATGACTTCTACCATGTTTCTTCCCTTGCCAGTCCAAACATTCTAACATACGGTTTCGGATGTACTTTTTCCAAAAACTTGGATCAATAAATGACACTTTCCTGTTGTTTCCGACAAGTAAACTTATGACTGACAAGGTATATCGCAACGTTTCATCTTACATACTTATAGGCGGTACACCTCTATAGGAGCAAGCAAGCGTTGCATGGAAAATAGGAGTGTGCGACTAGACCAGTTTTACTAGGAACAGGGCTAGACCACCCAAAAAAAAGTCCGAGAATTGGTCCAAGAGTAGGTTCCAAATTTTTGGAATGGTTGAAACCAATCCGGGAACAAATTCCAAGTAAATACCCCTTCGGAAACCAAATTAGACCTCTTTCAATAAGTTAAAAAGCTAAAATCCTAATTTCTTTTTCCCCTAAATTCTAACCTCAATATTCTTTCATCATTTGTCCATCGAAATTCCCTACCACTCTTTCCCTAATTTTTTATGGATGAATGGGGAATTTATGTTATGTTTTTAAATCTTTTATTATTTATAATTGTGCGTGACTGTGTTTATTTTATGGATTATTATTTTTGACAAATAGAGATTTCTGTTGTTAATCTTTTATCCTCATAACATCATATGATTTTACTGTAAAAAATGAATAAAAAAAAGGGTTTCTGAGTAGATTTTAAAACTAGACGAGAAAAATAGGGTAGGTTCCAGAATCGGTTTCAAACAAATAAGATAGGGTTCAGGGCCATTAAGGCCCGTTTGGTTTGACTTTGGAGAAATGCCCTCGGGAGAATGCAAATTCCTTTGAGGTAAATGGGTTTTCCGAAATGCTACACCATTTGGGAAGTTATAAAATCTCAAATAGTTTTGAAATGTAACTTTAACATAAACACCGTTCGGTAAAACTAACATTTGTAATGGGCTTTTGCTTTTATTTTTTTATTTCTTTAAATATGAAATCAACTCCGGCAGCCGGCGGTTAGCTGGCCAACTGCCGGATGGCCAGGGCCAGATCTGGTCGTCCAGCGGCCACATCTGGCTGCCTGAGGTCGCGACGTCAGGTGACGCCGTCGCCACTTGGAGGCGCTACCTCAAGCACCTGAGGTCGCAGCGGCGGCCAAATCTAGCCACTTGAGGTCGCAAAGGCCAGATCTGGTGGCCTGAGTTCGCGCGACCTAGGCAGCGTCACCTGGTTCACACGGAACCAGGCGAGGCCGCCTAGGTCCGCGCGACCTCAAGCGGCTAAGGTCCGCAAGTGCCAAGCGACGACACCTAAGGTCGTGCCGCCGCCTGGGTCGCGGGTCGCGCCACCCCCAAGCGGTGGTCGCCAAGGATGCATAACCCTCAGGTGGCGGTGATGGCTGCCGGAGAAGCTCGATGGGCAAGGAAGAAGAAAATAAACAGGGAAGAAGAGGGACGGGGGAGAAGAAGACGAAGGGGAAGAGCAGATGAATAGTGACCGTTGCATTTCCAAAATGCCCAATGCCCAAAGCACCTCTAAGACCGGTCTTAACATGATAGGTTGGAACCTATCCATGTTAGACCCAATAGACCACCGAGCAAGGCCTATATGGTATACCCAGACACCCACTTCTAGAAAAAGCTGTCGTTAAAAAGTGGTGAAATTAATCATTGAAAAAGATCATGAAACTCGATGGTTTTGACTCGTTCTTCCTTAGTGCCATAGTAGGAAAGTAGGGAGGAAAATCTACACTTTTTGATCTCCCGCTACTTATGTAATCTGGGTAAGAAGATTCGCGAAAGCTTTAGAGGGCGAGAACAGCAAAAAGATCATGATTGAGCAATTATTATCTCTGCTGTCTCCTGGTGTCCACTGATAAAAGTTCGATAATCTTGTAATAAAGATGCTTTTATAGTGTCCTTTTGTCCCTTCCATTTTGGACCTCCGCATTGCGAAGAATCTACTTGCTTTTTAAAAAATAGTATATGTGGCCTTGCCCAGATCTGACTACCCTCACAAACCCAAATGAATATAAAAATAGTGGTTTCTTGTGAATTGAGGCGACAGCAACCCAAGGCACGTTTAAAGTAAGGGAGAATCGAGTAAATGTCATATCATATGAGTAGAGCTATAATCTTGATAATAACTGAAATTGCGTGCTTTCTGATAATCGATTTAGAGAGAGAACGGAGTATCTTGTGTTCAAATAGTTAGCAATTATTCTAGCATAATGTCAGAGATAAAGAAAGTTACCTTCTCCTAATCTAGTCTCTAAATGATACCATTGTTGCACTCGATGCTCGATCTAGATTGTCGCATCTGAACGCCACAACATCTAGGAAAAGCCTTTGGTCTAAATTTAAGCATTAGCATCATAGATTGATTTAATCCCACTGGGTTGGCATACTTTTTTAGGGCATAAGGGGATTTCCAGTTTGGGAAGCGGAGCTTCATATGTTCAAATCCCTCTAATTCCGTGTAAATTGCATCCCATAGATCGATAACGTGGACATAACTGGTCCATGCAGCATTGCATATAGGGTGTTTTATGGCCTAGTACATAGGTGGACCTCTGCAACTGTACCCTCGATTATCCAAAAAAAGAAATTATGGTCGACGACAACAACACATTTTGACCAACTCTTTTGACTTAGTATGTTCATCTCCATGTTATTATAGCGCTTAGAAATCCCACGAGCCGGGGGTTGCTACGTCTAGTATTGGTTGTTGGCAAAGTCGGGGGTGACGGTGCCAACACGCCTCTTGGCTTGGCTTTTTCTCTTTTTTTTTTTTAAGCTTTTATTGTTCAATCTAACTTAATTAATGTTTAATTTAGCCATGATAAAAAAAATTAAGATTTCGGGAAAATCAATTCGTTTTGGGTTTTGGTGCACCTTTAGTTAACGTTAACAACCAGCTAAGAAAATGAAAATAAAAAAAAATAAAAAAATCAAGTTGGCATTCTCTATTAGCCAAATCAGACACAATTAACAGATGGACCGTTAACAATCGAGACTTGATTGCACTATGTGCAAATTTTAAGACACGTTGTACTTTTGTAACAAGTGTTAGGATGTTTAATGTACTTGTTATTTTTTTTTATTTTTTGTGTGTGTGTGATAATCTAAAAGCATAAATAAAGAGGTTTGCTAGAGAGAGAGAGAGATTGCTATTTAACCGGGGCATATGAAACCTAGAAATTTGAACATAAGGTATAAAACTACGAATAATTAAGTACCCAATAGTATTTAAATAACATTAAACAGGGTACCCGATACCTTCTAACGAGATACTCTCAACGGGATACACGGTAAAATTAATGGTGGGTAGCACATCTAGAACTTCTATATCCTATACTCATCAATTTCGAAGTTTGAAAATCCAGAATCTACTATACGACCTCTAATCCCACCTTAGCACCTACCTTACTCTATGTAATACCGACACTGACACGTAACATGCGACACGATACGACACGACACGCCGACACATTAGTTCTCAAAAAATAGAAAATTCCAACACGTTCCGACAGTTATTTATTAAATATATATTTTTATATATAAATGCAAAAATAAATAATAAAAAGAGAATATAATTAATCTATACTAAAAATATTAATTCAACATTTGTTAATATCATTCATTGTTTTAATTTAACAAAGATTGATTAAGAAATTAAAAAATTGCAAACACAAAAGAGTAAATTTGAAGGAACGTGTCATATTTTCTTACACTTGTCGGAAATTAGTGAGATTTCTTATAGTCCCAGACAGAGTTCGGAGTTCATGATATAGACTGGCTTGGAGATCCTCTGCAAAACAAGGTTCGAGAAAAATGAAAATCTAGAACAAGAACTCTCGAAGTACGACCAAAAGAAAATGAAACAACTAAATTCACCATGGAAAATATAAGAGATAACTCATAAGCTAATGGCATAGACAAAAAGAGATAACTTACAGGTGATGCCCTGCAAGAGGCGGAAAGAATCAAAATAAAAAATAAAAAATCACAACATAAGTTTGCAGGAGCGGCGAAGCGACGACGGCAAGAAGAGGGGTGTTCCATCGTCACTCACAGGAATGTTAAAATTTATAAGTGAGAAACTTAAGAGTGAGAATTTTCTTCTTTTTCTCTTTATTTTTGTTATTTTCATTATTTTTTCATATATTTATATTTTGACTCCTCAAGTATTGAAAATTTTTAAAATTGACCTCGTGCGTGTTGGAATCGCATGTCGGAATTTCGGACTTGTGTGTCCGAGCGTGTCGGGAAGAGTTAACCACGTGTCGGATTTCCCGACACTCATTGACCGCGTGTCGGAACGTGTCGGAGCATGTTGGACACGTGTCGGAATGTCGAACATGACACGAAAGCTTCCAGAGAGTATCAGTGCTTCTTAGACCTTACTATGTTGGTTTCAGAGGGTTTGAATAATATCCTACACAACTCTTGCGCATGTACCATATAATGAGCTTGCGGTTAATAATTAGGTAATGTGACATATAACCACGCTATCCTAAGTTATGATCAATAGCTTATAATTCTTATTTGAGAGTTTATATAAAATTGTAGAAAATAACTGCTTAATATGTATGAGTTGGATGAAAACTAAATGCGCTTTAGATCATTTATTTACAATTTAAAATGCAATTCTAAAAGCAAAATGTTTATATCTATTAGTGAACGACATACAAAAAAAAAAAGAAAAAAAAGAAGGAAGGCTGAAATTTAGTCAATATGTATTATCAAAATATTATTAAAGAAAAATTAAATTTATTCTGCACCGTTTATTTACAGGATTTATTCCGATCTCGAATGCATTGGGATACCCCTATTTCTCTAGAGGAAGCATCCCAAAGCTCCTGTTAACCACATCATTTCTAGAGAAAACGTTGCTCTTGCTAGAGACTCAAAACATTCATCCCCCCAAAAATAAATAAATAAAAGTTGTTTAACGTTTATCGGGTCGGTAGGTATCCCACCTTTTGACCTTTTTTACACTCCACTAGAAACGACATTCCTAGACAGCCCTTTCCTCACATAATATTTATTTCTTTTTCTGAAAAAAAAAAAGAAAACTATTTATTCATTTCCATCTTATATTCTTATATAATGCCTGTAGCTGGCAAACCCCATTAATTTAATCTAATGCCAAAGAAGCAAACAAACCAAGGGGGTACTGAAGAGGTCAATGCCCTCATCTTTCAACATCTCTCTCCTCATCTTGGACAAGCTTTAATTTAACCAAACAAATCAAATCTCGTCTCAGCAAGACAGCAAAGTCTCTTACAGATGACACGACATGTTGGGCTTATTATGTTTTATTTTTAGATGATTAATATATGCTCATGAGGTTTTGATTAAGTTGGACTGCTTCCTCTACGAGGATTCTCCACCACTCGCATGATATAGCCCTCATCTGTGTTTTCACAAGTTGCAATTTTTTGTTTCTTTTCCAAGTTAGAAACGCAGTTGTTTAATCAAGTCTCTGCCCCCTCTCTCCTCACCGTGAATCTCATGATAAAAAAATCTGATCAATTATTGAAACCCCAGCTCACATGTGTCGCGAAGCCACTGAAGAGAAAATGAGGCATATTGCACCACATAGCGACAAAATTTGTGGCCTATGATATTTAATTAAGTGCATATCTCAATTACACCCAAGATTAGTGCGATTATTGGCTAATCTCTGAGGCGGCTACAATAATAATGCGGGTCTAGTTGTTCTATAATATTTGGCGAATCTATATACTAAGATACCGGTTCAAGAGGACTGAGATTTAGATGAGCATCAAGTCATTTTTAATGTCCCTGTGCATGATTTCTATCCACAAAGTGCCAAGATCCTCAACCGAGGCATCCTTTGATACAGGAAATAAAGTAAAACTGATTACATTGTCAGAAAGTTATGATTAAACAGAAGAAAAGGGTTGAAGCTGTACCATGAAGCGGATATTTTTATTTTTATTTTTTTTTATGGGATGTTAACACATAAACTACGGAAAATCCTTGACTTCCATGTCGATTCTTAAATGATGGCTTCTCTGATTTCCAAGACATTTTGTTTCTGATTGGAGCAATTACATTTTTTTCCTCAGTGGTGGTAATAAAGACATGCATACATCATTTCCCAGAAAAAGCTAAATGGTCCTCTAAGGAAAAACAAACTTTCGCCATGTACAGTCAACGTGTTCGTTTCCGAAGAAACAAACAAAATCTGAATATTTCGAACATACACAACAAATCTCTTTACCATACTACTTCCCAAATCTGTGTCATTTTACGCTCATTGACAGTCAATCATCATCATATCAGTAATACATCACCGCTCCTTCAGGATCACTCTTGCCCTCATACAAAAAGAAGCTGTTGTTATTACTTGAGCAATTACTGGCACTGCTAATGAGCTGCTTGATCTCTTCAAGCCCTGCATAATCCGAAGGATTTTCGGCGACCCATGTCTGATCACAGCTTTGTTTCTCTTGACTCCACCCACCAACACTTCCAAGCACAAGTTTTTGACCATCATCATCGACCCCAGAACAGAAACTTCTTTGAAAACTCATGTGATGATGATCACCAGGGCCATTTCCGCACACTGAGAAGTCATAGTAGTCTCTCTCCTTCCCAAGACTGCAGATTTGGTTGTTGTTGTTGTTGCTGCTGCTACTCCCATCAGAGGAGCTGCAACAGCTAGCTTCATACTGCCTCATGGAGCCCAAGAAGCTCTCTTGTTGCTGAAGATTAGGGCTTGAAGAATAATAGGAGATGGACTGTTCCAGGCCTGCGAGGGAGGTGAAGTAGTTGCTGTTGGAGAGGGAGGATTGTGACGGTGGTGACAAGGATGATGATGGTGGTGGGGTTGAAGAAGAAGAGAGGAGAGGATGAGCATGAGAGTTAGCATGTGATGCGAAGCTAGCGATGATGGGGTTTTGTTGCGTTCTCTGCTGGAGAGATGGGTGGTGAGGAAACGAGGGTAAGCCCGCGAGCTTCTTCTTGAGCTTGGTGTTCCAGTAGTTCTTGATGTCGTTGTCGGTTCTGCCTGGCAACTGAGCAGCTATTATCGACCACCTGCATTTAGATTTGGTACAATAAATTCAAGAACATAGGGAAAAAAGAATTGGAACTTAAGTAGAACAAGAGTAACAAAGTTTGAGCTTTTCTTCCTTCACTTTCTGGAGAGGGAAACTTGGTTAGCAGACGAAGACATTTTTTTGCAAAAAACACTGTTAAATCACGCGTCTCACACTTAATGGAACCACCTATAGAAAACAAAGTACAAAGAAAAACTACGAAAAGAGCGCATTTCTCGATCTTGATCCCAACTCATGCATGCATTTTCCCCTTCTTTTCTTTTTCCCTTCTATTCGCCAAGTTTGACTTTGCCTACCTAGGTTTTTGATTTCAGGTGGCAAACAAAGATGTTACCTAGGTGCCATGAACAAGAAGATGCAAGTACCTGCTTCCAATTGTAGCATAGAGGGTGCAGATAATTCTGTCTTCTTCATCTGTGAACTCTCCATGCTTTATGTTTGGTCTCAAATAGTTTAGCCATCTCAAGCGGCAGCTTTTCCCACATCTCCTAAGGCCTGAGTTTATCAACAAACACAAGCTAAATCATCAATTCAAGAGAACATAGCAAAACCTAGCTTATGAGGTGTATTTTCACACACAGAGCAAATGGAGGCATGATCTTCATCTGATCTCTAAAATTTCACATGCTTCTTTCTTTTCTCTTAACAAATCTAGTCTACGGGAAAAAAAAAAGGGAAAAAAGGGAAAGAGAGAACAAGAAAAGAAATACCAGCTTTTTGAGGGAGAGCAATCCAGTTGCCTCCAGTGCCTTGTTTGTCTATGAACTCCTTGAGCTTAGCATCTTCCTCAGGTGACCAGGGCCCTTTCTTCACATTTGCCTTGTCACAGCATGGAGCTCTCCCCATTCTTCTCTCTCTCTCTCTCTCTCTCTCTCTCTCTCTCTCTCTCTCTCTCTCTCTCTCTCTCCAATTGGTTTTCTTCTAAGTTGGTCTCGATGTTACCTGCGGGGAGGCTGCTGTGTTTGCTTTGTGGAAGGCTTCGGCCTGCAGGCACGCTTCATATATATTTGCCAGAGAGAGAGAGAGAGAGAGAGAGAGAACACAAGTCAAAGAAAGACAAAACAAATGGGTATCCCAATTCAATCATATAGAGTGAAGTTTCTTGCTCGTTTTTTCGATTAACCAGTAAGAGAACTTTCCGGCAAGTTAAAACATATATAAAAAAAGATCAGCAATAAGGACTGAGTTTGAATCTTATCCTCGGTGTCCCACAAAACAAAGAATCCGAAGATGCTCGAGTAAATAGTGGCACATATTTCAGCTTGAAAGCGATTGATATTGCGACTTCATAAGCGAGAGATTCAATATTTTCCACGCAATAGGTCTGCTGGTAGGCTGATTAATTATGGTCGGAGTTTTTTGACAGATAGCTACTAGAGTCGACCATTGATAATTTTCAATATAACATAAATAGTTACTGTCCATTATTGCATATACAAACATAGTTTCAAGACTAAATGACATATATACGTCGTATTGAGGGAGTTCCTCCTCCAGCTCGAATTACGAGAGGGTATTCATTTCTTGGTTTATGTGACCAAACCACCGCTTGTCTGTATCCTAGAACTTGCAAAATATAATTTAATATATTTAAAAAGCCCTCAACTTTTAGTCCAATTTCAATTTATCCTAAACTTTTTTCGTTTTTATAAAAAAAAAACCCTTAACTTTTGGTCTAGTCTTGATTCTACCATAAACTCTATATTAAAACCGCTAAATTTGGGTATAATCCTGATTCTATACTAAAGTTTTTTTTTTTGTCTCATAAAAAACCACAAAGTTATACTTGAGTCCTATGTCTACCTTTGCTAACACTTCGTTCAAAATTGTATTTAATGACGTGACATTGCCACGTCATTTTTCTAATTTTCCCCAAATTTCAAATCCAAGAAGATGCCTTTTAAAGATGAGTTTTCACATTGTTTAACGGCATTTTTTTGGATATGAAATTTATGTAAAAACTAAAGCAATTAAGGTTGGTCTTCTTCAGTCTCTCTCACTCTAATAAAATTTTTCCTTTCATATCACTCAAGGATCTTCGATTTCACACTCAATATTGTATATCTCATGCTTAGGACTTTTTCAATCACCCATGGTCAGAGAGCTTGTGATCTGGACGCTTGAACAGCTTGCACTAGGGAGTTTTTTCAAAGAGTTAATGGGATAAATTTAGGATTCAAATTAAAAGTCGGTGATCTTTTAAGAGACAAAAATAGTTTAGGATAGAATTGGATTGGACCTAAACTTGAGGATTTTTATGGAACAAAAAAAGAAGAAGATAAAATTGGGACAAAACGTAAAATTGGAATCTTTTACAGGACAAAAAAAAAACAATTTAAGTTAAAATTAGAATTGGGACTAAAGTTGGGATTTTTAAGAGTATTAAGCTCCCGAGAGTGCGCTCACGCGTGAGAGAGAGAGAGAGAGAGAGAGAGAATTTCTCCTCATGTACATGATTGTGTTAATTTAAGTACAAGATGCAATTTTGAACATAAATATAATAACCAAAAACATTTGTGCCATGCTAGAACACTTGAGATAAGTGTGACATCCACAACTTCCCACTTTTAGTAGAAGCATATAGGATGATTTTCAGTGACTGCAACCATCATTTTAATTGTAGAAAAGGATGAATGTGCTCCAAAATACTTGTTGATGGTTTTCAAATTTTAAATTCACCGAGTTAAGATTATTCCTAGCATCCGATATTTTCATTAATAATTTTAGTGAGTTCAAAATATTTTTCGGATTTACTAGTATTTTGAATGGACACTACTTTTCTTATTTATTTATCAAAGTACAAAATATCTTAGAAGATTATATAAATGTCTACTTTGAAAACCATATAGTTGAGTTATTTATCACTTTATAATTTGAGTACTTCTCACTCAAGTGCAACCAAGTGTTTTCAAATTCAAACTATCATTACTCTAACCTCGGTTATTCATTCCTATCTCTTGGTAACTCTTGGTCTTCTAAGTTTATCTCCCTTGGTCCTATCATTGGATGAAACCATATAATTTTACTACTTGTATCTTTTCTACTTGAACACCTCTTTTCATTTCCCATCAAGTATTTTAACTCACATCCTCTTTCTTAAGTTTGAAACATTGAATTTGGCCACCCATGATATCATGCATTACATCATTCATAACAACATAGCACATTAATGCCTTGATGATTCATTCCTTATACTTGGCCAAGAAGAAACTATCTCTCAGTTGAATCAAAATATCTACTTTGAAATTATAAGATTAAGCCATTTGTAACATTTTAGTTTGACCACATCTCATCACATGTTTTTAACTCAAGTTCATTATTACTTTTCCCTAGTCACTTATTCATATCCTTTTGTAATCCATGAAAGTCTTCCAAGATTATCCTCTTGATCATGTGAAGCCATTTTAAGAATCCAAGTTTTAATTAGAGTTTTATATCATTCTTGCAAATAAAGAGAGAGTTCCATGCCGCTTTCTTTTCTCTTTAATTTCCCACTCTTTTGAAGCAAAGACAAAGGTCCCGCAATTGTATTTCGATATTTCAAGTATTCACATGGTGAATTTTTAGGCTTCCTCTTTATCTTATCAAATTAGTTTTGTTGTCTAAAAAAATCACAAGTTGTTAATTTAATTTCTTGATTATTTTGCTTTGAGGATAACAAAGCTTTGATTTTTGCTCCAGTTATTTTGAGGTGAGTGAAAACTCTAGAGGCTAAGTTAGACCAATTTACTTAGTACTCTTGACTTGGTTGATTGATGTTTGTTAATTTAACTTGCTAGGGAATAAGTTAGATTGATCTACTTAGTACTTTTGACTTGGTTGATTAATGTTTGTTAATTTAGCTTGAATTTGATGGTAAGAAAATTCAAGGGGTTAAGTTAGAGTGATCTACTTAGTACTCTTGACTTAGTTGGTTGTTGGTTGTTAACTTATATTTGGCTTTTGTTGTCAAGTGTAGTGAAGCTACAATCATGATATGTGATTCTCTTGTGTTCACTTCAATTGGATCATTAAACTTGTTACATGCCTAGGATGTGTTTGATGGATTTCTTAGGGGGCATTTGATTGTTTCTCTAAGATGTAATGGCAATCTTTTGGTTATAAGAATGTGGAAAGGACGAATATTAAACCTAAAAAT
Source organism: Eucalyptus pauciflora (assembly GCA_007663325.1). Lineage (NCBI taxonomy): Eukaryota > Viridiplantae > Streptophyta > Magnoliopsida > Myrtales > Myrtaceae > Eucalyptus > Eucalyptus pauciflora. Next base: position 5,447,400 of record VMYD01000359.1, read on the forward strand.
ATTATTTTAGTGATTCACGAAATTACTGATTTACTAGCTAAGCAGTGTCGATGTTATGTTGTTGATTATTTGGGTTGTCAATGTTCATGTAGCAGATTCTCTGAGAATGTTATCATTTGCTTGCATGATAAATGAAAAGAGGTAAGTATCTTATTATCATTACTCGTGTATGTGATCATTGAAAGGGCAAGTAATTATATTTCGAAAGTAAATTGCATTAAAAGATATTGTGTACCAGATGTCAATTCTTGAAATGAACATTGATTTAGTTGTTGATGCAAGAGAAATCATATAATTATAATGTTATCATGTGCATTGCTACTATGTGAGTAAATATAGAAAGTATCATGAGAAGTTATATTTGTCAATCATATATCAGTGGCGACAATGCCTCAGAGTTGGGATGCCCCAGAGAGTCAAGATGCCCCAGAAGTTGGGATTGAATGAGATGAAATAATTAATATGATGCATGACCCGACGCATACATGAATGTTAATGTACTAATCAATGATAATCATGCATCACAATGCATTATGTTATTTGCTTGCATTTAAGTAAATAATCTTATGTGCTATTGTTTATGGCTTCCATCAACATAGCTAGATAAATTAGTGCATCCATTTATTCAATCATCTCTCATAGTTAATATATATGTAAATGGATCATTGTGCTTTGTATATACCAGATTGAGTATTGAGATGATCTCTTACATTAGACTTAGAGATATCATCTACTAGGCTTCAGCTCACTCCTTTATTTTTTAAAGTTGTAGGATAGATCCACCTTCTTAACCATGTTTTGGAATCCCGGTATATATAGAGTCGGAGTATTGGGATATACTTGTACCAGGATCCGAGATAGTATATATTAAGCATAGCTCCAATGTTTGGATGGATGTAGGTTTACTTGAGCTTCTTCACCACCGTTTCATCGCATGGTATTTTGATGTAAATGGCAAGATGATCAGACCTTTAAGAGTGTTCGGTGGTCCTCTTGGGCATGGCGATGAATGAGACGTGACAACACCGAGATCATCAATCCTTGAGTTAGGTAGTGGTTGACTACTGTAATGGCTCGCTTTTGGTTAGTGTGGGTGTAGTGATGTTAGGTGACCTTGACCTTTCCTGAGACTATATACTTTATTTTTCTTAATGTTGTATAAATATGGTAAAGTAGTGTTGATATAAAGAAGCATATGTATATCACTGGACTTGTGCGATTTTCTAATAAGGGATGTAGTGACAATTTTATTATACTTCCGCATGTGTAATTATACTTATGAGTATAAACGAAATGGCATGTGTCGCATGTGATGTTTTGAGGCGTCACATAAGCTCTATTACTTTGCAAGAATGAACATGGTTGCTCATATGGGAATGAAGGACATCATTTGTGCATCATGTCTTGTCCACCAACGTTCTTAGCACAATATGAGCGTTAAACACCAAAGTATGGATCTATCTTTAATTTTGATATCGCGAGTCCTCTTACTTTTGCCTCTATGGGGAATCTACTCTCACAGAGGTAAACAACCAAGGTGTTCTTCCACGCTAATGAGAAACAACTATAACAAGACATTTTATATACCTGCATTTATAGGGAAACCAACCCCTAAAAAAAAAAAAATTCAAATTTATTGTACGAATGCCAATTTAGTGCTAAATCTTTTAATTTGGCCAATTTAGTCTTAAACCTTTTGACAATTTGCTAATATAATCATTTGAACCAATTTTGCTCGAAAATCATTTCTAAATTTTATAATAATTTTTATTTATTTTATTTTTCTGTTATTCATTGTGGTTTGTGAGGGTCGCTAGATCTGGCAAGGCCTTAGTGAAACCTCACTAACCATAATGGAAAAAAAAGATAAATAAATAAATAAGTAAAAAGTTCAAAATATTTATTTAAACATTGTTCACGTCAGTGTCAGCTATAACATGTAGGACGACTAACATCTACCTCAGTAATATTCTGATCAAATTTGACAAAAAGAACTAAATTGACATATTGACAAAATGTTTAGGACTAAATTGGCTAAATTGAAAGGTTTAAAATTGAATTGGCATGCATACAATAGGTTTATGACTTTTTTTGGCAATCATCCCTATGTGCGCATGTGTTATGAGCATTTAAGACCATATTTGTTATAGTATTCTAAATATTATTGTCGATGTGAATTTTTGCAAGAGAAAAAATTTCTAGAAAATTATAACAAAAAAAAAATCAAATCAATTAAGTTCTCTCCTAAAGTTTAGCTTGAATTTTATTTGAGGTGGATCCAAATCCCATCACATAGGTTTAGCCTCCAATAGAAAGAAAATTGTAGACATAACATGTGGAGAAAAGGATATCACAACTGTATAGTACTCTCTTTATTACCATAACTTTTTAATCAATTACTTGACTGCCTTCACCACTTTGTGCTGATCCTCCATATAAGAAATCCCTTCCTCATCCCTTAACTCCTTTGAGTCCCTGCTCAGAATGCAAGATGGATAATACTTCTCATGCTGTTGAGAGGATTTAGAAGTTCTAAACAGAATCTCAAGGAGGTGAGGGGGCGATGGCATCGGCTTCTCCTCCGCCTGCCATAGGAGTCACGAGTGTTTGCTCGTAGACCACAAACGTCATCTCTTTACTCCTCATATCCATTTACTCCTCACTTACACCTTATTGGGTTAGGGCTTTGGTCTTCAAATCAATTTGGGTCAATAAAAAAGGCTAAAACGACGTCATTTTACTTAACTTCATTTCCCCGACAAGCCATATTGAACCATTTATATCAAATTAATGCCACATTTGATTTTTGGCAAGGGAATTGCGATGTCATTGAAGTAAACGTTTTTTCAAATTTATGGTCCTCAAGTGATTGATTGAAAAATTATGCTATCAAAGTGAATGTCATATAAAAGTCATCACACTTGCAATGTCCTTTTCCTAAAATAGTAATTAAATCATAAAATGAGTACATGCAATATTTCAAGCATGTAAAATGATATAACTCGATATAACTGGAAAGCATAAAGTGAGAATGCAAATTCCCCTCTCTTCATAGCTTTTCAACATTTACTGGAATATTCCCCTTTGTACCATCGGCTTGCTGTGTGAAAGTAAAGCATATCCTAAGGCTATCCCATTTCAAGTGTTAAATTTTTTTTGAGAATAAAATGGTTTGCTCCTCACTATTTGTAGAGATTTAGAGGCAATATCATCCAGTTTCATATATTCAGTTTCCTTTATTATGGAAATTCTCGCTATTTATTTTGCTAATCATTTGATGTCTATCTCTTTGTTCAGGCAAGAGTTGATTGATTTTTCATAATCCATGACAATGTATCATAAATTGATAGTTGGATATCTTGCGAAAAAAAATGCACTAAAGAATGTAAGTTTAAAGAAATTCGCAATGTATATTTTCACTAGAATCCTTTGATTTGTTTAAAAACCCTAAAAATTCACTTCCTTCCTTTTCTTGTGAAAATTTCGCCACCAACTGTTTGTTGTTAACATAGGATGCATTTATTGGCGCTTCAAGTGAATTCTTTTTACTCAAATTACGTTATTTGATATGTTACATGGACATTCATGTCATAGTAGTGAAATATTAGTGGTCCCGAATTTTGATATCGTTATGAAAAAGGATTATAATCAGTTAAAATGATCATAAGATGTTGTTTAAAAGTTGCAATAAAGTTTTAATAAGTTTATTTAAAGTGCTATGCAAACAATACTTTGAAATTGTTACTACTGTGAATATATGCTTGAAATAGTAAATTTAGTTAAACAAAATGTTAGGCTAACAATACAACTTAGAGAGGGGTGCATAAGTTGCTTGTAAAACTTTAAGTTGCCTCGCGAAAGATAACAAGATATATTTTGATAGTTGTAGAAACTAAATCGAAAGTATGGAGAAAGCTGGTGTGTAAACAATACTTTGAAATTGTTACTACTGTGAATATATGCTTGAAATAGTAAATTTAGTTAAACAAAATGTTAGGCTAACAATACAACTTAGAGAGGGGTGCATAAGTTGCTTGTAAAACTTTAAGTTGCCTCGCGAAAGATAACAAGATATATTTTGATAGTTGTAGAAACTAAATCGAAAGTATGGAGAAAGCTGGTGTGTAAACAATACTTTGAAATTGTTACTACTGTGAATATATGCTTGAAATAGTAAATTTAGTTAAACAAAATGTTAGGCTAACAATACAACTTAGAGAGGGGTGCATAAGTTGCTTGTAAAACTTTAAGTTGCCTCGCGAAAGATAACAAGATATATTTTGATAGTTGTAGAAACTAAATCGAAAGTATGGAGAAAGCTGGTGTGTAAACAATACTTTGAAATTGTTACTACTGTGAATATATGCTTGAAATAGTAAATTTAGTTAAACAAAATGTTAGGCTAACAATACAACTTAGAGAGGGGTGCATAAGTTGCTTGTAAAACTTTAAGTTGCCTCGCGACAGATAACAAGATATATTTTGATAGTTGTAGAAACTAAATCGAAAGTATGGAGAAAGCTGGTGCAACTATTAAACAGATAAAGATAACTGTTAAAGTAATTAAATATTAAATCATGCATTCATCTAACAAATTAAAATTTTAAAACAATCGGTAATAGATTTACAAAATCTCACATAATATCAAAGCTAGAGGTCTTGAGTTCAAATCTTTCATGTTTGTTTATTTTTGTTTCTGTTCCCTGAAACACAAATTTCTGTTCTTTTGTTCCGGGGAACAAAAAAAGAATGAAAACACGTTTGATAACACTTTTATTCTCGGGGAAATTTTGTTTTTTTTGTTTTTGTTTCTGGGAACAAATTTGGAACAGAAATAAGAAGTAGAAAAAAGTTGTTTCTTGTTCTCAGGAACAATTCCGAGAAACACTTCTTTTTTCTTCTCCTTTTTCTTCTTTATTTTTTATTTTTTATTTTCTTTATTTTTTCTTTCTTCCTTTTGGCCAGTCGTCGGCCTCGGCTATGGCTAGCGATCAACCGTTGAGGGTTGGCAACCTCACCAGAGTGTCGCCGGCCCCCGACGAGGCTCAACCTCGCCTTGGCTGGGCAAGCTCGAGCTCACGCCGGAGAGCTGACTCAGCAAAGAAGCGCCAAAACGACGTCATTGTGGCACGGATTTGAATTTTATTATAAATATTAATTCAATTCAATTTAAAACCAAATTAAAAAAACAAAAAAAACAAAAAACAATTGCAAAACAACGAGGGCTCAGCCCTCACCACCATCTCCTCGCCATCATCGACCTTTGCTAGCAACGTTGGGGGGAGGGTCAGCCTAGGTTGCCAAGCCTTGGCCCCCACCGTCGCCGACCTTTCACGACGGTGGGGAGGCAGCAGCGAGCTGAGCCCTCAACCGCCCACAACTGTTAAACTTTTTCCCTTTTTAATTAATTAATTAATTAATTTTTATAAATAAATAAATTTAGTTTTAGATTTAATTTAATTGATATTTATATTAATTATCTAGTCATGTTGGCAAAACGACATATTTTTGCACTTGTCTAGCCACATCAGCATGTAAAACGACGTTGTTTTGCACTTGCTTCGTCAGAAAAAGGCCAATATGCATTTTGGCACTCTCGTTGTTGACACTTACTTGATCCATTTCGCTTCGATTTTGGCACTCAAGTATTATTTTCTTAACTTTTGACATTTAAGTGTCCTCCCATGCTAAGTTTTGGCACTCTAGGTATCCAAGAATTATCTTGAGTGTAGAAGACTACCTTGATGACAGGTTGACCATGCTACTTCCAAATCCTTAAGACCACTTTGTCATATCTTATTTGTTATTGTTCTGTCAAGATTCTCAACCTTGTAGTCACTTTTTGCTTATCTCATGGAGGTCATCAATTTTATCAGAGTGTTTCGCTGGAATTCGACTGACTTTTTAACAAAATACTTTTCATCTAAAGTTATTCTTCAATTTTTATTTTTTTTTATTAGAGGAGAAATGTTTTGTGATGATTTTAAACAGAAAATACCACAAGTAGACAAGAGAATCAATAGCTTCACTTCAAACGGAATCAAATGTACACAAATTATGCTGGAATTTAATTGGTGACGCAGCTTGAGAACATAAAAATGCAACACCAAAATTTAATTGATGACAAGGCACCCAGGAACTATAATAAAGATACATGCCAAAATTTAATTGAGGACGTAGACCTAGAAACTACAATTAAGAAATGCGCTGGAATTTAATTGACGATGTTAATATGGAAACTACAACTACAGTGCAGGAAGTGAAAGATAACATGTTTGTTCGTTTATGCGTGCGAGGGGGGCGCAAAGAGTATGACGTGGCCATTTAAGTTTACAACCGATGGTTATCGAAGGAAGTTATAAAGGAAGGTTACAAACGGCTATCGAACGGTTACATTGACTTCATTGCCTTGACGATTTCTTCAACTCTACTATCTTGATGATTATTTTATTCCACTATATTGACGATTACTTCTTTGATGGCTACATCCTAATTTTCAATTCCATTTTTTGTCGACCCTTCAAGTTGTTGATTCATTAAGTTGTCGATAATTTTGTTTATAAATGACAAAACTCTGCTTTCATCGATGAAGTTTATCATATGTCAATAATAACCAAAATTGGCAATTTTTATTCCTGTAAACAGTCTTTCTGATATCTTCACCACGTCGTTACAACGTACATATGCGCACTTATCACAAAGATATTAAATCAACGATAATTTCGGAACAATTAAAATTCCAAAAGGATGTTTTTCTAACGCAATGAACAAATGAAGGCATATATTAAAGAAACACTCGAATGCCAATAGACGACTACAAATATTTTTTGTGTGTGGACGAACTTTGTTAGGTACGCATGTTGATCGGTATTGTGATGATCGCTTTATAGAGCTCATTAAAATCGCCTTTTTTTTTTAATCTTTCGATGAGTGTAAGGACATATCAATTCACATGACATTTCTTCGACAAGCAACACCAGTGATGAAAATTAAATGTAGTCTCAGTCATCATCACCAAATGTAGTTAGGTTAATAAGATTTCAATCAAATATTTATGTATCCGTTCTTTCTTAATGAAGCAAAACCTAGGCATAACGATTTCAGTATAACGGTTCCTACCCGCCAAGACTCCAATGGGTGAGGGGCCTCCAGCTAATTTCCAAATCCTTTTTGTAGTATAGTTATTACATTTATTATTAGAGTATGAGCAATTTAGTTGAGGATATCACATTAGTACAGTAATTTGAACTATGTAGCTAAGTTGCAATTTTGCTAAAATAAATACCACTAGTATAGTAGTTGGGAAAATTATCAAAATAGTCATAAACCTATTTTTATTTTTATTTTTTCCATTTCAAGTCCTCTATATATACCGGAGTCCTTTACTTCATTTAATCAATGCTATTAGTTTAAACATTTTATATTTGTGCCAATTCAATTCATTCGGCTAATTTTGGCTGACTGGCGTTGACGTAGACACCGACCAACGTTGATGTGGCAAATTTTTAACATTTGATTTATATTTTTTTTCTTTTTTCTTTTTTTTCCCTTCTACCTTTGGCCAGTCCGGTGGCCGGCTAGAGGCTAGGGCCGATGAGATCGACCTCGCCGGCACTGGTAAGGGTGAGCCTTGGCCACCCCTAGCAAGTCCTTGCCCTCGCCATTGCTAGGCGAGGGTGAGCCTCACTAGTGGCCCGCGAGGTCAACCTTGCCGGCCAAGGGAAGAAGGAAAGGATTAAAAAAAGAGAGAGAGAGAGAGAAAAGGAAAAAATATAATGAATTTGACAAAAATAAAAATAAGTATTAAAAAAATTAACATGTCAATGTTGGCCGGACAGTCAAAATTGGATGGATGGATTGAATTGGTACAAATACAAATGATTTAAAACTGAACTGGCTAAAAAAGAAGTTTATGACTAAATTGACCTAATTATGATATGTTTAGGATTGTTATGGTAATTTTTCCTATAGTTGATATTTTGCTAAAAATCGTACCATGTTCTGCGTTGTTGTAATGGCGAAAATTCTGCATGTACGTGATTTTGAAGAAATGCTTGTGATGGTCATAGTGTACCAAAAGAAAATTTAAATAAAAAGAAAAAGAAAAAAACTTTAGAGTACCCCATATTTTATCCTTAATTTTGTAGTGTACCGTGCCTTTATCAGGGGAAAAATCTTACTGGCTCAGGGGGAAAAAGTAAACTGAGTGAAGATTATTCTCTTGCTCTGTTTTCACCTTTCCTTCAAGATTCTTCGGATTCGCCCCTATGAAGTCGAGACAAAACCTCAAGAAAGGACCACTGCTTTAAGCATCAAAGAAGCCACTCTATACCCTAGACAAGTAGAGGGAGGACCAACGAAGGTGACCATATGTATGTGGAAGAGGCTTGCGAGCAATGTGATTACGTGCACATTCGGCGAAGAGAGCCTTGTTTGTCGACTATAACTCAATCGGGTTGAAGTGTCATTCATGCATAACTTCCTCTGCCCCTATTCTCTTGTCGGCATTGCTTTGACCAGAGGGAGATCATGATGCGAAAGAATGGAAAGAACGTACGATTTGTTCACATCGTGCGAACCGACATGCCCTCCAACCACACAATCTATTGAAGCGGGTCTTGCTTTTACATTATCCGTCATGGTCAGCCCGATCCACGTGGGTTAAACCTCCGGATATGACCACTCAATTGTTGACCATTTGGGGTCTTAGGGGTATAAAGATAAAAAAAAAATCAAAAATTTATCGTACACGTACCAATTCAACCATCAATATTTCAATTTGGTCATTTTAATTTTAAATCTTTCGACAATTTTTAAATATAGTTATTCTGACTAATTTTGGGCATAAATACTAACATGGACGCTGACCGTCCTATGTGGCATGACTAGTCGCGCGAACTTAAATATCCTAGATTTGGCCTTTAATAGTCGAGTTTCACAAATCTGGCTTTCAACAATCAGTGCAAACCCTAGCTGAGGCGACGTTGAGGTGGAGCTATGCAAGGGATCACGAGGGTCGTGTGACCCCATGCGGCTCCTCATGGAGGTCCTGCAAATGGAGGTCACGCAGCATTGGTGTTACACAATCTAGCTAACCCTTTGTTGATATCGATCTAGCTCCTCCACCTTTGAGAACTCTAGATTTGCAAAGAAGATAGAACAGTCGCTAGGGTGAAATTGGAATATGAAATTATTCATGGAGGTAATTAGGGAGAAAAATTCATTTATCCATAGGACCTATCTTCCGAAAATTGCTGAAACCCAAAGCCAATCCTCAACTACTGTGAGTTTTCAACTTTGCCAATGTTGACATTTCCCCAAAATAGTCAAAAATATTTTTGCTAAACTCCTCAATTTTTTCTTCCTTAAAAAAAGTAAACCAAACGGACCCTTAACATCATGTCCATTCCAAGTGAAAATCCGTGTCGCTGACATGCATAACCCGTCCTGGTCCGCTCAAAACTGTACGAGGAAGACAATGAAAGCAAGAAATGAACAGAGACAATTTGAAGAGTCTAAAACATAGAAACCCTCTCCAGTGTCATTTGTGATCCTAAACAAGTATAGAATAGTAGATTTACACAAATATGTATATGGAAATTACAATTAAACTTTTTTAATATACATCACATTTTTCTACCTTGAAACATTTCAGATATTTAGTAAAGAGCATAAACAAAAGAAAATGAGGAAGAACTAGACAAACCTGCAAACGTGTCACACCCATGCATCCGTTTATGCAGAGGTTAGATTTTTTACCAGTCAATTCAATCATTGAAACGACGAATATAAGGGCTAATGAGCCCATTTCTGCGTAAAATATCATATGCTAATATTCTTCAATGTGGTCCCAACAGAATCGAGTTGGTGATGATTCTCATTATACATGTTTTTATCTTATGAAAACTTAATTTGAACTTGCTCATACTTACTGTGATTTTGTTATCATGATCAAAATACAATTCTCACAACTTCAAGTATTTTTGTACTACTAATGCCATGGAATATAGAGACATTTTGTACTACTAATGCCATGGAATATAGAGACATAAAATGTCTCAATATTCTTTCTCAAAACTGTGCCATCAGTCATCATTCTTGTTTGAATACTTCCCAACACAATGATCAAGCAGAGCATAAACAAAGGCAAATCTTAAATGTTGTACGCGCTTTTCTAATCTCAGCAATTAGTCTAGAACAATTTTAGCGAGAGGCTTGTTATACTACTATGCGCATTAACAATTCTACTCTAACACCCACTATAGGTAAATCTATCCTTACAAGCACTTGTCTGGCAGTGTCATTAATTACAATCTTCTTTGAGTCGTTAGTAGTACTTGTTTTATGCATCTTCTATCAAATGAATTTCATGAAATTAGAACCTCAAACCTTGTTCCTCCCTCTGTTGCTTCCTTGAGTATCACTTTGAGCAAAAAAATGTATAGATGTTGGGATCCTATCTCCAACTGTCTTCACATGTCTTGTCTATTACTCTTTAGGAACACAAGATGTTCTCATTTCTTCGTCCTTCTAAATCCTGTCCTATTGTTCCCTTTGTAACCAATCTTCCAGTGGATCTATTCCCTACAAATGAACACATTTGGCTTTACTTTTGAAACTACATCTCTAGAATTGTCTTTTCCTAATGTGGATTTAGGCATTTTTAGTGATCTAACTTTGGTGGCTCCTAATATGTTGTACCATTAGGGGATTTTCCACCCTTGGTCATTTCCTCCTCTCCTGTCCGTCGGTCCACCTGGGATTTGACTCATTTACCTCCTCAAAAGTCTATTGACGGTTGTCAACTGGCGTGATGGAATAGAACAAAGGCAAATGATATAGTGAAACCGTAAAAAACTAAGCTAATAGTAAAAGACTTTACTTAGGAATATTGAATTGACCATGATGAGACTTTTGCTCCCATTGCATGTATTCCTTCTACTCGAATTTTTTTTTTCCGTTTTTTTTCGTTTTTTGCAACCTATATTGAGCAAGGATCTCTGCTTCATATGGATATAAAAATGCATTCCTCAAATGACAATCTTACTGAAAAGTTCTATAAGGAGCCTCTTCCTAGAACTCAACTATAAAAATGCATTCCTCAATGTCGAGTATTATATGGACTAAAACTCACTCCCCGTGCATAGTATTCCAACTTTAACTCAACTATAAAACATCTTGGCTTTACATTTGCCCCTACAACCATGCTCTCTTTGTTCATTAAACATCTCATTGGTATATTCTATAGATTTTATAAGTGGGCAACATGATTAAAATTGGCAATGATCATTTTGGCATTATATAACTCTAATAGAATCTCCATCAATAATTTGAAAAGAAAAAAGTTGGACAACTCAATTATTTTCTAGACTTGGAGGTTTCTTTAGATATCTCTTATTATTATCTTTCTCAAGCAAATATGCTACTAACTTCTTTCTCGTGCAGGACTAATCAATAATAAGATTGCTCAGACCCCATTGAGACTAATGCCAAATTTGATGAGAAAGACGGAAGTGCACTTTGGAATCCTATACTTTATGGACAATTGGTTGGTAATCTTGTACATCTCACTATTACTCGTCTTGACATTATCTATGCTATATATATATATTGTTAGCTAGTTCATGACTGGCAACATAAACTCAATTTCTTGTGATTCTTCAGGTCCTTCGTTACATCAACCATACTTTATTTCATGACCTTCATTTTTCCACTAACTCTACGTTGAGTGCTTATTACGATGCTAACTAAGCAAGTGACCCCTTAGATCGTCACTCTACTATAGGCTATTGTTTCTTTCTAAGTAACTCATTCATCACATGGCGTATCAACAAACAAACCGTCGTGACTTGACTAGAACAAAAGCAAAATTTCCTGCTCTTAGCCGATACAACGTCGAAATTAGTGTGCTTGCACTGGTTGTTAGAAGACACATGAATCCATCATCAGGGCAGGATAGTTATTCATTGTGACAACCGAAGTGCTATTCAAATAGCACATAATGTTGTTTTCCACAAGCACACTAAGCACAATGAAATAAAGTATCACTTCATATGATATCATGTGATTTGTGATATCATTCTATCTCATCTCCACTTCATTGGTTGATCATACCGTTGGTGTCTTCACTAAAGCACATTCATCTAGGCATTTTTGGGCTCTTTTCTCCAAACTTAATTTAAATTTGAGTGGGATGTTAGAGATAATTGGAAGATATAAGGAGATTTTTCATATTTTCCTTAATTCTCTATGTCTCTCAGGATTGTACATTCTCTCCATTTTGTGCATATTCTTGATTGATCTCAATTGATTGTAATTAACATTGTAAAATCATGCTACCTTAAATAGTTATCGTGTAAAACCCACTTCATTGTAAAATACTCGGGAATCACTCCAATTTTTCTTCCGCATATTTCTTATTTTCATGCATGACGTCTATTACCATCTGCCACTCGGCCTGTTGATGAAGGAAAGAGAAAAACTAGGTTTACATCATTTCTATCTGGACCAAATTTTTCACTGCATTACCCCTTTTGACAAGGATGGCCTCTCCTTGATCTCTGCAAGTAACTTCCATGATCTCTGCAACTTCCTAGTCATTAAACAACATCCACCCTATGCTCATCAACCATATTGCGCAGCCGATCTTCGTACAAAATTTCAACAAATAACTTTCGCTACAGGGAAAAAGAGTTATCGTTCATTTTCTTTGTACTTTGAGATATTCAGAATTATTGAGTCCGAAACTATATACATCGACCTTTCTGGTAATGACAGCATGACATCAGTCCTTGTCAAGTAGCTCTGACAATTTGAAATCTGCAAATCTCGTGTTGAAATTTTCGTGTGATGGTACGCTGTGGGGCATCACGGCTTAAGGAAATTATTAGAGGTCGGAACCCTTTATGATGGTACCACGAGTTGACCGCAATCTGACGTTTCTCCCTTTAAAAAGGATTATAAAATTAATAGCTCCTACGTTAGTAAAGTATGATCCACCTGTTTGGCAAAAGCTACGCCATTATATTTAAATCAATCGATACATTTGTCAATCAAGACGAACGCATCAATATCAATCAAGATCGTATCTTTAGCCGAGAGATTTGCTGGGTATATACACACTATTAAACAGTGCTGCAATACGCAGATACCCATAGTTCGAATAGGCCTCCTTGCGTCTCCTCGGGCTATTATTTGATGAAAATGATAGGCTAAAAGTACTGTTAGTCTTCGATAACAGACGGTGGCTTTTCCACCACAAATTTTCTCAAAGAAACCTATTGACTTTTTGTCTTGGAAAACAAAAATTTGGAAAGTCTCATTGTGAGGAATTTCTTTAAATTTCTCTTGGTGGGTTTGCTAGCTCCCCTAGTGGGAATTCTTACATTAAAAAATAAATCAGCCAAAATAAAAATAAGGGAATAAAAAAGAAATTTATTAACATCATTAGCGTTAGATTTTTTTTACATTAAGTGCAAAAAAAAAAAAACAATTTTTTACATTTTTATTTCAAGAGAAAATAAATGTAGAATTACTATTAGCAACAAAGCCTATACGAAACATTTTTCACACTAATAGGTTTTTTAATCAATAACTTGCTTGTTTTAACAAGAAAATAGCCACACACACACACACACACACACACACACACACACAAATACAGCCCAAATTGAAAGACCTAAGCTAGTGAATCAAATTCTTTCTCTCCCAAACCAAAAGTTAGCATTCCAAAATTGTTGATTTTCAACAAATTTATCAATTTGCGGGCATGGAAAATTTATTGGTAGGTTATTTTATCCTTTAAGTAATTCGCGAATGTTTTGGATTTTTTCATGTACGTAATTCATGCGGTTTTTTGGGAGGGGGGGATTTGGTTGGAAGTATTACAGGGGAAAACATTTTTAATGCCATCCAATAGAACTTTAAAACATTTGGTTGGACAAAGCTAGAAAGATAGAGGAATAAATTGTGACATTATTCCTTAAATAAAATAAAAACACCAAAATCCTCCCTCCCACAATTCTCCAATCTGGTTGCCCACCTTTGACAAATTGAAAATTGTGGTCAATATCCAACCGTTAGATATTCAGCATGACGGTACCGCCATGCTAACGGGATCCTCATTTGAGAATCCATCATAATGACTTTCATTGCATGCCCCAGTTCCCTCGACATGGTAAACTAGGACAGTCATTTTTTCGGTAATCGGGAGATGAAAATCATGAAAGTTTTAGGGTAAATGTATTTCTTTCGAAAAAAAACTTCATGACTTCTAAGAAATTATTTTCAACAAAATGTTTATCCCTTTTCAAGTTAGGGAATTCAATTTTTTAACTTTAAGTTTGCATATTCTCTTTTACCGTAATTCATTAATTCGCGAAAAATTCTTTCACTCAGATAAGCACACCTTATATCTTTCTCAGAAGATTTACTGTACTTCCAGTATTGTCTTCATAGTTAACTTTGGTTCCACTGGAGTTTGAAATTAGGTATGCATGTTATGAACCCTGAACTAGACCCAAATTCTTTCCTGCAATTTAATGTGATAAAATCGCAATTTAGTAAACTCTTTTCTATTTTTATTTACACTTTCAAAATTTTTAAAATTCGACTATTCCCTTCACAAAATCCAAATTGTGGGGATGAATTATTCTGAACTATTTTTCATTTTCTCATTCTATCATATCCGATATTTTCCAGCTAATCTTATTCTCGGAATTATTATTAGAGACATAGAATGGAGTAAATATGACCTCAATACCCCTGATTATTTTGTCCTGATAAATTACTACTTTCACGAATATAATACCTCTACATGATTAAATGCTAGCGTCTAGCTTCGAGGTGTTATCCACATCTGGACGCAACCCGATCACATTTTTCATTATTGTCATCTTTAGACCAGCTTTTTATCGATAAAAAACATAAAAATATCACTGGAGGACCAGCTATAAACCTACCTGCGGGCGCCCACATATAAAATACATTTCTCTTTCCGCCATGACTGACATTAGATGGACACGGTGTCGAGACATTGAATTCATGTTTCATGTCTGCACAGAGAGGAGAGGGAAAGAAAGACCGCTAGTAAAAGCTTTGATTGAGAAAGTGGTCCAATCCGAGAAGCCTAGAGTCTGCAGAGAAAGATCAAACATTGACCAAATCACTAAGAAATTAGAGGAGTTTCGATGATCTTCTAAGTTAAATAATGTTTAATGATTGACGATGCGCTTGGTGCTTTGCTGTCGTTAGACCTTCTTCCATCGCCTTGTTGACCTCCGCTCACGGACATCTTTTCTTCTCTGCTTTCTCCCGTCAAATATCAATCAATGGAGATTTTCTCGTCGTAGACCCCTCTTTTTCTTGACCTTTTCGTGCCTAAAAGTCATTCAAGAGATCGAAAGCTAGACATTGTTAAATTTCATTTCGTTGGACTGTTTCCGCGGGTTCTAATCAAAGTTCGGACGCCTCAAAAGCCAACATCAACGGTGGACAGCGTGGAATAAGCTTTCCGTGATCAAATCGAAGATCGATTGCGTCTTTGCTTTAACCCATGTGTTCCTTTCTGAACAATATTATGTTTTATTGGCGTTGAAAAGGTTCGTCGCATTTGCATGGAGAGTCAAAGGATATTTCTAGAAATGTTGATGATCGACCCCTTTGATTTAGTGGAGTCGATCCGTTTGGCCCGAGAAAACAGTTATTAGTTGTTGAAACAAGTAATATATTTCCTGATCAAAGTCGCCCACCCCCCAAAATTTCTTCAACCAATCTTCGGGGAAATTACCACAAAAATCTTAAATTTATTGTACCTATGCCAATACAATTTAAAACTTTCAATTTGGTCTATTTAATACTGAATCTTTTGATAATTTGTCAATGTAGTTATCTCGATATGACATATGTCATTCTACGGAGGATGGTTGGCACTAACGTGCACTTTTTCATTAGTTTTTATAAAATTTTTCATATATTTTTTTATTTTCTTTTTTCTCTCTTTTTTCATTGTAGTCGACAAGAGTTGTCAGGGTTTCGCTCAAATCTGGCCTTGCTAGCCATGGGTGAGCAGCCCTCCCCCAAATCCAAGTAAGTTGTAACCTTGCTTGCAAGCCCTTGCCTAGTGGTTGGTGAGGCTCTGATGACCCTTGCCGACTATAATCAAAAAATAATAAAAGATTAAAAATTAGAATTTTTTTTCAAAAAAAAAAAAGTGAAATTATGTTAACACTGGTTGTGTCATATATGACAAATGACTTCCATGTTAATAATTTTCAGTCAAAATTTGCCGGAATGATTAGATTGATAAATTGTCAAAAAATTTATAATAAAATGGTGAAAATAAAATACTTATAACGGAATTGACACAAATATAAAAAAAAATTAAGATTTTGTTGGTAATTATCCCACAAATCTTCTAATTCACAAGTTAAAAACATAGTATCACCTACATTTCAAAATATATTTAGGTAATTTTGCATATGGGTAATGTACAAAACTTCAACCCAACAATCAATATCATGTTTGGAGAAAATTTACTTCACAAAGATCGAGAGAAAGATAGTCATTTACTAAGAAAATACCCAAGCATCAAAAGACAAAAGAGTAAATTTCATCAACTTTACTACATTACATAACTTACCTTTAAAATAAAACGGACAACTTTAGTTAGGTGGAATAGTCATTTTCATACCAAAAACCTTTCAGATTTTCTCAGCTTATTCTTTGAACTAGGCTTTAATATAAATTGGGACTTCTGGACTATTGAGTTATTTAGGCTGATCCTTAGTTTTTTCTTTTTTTTTCTTTTTTTAAGTAAAAAGGTGGGTAACACTAGTGCTAGTGAATTCTTCTCAACATTGTCATAAGGATTTCACACTCACAATGAAGGATCGGTTTAAGTCATAATTATTTTGTACCATCTGCAATTCAAAGGGTTTACTATTAACAAGCCTATTGCCATTGCTCTACCGAAAGGCTAGCAAAAAAGAAGTCTCTTGACATAAAATATCGTGCAATACAAGTTATTCAGAGATTTACTTGTAACGTGAAGAGCAACAGGTGACCCATTTACTATCGGGCCATCACTTTGATGATATAGATTAGTCCTTCACTTGTCACTTCTTCTGATACATTCTCTGGTCACTTCTGAGAATTTGCACATTGTGGAGAATGTTGAATCCCCATTTTAATCCAAGATGAACACATTGAATTTTTCACTTATATTTTTATTTACATATTAGATGTAATTAATGGTAAATGAATATTTGAAGGTAAATATGTCGGTCGATCTTATGGTACGTATATTGCAATGGGGGACCAATTTCTTTTTCTCAATAGATTTGACGTCAATTATTTACCTACTTTTCTTAAGGGACTCTTTTTCCGCCTAAGGTTCGAGAACTTGACTCGCTTCTTTGAGACAAAAAAAAAGGCTGATTTACGTGAATTGTTTCTAAACTTTTTTTCCCGGTATTCGATGTACTTGCTGATTTTTTTTCTTTCGCAATTTACTCCCCGAATTTTATGAAATTAGCTCAATATGATTCTTTGATTAATTGGAGTCCGATGTCATATGTTTTCTACCAAAGTGGTGTTAGCTGGGTTCACTCCTATGTGGAGGAAGCCCAATGAGTTACAAGCCCAAAAAGGGCTTGAGCCCATATAATAAGTTATATGGAGAAATAGGGTTTCTTACTATCTTCATAATGTGGTAGCCGCAAAAGGAAATAGTAACAAGAGAAAAAGAGAAAGCAGAAAATCTAGGGTTTGGGGTAATATCTGATTTACATCAAGTTGGCATCGGAGGTCGATTCGTTGTCCGATTGAGCTGAAATTTTGTCAGCATGTTCGTGGCACAATTTTCTCGAATCTGAACGGTTTGATTTTCGTTCGAAGCTCCCTACATCAGGTTTTTTGTGGATTGATCAAAACCTGCGTTTTTGGTTAGATTTATCCTTAATCTCTTGTGATATATTCATGTGTATTGCCAAGAATTATGTTCTTGAGGTCTTTGCTGCTATGTACCTCTAGTATTTGCTAGAGAAGAATATTGTTCATC
This sequence comes from Eucalyptus pauciflora, assembly GCA_007663325.1. Lineage (NCBI taxonomy): Eukaryota > Viridiplantae > Streptophyta > Magnoliopsida > Myrtales > Myrtaceae > Eucalyptus > Eucalyptus pauciflora. The sequence goes on from VMYD01000359.1 coordinate 5,465,458, forward strand.
CAATTTTGTTGATAGTGAAGATTTTCGAGTGGACTCCGGTCCCGTGGTTTTTTATCTCCTCACATCGAGGAGGTTTTCCACGTAAAAAAACCGTCTTGTGTTCGCGTGCTTGGTATTTATTTTACTCTACTATATTGATTCTTATTAGGTTTATACAAGAGGGGAGATTATTTTATTCCGCTGCGTTAATTCGATATTGTTCGAATTGTTATCGTTCTCCCATCAAGTGGCATGCCGGCCTAGTAAAAACTAGCGTCAGTGATGCTGTGTAGTGTGCACTCGACCTCCATTAATTAAGGTCCTTGAGTCTCGATTTGGGTTTCTCAACCCCTCAAGTCTGGGTCGCGCGACCTCTAATAAATGGCTAACCTCCATTAATGGAAGTTAACTCCACACACACAAGTGCGCGCACAAACAAAGATTTGGTGGTGGCTTTTAAATAGCGGTGGTTGCGGTGGTGGTGCGGAGTTCAATTTTGATGGTGTTGGTCGAGTTGCTGGTGGCGACGAGTTTCCTTGTTGCAAAAATTTGTTTGGTCGTGAGTTGCTGGCTGCAATTTATCCGTTTTTTCCCTTTAATTGTTGCATATTAGAAGGAGGGGGAGGGGGGGAGAAGACGCGGAAGGGAAATGAATGAGAGGAAGACACATGTTATATACGTAGGCTTCCAAATTAGCACATCAAAAACAGCTAATCAACGGTGTTAATTGAACTTAACGGAAGGATCCCATTGAGCTAATTTTAGAAAATCCAAGAAGTATATTAAAAAGCAAAGTTTAAGGACTACATTGAGCCAAAAAAAAAAAAGATTTTCAGGTATTACCCATGTAATTATCCTAGACAAAAACAAAGGAAACTACCATTAAATTAATTACCCTTGATATATCAATTAGTAATCTTGAGCATATGATAAAGTGGGTTAACTCTCATATATGTAAGGGAAATTCTAAAAAATAGCCTAAAGTGCCATTATTTTCTCAAATAAAATCTGAAAGTGGATCTTGTGTTATATAAAGGCCCGAAGTGGCTATGATTATTTCAAATGAGAGCCTAAAGTAGTAATGGATGTTTTAAATAAGACCCTAACCTTGCCGATCACTACCCAATTAAAAATTCCAACCAATCAAGGGCATTTTCATCAAATTCTAATTCTAATTTTCAATTATTTTTATTCTTTTCTTTTCTTTGTTCACTTTTTTTTTTGCATGACAAGGGCCAGCGGCCGTCAAAGAGGGCTCGGCAAGCCTTGCCGACTACTACTAAGGGCCAACGAGGGCTTGGCCACCCTCACCGGCTAATGGTAAGGACCAACCCTCACTGACCACAGGTGAGGCCACCCTCGCCAAATCTGGCAAGGGGCGTCACCTAGGTTTAACGAGGGTTTAGCGACCCTTGCCAGCCACCGATGAGGGCTGACCTTGCCGATGGCCGCCCACCTAAGGCAAAGGTCGCCTCCCCTAGGCAAGGCTATCCCTCGCCAATCGTTTGTGAGGTGACCCTCACCCAGATCTAGCGAGGGCCGACCTCGTCAATGGCCACAAGGGCAACCCTCGCCAAGCGCTTTTCGGCATCGCCGGTGGCCAATCAGCCACAGGTGATAAAGGAAAGAAAAACCAAAAAAAAAAAAAAAGGAAAAAAGAAAAAATAATTACAAAAAAAAAAAAATCAACAAAAAAGGTAAATTATTAAAATGTCCATGACCAATTGGAAAGTTAAGTCCTTATTTAAAACATACATAATTACTTCAAACCCTTATTTAAAACAAAATTCATTTCAGGCCTTTATTTAAGAAAATAATGACACTTCATACTCTTGTTTGAAACAAAGTTCACTTCAGACTCTTATTTGAGAAAATGAATGCACTCCATAGCCTTATTTAAAATTTTCTCAATATGTAATGGGTTTGAATACTTCCAAGGAAGACAATTTTTTTAGGGTCATATTTTTATCTATTCCTTATGAGAGGAAATTTCCTCCAATCTTTCCTCTAATGGGTTGATATGAGTAATTGGAGGAAACTTCCTTCAACCATCAATGGAGGAAAACATGGCCCTACCACTCTAGGCGGCTTCCCAGCATAAGTTACACGATGGTGATGGGACTGGGTGTTTCACCAAATATCTCAAGAGTAGGAAGAAATAACAATATTTATAATGAGTAATGAGAATTACACTTAAATTGTAAACGGAGATTGACATGGTTCGGCAAAATGTAAATATGCCAACGAAGAGAAATCAAAGGAATTCTACTATATTTAGAAAGAATTATATGATCAAGCTCATTCAACCACTCACATGTTTTAGGAACGGATCCAATTACATCCAATGGATCTCTAAAAAATGAATCAAAGAGATCTACCACGTTCATCGCTCATAAACTCCCCATAATCACTCTGTAAAGTTCTCTTGCAAGTTGGATTTGATATATAATGAAAGAGTATGACTTTGAGTTTGATTGTGTGATTTGATATATAATGAAAGACTATGAATTTGAGTTTGATCGCACACACAATCGGTGTTGAGATTTGTATTATATTTATAATATGTACATGAGCGGGAAAAACACAATTAAAAAGATTTTACAAAGATAACAATCTATAGTATCAGTGATAGCAATCTACAATATCAGTACGGATTGTGAAAGATTTGCTCTATCGACAAAATTGACACAAATTGTGGAAGATTGGCTCAATCATTGGGATTGGCACAGATTGTAGAAGATTGTTGTATCATAGGAGATTTGCTTTATCACACCCCCTCAAGCGAAATGGTCACGGAATCATTGTGAGCTTGTCGCGTAAAATAAGAAACCAAGAGATGGATAGAGGCTTTGTCATGATATCAACTATTTGAACCTGTGTAGGAATGAACCGAACTTCCAACTGCTTCATTTTAATTAAATCATGAACAAAATGATAGTCAATTTCTATGTGCTTGGTTTTGGCACGAAAGATGGGATTGACAGCCAAATAGATTGCCCCTAAATTATCACAAAGAACAAATGGTGGCCGATGTAGAGTGTATCGAAGATCTCGAAGGAGTTGTAATAACCATAATAATTCAAAGAATACGTTAGTCACCGCTTTGTATTCCGATTCAGTGCTGGATCTAGCAACGGTTGGTTGCTTTTTAGAAATCCAAGAAACCAAGGTGGGACCAAATGCAATAGCCACTAGTAGATTTTCGGTCATCAGGGCAGCTAGCCCAATCAGCATCCGTAAACGCAGTGAAGGTCAATTGGCGAATAGGTCTCAAGGTAATGCCATAATGAATAGTAGCATTGAGATAGCGCAAAATCTGTTTGACAGCTGACCAATGATCTTCAGTTGGACAATGCATAAATTGGCACACTTTATTAACGACAAAGGATAGATCTGGCCTAGTAAGAGTGAGGTATTGCAATGCCCCAACCGTACTTCGATAAGTGGAGACATCAGTCAGTGGTTCACCACTTTGTTTCGACAACTTAGAAGCCGAGGGAGCCATAGGTGATGAGCAAGGTTTTGCATCAGCCATGCCTGTACGAGTTAGAAGAGTGGTGGCATACTTGGATTGAGTGAGGGATAGCCCAGTAGAGGATCTATGGGCTTCAATGCCAAGAGAGTATGATAAATTTCCCAAATCGGTGATTGCAAACTCAATGCCAAGGCGAGTAATTAATTCAGTGATGGAGGAGGTAGAGCTCCTAGTAATAATAATATTGTCCACATAGATGAGAAGAAGTAGAATGTGGTTAGAGCGATGATGTATGAATAATGAAGAATCAGCAATGGAGGCCACAAACCCAATAGATAACAAATATGAACTTAGCCGAGAAAACCATGCTCTTGGGGCTTGTTTTAGCCCATATAGAGCTTTTCAAAGACAACATACATGGCCAGGATAATGCGGATCAACAAATCCTTGGGGTTGCTTCATGTAGACTTCTTCTTTAATGGTGCCATGGAGAAAGGCATTCTTAATATCCAATTGACATACAGACCATTTATATGTGATAACTAAGGAGAGAACAACTCGAATCATTGTCGGTTTGATAACCAGACTAAAAGTTTCATCATAGTCCAAGCCAACTTGTTGAGTAAAGCCCTTCGCAACGAGTCGTGCCTTGTATCTATCAATGGAGCCATCAAACTTGGTTTTTAGGCGATAAATCCACTTGCAATTGACCACATTCATAGAAGGGTGATGAGGAACCAATTCCCAAGTGCCATTTTGAATGAGAGCATTAAATTCACTGGCCATAGCTTGTTGCCAGTTGGGGTCTTTGTTTGCAACGAAAAAACAAGTGAATTCACTTGGTGTCAAGCTTGAGTGAAAACAAGAATAAAGTGGGTGCTTAGTGGAAAGAAAAACCTTTGGTTTACGAATGTTATTTTTTAGACGAGTGACCATTGGATAGGTAGGAGTTGGCGGTTGAGGTTGAGAAGATTGTAACGATAGAGCTTCTGGAGAAGAGGATCCAGAAGATTGCTGAATATGTGATGAGGAGTCATCCATGATAGTAGATGGACTTGATGGAGTTGATGTGGTGGTGGACACCCCTTGAAACTGTGGGGGCTTAGTAGAGGAATAACCAATGCAAACAGGAGAACTAGGCGATGGTGATGACAATTGACCAGATTGTGAATTAGCAAATGGGAAGAAGTTCTCCTGGAAAATCACATGGCGATAGACATATATTCAGCCAGTGCTACGATGAAGACAACGATAGCCACGGTGATGAGGAGAATAGCCAAGGAAGATATATTGCATTGTTCTGTCATCAAGTTTATTGCGAGTATAAAGGCGCGACGAAGGGTAGCATGCACATCCAAAAACACGCAATTGTAAATAATCGGGTTTCTAGCCAAACAATTTCTCATAAGGAGAAAATCCACTCAAGACCATTGTAGGCATGCAGTTCATTAGAAAGACCGTAGTGAGGAAGGCATCCTTCCAATATATACAAGGAACAGAAGCTCGGGTAAGCAATGGGATGCCACTTTCCACAATATGACGGTGTTTGCGCTCAGCCCAACCATTTGGTTCTTGCTTGTGCGGGCATGAAAGAAAATGTAGGATGCCATGAAGACAGGGATAAGGATCAAATTTCTTATACTCACCACCTCCATCAGTTTGAAGTGCCTTGACCTTACAATTGAAATATTTTTCCACTTGGGATTTAAATTGCACAAAAGTAGACAATGCATCAGATTTCACAGTAAGTGGAAAAAGCCATGTATATCCACTATAAGCATCGATAAAAATGATATAATAACGAAAACCATTAACTGAAGTAACAGGAGATGGTCCCCATAGATCAAAATAAAGTATCTCCAAAGGAGCATTACAAGTAGTTGATGATATAGTAAAGGGAAGACGACGCGACTTGCCCAAGTGACATGATTCACATAAACTAGATGGGGAAGACAGAGATATTGGCAAGTCATGCTTTGAAATAACAGAAGAAGTAACACGGGCAATTGGATGACCCAAGCGCTCATGCCAAATAGAAACAGAAACTCGTTCACCAATGAAGTAGGATGGAGTTGGTGGTCATTTATTGACTGTAGAGAGACCTTATTGGTGGTACGTGCATTATTAAGATAATAAAGTCCATTCTTATGATGGCCTTTGAGTAGGAGGTTCCCTGAGGATCGATCCTTAACACAACAGAAAGCAAGATGAAATTCAAATACCACATCGTTATCTTTGGTAAATTTAGAGACTGATAATAGATTCTTCTTGATAGAGAGAACATGATAAATATTACGTAGTTTAAAAGAACTAGTAGGAGAATGTAAGATGGAAGAACCAATATGTGATATTTGCAAACTTGACCCATTTGCAGTGCGGATTTGATCGGTGCCAGAATAATCGCTCTGAATGTTCAAATTTTCCATGTCAACTATAAGATGATGAGTGGCACCAGAGTCTGGGTACCAGTATGGATCAAATGACTCACCAGTTGAAGATGCATACATTGCAGATGGAGAGCCACTATTAGCTTTATAACCAGGATTAAATCGTTGGTAGCATTGGAGGGCTGAATGACCTGCACGACCACAAACCTGACAAATGAGTCGAGAATGAGAGGAACCTCCTTCATTAAAATTGCGACCACGGCCTCGACCGCGTCCTCGTCCTCGACCACGTCCTCGACCATTGGAGGGAGGATTCGGAGCAACAGATGATTTGACCGCAACATTCATAATAGGAGAAGACTCTATTGGAGATTTAGTGGTGCGGCTTTGAAGAATAACTTCCTGATTGTGAAGTAGGCTGAGGAAGTCATCAAGAGGTAATGGATCAAGACGAGATGTGACTGAGGTAACGAATGCATCATACTCCAAACCCAGGCCACCGAGGATGCTGAGAACTAATTGGGAATCGGAGATGGGATGAGTAGCGGTAGAAAGTTGATCCGCAATATTCTTGGCTTTTTGAACAAAGGCTTCCATGGAAAGAGAGCCCTTCTTTAGAGATCGAAGATGATACTCTAACTGCATTATGCGAGCTTGAGATTGAGGAGCATAAAGTTTCTCAAGTGAGGTCCAGACATCATGAGAAGTCTCAAGACCGACGATGTGTGAGAAAACTGATTCAGTAAGAGTGGAGAGGATGTAGCAGAGGATGAGTTGGTCTTGATAATGCCATGCAGTATGATCCGAGTTGTTGATCACATTATTATCAGCATCAGTGATAGTGGGTGTCGGACAAGGATATGAGCGATCCACAAATCGAAGATACCCATGAAGACGAAATAAAGGAAGAAATTGTGCTCGCCACAAAGGTAATTGTTGCGATCTAGCTTGATTTGGAGAACATGAGATATATTGCCAAGAGCAAAGGGCGATTGGGAGGGTGATAACAAGGATGAAGAGTTAATAGCGGTGACAACAGTAATGGTGTTTGAGGCAGTAATGGTCTTGGAGGATGTAGAAGAAGACATTGTAGTAGAGAAGAGAAATAAGATGAAAAATAAATAAATTATGAAGCTCTGATACCATGAAAGAATATGAATTTGAGAATATGTACATGAGCGGGAAAAACACAATTAAAAAGATTTTACAAATATAACAATTTACAGTATCAGTACGGATTGTAAAAGATTTGCTCTATCAACGGAATTGACACAAATCGTGGAAGATTGGCTCAATCAATGAGATTGGCACATATTCTAGAAGATTGCTGCATCATGAGAGATTTGCTTTATCATATAAGACACCAGATTAGGTAAAAGAAAAAACCTTGAGCAATCAATCCCGCCCGGAAAAAGTTGGTCATGCGCTCATGAAAGAGATGACACTTACAATAGACGAGTCTTAGGTGCCTAAAAGCTAGTCGTCGTGTGCCCGCGCTTACGATCGGTTGTCTTCGCCTCGCCTTGTCGCGGTGTGTACTTTTCTCGATTTCCACGCATTGGATGACCTCACCACCTTGATTTGGTGTCCGTTACCAAATGCGATTTGAAGTTTAACTTCGAGCCCCAACTAACGTCGGGAGATCACCAAGCCATGAAAGTATTGATCGAATGTTCTTAAAAGGTCCGAATTCCATATATTGTTTAAACAAAAATAGGGCAATGATATTAATTATGATCCACGGAAAACTATCGATCAAATATGTTTTTCAAATTTGGATCAATTAATACTAACTGGCAAAGGTTATGAAGGGTCCTTTGATGATTTTTGGACAAGAAATGTAAATGACGAGAAATGTTGAAGTTACTGAGATTGGGAATAATTGTTGCCAGCCATGTAAAATATATTAAAAATGTAAAGGTAAATCTGAGGTAAAGATGAATGACTAGATGTTCTTCGATTGATTTAGCCATCCTTTATATGAACTACAATTCAAGTAATTATATCTAATATCGACAGTTAACAACAGTTGCAAAACAAAACATACCCTATGTCTCTTTTACGATCTACCAATTTTATCTATAGAAGTTACACTGAATTTGTAGACTCTTTACTTGACGATTGCATCGCTCTCACTTCTTCACAGTTACCATTGTCAATGCCATCTAAGATCATTGGCTCCACTCCATGGTAGTTGTTTCGGCTTTGCTTCTTTGTGGCTGCTCCTCTAATGATCTTATCAAAAATCATCGGCTCCTTTACCTGACAGTTATATCATTACTTCCTTGATAGTTATCTTGACCATGATACTTTTACAGGTTGAGTGATCGTTTTTCGTCGACCTTTGGTTTAAGACTCGAGTAACTTTCCACACAATATCCTCCATCACCTAAAATCAATTTGGTCTATCAATTTACTAGATTCATTGAAATAGAAGCTCTCGACACTTGATTTTTCACCTCCGTCACCTCTTACCCAATGTCCGTCAACCAAGTCATCAATTGAAGGCTGGATATTTTTTTTTGGTGTCAACTATTTAGTTACGAGTAATTATAATATACATCATCAGTGTAATGAAATTTTATCACAAGTGGCCTTATCCACCCTTGATTTGATCATGGAAAGTCTTCTTTTACATGGAAGATGTATACTACCATTTTCATTGATTATTTGTACAGAATGTGTACTTAAAAGGAGGCTTATCTCCTCATAAAAAAATAGGGATGTCCAGGAAAGCTCGGGGGGAGTATTCAGTCCAGTTAATACGTAAGCGATCACGATCCAATCAGATAAAGCCTTTTAGCTTATTTCGAAGATGCTCAAGGTGGCAAAGTCAACCAAGGAAGCAGGAAGAATCGTGGTTGGAACGGAGGATCCATGAAGATAACGTTAGTGCATAAACAAATTGTTTTGCCACGACTATATGGGGGACGTGCTGAGTTTGCTACCTCACCAAACAACACATGTAGCACTCATTGATTAATAATGCCTTAGCTTTCACTCCAAATATAAATAAATGAGACATTTTGGCAAGGGTCAATTGGATTTTCACGCGGAGTACGAACAGCGGAATGCAAAAATGAAGGCGGGTGCATGCCAAATATGTTTTAAATGCAAACAAATGAGAAAAATAGACCAATATAACTCTCCCCCTCCCTCCCCCGTGAAGCAATGATTGAAATGTAGGCTCCGTTTGTTTTGAGAAAATGAATAATTTGTCAAAGAGTGATTACCTGTATCACCAAAAAAATTAGTCAATGAAAAATATTTTCATTATCGATAACAATTTATATCTAAATATTATCGTGGGCAATGAAAGTTTTTTGCTTTCATTTATTTTTGGCAAAATTTCAAATAAAGACATGAAGTGCTCTTATTTTCTCAAATAAAGGTCTGAAGTGTTTTCATTTTCTCAAATAAATGTCTGAAATTGACCTTATTTAAAAAAAAAAAAAAAAGCCCGAAATAGTTGAGTCGTCTTAAATAAAGGCCTAAAGTGGAACTTATTTCAAATAAAAACTTAAAGTGGCCATATCAATCTCAAAAAATGGCCTAACCTCACTAGCCGAAAGGTAGTTTAGTCTTATAATTGTTTAAATTTGTTTCTTTTTTTTTTCTTCTCCCTTCTTAGGCGAGGGCAACCCTCGCAATTATTTGAGACGATTTGATTACTTTAGACCCTTATTTGAAATAATATTTACTTCGTGTGCTTATTTGACAAAATGTGGGCACTTCAAGCCCGTATTTGAAATTTTCCCTTCATTTTTTATGATATATAAACGATAATTTTTAAAAATATAATTTTTAAATAATATGTTTTCCACAAGATAAGCACACCCGTAATAGGAATTCGAATTCCTAACAAAAGTCAGGCCAGTTAGGTTTGCTTTGACATGCGCATTGGACTATTTATCTTTCTTCTATGGTTATTATCTCTTAGTTTATTCTCGGAAGATTCTAAATCAACGGGACCAATACAACTCTCTCTCTCTCTCTCTCTCTGTGACACCAGTCGAGCCGGTTAGGTAAATTTGACGTGCGCATTGAACTATTTATCTTTCTTTTTCTGTTATTATTTATTAATTACTCTTAGAAGATTCTAAATCAATAGGACTAGTACAACTCTCTCTCTCTCTCTCTCTCTCTCTCTCTCTCTCTCTCTATCCAAATCACGCCATATTGGCGAGCGTCACTCAAACTAAGTTGGTGATCGGAATTTAAAAAACCTTGAAAGACATGCTTGAAGATGGCAGTAATTTTTCTTTCTTGGTCCGCATAAAACTTTATTCAATTACTAAGCAAAACCAAATGAGCCCATTGAAGGGGCTTCATTACAGAGCAACGCCCATAAAGCTTCGGGTGGGCTGGAGTACCAATTTCGTGGAAGAAAATTTTAACTTTGAGCCCTAAGTGTCCAATAAGCAACTTTGTTTGCCCCTGTAAAACATAAACCCATCTGAATATTAGAGAAGTGAGCGATCAAATTTCATAGCTATATCCGATAGGTGAGCGCACCTCCCATTGAATTTGATATGTGCTCTCCAAATCTCGTATTAGATCTGCACAGTCAGCCTTCAAAAGAAGTACTTTGCGTTTTCTCTCAAACAACAACTTAATAATTTCAATTAGAGCTAGGGTTTCAGCGTGATTTGTTGAGGCAGCCTTGATGGATGTTGTGTATCTATCCATGATACTTCCTATATAATCTTGGTAGATGCCAAATGCATGAGATCTATTAATCCAAAGAGCCTTCCTTGAATGAACCGTCTATGTTAATTTTCAAAGCTCCCTTCCTCGGTGCATTCCAGATCTAACTTAATAGTGTGGAGGTAGTTGAGAAAACCTCCTAGTATATATTCTGAAGTTGACAAAACTACCTAGTATTATATCGATCCTGATAAATGAAAAAAATGTTTATGTTTCAAGTAAAATTCATGCTGGAAGGATCTTTTAATAACTAAGGGCCTGTTTGTTTATATTTCTTGTTTCTGTTTATGAACAAAATTTTTGTTTTTTTGTTCCCGGGAAGAAAAAAGAACAGAAACGCGTTTGTTTGCGTTTTTGTTCCAAATCTGTTTTTTTGTTCCTAGGAACAAAAAAAGAACAGAAACAAGAAACAAAAAAAAAAGTTGTTTCTTGTTTCTGGACAAATTTTGGAAACAAATTTTGGAAACAAATTTTCTCTCTCCACTCTTTTCTTTTCTTCTTCTTTTTTCTTTGGCCGGTCGCCAGACTCGGCCATGGCCGTCGAGGGTTGGCGAGCCAGCCCTCGTCAACCCCCGGCGAGGCCGAGCGTCGCCGGCCCCTAGCGAGGCTCGGGCTCGCCCAGATCCAGCAAGGCCGAGCTCACTAGATTTGGGCGAGCCTGAGCTCGTCAAGCCTTGAGGGGCGGGGCAAGGCTAGGCGAGCCCGAGCTCATCAAGCCTCGAGGCGCGAGGCGAGGCTGGGTGAGCTCGGGCTCGCCCAGATCCGGCGAGGTCAAGCTCGCCCAGTCAAGGCGAGGCCACCGACCCTCGTCGGCCAGTCGCCGGCCTCAGGCCGGCGACCGGCCAAAAGAAGAAAAAATGAAAAAATGAAAAATAAAATAAAAATATTAAAAAATTAAAAGAATACAAATTTACCAAACATGTTTCTATTCTTTTTTTATTTCAGGAACAAGTTTACCAAACGCGTTTTTTTGTTCAAAAATTGTTCCCTGGAACAAAAACACAAACAAACGCACCGTGAAAGACTTACATGAACAAGTCTAGAAAGATGGAGAACTCATGTCGACTTGGAAGCATCAAGGTTTTATGTTTGCAGTATTTATATCACCATCATTATTAAATAACTTGGCAAGAACAATTGATCATATCCAACCACCGGCTCAAGTGGCTCCGCTGGATAGGCTCTACAACGTCCTCCTCGGGGAGGTCAGGAGTTCGAAGCCCCTGCAACGCAAGTTGCAGGGAGGCTGGCGGATCATTAGGCGATTTAAGCGTGGCGTCGGGGTGGTGGTTTCCCTGCTAGCGTCACTAGGAGGTTTACGGCGCACTGTCGGTGCAAGCTGGTTCCTCTTTGCCACTAAAAAAAAAAAAAACAATTGATCATATCCAAGAAGTAAGAAACAACGAACTACATGAATGTCAACAAGGCAATTGCGTGAAAATCAGCATGGCTACTAGGTGGATATCAGCAAGACAACTAGGCTGGATATTATCAGGGTTTACAATTGAATATCAGCAAGGATCTGAATATCATCAAAGTACTATCATTGCTAACTCTTTGCAAATCAGCTTTCTACTTGCGATAAAACTCTTGCTGCAAACTTCAAGATATTATTTTGCTTTTTGAGATATTCTATTTAATAGCTTTACAACTTATGATCTAGCATGAATTCCACTTTTAGAATATATTGATTGACTTTCAATATTAAAGATTGTCTTTGCAACATATTTCATCACACAAGATATCTTAATTGATTGGTAATCCTCATGTAGACAAGAGCAATTTACTTATGAAAACCAAGATTTGTTTGTATAAGCAATCAAATCGACAAAATCTGTGATTTTTCAACCTCAACAGCTACCATAATCTTCTCAACAATTATCCAACCGCTAGCTTGGAAATCGATCCTCTTGAAAATTGTTCAAAGTTTTGGATGTCAAGGAGTATAAAAGAAGACCAAAGCACCGAAGAGAAAGAGATAAATCAAGAGACAAAGTTCCAATGTCTAAGAAAGCTTCACATATTCTCATTTATCTTTCATGGGCATGCAAATGTAATCTTAAGAGAATTGTTAGTAAAGTGATAGTTTGTATTTAGGTGTGAGATAGAGAGTTATATCAGCTTGTGTATAAGAAGCACCTATTTCGAGGAAAAGTGCTTAAGTTTAAGCAATGGTTACTATTGTAACTTCTCTTCGATTAGTGGAATCCAGTCAATAAGTTGTCAATGGAAGAGTGGACATAGCCTTACACCAAGCTGAACCACTATAAAGCTTTGTGGGCAAAATTTTTTATCTCTTTGCTCATATTAATTTATTAATTGATAGAAATGTTGCACTCAATAACTGGAGTATCATCGGAATCTAATCATATTGATATTCTAATTTACTTGCTCCAGATCTTATTCGTCTTGACACTTAAATTCCACAATAATTTGTCAGGATTTGTTAAAATCACTTATTCATCCCGATCCTGCTCCCCTCTATGTGATATTGTTAGCCTACCTCAAATGGGTTTGAATTCTGAGTTTCATTTGCTAAAATTGCTTCGCACAACTTGTACTTTCTCTAGTAGGCTTCTCCGGTATGGGTATTGAATCCTGAAGGTGAAATTATTGCGAGCAAATTGTAGTCACATGCTACAGCGAAGGTGATGTTGCTGTTTTCTCTACTTGAGCTAATTTTCTGTTAGTTAAACCCAATCTTGAAATCTACAAGTTCACGATGGGTCTAAGAAACACTTGTTTTGTCCGGGGACAAAGCAAAAAAATGTGTTCTGTTGTTTCCGCATCTTACTTGCAAAGAGAGCAATTTGGGCTAGGTACAATATGCCTCTTCCATAGATTTTCTTTAGATGAAATTCCTTACAGCTATATATACATCCTCTTCAACATTTTCCCAATTTTGCTAATAACATGAGTCATTCAAACCTTGGGGCAGTGAGTCAGGAAAAGATGGAAATTTCTTAGACGGACTGAACTATACTGCTCCTGGAAAAAATCCAGAGTCATCCTATATCGTAGTTGTATGGAAATATTTGATATTTTTATTCCCCATTTCAATTAATTAATTCTGGATCTCATACTCTAATGCATCTCATTTTGCCTCCATAAATTTTAATTTTCCCCTTTCAGCCGTTGAGCTCTTTCTCTATCAAACTCTGCTCTGGGAGTTTTAACTACATTATGGATTTCTTGCTTAAGCACATTAATTTCGCCGTGGCCATTGGAGAATTTTTTTTTTTTTGTCAATATAGTTTCATCTTCCAGAGTTGAGGAGTGCCACACTTGTTTAACAATTGACAGGCATTTTTTATCTGCCAACCAAAATGCTTCAAACTCAAATTCCCTTTTTTTCTTTTCACTAGACTAAGCAATAAAGTTAGTAAGATGGGACCATGACCTGACCCAATGGTAGAGACTCCACAGGCTCCAGCAAATAGCAGTAATTTAAGGCATTGTCATTTCATGCTTATTGTTAGAGATCATTTCAGTTATGAGAACAACTAAAATGGAACAACGCAAATATTTGATTATGCAAAGCTAGACAGACCTACTCAATTTTAATTAAGCCCTCCATTAAAATTGTGATAAGTATCAATTTTCATGATAAAAAAGAAAAGAACTCTCCTAATTCATTTTTAGAGAGAGAGGTTAATAAAATAAGAGTCACAAGTGATTGAGTTCAATAATTCCTCATATAAAATTATTGACTCTAGATAGTAATACGAAGAAAACAAAATTATTTCAAGTGCCGACAAAATCAGAAGATCCCCTGTTTCAAAGAGAGGAGGACAGATTATTCACATTTTATTTTATGGTCAAGGGCGAATTGAAAGCTAAACAATGGTAATTCAAAAGATTTTTGACGTGGAAAATTTGTAATTACAGTTGCCATGTGACAATTTATCAAAAGGAGGCTTGTGTGATAGTACTAGGAGCCCGTAACATCATCTTGATCAAAGTTAAAATAACAAAGTTCAGATATACGAGTTCCTACATTGTCTCCATCTTATTTAGATTTCTGATGACTTGATTTTTGTAGAAACTCCTTATAAGACCTGTCCAAGTAGAAAATAAAGACACGTGAATCATCTTGGTAGGAGGTATGGGAACTTTTTCACTATGATTTTATTTTTTTGGAAAATACCTACAAAGTTTTACTTTTTTTCAACAAGTTCAAAGTAGATTTTGGGTTTAATGACGTTCAAAGGCCACAATTAGGAATTGGACAGGTTCCAGGACGTTTTGAATTTTTATAATAGGGAATCGGACTAGTTTACGTCTCTAAAATTGACCGAATTGAACCTAACTAACATTTCTCTTATCGACTCAATGAATTTAGCTCCATCATCATCTTACCTTTGCGAGTAATTTACAAAAAACAATAGACCAATCTCCAGGTTACAATGAACATCACATATCTCTTTGCAAATCCGGTTTGGAGAATGGATTCTTATAGAGTGCTGGTCACTCAAAATTTGTCAACAACGACTGTCTACTGGACTGGATTGACTAACAAACCAAACTGTCGATTCCCAAAGTCAAACCATGTTCCTTGTACTCGATTGATGGACAATTACAATCGAGAAAAGAACAAGAACTTGGCTTATGCGATCATTATAAAGCGGGAACGTCGGGTCAACAATTTGGAAACTTCAAGAGCGGCGGTAGATGTATAATCACGGTCGACAATAAGGAAATTTATGGGTTCACGAGCGGCTTTGACTTCGTTCAGACGATGATTGCTTCATTACTACGGCTCCACTTAAGATAATCCTCCTCTGTCTCCATCGCCTAAGCACTGTCACCAATGTCGGGTTGAGTATCATTTTCAAATGGAGAAAATTTATCCAAAAAATCCTAAACCTATCGTGCTTTTATCAATTCAATGTTAAACCTTTTAATTTTGCCCATAAAATCCTAATTTTTTTCATATTTTGCTAATTAAGTCCATTCGATTGATTTTGGCTGGAAATTACAAACGTGGATGCCGACCGTCCTATATGACGCAATCAACGTTGACATAGACAATTCTTAATAATATTTATTTTTAAAATTTATTGATGTTATTCTTTTCTTTTCTTTTTTTTCCTTTCTTCTATTTTCCTCCTCTACATTTTTTAGGGGGGGGGGGGTGGGGAGGAGCTAGTCAGTAAGTTTACATATCATTCGAATGCAATATTAATCTGAAAATTCCATGAACTCCAACTTAATTGAATGTAGGGAAGATAACACAATTGCAACAAGTCCAAGATCTGATCCTATTAGGGAAGGGACAGACTCTTGGCTCCCACCGTTAGATCAAGAATTGAAATTTAACATAGATGGGGCATGGAAAAATAACAAAGGAACCATTGGTATCATTGCTTGATCGGCTAGCAGCTCAGTTGTCCAAGCTTGGACAAGGAAAGGACTTTGGAACTCACCTATGGAAGTGGAAGTAGCAGCTCTCCTTCTTGCCTGCAATTATGCTCAGTCCCTCGACTTCCAAAAAGTGATTTTGAAAGCGATTGCAAAATGTTAATTGATGACATTCAACAAAAGGATTTTTTCCCTTGGAGTATTCGGCCTTTCGTTGTAGATTCTCACTTCCAACTTCAATAAAATCCAAGTTGGAGCTCGGCTTGGACCCATAGATCCAATAATAGAATTGCTTATGACTTGCAAATTGGGCTTTTAATCAACTAGACAATGCATCCTCTTTTTCTTTTTCATGATCTCCCGTCTAGAGTTAAAAAAATATTGCATTAATCGAGTCTTCTTCTATCTATCGTTCTAATATAGGTGTTGTCTCCATTTTGTAATGTTTTGTTTTGAAAAGAGAAGTTTATTTCTAGTAAAAAAGGGAATGCAAAATTAGTCAATGACAAGACAGGGCCTTTAATATAAAATCGTCACTTCCAGCCTCACTACATTGAGATTCGAATCAACCGCAATATTCTATTTATCATCTTCTCTGGTAAAAGGTTGTAATCTTGAAAATCTCGTATTCCAGAGGATACATAATGCCTTATCATTTGCTCTCGGTTGCATCTTTACGGAATCAAAACTTTCCTCTTGCTCATGACTACGTACGCTAGGACTCCGTCGGCTCAACGGGTCAATGGGATTCATCTACGGAGGTTTGATTGTATTCACAATCAATGTCAAATTACATATGCCGGTCGCATTTGTTCCTTCCCTCATCGATTCACAACATGTTCCATTATTCAGTCCATATTCATAGTCGGCATCGATTCCATCTAGTTGGTGACTTTGCTTCATTGCTATGGCCCGACTTAAGAAATTCCTATTTTTCTCAATGATCTTAGCACTTTCACTGACTTTGGCCTGAGGCGGTATCATATTCAAAGCCACAAATAATGCATAACCAATCGCGTCAATTGCTTATTAAGTCCGGCTCTTTGACATCAAAGTTGGCGTTTTCAGGGTGTCAACAAGCACCTAAAAAAATATCTAAGTGCCCCCCCACCCCCACAACAATTTGATCACATTACTCTTTATTTTATAATATTCCCATCATTCTTTCTTAAAGATAAAGAGAAAAAGCATAGCACAAAGGATGCCATTGATAACTTTTGATTCCTCATAATAATTTCTATTTAAAAATATTTTTTTCAATTTTTGTTTTTGGGAACAAAGAAGTAGATTTTGTTTTACTTTTTGTTTTTAGAAAAATTAATTACCAAACATGCCAGATATTCTCAACCCATTATTATCGGCTACAAGATTGAACGACATCATGGAGACCCCCCCTTATTTTCTATCATTTTCTGAAGGACCAGAACGCGTAGAGCCAGATCAGGACAAGAGACCTTAGATCGCCTGGGTTGTCCGGAGCTTTTGTTCTGTAGTATCTCTTTCATCCACCCATCATCAATTATTACATGTACGGACAGCCTGGTCTGCCCTCGCTGCCAGGGAAGCTAAGCCTGATTGTTTAGGAGAACAGTACCCTTTTGGAGATGGATGGTGGTCAGTCTTTGCACGTGCGAAGCTATGGAATCAGGGGGTGTGTCAGTGCGATTCAGAGAGTACCTTCCTACTTCATAAGTTGATAACATAAATTGACCGACAAAAAAAAAAGTTGATAACATAAATTGAATGATTGATATCTTAAATGTGACCACCAAAATTCTCAAATTTATCATTTATTAATTTTTGTTAAATTTTTATTATCAAATTACTGAATTAGATTACATGTGATAGATGACGGGTATATTAATTTGATGTATTTGTGATTTTTCATTATATTAATTTAATTTAACAGAAACTAACATAGTTAAAATTTATCACAAATGTACCCATTTAGGATTTTTGTTTGTAAAAAATTAATTTATGATAAATTTATCACAAATGTACCTGTTTAAGATTTTTAGTAGTTAAAAAATTAATTTTGAGTAAACATATCACATATGTACTGATTTGAAGTTCTTCGTGGCATTCATAAATTGAATCATATATTAGCGCTTTTGGCAAGAGGGTCTAGATTTAATCGATTTGTGGAATTTTATAAGGTGTTACATGGATTTTTAAGTAGCCGAATTTCCGCCCTTGTACTTTTTAGTTATTAGAAAAAATTTATAGGGATTCTCATGAAATTCCAAGGGACACTTGATTTAGGGTTACATGTTTACGTGCCAATCGGGCAAGTGAGGCGTGGGCTTGAGCGATTGGTCGAGATTTGTCCCATGTGGTTTACTTCAAATGGGCCTCCTGTTCAATTGGGCCTACATCTCTGATGGCCCAAGATGGGAAACTTTTTTTCTTTTCACTTGCAATTGTTTCTCTCCTCATGCAAGACGCGGGAGCTCTTGCTACACCACTGGAAATGGTGGATGCATGATTTGGGTTGAGAGAGGGCGGCGAGAGAGATGAGGAGAAAGAGGGAGAGGCACTATGAAAAATCATGCTTAAAATGTTGTTAGAAAAAGCTGCACATCGAAAACTTCACAAGGTATTTTCAACCGCGTCTGGTCGGGATATAAGTGCAATACACACTAACACACATTACCAATTTATGTTCATCCAAAACTGCTGATATGGTAGTGCAATCATTGTTAACCATTCTACGTGGCACACCGCTACATTAGTATTTTCCTATAAAAATTGACTAAAAGGACTACATTGAGATTTCTTACAAACGTTTAGATTAAATTGGTAAAATTTTAAAAAAGTAATACCAAATTGACATCCATATGATGAGCTTAGGTTTGAATAGATAATTTCCCCATAGATTTATAATAAAATAACCAAGAAATCCTTACTCGGAGACTCCTTGGAGATTTTGTCTAGTGAGGGGTTTCCCTTCTTTCCTCGGCTTCACATGTTGGGTTTACTAGATATGGCATTGGAAACAAAGTCCGTTGACAGGCAACCCATGTGTCATCGTTGTGTTGTATGAGAAGCCAATCAAAGGTGAGAGCATAATACATGTGGCTCCAAATAAGATGTAATTCATAATACGTGATAAAGATAATTGATCGATTACACCACGTCATTATTGTCAAATGATGTAACCGTCATTTAAAATACTTTCTTTTCTTTCATGGCCCCTCTCCCTACTGTCTGTTGTATGATAAGTTAATCAAAGGTGAGAGCATATTATATGCGTCTCCAAATAAGATGAGATTCATAGTACGCGATAAAGATAATTAATCAGTCACACCACGTCATTATTGTCAAACGGTGTAATTATCACTTAAAAATACTTTATCTTCTTTCATGGTCCTTCTTCCTTTAGACGTGTCTTAATGCATGGTTATTAGTAAGTAAAGGTGGCAAACAAGATCGTAAGATCAAGGGAATAGTAAACGTATTGTAAATTCAATTATAAACCTTTTTAATTGAATCAATTTAGTTTTAAGCATTTTAATTGAACTAATTTTGGTGTTAAACCGTTTACATTTATATTAATTGAGTCAATCTAGTCAATTTTGGTCGGAAATCGGTAACATGAATGCCAGTTGTTCAATGTGGATGGTCAACGATAATGTAAATATTTTTTTTTTTTAAATTGAATTTTTTTATCACTTTATTTGTTTTTTCCTTCTTCTTTTTGCCTTCCTTTTTTCCCTAACTATGAGCCGGCGATTTGTTAATTGACTATCGCAAGCCAAAAGCAAGGGTCGTTTTGGGTAAGGGCATCGCGGCCTTCGTCGACATGCTCGGTTGTTGGCCAATGAGGGCCTTCGTGTCCTCACCAAGATCTAAGCAAGGGTGTTGGGCCCTCACCCAAATCTAGGCAAGGGCTGGATCTAATAATTTTTTTTTTACATAAAAACGCAATTGTCACTTATATAATTACTAGATGTACACTTTAATTGGGCCCTCACCAAGATCTAAGCAAGGGTGTTGGGCCCTCACCCAAAAAATAAAGATTTTCATATTTACATAATAATTAAACTCACAATAGTTTAATTACATGAAACTTCAATCAATCTGTATTTTATTGATTAAAGAGATATTTCTTAATAACATGACAATTTAATTGTTATGATTATAGATAGATAGATAGATAGATAGATAGATATATATATATATAACTTGTTTAAAATTTATTCCATGAAATTATAAATGTAATATTTACTGTTATATAACATATATTAAGAACACTTCACGCCACCTACGAATTTAGGGGGCTTTTAATGATTTCTTATATCTCAAATAATTAAAGAACTATTAATTCATTAAGTTATTTTTCATAGTTACATCATATGTGATTTTTTGGTTAGATTTTTTTATGATTAATACCATTACTGCTATACGAATAAAATTCTATTATTAAAGCCACTCTTAGTAGAACGTATATTATTAGCGAATTTGATTTAAGGATAGTTTACATAATAGAATGATATTACTATAAATAATTTTTTATAAATATGTTGATGTTAAATTCTGACACTATCATATATGACATTCAACCACTAATCACGTAATTATCGAGTGCGCTAACAATAGTATGTCTTAAACAAATTTACATCTTTTAAACTAAAAACCAATAATATCAATATAACGATATGTATTCACTATACATCATGTTTAATCTTTGTTGCAATTGTGAGATTCTCTTAATTTTCAAAAGATTCAAAAATTTAAAAAAAAAAAAAATCTATAAAAGCCACTAACATGGTTAGATGGCAAAAAGGGGCCGCCAGTGAGTAAATAAGATAGAAAGAGCCCTTTTTCGGGGGGAAAAATAAAGATTGTAAGCTGCAAATATTTACGTAAAAACTCCCCTCAATATATCGAATCTTTAGCAAAACTTAGTTCTTCTTAAATTGTTTCTTCGGAATTGTTTCTGCGATGAAATATCTTTCACTGAAATTTGTTCTTTAATTTTTGTGAGAGAAAATAGGTTATGTGGCTATTCCAGACAAAAAATATCACATGCAAACAAGAAATAACTACAAACCTTTACTTCAAACTTTGAACTAGACCATATATATAAGTCGTGACGGAATTCAATCGACGACAAAGCTTGAATAAAGCCACTTTTACAACAATACACGCATGCTAATTATGTCGGAATTTAATCAACGACAAACTTTGAACACATGAGAAGATGTATATACCTAGGATAAAGATACACAAAATTTAATTGACGACACGAATATGATAACTATAGCTAAAGAACACGCCAAGATTTAGTTGACAATGTGAGTCACAAAATTAAAGGTAGTACAATAAAGTTAAGATAATTGAAAGATAAAATTTTTATCGATTTGTCGGGAGTAACCGAAAAGTATTATATGACTATTCAAAGCCTACAATCGGCAATTATCAATGGAAGTTACAAACGGTTCATACAAAGAAATAACTTCCTAGTGGTTATAAGAAGTTACAAAGAGAGGTTACAAAGAGAATATATAAAATGAGGTTATGAATAGAGGTCATAAATATTGCTACAAAGAAATATCTTTCTAGTGGTTAAAAGAAATTACAAAGAAAGCTATAAAATTGAGGTTACGAACAGTTACCGAACATTTATCATTGGTTAAGTGAACTCCATTACGTTGATGGTTTCTTAAACTCCATTATGACAAATATACCATTGTTAAATTGGATTAATAACACAAAAAAACCACAAAAATAGTACAACTGTAACAAGTAGATATAAAATCCCAAACTAATACACTAGTTCATTATCATGTATTGTTCAACTCATAATTTGACAGTAAAATTTAATGAAACTAATAGAGTAAATTTGTTACAAGTGTATCGATCTAGGGTAAATTTGTTAAAAGTAGGGGTGAGCGCGATTCCCAGGTAGAACCGGGAACCGGAGAACTGAATGGGAGGTTCCAGTTCGGTTCCCGATTCTAAAGGGACCGGTTCCGGTTCCTAGTTCTCTTTTCCTAGGAACCGATTAGGGCTCCAAAAGAAGCCCCAAATAGGAAATACCCCAAATCAATTACCTTGCATTCACACTTTCCTCACGCTCATAGTTCTCTGAGTCTCTCCTGTTCTCTACCTCTGCCCGTCACCGACGCCGCTCGCCCTCGACGCCACTGCCAGACGCCAGTCGCCCGACGCTCATCTCGCCCTTGCCTCCTGCTCCCTCGACACCGTCACCCCTCACTTGCCTCGCTGCTCAGCCGCTCGCCGTCGACGCCGCTAGTGGACGCCGCTCGTCCCCTTGGTGGAGGCCGCTTGCCGCTCGCGCAGCCACCCCTCAATGCTGCTCGCTCGATCGCCCTCAACGATGCTCCCCGGCCGCCGTCGCCCCAACATCACTGGCCTAGTCGACCCTTGATGCTGCTTACTAGCCGACGACGCTCGTCGCTCGCCCAGCCGGTCCTTAACGCTGCTCACCAACCGACGATGATCACTGCTCGCCAGCTGACGACGCTCGCCACTCTCCCAGTCGCCCTTAACGTTGCTCGTCTAGTCGTCCCCGAAGCTGCTCGCCTAGCTGCCGTCAACGCCACTCACCCAGTCACCCCCGACGCCCTTCGTCGAGCCTTTCCCGAAGCTGCTCGCCCAGCCGTACGCTCAGTTGCCCTCGATGTCGCTCACCCAGTCACCCCCAATGCTACTCATCGAGCCTCCCCTGAAGCGACTTGCCCAGCCGCTCGCCCAACTCTGACGCTGCTCATCCAGTCGCCCCCGATGTCGCTAGCTCAGTCGCCACCAACATCGCTTGTCCAGCTGCCCCCGATGCCACTCGCAGCTCACCGGTAATCTTCGCTGCCCCCTCTCTCTTTTGTTATTGTTCATTTTGTTGGTTTCCCCTTGTTTGCCACAAATGGCAACCTCAAGGCGATGAACGCAAGTGTCGAGCACCGTTTTGTGTCGATGGCGGTTGTGAAGGTTGGCTGCCGCCTAGGAGATAGAGGGAGATGGGAAAATGAATGCAATGACTACGTTGAGGGATGATCAACAGAGGGGGTTGTTTGGCTTAGATAATTATTTATTTTGGTAAGGAACCTTAGAAAAATGTAAGCTTCAGTTATGTAATCCCGAGTCATTAGTTTATAATCATGTGGTGCCAAATCATGCGATGAGAGGCTACTTCATAAATTACACAGGAGAAATGCATGGACAACTAAGGCCCCTAAGTTGGTTGGCTTTGGTTGAATGCCCAGGCCTTAAGATTACTTACTTTCAGCTAGTCATAAAAGTGCAGCTCCGTTGTTCATGCGGTCAAAGAGTTTAGTTTCTGTCTTATTATACGATGATAGTGGCTAGCTTCTTGGGCATCTTCAAGTATCTACTTCCAGCAGATCTTTGGGCATTAAAAGTCGAGTTTCGAGGCTTTGTTCTTCTAGTTCTGCAAGCTTTCTAGATATCCCTTCGTTGGGCAGCATTATGCATACAAAAAGAATACGAGAGACATTTAGTTTAGTGTAAAAAAATTAACAACATCCAACAATCAATTGTTTTACCTTTTTGCTGAGTAAGCTGAGTTTCTTGCTAAGTTTAATAGTCTCATTTCTATGTGATTGCTTCCTTAATTTCTTGGTATGAAAGGAGTCCCATTTCTATGCTAGACATTCTTGTTCTAATGGTGTTTCATTTCTAGTTTGCTCTTTATTTTGAAATTTTTAATTATATTCTATTATTGTTGTGTAGTGCGAAGTTAATGTATCAATATAACACGTCAATGGAGGTGGAGGGACGTGAGGAGATGACTTCGATCACAGAATTAGAGTTTTCTGGCGATGAAATTGAAGAAGAGGCACCCCCTACCATGAGTGCCACAAATAAGGTACCTGGTTCTCATCTTTCTTATGATAAGAAATACACATCCGAATGCTGGAATCATTATTCGAGAATCAATGATAAGGATGTAAAAACATATCAAGTGAAGTGCATTTATTGTGGATCCATGCTTAAGTACCGTGTTGCTAACGGTACTTTTGCAATAAGGAAGCACTTGACTACATGCAAGAGGGTTCCCCGTAATGTAGATAAGAGGTAGAAATTCTTTGCACCACATAATGTCAACATAACTGGCAAGGCATGAGGAGATTCTAGTATTGGTAGCGTCTTAT
This sequence comes from Eucalyptus pauciflora, assembly GCA_007663325.1. NCBI lineage: Eukaryota > Viridiplantae > Streptophyta > Magnoliopsida > Myrtales > Myrtaceae > Eucalyptus > Eucalyptus pauciflora. Next base: position 5,489,502 of record VMYD01000359.1, read on the forward strand.
CGACATGATCGTTTAATCCAAAATGTTGTAGGCAAATGCTTGCTCGGTTCATCATCCTTGATGAGCAACCATTTTCCTCGGTTGTGCGTGTTGGATTTCGTGAATTTATTACTGAGTTACAACCTCTCTTCAAACATTTATCACGTTTCACAGTGGCAAAAGATTGCATGAAGTTGTATTTATGTGAAAAAACTTCTTTGAATAATTATTTTGGAAATATTAATTATAAGATCGCACTCACGACTGCTACATAGAATTCCATTCAAAATTTGAATTATTTGTGTCTCACTGCACGTTTTATTGATGAAAATTGGAAGTTGCATAAAAGAATTATCAACTTTGTGATGATGCATAGTCATAGGGGTATGGAGATTGGGAAAATGGTGGAGAAATGCATTCAGGAGTGGGGAATAAAAAAAGAGGTGTCCACGATTACCATGGATAATGCTAGCTCGAATGATGTTGCAATTGGCTATTTGAGGGAAAAAATTTCGAAAGAAAGGTTATTGATATTAGATGGTAGTGTTTTACACATGAGGTGTACAGCTCATATATTAAATTTGATTGTAAGAGATGGCTTGACTACAGTACGTGACTCCATTGCACATATCTGAAATGTGGTTAGGCATGTAAGGAGTTCTCCCACGAGAGCCAAAGCATTTCAATCTTGCATTGAGAGAGAACGGATCACTTATAAAGGTTCGGTAGTTCTTGACGTTGCCACTAGATGGAACTCCACTTACCTCATGTTAGACAACGCCATAAAGTTCAGAAAAGCTTTCGAAAGGATAGAAGAAGACGATCTATCTTTTGCAAGTGAGCTTAATCATGAAATTCCTAGTGATGATGATTGGGAAAATGCTATTATTCTTTCAGAATTTCTAAAAGTATTCTATGATGCCACCAATCGAATGTCGGGGAGTTCATATGTTACTTCAAATGATTATTTCGAAGGGATAGCTCTTTTGTATAGATATTTGAAAGATGAGGTCAATGCTTCGGATCTAAGCTTCAAGCTATGGGTGTGAAAATGAAAGAAAAATTTGACAAATATTTTGGAAGCTTGGATAAAGTGAATATGATGGTGTTGATTGTGATTGTGTTAGATCCTAGAGTCAAGTTGAATTATGTGAGTTTCTTTTATGAACAAATTTATGATGAATCGAAAATTAAAGAGATGCATTACAAGGTGAATGATACATTGGATCGTTGATATGAATTTTATGAGCAATCTTCTCTTATTTCAAGTGATCGAAATTTTGGTGGCCATAGTTTGGAAGCAAGTAATAGTGGTTCCAATGTTGATACTAATGGTAATGAAGGAATAAAGAAGTATGACGCCCAAGCTTGGAAGAAAATATTTTTATACTCGAATGAACAAGGGTGCGATGACAACAAGTCTGAGCTTGATGAGTATCTTCAAGAAAAAAATCAAAAGGTTCTTGATCTTGACCTTTTTATGTGGTGGAAGACTACTGGCTCAAAATATAAGATCATTTCTTTGATGACTCGAGATATTTTGTCAATTCTCGTAACTACCGTTGCTTTAGAGTCAACTTTTAGTACATCAGGTCATGTGCTTGATGGCTTTCGAAGTTCTTTAACTCCCAAAGTAGTGGAAGTTTTGATTTTCACTCAAGATTGGTTGAGAGTTGTTTGTGTACCGATTGATGTTGAAGAGTGCATCGAGAACGCAGAAAAATTTGAGTTGGGTAAGTAATGTTTCTATCTTTATATATTATATTCTTAATGTTGAGATTATCGTCGATAAATAGAGTTAGTGGTGTCGCATCTGCAATGGGTCCAGTGGTTGAGAAGTCAAGCAAGGTTCTTATCTTCCTGTTGGCATTATGTACTTTTTCTCTGTGTTGTTGAAAGTTGATTATACTTGGAAGTGTTCTTTTCTCTATTTGTAGGGTATTCTTTTTGATGTTTTGAAATGCCTGGGTGACAATAAAAAGCATATGAGGGAATGTTCTTTGGCTACAATGGAATCATGGCTTGCAGCTGTTAATCTTGACAAGGTTGGTCTCTTTTAATTCAAAATAGCAATCTGAGAATTTCCAGTATGACTGAGCCTTCAAAATATATGGGATCTGCCAAAGAGTCGGATTCTTTTGACAATGTGGTTTCTTTTAATTCAAAATAAGTTGCCAGATGACAATACTCTTTTGATAAATAAATGATTAGCGGCAAACGGCCTGTTTCCATCTATGTATAGCATAAGGGCATAGTCAATACAAAAACAATATTCTGGAAACCTTTAAGGAGAAAAGTCTTTGCATTTTCAGTCATTAATGGCTTCAGTTGTTATATTAGAAGTCTTTGTGATGTCCTTGGCCTTGCTGGTTTCCTTCAGTTATCCGTTATAAAAACAATTGTGGAGCTTAAAAGTGGATGTTTGGAGTATAAGCTTAAGAGAGTGATGCTTTAATTTTAGTTGCATCTTAGCATTTGTTGAATTTTGTAATGGTTCTCTAACATACATTTGGTTTTAGGCATTGGAGGGTGTTGAAGAAGTAATACAAAGACTAGAAGAGTTGCTTCAAGAGTTGCACATGTCTAGTTCTACTCCTAGAAATGAGCATTTAAAAGCTGCTTGTTCTGACCTTGAAAAAATAAGGAAACTAAAAAGGAGGCTGAGTTTCTGGAGGCATCATTTAGAGCAAAAGCAGCTTCACTTCAGCAGATAATTTGCAGAACCTGATGATCTTAGGAAAAGAAAGTCTTATCCTGTCTCGCCAACTGGGTAGAATATTACGTTTTTCTAGCTTTTAAGCTGAATATCATACTTCCAAGTTCCAGTTAAAATGCTTTATCACAACTATTGTGGCCAATGGAGAACTAATGGTTTTGATTGTATGGCTATTTTGGATTTGTAGGATTCTCATTAAATTTCTTTATTCCATTTTGAAGTTCAACACTTTGGTTTTGCTTTATGATAAGTGCTATTGTCGCAGGTGGATGATGACAATCAATCCCAGTCTTCAATTCGTGGTTAGAGACGGTATTTAAAAGGAAAATTCAGGGACAATGATGGTTCAATTCTATAAAGAAGTAAAAGGTGAAGATTTGCCAGGACCATCTAACTCTAGCGGCTATGCACGAGTTTGAATTCATATGTTTCATTTATCTTCATTAGCCATGCCATTCCCTTTCTCCAACTTGTCTTGAGACATTTCTTTTCCCAGTGGCAATAGTGCACGTGGATTTTGGAGCCTCTTGACCAAACCTCTAGCTAGGAAGTTGGGCCCTGAGTTACTGAGTGCAAACACATCTGTATGATCTCGCCTCTTGTTGAGAATTGTTTCTTCACACACACACACACACACCCACACCCACACACAAAAATTTATTGCGTAGAACTTTCTCTATCTTCTAGAAGTGCTCCGCCATCGTGATGTGTGCTCTTATCCATGAACCATCTACTTTAAAAGCATGCATCATCCTCTCCTGCATGGATCATCTATGCACCTAGTGCTCAAAATCTTTTCTTCTCGAGCCCTAAACACTTAAAGATAAGTATACATTTCATGTCTGATGTTGTGTTGGACTTTCTTATCATGTACCTCCAGATTATGTTCTAATCTGGCTTTAAGTGGGTTAATAAAAATTATGGGAGTGGCAAAAGAAGGAAAATAATTTGCTTCCTGCAGTATTTCTGTTTTTGTCTATCTTGTGTAATCCATTAGAAAGTGAAACTATGAAAAGTAACACTACACTGCTAGCTTTGTACACTCATTGAATCTTTAAAAATTAGTAGAATGTGAACTGGAGTTACAATGAATGAGATATGTGCAATACAAACCTTAAAGAGAGGTAGCAATAGATGTATCTTTCTAATTGGAGATTTAGGGCGCGTTTGGTAACGTTTCTGTTTCGAGGAACAATTTTTGAATAAAAATAGATTTTTTTTTTTTTTTGCTGTTCCAAGGAACAATTTATGAGTATAAAAATGCGTTTTATAACTGCAAAAAATTTCTACTCCAGGAATAGAAACACGTTTGGTAAACTTGTATAATTTTTTTGTTTCTTTTAATTTTTAATATTTTTATTATATTTTTCCTTTTTTCTTTTTTTTTCTTCATTCTTCCTTTTGGCCGACGACCTCACTGGCCCCTAGCGAGGCCGAGCCTCGCCTTGGCTAGGCGAGCTCGAGCTCGCCCAAATCTGGCGAGGCTGAGCTCGCCCAGACACCGATGAGGCTCAACCTCGCCGGGCCACCGCTAGGCGACACCGACCTGGCGATGGCTGGGTGAGGCCAAGCCTCATCGGGGGCCAGCGATGATCCAGCAAGGTTGCTAGCCCTCGACGGCCAGTCGCCAACCATGGCCGAGGCCGGCGACCGGCCAAAAGGAAGAAAAAAAAAAAGAAGAAGAAAAAAAAGTGTTTCTCGGAGTTCCCGGGAGCAAGAAACAAGTTTTTTTTTACTTCTTGTTTTTGTTCTAAATCTGTTTCCAGGAACAAAAGTGTAAACAAACACGTTTTTGTTCTTTTTTTGTTCCCTAGAATAAAAGAACAAAAATTTGCGTTCCAGGGAACATAAGCACATTTTGCCAAACACACCCTTAACTCAGTCCATTACTCAGAAAAATGACTTAAATAAATGAATACATGCTAGTGCAGGCTTTGAAAGTGACAAATTTATAGCATGCTATGTGACTTAGGAAGATCTGCCCACACGATGAAGCATATCAGCATCATCTCATGAGTTTACTCAGATCTTGAGTATAATCATCTCTCATGTCATCAAGAATGAACAGATTTATTGACTCTTAACCACCCAAATTCATTGTTGTACACTGTAGGACAAGGAAGATGAAAAAGTCCAGGAAATCACTCCAAAGATGGGCATGGACGAAACTGAAACAAGTGGAATTCAGCGTTTTGAACTTTTGAGGAATGAGCTAATGGAACTTGAAAAACGAGTTCAGAAAATTGCTGATAAATCAAACATCGAGGAGGTATATTTTAGAGTGCCTCTCTTTGTGATATAATTTCCTTTGTGCATCTAATGTTGATAATGACACATGCACATGAGCAAACACATGTTACTGTTCACAGCACCAGACAGATCTTTTACATCTTTACTTATTTTTATTTTTTTATGTTGGTCTTCTTGTTCAGTACACTGCAGAAGCTTTTGTAAGTGAGTAGCAGATTGCAGGTTCACCCGCTCTGACACATCCATTCTCGGGCTAATTAACTTTGAATGTGCATGTCTCTTTTATAAAAAGGCCTCGATAAGGAAGGAGATCTTCGATCAAGGATAGATCATGCCCTTTGCTCACCTTCAATAAGATAAATAGTCTGTCATTTCTTCTTTGAAATTTAGTCTCCAGTATTAGTCTGAGCGATGCCTATTTAGTCCCAAGGATTAGTACAAGTGATTCCTCTCTCTTTTTCTAGGCTCGAACAGTTCAGGAAAAGATTGATAGTGAGCTGCCTATGACTTCCGTGGCTTAAGTATTGTCAGGATCAACGTTTTGAAACCTCTCTGACTTAATTATGGTATTAAAATTAATGGTCGAAAAGGGCGGGGGACAGTGTTATGGAAGATAAGAAACGGAACACATAACATAGTGTACTTAGATGTTGTACTCATATACTCGTATATGGAAGCTATGCAAATATCTTTGGAGTGTACATTTGAACGCAAATAAGAAGCATGTGTAGGTTTTCCGACATGTGCCTTTATGATTGGGTGCACGTATATCTTTGGAGGTGTCGAATTTTAGTAAGGCAATCAGAAAAGAACACAAGGATTACGAAGTTCAGTAATGTGCCTACGTCCTCAGACAAAACTCTCAACTCTCTTATTTTTGTCATAACATTCTTCTGCAATTTGTACATAAGGTTCACCGCAACAAAAAAGGGAAATTTTTCAAAAATAGAAAAACTATCAATATAGAGATTTGCCCACAATTTATCCTTTCCTTGAATAGGAGAGCAAATCTCGCCAATATCGCCAATACTCCCCCTCAAGTTGGAGCGAAGACATCGTCAAAGGTCAACTTGTTCACCATATCCTGAAATATTCCCTTCGGTAAAGCTTTGGTGAAGACATCAGCAAGTTGATCCCTACTACGAATATATGGTGTCTCTATTGTCTTGTCTTGAACCTTTTCCCTTAAAAAGTGACAATCGACCTCTATGTGTTTGGTCCTTTCATGAAAGACTGGATTTGAAGCAATGTGTGTTGCCGCCTGATTATCACAAAATAGCTTTGTAGGTTTAGACATGGCATCACAACCCAATTCTTGAAGCAATAGACGAAGCCATACAATCTCACTAGTGGCAGTAGCCATGGCTCGATATTTAGCTTCCGCACTAGATCTAGCAACAACTGTTTGCTTCTTACTTTTCTAAGTAACAATGTTTCCACCAACAAAGGTACAAAAACCCGTGGTAGATTTGCTATTTATGGGGTTCCAAGCCCAATCAGCATTAGTAAATTCCACAATCTCTGTATTACCATTATTCTTCAACAATATTCCTCTTCCTGGAGAAGCCTTTAGATATTGAAGGAGTTGGTTTAGCAACTCTATATGTCATTGTGTAGGTTTTTGCATAAATTATCTCACATAGCTAACATAATAAGCAATGTCAGGTCTATTAATGGTTAGGTAAATCAATCTCCCTACCAAACGATGAAATTGCCCAATATCTTGTAATGGTGTTTCCTTAGACATTGTCTTATTGTTGTAATCCATAGGAGTGCTAGCAGGTTTAACACCCAGCTTACCAATCTCCTTCAATAGATCTAGGATATATTTCCTTTGAGTCAAGAACATACCTTTGTTAGAACTTGCTACCTCTATCCCCAAAAAATATCTCAATTTTCCAAGATCTTTAATGTCAAATTCCTTACTCAACAACTATTTAAGTTCTACAATACCTGCTAAGTTACTACCAGTAATATTAAGATCATCAACATAAATGAGAATAGCAACAATACATTCACCAATTACTTTTAGTAAACGAAGAATCAGTTGCGCTCCTTTTGAAACCAAATCTAACGAGTGCGGAACTTAATTTGCCATACCATGCTCTAGGTGACTGTTTGAGATCATACATTGCCTTCTTTAATTTGCAAACCATTCCCTTATTATTCTCTAAGGGATGTCCAGGAGGAAGATTCATATAAACCTCTTCCTCTAAGTCTCATTGGAGGAAAGCATTCTTCACATCCATATGAAACAATGGCCAGCTACAGTTAACCGCCATAGATAGAATGACACGAACAGTGTTCATTTTCACTACAGGAGCAAATGTGTCCTTGTAGTCTATCACATATGTTTGAATATACCCTTTTGCGACAAGCTGAGCTTTATACCTCTCAACCGAACCATCACTATTGTATTTGATCTTGTAAATCCACTGACATCCAACTGTCTTTTTCCCGTTTGGCAATTTAACAAATTCCCAAGTATGGTTACGATCCAATGCTTGAAGTTCATCTTTCATGGCATTCACCCACACACTACTTTTACATGCTTCCAAGAAGGTATTAGGTTCCTGTTGATTTTCAATGGCATATAAGAAATTTAAATAATTATGGAAAATTCTATCATACCCAATAAAATCTTGAATAGGATGCTGAGCCGTATGATATGTTAAAAAATCACGGAGCCGTATTGAAGGCCTTGGGATGCATGATGACCTACGAGTTGGGGCTGAGATATTAGGTACCGTATCTGCTGGATCTACCTCTATTGCATTTTCAACCTGTACTTCCAAATCAGCCACATCTGTTGTAATGGCAGTTATATCAGGAACGGCATCGACATTAGGGACAATCTGACTCCCTTGAACAGCCATTGTTGGAATTCCTCTTGATCCAACATTGAATCCTCGGTATGTAAGATAGGAAACAAAAATTCAGAATAGTCATCTTGCTCCCCCTGAATTTGATTCCTAGCAAAAAAACATGTGAGCCTCATCGAAGACAACATCACTAGAAATATAAACACGTCTAGTATTTGGTTCATAGCATTTGTATCCCTTCTTGACATTTGAGTATCCCACAAATATACACTTTCGAACCCGTGGATCCAGCTTGTCACCATATTGAAAATGCACATAGCACACACATCCGAAAATTCTTAGGTGAGAGATACCAAATTTTTGGCCATATAGACTTTCAATTGGAACTTTATACCCCAACACTTTACTAGGCAAACGATTGATTAAGGAGTAGCTAGTAAAGACCGCGTCAGCCCATTATGTCTTGGGTAAATTTCCTGAGAATAACAATGCTCGGGTAACCTCAAGCAGATGCCTATTTTTTCTTTCAGTAACTCCATTCTGCTGTGAAGTTCCAACGCAAGAGGTCTGCTGAATGACTCCCAAGTTACGCAGGAACACATGAAAAGCTTGATTGGTATATTCAGTTCCATTGTCTGTACGAAGAATCTTCACTATAGTGTTAAATTGATTTTTCACCATATTGCAAAAATCTTGAAACACGGTCATAACTTCACTCTTGGATTTAAGCATATAAAGCCATGTAGCTCGAGATTTATCATCAATAAATGTAACAAAATACTTGAACCCCTCCTTAGAGAAAATAAGAGAAGCTCCCCAAGCATCCGAGTGAATTAAATCAAAAAACTGTTCTGATTTATGTGTACTATGTGGAAAAGGTAACCTATGCTACTTAGCATAATGACAAGGATCACGGCAATTGGAATCATAACTTAAAGTCATATCAAGAGCATGTAACACCCGATCAGAATGATGACCTAGACGCCAATGCCACAACCGGAAAGTGTCAATAGTCTTCCTTTGTGCCATCAACGCTTCATTGTTAAGGTCCACCGTACACAGCCCATTATGCAACCGCCCTTCACCAATCATCCTCATGGTGGTTTGATCTTGAAAAAACACTTTTTGAGGAGTAAAAATAACATTGCAATTCCACTTATTAGTATATTTGCTAACTGACATTAAATTTGAGAATAATTCAGGTACTAACAATGCTTCAGAATTATTTGAAAAGAAATTAACTTGTCCAACACCACTAGTTGGAACATGCCCACCATTAGCAATAGTAATAAGTGGATATGACACACCTGAAGTAATATTGGATAGCAAGTTTGGAGACCTACACATGTGGTCTGTAGCCCCTGAGTCAACAATAAACTGAGTTTTGGATAAAGCTGAGTAAGCATGGACATTACCATACATCATAGCCAAATTTCCGATTTCGGTGCTAGAAGCGTTCGTTCCATTGCCATGGGTTTGAAGTAATTACTGAACTTGTTGAGACAAAGCCTCCAACTTGGATTGAAAATCATTTGGATTTTCTTGGATTGCCACCTTAGCTTCTGAACCCCTATCTTTGGAAAGACGTAAATGCGAATGAAGAACCCAACACCTCTCTTTAGAATGGCCATCGCGATTGCAATAGTCACAATCGAACCGTGCTGGTTTCTTAAATTTTCCTTTGGCAAATCGAGCAGTGGAGTCTCCTTGCTTCGTCTTGATAGCACTGTGGGCCGATTGTTCACCAAGCTCTCCTGATGTAATTGAAACTGAAGGCATGACGCATCTCCTTGTTTCCTCCCTTTGGATTATGGCACAAACTTCATTGAAAGTGGGCAATTCAGGACTCATAAGAATTTGACGTTTGGTGTCCTCAAATTCAAGCATGATACTTGCTTACAATTGAAAGATTTTATCTTGCTCTTCTCGATTGACATAATCCATCACATTCTGGGTTGCAGGTCTATACTGACAAAGCTCATCCCATTGCTTCTTCATTTTTCCCAAGTGTTCAGTGAAAGATTGTGTTGCGTCTTGCTTAGAAGAAGCAAGTCCTTGTTGCAGTTCAAAGATTCGAGATGCATTCCTGGCTTGACCATACATCTCGTTTATCAAATCCCACAACGCCTTGGCTGACTCTGAATATGCAAATATCTCGTAGATCTCTGGTTCCATGGAATTGAATATCCAAGACATCACACTATAGTCATTCGCTTGCAATTCATCAAATCTGGGATTTGTCGCGAGAGGGGCTCTAATCTTCCTGTTGATGTGACTAAGCTTTGATCTACCCCCGAGAGCAATAGTTACAGCTTGTGAGCAAGGAAGGTAATTTCTTTTGTTTAGCAATAATGAAGTTAACCGCTGGTTGTTTGTCTCATGCACCTTTGTTGTGTTGGATGCATCTCCTGACTTCTTTGACCCATCCATGACGCGTTGCTAGTAATAACAAGAATATGACAGCAACAAAGAGAGGAACAAGCACTGACTGAAGAATGCAGATTGTCGTAGAACAGGAATGGTCTCGAACATAAGCAGATCGAGACAATCAGATGTGCAGAAAACAAAAACAAAAACAAAAATCATAGGTTGAATCAAACCTGCTCTAATACCATGTTAAATTTTAGTAAGGCAATCAAAAAAGAACACAAGGATTATGAGGTTCAACAATGTGCCTACATCCTCGGACAAAACTCTCGACTCTCTTATTTTTGTCATAACATTCTTCTGCAATTTGTACATAAGGTTCACCGCAACAAAAAAGGGAAATTTCAAAAATAGGAAAACTATCAATACAGAGATTTGCCCATAATCTATGCTTTCCTTGAATAGGAGAGCAAATCTCGCCAATAGGTCAGAGGTTATATTTGTAGGAATTGCTGAGCTCTCTGTGTGCAAGTGTGTGAATTTCAGGTGCGATTTCCTATCCTATCCATATACCATGTCTATTGAACTTCACATCGACCCTTCTTGTAAATTCTTATTAGTAGTTATTTTGTGTATTTCAGGATGTTCAGCTCTCTGATAAGGGTTTTGACGATGATGGTGATGATGTTGAGAGTGCTCTGATTGGCATCCAGAAGAAAGAGAATATAATTGAAAAATCATTTGACAAGCTGAAAGGAACCAGTAGGGTATGGTTATATGCTGTTATTATGATACGTAATGACATCATTCATCTCTATGTTATATGTATTTATGCTTACATGCTTCATGATATTTTTTTTTCCAATTATTTTGATAAACCATGATGAGAATTGTCTCCATCCTCACTTATGTTACATGTGGTGGGTAAACAACCCCCAAGGGTGCTAGGGGGCCCCCACTCCTAGCTCCGGATAAGCCCGAGGGGCAATTGAAGCTGAAGGATTTGTAGTCATCACATGGGTGGGATCAAAGCACCACCACCAACTGCGTTGCCCCCTGTGGGGGTGGAGGCTCTATGAGTTTATTCATACTTTTTGTTCTATTTTCACAATGCTCTCCAATTATGATAGTGGTGGTCAATCCTTATAGGTTCCTTGTCATATGATGTCATTGTTTCATAGATGCTTCCATCCATTTCTGAACAGTGTTTCGATTGATGTTGTGAGGTGTGGAATGTTGATCAATATATCGCAGTCCTTCACAGTGTCATCATCCAATTTATGAAAGCCTCTGAACAGGTTTAGGTTGAGACAAGGATTTGTGGCTAGTGTACTAAGTAATAATAGCTCATTAGCCAATATAATCTATAGAAACGATATTACCAAATCTAGGATTCAACCTCTTCTTGGTTTATATGGGTCGACCAAGATATTACTATGTGGATCAACAATAGAATCACTTTTATGTTCTTGTCCTTGATTCCATATCAAGTCTTCTATAAGATCTACGAGCTCCTTAGTTATATTTTCTAATCTTTTCCATTCACATCTTTTTAGGTCTTTTCTTACCCTTTTTAATCTAAGTCTATTTTATAAGCTCCTAATGAGTTGCTCGTATGTAGAGAATGTAATATAAGGGAATTGTTTTCTGGGCATAACTAGTTTTTTAACTATGTAGTCAACATTGAAATCCTATATTTCTTCATCACTCTTAGTATGCTTAGCAAACTGTTGAATTCTTCCTTGTGGAGCGTAATCCTTTTGAACATGTCCAGTCAAACCGAGTTGGCAGCTTAAACTAATATAGCCAATTGCCCATTTATTCAATGATGATGTAATTTGATGATGAATCTCTTTACTTGATAATTTAAGTCTTTCCTACGTGGATGCCTGTAGTTATTCTCTCTGTGTCTAATGCTTTTGAAACCAGACCACTATATCATCATTTACTACTATTAATGTTAACTTGTATGTGGTTCTCTAGTTTCTATCACACCAACTGATCTATTCCATTTGACTTCAAATTAGATGGTTTGGTTGAATTCTGATTGGGAATGGATTGTGAAACAAATAGAGTTGCACATGAATCTTTTAGAGCCTTCCATTGCCTTTACGGGGGTTTTGCTCAATATTTTGAGTTGCAAGGATTCCATGGTGCAATTCTTTGTCTTATTTCTATTACATGCCTTTTTATAGGGTTCTAGGTTTTCTCAAGCAACTGCATCTTTACATCAGTTTAAGTACATTGTGGTTGAGTGCAGGGAGCCAGACTCTTCATTATATTGGACAGGAAGGGTAAGATTGTCTGGTTTAGTTGAGATTTGCATAACTCAATAGCAAATGGACAATGCTAATATAAACTTTGACTGTGCTGCTACCTTTTTCTGCCCTTGTTTTTTCTTCCTGTAACTATTGTTTCATCTAAGAGATAGATCTTCTCCTTGCAGTCTGTGAAGAATAAAGCTATATTTATGAAAATTCAGTTTGCTGATGGAGCGGCATTAGTCAAAAGGACAGAAATGTGCTTTTTTTTTTTTTTTATGCTTCTGCTTCCAAGGAACTATTTTTGGCAATTTATGAACATAGAAGTTTTAGTTTGTCTATTTCCTTCTTCGTTATAGTTCAAATTTGAAAGTGAAAAAAAAAAAAAACCTGTTTGAACCTAGAACCATCTTGGAACCTGTGACAAGGTAGGTTCTAGATTCTTAGTTCTGACAAGTATGTTCCACGTTCCAAAAAATGAGGAACCTGTACACGAGGGTAAGTTCTAGGTTCCGGATGAAACCGAACTGGAATCGGGAACCGCTCACCCTAGTTAAAAATACAAAAGTTTGAGATTTTTGGTGGTCAAAAAATTAATTTAAAGTAAATTTGTCACAAGTGAACTAATTTGGGGATTTTTAAAAGTATTTAACCCTTATTTCACAGAAAAAATAAAATATATATATATATTTTTCCGAAAATCCTCGCTCAAGTCGTTGTACATAATTAACCAAAGCAAAATGTCATCATTATCGATAATAATCTATGTCAAAAAAAATTTATGAACCATGAAAACAACTATCATTCATCCATTTTTGTAAACGATTCCACCAACTAATTGAAAAAGATCAAAAAATAAAATAAAATTGGAGAGAAGACAATCTCTCGTCACAAACGCCTCACCCATCACCATTTTCTAAGCGAGTACGGACCACCCTCAATCAGTCGCGCACAGCTCTCATCATCAGAACGACTCCGTCCGTTCGAACCCAAATAGCACCTTCTCCCTCTCCACTCTGTAGAATCCAGAACCTTCCTCCTCCTCCATGCTCCGACCTCCCTCTCCGCTCTTCCATGGCCGCTCCTCTCCCTCGCTTCGCCACCTGCCCCTCCTCCTCTCTCTCTCCTCACAGCCTCTCTTTCCCCTACCACCGCCACCACCACCGCCTCCAGTGTCGCCGCGAGCCCCGCTTCCTCTCCCGGGCCTGCTCCCCCGTCCGCCGCCCCGCCGCCGTCTGCGTCGCTTCTTCCGCCAGGAAGTCCAGGTTCGCCTCGCCGGACTCTCTTCCCGCCGCTTCTCCTTCCGTTGCTTTTTTTTTTTTTTAATCGGTCGGTTCTGCGTCGACGCGAGCGATTGCTCCGGGCCGTGCTGATTATTCCGTCGGTCTTTTTCGCGCTCTTAAGGTCCGGGAGGAAGACGAAGAGCAATGCGGAGCTTTGCAGCGACGTGAAGGAGTTCTTAGCTTCCGCGGGGCTTCCCGAAGGTTACGTCCCGTCCGTAAAGGAGCTTTTGCAGCATGGAAGGTTTGTAATAGTGTGTGCGAGTGTGTGTTTGTGCTTGCTATTTGATTGCCTACCCTGGGAGTTCAATTGCATGACCGTAAAAGTCAGCTGTGACCGGCTAGTGGAAGTAATTGAGCGCGCGTACTTCTCATTTTGTATTGGAAATGTGTATGTACTGTAGGATGGAAGTTTGCAACCTCTCGCCACCTTGAGGAGGAGTTCAAGTGCCTCATGTATAGACTGTCGTATTGTGAGGAATAATGTTTTTGAGAGCTGGAGGGTTTGATGTTAAATGTGAGGTTTCTGTCATTTTTAAGCAAGCTTCCTCTTGCACATTGTTTCGGGCCGGGAAATAGGTGCTATAGATCATCGCAGCTGTGCTCACTGTTTTATAAAATGTGGAAATTTCAATGGGAGGACACTTTCATATAAATTAACTGATTGCTTACCATCTGATTAGTGCCGCTGCAAATGACTAATAAAATGAATTGGTAATCGGTCTAAATTGTGTGGTTTTGCCAGATCAAAGTTTAATTCATTGGAATTGCTGATGCTACCTTTCTCTTCGATTCTTCATGAATGCGTGGTTCCTTGTATCTTTAAAAAGGAACATCTGGATATAACTGTCAGTCTCAAAACACAATTTGTGCGAATTATTTTTTCTATCCCTTTTCTTGTGCAATGAACTTAAATAAGGTAAGCTAAAGCTACATATGTTAGCATACTCTTTCAGAGTTAGGAGTTTTGACTCAGGATTGTTTAAATGGACCTGATATTGGACAGGGATGACCTTGCATATATTATTAGAAGGAGGGGTTACAAACTCATCAGAGAGCTTCTTGCGAACTCAGAAGACATGAAAGTCTATGTATCTGACGTGGAGATAAACATAGCTGAAGAAAAGGAAGCTATCATTGCCAGTGAAGAAGAATTAGAAGGTAAGCTTTCTTCACAATTTTCTTACCTTTTTGCTATCTAATGTCGCTCTTATTGTTCTGATATCATTTTGTAATCTAAAAGGTCAGAATGAGCATGCTGGCTATTTGGATGGTGAAAATTCTCTGTCTATTGGAATATCGGTTGAGGAAGACTGCTTTGATGAGGTTGATATTAATTCGTCAGTTGACGATGCTGGCAATAGTAACATGGACATTGAAACTCCCTTTAGTCTGTCTATGAAAGATGATACCACACAGGATGCGGTGGAAAGTATGATTGAAGATACTCCTTCATCTATGGGAACTTCAAATGCGGAAGAAATCTCTGCTAGTGTAGATGGGGAACCAGAGAACTCCTCTAATAACAATACCTTCATGCCAGTTGAAACTTCTACTAACTTGGTCACAGCGACCAAGGACTCTACTACTTCATTAAGTCACTTTGAATGGGTTAGCTCTACTTCTGTGGAGACATCCTTGACCAATTCTTATGATCATGGTTATACAAGTGTTGAACCATGTGCTAAGCCATCCGTGGAGGAGAAGGTAGCAAAATTTATGCAAGATGGATATCTTGAACCAGTTGAAGGTAATTCCCATAATTACCAAGTGTTCTCTTCATACCATTATTGCCATGATTTTCTTTCATTGTATGAGACTTGAGGAGCAACATGAGCAATTGTGCTCAAGACTATTTAATATGGTTCTATATATTATGGGTAAAAACGTGGATTGGTACCATGCTGCAGCAAGGGTACTTCATGAAGGTCAAGATCCTAGAGATTCAAAGAGTTGCACAAGTTATTTGGTGTGTGTCTATATATATATTCATTATGGATTCTTGGCATATCCTATACTGTAGATATTCTAGGCTTACCGAACTGCTCTTTGACTCAGAGTTGGTTCTTTTGCCCTGGGGTATTTGTAAGTTGCAGACTGGAGTAATGTAGAAAACAAAGTGATGACAGCATTTAGTCAAAACTTTATCATGATGTTGACCAAATTGAGATTGAAAGTAGCACATGATTCAAGCATGAGCATGTTACTGTCTGTCTTGCTACTGAGAATCTAAAAACACCCATTTCATACTCTACTATAGTAATGAGCTCATGAAATCAAGTATTCCTATCCTGTGAGACATGACTTTACTTATGGATATCCTCCTAAAAAGGCAAAAAAAAAAAAGGCATTAGTCCTGCTTGGATGTTTCCACAAAAAAGAAGTCAATGATTCTTGTTTTCTCATTATATTTCTCTAATTCTGTAGTCTGTTAGTTCACATCTTTCCTGATCCTAGATATCATTAATTTTCATAAATTTTAAGCTGACTCTGGCATCTGCAGATCAACTACCTGAAGTACCTGGTGAGATTGATGATGGAGAAAACCAGAGTTCCACTGAGTGCGATATGAGTAAGCCAGGTGCAGAGCCTCAGCTGGAGAACCATAATGGGGAGCAGTCAATACATGTGCATGAGGAAAGCAATGGTGCTGTAACACCTAATATGAGTATGGCTAGACAGTTCTCTCCTGAAAAAGTACATTCTTCTTTCAGGTTAGAATTATTAGCTCATTTTATTCTAGAAATTCCGATAGATTTTTCTCAAGCTAATGAAGTAGGGGTTTAATGGTCATTCAATTAACAGATGTGGAAAAAAAATGATTGCTGTTAGCCTATAAACTGAATTTTTCTGGTGTTGTCGATTTCATGAAAGAATTTAAATGCTTTGCTACTGCTTGTACAGAATTTTTTCATGGTGGGATTAACATCACAAATTTCACATGTGCTTATCACAAAAATTGGGGTTTTATTATTAGTTTGAATACAGATTTTATCAGTCCTTATTGTGATTATGAAGAACTTGTTGAGAAATTTGGAGATTGAGAAAGTCATGCCTGATGTGCAAAGTGGTTACTTCCTTACTCTCTTATAGCTTTGTCATAAAATTTATATCCTCTGATTGGGCTGATGATGAAATTTGAGTATTTGCGGGAACAGCGAGTCATCAGCTGAAGAATTGTTTGATGCTGACGTGGGCAACGATTTGGATGAGGAGGTCAGTATGTTAAACACTCATTTATTTGTTCAATATACGACAAAAATGTGATCAATAGTGCAGATACTTATGCTGGTTCATGCCTCTAATGCAGAGAAGAAAGCAGGAGAACCAAGCTGAGATTAGTCATCTCAAATTTATGCTGGTACCTGTCTCTGTGCCTTTTTTGTAGGAATTTCCAAAGAAGTTTTCTTCAGTGAATACATAGGGAATATCATCTTAATATTTGAAAATGTTGATTGGATCTTGTTGCTGTAGCATCAGAAGGAATTGGAATTGTCTTGGTTGAAGGAACAGATTGAAAAGGAAAAGGTACTTCAACTGATCTACCATTACTTCTCAGAACGGTTGACTTTCTCGTATAATCCTAACAAACTGGTAAAGCCAAATCTTGAGTACTCCTTCCTGGATCAGCTCAAGTACTTCAGGCATACATTCCCGTTTAAGATTTCTATCAATGTTCCCTGTACCCTAGATGTATTATAGGATGCTAAATTTGTAACATAATTTTCCTAATAATTTATATATATCATTGTCTCTCCGCTTCTATTTCTCCAATTTTGGCTTTTTATTGTACCTCCAGCTTGCTCTGGGAATGTTGCAAACCAAGGCTGAGAATGAGATCGGCAAAGCCCAAAAGACCATCTCAGAAAAAGAAGCAGAACTACAGGCTGCTGAAGAGAGCCTTTCCGGGCTTAAAGAAGTATTGTACATATCCATGTGAAAATTTGTTATCCTTTGATGTTTGGCAATTTACTGTCAGTGCCTGGAAGTTTGTCCGAGTTTGTTCACTCCATTTTAGTCAACTCCAACATCTATAGGAAATGCTATTCCAAGGAAATCTTTTAAGATTTTGGTTCGATTAACATGGATGATGTTTATATAGGAGGCACATTATCATATTTTAAAAATTTGAAATGTGGAAATGGCTTCACCTGAGAGTTGTAATGTCCTGAAGCAAAATATACTGATATTCTTCTTTTTCTACCCATTTTTTGTTAGTCTTCCCAAGGACATCAAAGCCAAAGCTATATGAATTGCATCTGAAAGTGTCAGTGAATTGGTGGTATAGATGTTTTTGAGGAGAATGTGTGTGAGGGGAGACATTAGGTTCAATGATTGCCCCTTCATCAAAGTAATGTATGGGTTGGACACACCTTCCTGACATTCTGATATTTTTATGAGGATACTGGCAAGTAAGGTCATTCAGCTTACATGAAACTCTGTTTGTATGTACAAGGAAGTTACTTCTAGTTTATGCTGGTTCGCTCATCTTGAAAAGGAAAAGTAATTGAATTTCAAGAAGATATCAAATTGAAGTTAAAAACAAGGATGATTATTGAAACATATGGTGAGAGTGGTAGGTGTACGTCAAAATTTACAATATGGAAGGGTACTTGTAAAGAGATGTGATTGCACTTGTCATACGTGGATATATTGAGGAGGTCATCTGTCTCTGAAGTGTTGCTAATTCACTGAATAATTTTGCTCTTATTGCATATGCAATTCCCCAGGAATTTAAAGCAGCTGAATTATTTGGTAGTACCAGGACCTATGTTTCACTTTAGCTGTAGCCATGTCATCTTTCATGTGGCTGACACTAATAAATTTTTGTCGTTTTATCAGGTTCAGATAGAATATTCTGGCAACGGTGATATCGTGGAGGTGGCTGGTAGCTTCAACGGCTGGCATCACCCGATTAAAATGGATCCCCATCCATTAGCCACTGCAACAGACACTGTTGGATCAAGGTCTAGTATTTGCTCCTCTGATTGAGTTTATGTGAATGATCAATTAATTAGTTTATCAATCCCCTTTTGACTATTTATAATTTTTTTCCCCATCAGATGTGATGCCTGGAACATGCTTTTCCACATAGGTTTTGGTTCTATCTAGACTAAGCTTGAAAACTTCATTGTTCTTACAGGCAAGAAATTGCAGCCTTCGTATTAGCGTGAACTAAATGTTTAAATGCTTGTTCTGGAACATCTTAAGAGCAGTTTTGACTTCGTAGAACCATAGAACTTTTGAAAATACTTGAAAGTAGTTAATATCTATTTAATCGGCAATCATTTATGTAAACAAGTTTTCGTCTGTTTTAGTGCTACTTGCCCCTGATGGTTTTGCCCTATTGTGAACCTGTGAATACACAAGAATTGGGGAGCATTACCTCTATTTCACTTATTTCCTGTAATGGTGGAAACTTGGTAGAGTCGAGGCAGCTAGATGATTTGTCAATGTAATAGGTCGCAAAAGAAGGAAGTAGTTCAAACTTCTTAATGCTCTGCATATTGATGCGCCTATTGCAAACTGTCTATTTCCTTCTATTATGAGATCATATATAGCTAATAGTCAACTCAACTAGCTATATGTTCACATGCATTAAGAGCACAAGCAATTTATTGTTAAATTCTTGGAGAAGGCTGTAGTACTGCCTTTGAAATTTGATGGTGTATGTGGTATGGCAATCTCAATCTCAGAATCGGTTCCAATTAATCTCCCTCTTTTTCAATTGAACCATGGATCTGTTTGTGCTTTCATGCTTCTTGCAGGAGATCTAGATATTGGTCAACAATGCTGTGGCTTTACCCTGGGACATATGAGGCATGGAACAAGTTCCATTTCTTTACATTTTTCTGCTTCCAGGAGATAAATCCTTCATGCTGTTCTTATAACTTCACAATTTTGTCACAGATAAAATTCATAGTTGACGGCGAGTGGAGGATTGATCCCCAAAAGGAATCAGTTACACGGGGTGCAATATGTAACAATGTCCTTCAGGTCGATAGATGATATGGTCGAGGCTGGCAGTTGAGCATCATATCTGTACACGTGCCCACTTCTGTGGTATAGTGAGTATATCCATCAACACGCGTTAAACATGGATTTAGCATCTAGCATGCATAATCTGCTTTGGAGTCTACTTCCATAGGAACCCTATCAGCTCGTATTGTCTGTGATTCTGCTTAAGATATTCGCCTCACAGAGAGGTAGGATCATCTATCTAGAAGAAGCATTTATTTACATATTTTAACATGAATTTTGATAATTAGTGTCCACAATCGATTTAAAGAGACTTTGCAGTTTCCAACGCACTCATGATACAAAATCAATACGTAAAAAATCGGATCATTCTAAGTAAGATATGCTCTTAATAGGACCCTTTTAACATAGCCTTCTATCACTGAGTCGAGAATCTCTCATCTGCATCACTTGTCTAAAATAGCTGGTTCTTATTCTAACTGTATTTCTTCTACTGCCTCATCCATGCAGGACTGCGGAGCGACCAAAAGGTTGTTGATGGATGACAGTTGAATCATTCTTGCACGGTGGGAGAACTTGGTCAAGGTGCCCATATTTGTGAAGACTGACAAGACATGCAGGATCATATGGGCTCTTTGGATTCGTGCAGCCATTTCTCTGTGCAGGATGAGGACCTGGGTATTGATGCAGACCATGTCATGCTCTAAGTAAATATCAACTGTCCAAGACACTCCGAACATGGGGGCCGACGCATCTGCGAGTCTACAGCCAGTGATCGACTGCTTTTTCCAGTGGCAGTTATCGGTTAAATTTGTCCACTGAATCATTTGGAAATGGCGAAATAAGAGAGGTGGTAGAACATTGGCCTGCGTTTTGGTTAGCAAAGCGTTCGACCGTGAAAGCATGTACAGTCCGTCGCGCGCAGGCCAGGCAATGAGATTTTCAGTGGAAGCTTGTATACGCGGAACCTTTGTATAGTAGTAAAATTTTTCAGTTCATGGCAATAATCGATAATCCGACGTCGAATCTGCTAGAGGAGAGGAAAAAGAGGTGAAAATTGAGAGGATTGTGACAGAGAACGGCGAGCATGCATTTGTTTTGCATGAAACGTTTGGACAAAAACAAAAGCTTACATAGTTGGAGGGCGCCTTTTTCCTTTTTAGCTCCCACAACCTGGGGAGATTCCTTGGATTACGAATTCGGGAACTTCATGCATTTTTTCCGGAAGATGTGATTTTGGTTTGTGATTATGCGGATCACGACTCTCGTTGAAAATTTTTAAGAAAATATTTTTTAAATTATTCATTTTTTTCGGAAAAGAATTTATCTTAAATTATCCATAGGTGCCTTTTATTTTTCACAAGTTGCAAAACTTACGGTGATGACATGTTAGTCATGCAAACTCTTGAATCGTCGCCCCATCGCGTGAGAAGGGACCGTCGAGGTACTCCAAAAAGACACTGGGTAGGTAGGGAAGAGCGTGTGCTCATGAAGACCATGGTATATGTTCCCTCGAATCACAACTCACAAGCGTGTCCCTTTCCTCACCTTTCCCACCCCATCTCTCCATTGCGCTCTTTAAGAGAGAGAGAGAGTGAGTCTGCGTTGGGTGTGTTGCGTCGCACTTTCTGGCAATGGCGATGGTGAATTCTGCCGCCGGTCTTCTCCGCTGCTGCTCCGATGCCCCGCGACGTCTCCTTCCTCCGCACTCTCAATCCTCTTCGCGTCCCGTTGATGTCCGGCTGCTGCGGCTGTCGACTCCTCCCTTCCCGCCTCGTGCTGCGTCCAGAACCAAGGCCAAGAGAGCTCTCCTCTCCGGCGCGTCCTCTGCTTCCAAGGACGAGGTTCTCGAACCCATCAACGATGCCGACGTCGACTTCGATATGGACGGAGCGGCGGACCTGCCTAGCGAGACTCTCCTCTACTCCTTCTCTCCTCTACCCCTCCTCTTCCTCGCCGCGCTTCCTGGAGGTAATTCATCTCCCTCTCTCACTATGTGAAGGGAGTGTTTCGGTTGCTTCAACACTGGTGCATTTAATGAGATGCGCTGCATTAAGTAGGAGAATGTGTTCTTTCTCGCTCGGTTCGAATTCCATTTGGTTCGGTCACATGCATTACATTTACATTCTTCAGCAACTTGTATTTTTGATGTAGCGTTTTCCCTCGTTTCAGAGTTCTCAAATTTCCCCCATCGTTCTTCTCCCGGTTTTGCTGTGTTTTTCCGGCTTAAGTACTTCTGAAATTGTACAGATAAATTTCTCGTCATGTTTGGCATAGCTACTGCCGGGTGGTTCTTTGTTTATTACCATCTGAATGGTCTTTTGCTCTCCATCATTGCAAGCGCTTGGATCGATAGAATCTCCCTGCTTTGCTTTGTCATTTTGCCCATCCATTAGCTGGCCTGAAGCAGCTTAGGCAGTGCTAAACAAACCTTTTACCAAACCGGGGAAAGGCTATGAATCAGGGAGGATTTCTATTTATCTCGACCGGTTGACGCCTCTCTTGACACAATCTAGTATAACATATCCACTGCTTATCTGTTAGCACTGCTCAGTCCTTGGCCACCTACATTCAACTGACACATAAAAATGAAAATTACTCGGACATAGGTGGAAATGGATAGAGAGAGAAAGAACTGGAGCTTCTGTTGCTTTGTGGACTCTGCTTTAATTTATTAGTTACCGCACGTTCGTTCTATCCCATCTTCCATGATGTAGGACACTTAACTGTGCTTTAAACAGTGCATTACGTATGTCTCTCTAAACTGCTTATCAAACAGGTTCAAATGCTCTCTGCATGATGCGGTCTACTGAAATGCATTGAGCACCTGGCTGCATCACATCTAGTTTTGCTGTTTTTCAACCAATGCCATGCATTTTTCTGATTGCAGTTTATCGTATCTTTTGCATTCTTGTTGCTGATCCATTTCTTACATGGCTATTATGATTCATAACAGCTGGGACAGTAAGATCTCTGTTCGGGCCTTTCGCTGAGCTTGTTAAATCCTTGAGTCTCCCTGATTGGCTTGTGCATTGGGGTCACCCAGGCAATATGGTAAAAGTTCATCCTCTCTCTTACCTCCTTGGAAGGCCTGGTTACTCCAAATGTTTGCTCTATATTTCCAGAAGATGCTTAGTGATTCTGAAAAGATTCTGTTGTAACATTTTAGGCTGTCGTGCTCTTTGCGATGGGTGGATACGGAACATATCTTGGTTTTCGTATTAAATATTCTGATGATGTGGTAAGACTCTAGCAAGACTAGCTTTACTTGTCTACTGAAATCAATGGCTGCCACGAGTATTTGAGCTGCCTTTCACGTACCATTTATCTCAGGAAGAGAAAGCCAAGGCGAAAGACTTGCACCCGAAGCTTCTCGGGGGAATGTTTTTCTTCTTTGCTCTTGGTGCAACTGGTGGTGTAACATCTCTACTCACCTCAGACAAACCAATATTCGAGAGGTGCACTCACAACTTACATTATGCGTTCATCTTCTGCTACAGAAAGTTTCTTGAGTTTTGTAGTCGTTACAATGGGATTGTTGACTTGCACTCGATCTTGCTATCTATTGTTACTACCTCCTTATGTTCACTGATTGCGGTGTTGTCGTTTACAGTCCTCATGCCGTCACAGGGTTCATAGGCTTAACGCTTCTGACTGTACAGACAATTTTACCTTCTTTGTTTGAGGTAACGAGTTGAATGCCAGTCCACATTCTGGTTAATTGTTAAATACGATGCTAATGTTTTTCTTCAATCTCTCGAACAGTATTTTCTCTGATCATTCACATCTCTGTTGTGATGTGCAGGATAATCCAGGAATAAGAAATGTACACGGTATCTTGGGTAGCGGGATCATGACTTTGTTTCTCATTCATGCAGCCCTTGGACTTCAATTTGGCCTCAGCTTCTAATCGTCGACTAGTCCATGCCTGGTTACGTTATACCTCTTTCTAGGATGTTTTCAGTCATAGATGTCATATCAAATTGGAGATGGACGGAAGCAAAGAGTGAGAAGTTATTTCTATAAAATGGCATGTGTTCTGTTTTTCTTTTGTGCTCTGCCTATAGCAAAACAGATAATATAAGCAGATGCTGATAGACAAAGGGCGGAACAAACCAATCCAGAGCTAACATTAGTCGGCTGAGCGTTGGTGCAGATTGCACAAAATGGTTAATTAAAGAAGTAGCTCAAATCCAGGATTTGATCCCAAAGTCACGTTCTTACCTCTGT
This sequence comes from Eucalyptus pauciflora, assembly GCA_007663325.1. Classification (NCBI taxonomy): domain Eukaryota; kingdom Viridiplantae; phylum Streptophyta; class Magnoliopsida; order Myrtales; family Myrtaceae; genus Eucalyptus; species Eucalyptus pauciflora. The sequence continues at coordinate 5,513,386 of VMYD01000359.1, forward strand.
AAAATATGGGGAAAATCATCATTGTATCTGAATAGATTACCTTACAGTAGGCTTTCAATAATAAGTCTTCAAAAAAAAAAATTGCATTATTTTCTATCATCGTTCATTAATAAGGTCAATAAATGATTTATATGTATATCGGTTGTTAACCACGTAAAGAAAGACGCGAGATGTTCTCAAGTGAAACGATACTCTTCATCGAGGCAATTAGAAGCATCGATGCCACATGACCAAGAGTAAAACCATCTGTTTTTCACTGCCTTCACGACTCCAATATACAGAGAAGAATTCTTCAATGGAAATACATATGTAATAAATAGCAACAAGAATAAGTTTTCAGGATGGAGCAAATGCCTTCCATCAAGGTCAAAGCATGTCGACCAAAGAAACATGTGTGCACAAATATTGCCCACATTGAATTTACCGATCAGAATGTCGATTGTACGTTGTGATAACACGCCAATGTGATTGTATTCGTTTTGCATTTATCAGGTGGCGGCAATGCAATGCGGTTAATTCTGGTTAACATATCATAAATGCATGAGCTGAAAGCTAATCTTTGCCATTCTTAAGAGTCAGTACTCGCAACAAATGCTCGTCATATCTGCTGAACTACAGATATGTTTCATAAGAGGCATGACTGAAAGAATCCTGCTATTAAACATTCATAACAAGTTCGACATTCAGGAATGCAGCCACAAACGATCATGGAGTCTCTCTTCTCCGGCACCGAACATCTCATCCACCCTTTCTCCATCACGGTAGAAATGAAAGGTAGGTGTGTAGCGAATGTGCTGTGTTGTTTCTGGGCACTCGTCAATATCCGCATACACAAATGACAATTTTGGAAAGCTGTTGCTCAACTGGCAGAAAGCCGGGAGAATCTGACTACACACACGACACCTGAAAAGGAGGTGAAAGAATATTATATCCAAGAACTCAGGCCATTAAATAAGCAGCATCACGTTGTACATGCCAAAATGAGAAAGAGGGTCGTCAAGAAAATGCTGCTTAAGCACCCACATGGTACATGTCGTGTATGAGAAAAAGATATACTAAATTTTGTTTAAGAAAGTGCATTTTATTTACTAAGTCACATCACAAAACCTGATCAACCCTTTGAACAAAGCAGGCCGTTTAGTGCTGAACATCAAGTTATGATCAAACAAATCTAGTAATTAGACATCAACATATGGAATGCAACAACAAATAGTATCATACACCTAGTAAAACACTTTGTCCTTGCAGATGCAATGCAAGCACCAGCAGCGATGGTCTAAGGAACGGACTCTCGCCAAGAATTGCAATGATCGAAACAACTCATGAGCCACGGGAATCATTATGCACCCAAGGACTAACAAATCATGTACGTGTACCTAACACCCATCATCAAACAGAAAGGGCCACAAACCGTAATACACCCAGTGCCATGACTAAAGCAAACCATCCATTATAATGCAAGACCCCCCACTATTTTCCATATGCAAAGTCCACCCCTTTATTTGCAGAGTGAAGGAGACAAGCGTGCTGTGCCAGCTTATCTCAGGAGCATTAAATCGAACACATGGTGCTCGTTGATCACCCTTAAGCACACTTAGCGATGGCACGCTTCCTCGGGCTTTTGGGGAACACAGAAATGCTTGCTGGGGAACGTACCAAGAAGCGCCATAGTTGATTACTACCTGCGGGCACGAAAAGGACGGAAACCAAGAAGAAAAAGAAGGATCAAGAAGAGCTCTCCAAAAGCATCTCCAAGTGGGTTCTCACAAAACTAGCCCATCATTCATCACATGAAAAGAAAAAGTGGGAAAGCAAGAAATCAGCTGAAAGATCGCAACGAAGGGTCGATCACGTACGGGGGACTTAGAGGACTTGATCTCCTTCATGATCTGGGACAAGTTGATGTCGCTGGAAGCGACCCTCAAGTTGCCGCGACGATTCGCCGGCAGCTCCGAAACGGCGGCGCCGCCCGAGATTTTGCTGGCGCCGTCCTCCTTGCCGCTGGCTGGACCCTCCTCCATTCTGACTTTCTCTGGAAAGAAGAAAGGTCGGAGCTCTGCTAATAATGGATAACGTTGTAGAGCGCCATCGTCGTCTGGTTCTCTAGAGTTTCGTGTTGAGAAACGTTCCACGCCCGATGTTGCCCCACTTTTGTCTTCAATTGGACCCCACGATGGGAACTCTCCCTGTCCAAGAGCGGGAAAACGATTTGGTGTAAGCTAGGATGTTTTGTAAAAAATAAATAATTTAAAAATATTTTATTAAAAATATGATTGTATTGTTGATAAAAATGAATGAGATTAAAATATTTTCATCGTCTACAAGAATATTTAGATATTCGATTTTTGTCAATAATGAAATTTTTTTTATTGATTAATTATATCAAGCAATACAAGTGATTATTTTTAAGAAAATGTTTTTCAAATCATTCATTTTTCATAAAACAAATGGAACATAAATGTTAATTTTATGGAAAACATTTTCAAGAAAGTAAATGATAATATTTTTTTATGTTTAACTGAGACCTAAAAATAAATTGGGAAATACTTGCATATGGGCATCAGGGAACCAGGTACGGGCACTAGAGTCTCGAATCCAGCCTTGATGGACCTCGACTCGAGCGCCGGGATTGGGGCATAGGCACCTGGGCCTTGAGTGTCGCCTAAATGGACCTAAGCACAAGCACCAAGTCTCGAGTATGTCTTGATAGATCCGATTATGGGCTTTGTAGACTAGGCCGAAGTATTGGGATCCTTATTTGGGAGTATAGGCTTTGTCGATCAATTTAAGTAAGGTTGTCGATTATGCAAGAGTTGTAGTTTGGTAGACAAGTTGTCAATTTCATGGTTGCCAATTGACTATCCAGACATTAATACACAATTTTTGTTGTCAATTTCAAGACTATTAATAGACTATCTACCAACCGAAGGCTGTTCTAAACAATTTCCTTTGTTATCTGATGATCTTTGAATAAGTCTATTGGGCTGCCTAGGGTGACGCACAAATTTACTTGCATTTGGTGAAATGTCTATAGTCCTAGTTTTGTGAGTCTTAGTAGGTTTCAAAAGTCAAAGTTCAAGTCTCTAAGTGTTATAATGCATTTTCTAAGTGGGTTCGGTTCCAGTATCTAGGATATGTAAGATAAGTTTCAAGTTCAAAAAATTGGGGAACCTATTTTGATGAATAGGTTCCGATTGTAACCTAGAACAAATCTTTTTGTTTCTCTTGTTCTATATTTTTGCGCAATTCTATGGTAATCTATGACATTTAATAATGAATATATAATCTGAAACCACTACTCTGAGCTTCTATTTGAGATTTTTACTTTGTTAATATTTCATAATCTTTGTATGTCTAAATATGAGTTGTAATTATGGATTGTAACAAATGGTATTCATACAATCGTTTATTAAAGAAGAGTACAAGTAGAATCTAGGTAGATCTTGAAATGGACCTTAGAACTCATAATAGGGTAGGTTCCAAATTCTTGGATATACATGACAGGTTTCAGGTTCCAAAAATTAGGAAATTTGTTTTAATGAATAAGTTTCAAGTTTTAGGTGGAACCTAGAATCATTAGCCCTTAGCATTTTCTAGTTCCTAGGTCTTTATTTTCTAGTTCCCATGATATTAATGTCGGGAAGTTCCCTTGACTTGAATGTTTAGCTTATTTCCTATGTAATGGTCGCTTTATACAATAAGGTGAATTCTCAAAATGTGAATCAGACGATTTTGATGAATTTTTTATGAGATTTATCTCTATGTGAACAAATATTTATCCTTGATTTCTGTATTCTTGAAAGGTGGATTCTTCCTTGATGTGAGCCAAGATATCCTGTATCTTCTGGTGATTTTCTATAGGTTTTAATGTTGAGCTTCTCACATTCCAAAGTCATGTATCCTTCACTAGTGATTTTTCCATAGGCCTTAGTGATGACCTTCATTAATCTCAATCTTGATCCTCACTTGGTGGTGTCGCATCCTGTGCACCTAGGTTTCGATCGTATTTTATCCTTCATTTGCATTTACACATCGATACCCATTTCACAATTTGTTTGAGCTTCCATTGATAATCACTCGAAATAACAATCACCCATCCCACAATTGTATCAGATCCAAGCTTGAGTATTGAGGTCATGTTGATCATGAGCAGAGCGCAGGCTTCATCGTGCCGATCTCACTCGCGAGCTGTCCGTTTAGTACATAAACAATGAGGCCAGGAGACGTACGTACGTCTTGCATTTGACAAGCTCTTAATGAATACAACTATGGAGCTCCCGGGTCACCGGGAAAGTAGTAACGTTCTATTTGCCGGGAAAGTGAGGGACATGCTCAACTATAAAACTACATTTTCCGGAAGAAAAATAGAAAAGTTCAGTAATTAACATTGAATTTTTACTGACTGTAATACGTATGTAGTCAATGCATCCTTACTTTCCACCCCAAATTTTTCCTGAAAAGAATCCTTATTATATATTTAGTTTCATGGATAAAGTTGTAAGTTTACGAAAAGATCACTTTCAGACCATATATTTCAGTTTCTAATCTACAGATTTTCTTTTTGAGCACATGTGAAAATTCCATTTAATTTTCACATAAAAAGTGCATACTCTCTTTTCTAATTCCTACCAAAAGATTTTTCTTTTTTTGAAAAAAAAAGGCACACATTCGTGGGTTTTTTCATAAAGAACAAAAAAAGCGATATATAAGTTATCTCAACATATTGATTTCAAAAAATTCTTCCAAAACGAGGAAGGTTAATAATTTATATTTGGAACCTATGACAGAATTTACGCCACAACCTGTTTATGATGTTGACAAATTCATGAGATTGACTTTTTTTGCTTGGCATTTTTGTAGGGCCATCATTCACTAGCAAGACAACTTCAGCTTTAACACAATTGCCTCGCAAAATGACTAAATCAAGTAAAAATGCCAGTCGAATCTGTGCATGCATGCATCAAAACCGAACTCCTCGAAGCTCTGCAGAAAACTGTCGTATGTTGTCCGATCTCGAGTTTTCAACTATGTACATGATGCGCGTTCTATCTTCTAACGTTTGTCTGTGCTCAGTGAAACAACAGTAGTGTCTTACCACCCCAGCAAGAAAGCATGGATCTCCGCCCAGCACGACACCGTGTAAAGGACTCCTGACCTCGCTCCCTTCCAGCTCACGGAGCCACCATCATCGAGCTCTTTCTGCTTCTTGACCGTGGCGGCAAAGAGCGGGACGAAAGTCACTCCGAATTGGCTCCCCACCTTCCTTAAGCTTTCGCTAGACCCTATCACTATCCCTATGTCGGCTTCGAGCAGGCACAGTAGGTCCCCCACACAGTCGCCCACGTAGACGGTTAACTTGTTTCGGTCATTGGCATCGTTCTTCAAGATGTGGTTGTATATTTGGAGCTTCTCGATGGGGGACTCGACCTTCCGAACCATCTCTCCAGTGCACAGAAGCTCCTCGTTGAATATCAACTCGTTCACATGGACATTTGAATGGTCGAAACCCACTGCTTTCCATCAACAAAAGAAGAAGATTAGATAGATACATTTATTCTGCTTCTTTCCTACGTTGTGTCGGGAACAATTCCTCAACCCGCGAGACTAGAGTTCAGAGTTCAGTTCAGGCCTAAAAGATGACATTAGGTCCTACCTTGACAGAGTGCTTTAATTCAAGAGAAATGAAGCAGAATAGAGCCACAAACCATGGTAGCACATGCACCGAAACATCAAAAGCCAGAAGAATCATCACTGATTCACATGACTGATTGAAGGTTGTTAAGAAGTACTATCTTTTTCAGGTCGTCCAGTTGATAAGTTGTGTTTTACATGTCGAAAAGTGAGGTGAGAATGCAATTAGAGGTAATCGAAATGTCGCTTGAGTGTAAAAGTTTCGAGGAGCGCACCTGAAGATAGAGATGACCGAATAAGATCACCGCACCAGCAGTACGATAGCATTTGAACGTTGACATCCACATCAATCTCGGTGAGTTTCTGATAGAAATTAATGCAACCGTCCTGAAGAACGAGGCTTTCACCAGCTTTTATTATGTCTTCAAGTTTCAAACCTTTAAGAACCCCAGATTCAATAACTCTGGAATTCGCCCTTTTCTCGAAATCAGCCACTTGCTCGAGCGCTTGGACCAGCGAACTGTGATTAAATTCCACTGCAGGGGATAGGAAAATCAAAATCAGGTATCACTGCACTCTTCAGCTTTCATCTGATGGTGTTGGCTTTTAGAGAATCTAGCATTGATGTCGTGGAGTTCAAGTTCAAAGCATAATTCAATTTATGGCGTGCTTACCTTTTTCAGCCGAAATAATGCTTTTGATGCATTCTTCATATTCTTGTGTGTACTGCCTGGAGATTTTCTCCCACCTATTTCGCAGGTCACCCGACGACATCCGAGCAAGAGGACTCTTGGATGGACTACAATCAGATCTAGATGGACTACCATCAGATTTCGGAGCAGTTACTAGGGCCATCTCTGCCAAAATTGCTGATGAATCATGAACTGTGCAAGTCAGATCAAAATCAGAAAGAAGCAACAACCGATCTTCTGCAGAGCTGAGTCCCTTTATCACGGGAACTACTGTGGGCTGAGCAAATGGTAGGGAATTGAAGAAGTTGATTTCAAGTATCATTGCTTGATGATACAAGTTGTAAAGAACATCGATCTCGTATCCTGTCAAGGTGACAGAGAGTTGCTCCAGCAACCCTTCAGTTTTCACGGCCAGTTCCTGAATCAAAGAAAAGAATGAATGAACTCTTAGTACCGCAAATTTCTGCTTTTTGTTGATTATGTTTTCACTTCCTCAGAATAAGCAAAGAATAACTGGATTGAAACTGATGCTGAAAATCAAGTGAGACCAACCCGGCTACTATCAGATGTATACATTTCTATCCACTTCTTGTAAGGGTGACTATCTCCCCTAAGACCTGGCAACATCCGGAGCTCCGCAGCCATAAAAGGGTAGAGTTGAACGCAAGGTGTTAGGGCACCAATAGTGTAAATTGCACCGACTGTCTTCTCGAACGGAGTTGTCAGTCTAACAACACCTTTTGCTTCATCAACTTTACCAGAAGCCGTCGCCAGTAAAAATTCAGTACAATTTGCCGTTGCAGGATCAGGTGTGGCGTCTTTGGTAATGTCCAAACCCCATTCCTGTCCATGAAGAGAGCTGCATTATGAGTTCACCGATAGAGCACTCATGGGAAACGATGACAGAAAGCATACACATGGCCTTGACACATTGAGTAGTAATGAGAAATTCAATGGCTTAGACATATGTCCGTAATAAGGTAACTGAAAGGAAGTTTGACAGTTATTACAGACTAACATGAACATTGATAAAGTTACTGAAGCACAGAAGAGAACTTTCGTTCAAGAATGATGATCACACTCCGCAATCCAACTGACATTTCCATTGCACAGAGGTTTTCTCCATCAAATTCATCAAAACCTGTTCAAGTCTTGAATTTCAAGTTTTAACCACGTCAAGTAAAAAGAGGCTTGAAACCTAGACTAAGATGAAAATGATTCGAGTTTCACAAAGCTTCCAGCATGGAGTTGTTCAGAGAGGATCTTGGTGATGCGTTGTGCTGCTTTCCTGTGTAAATTATATGCTCACTGGAACACCTCCCTCATACCGTGATACTAACGACAGGAACTTCAAAACTCTGCTATCGACCATGTGCTAACACAATAATTTCTTTAGCTGGGCAAAGAAAAGCGAAGAAATCATGATAAGATCTTGACTCCACCGCGATGTTGAATCAGCAATTTTGCTTTGATTTTTTTCCTTGTTTTGTAACCGGAAATTTCTTTCAATCTGATTTATGCATTCAAAGAGAATGAAACGAGCATGACCTCACTCTCCCTTGTCCTTGGATAAACAGAATGGCCCCGCTCTTACCTGCACGAATAAGTCATGCTTTATCATCTCCTTCAAGACGATCTTCCTTAACTCCCACAATGCGCCATTTGCATATTCATCGTCCGTACCATTCTTTGCGGATCCATATCTGATGAAAGTTGGGAGATGAGACAGAGATCAAAATAGACAGTAATCGTCACTTAGAATTACACGCCATCCAAATTTCAGAAATCTAATGCAAGAATCAGTGACGTTCAATTTGAATTTCTGCAAAAGGCAAAACCGATACAGATATGACTAATAGGCCACCTGATAGACCCGCATTGCATCACAATGCATTGGCCAAAGCATCGTAACATAACGTGTAAAGATCATGTCGTCATGCACTGATCTTCATTTTCTGCGACCATCAACACCTCCGAAACCAAGAATAATCGTATAACAATGAACAGAGTAAGAAAGAAGACGATTGACCAGAGGACTCGAGTTGCAGTAGAATCAAAAGCATTATGCCGTAACTTCTTGAGATCATATCATCGAGCACTCATCTAACAATGGACATAGGAAGAAGGAAGACGATTGAAGACTAGGAGTACTCACGCCAGAGCGTACGCTTCGAGAAAGTTCTTGCCCTGGGCAACGAAATGCCGGAACGCGTCGAGGCTCAAGTTTCCGGCGGCTAGAGCGACCGCGAAGGGAGTGAACTTAACGAAGACCGCCTCCCTGCTGGAGTGGACGCGGAGCCTCCGAGCAAGGTTGGGGTCGTCCTCGAGCAGCCTTTTCGCCATCAAAGGTGTCTTCGGCGAAGACGACGAAGAAGAAGGAGAGCGAGATGACATGGGAGAGCGCGATGACTTCGGAGAACGAGACGCCATTGGAGATTTGCAGTGTACAAAGTGAGCGTGGAGGTCAAAAACAGTGAAGAGAGCGCCAAGATATGAGAGAGAGATGCGAGGGAGTTGACAGTTTTCAGTTGGGGGTCTGTTCCAACCGTCGCAACGTTCAGTTTTCAGTTTCCCTTTCCCTTCCAGCTTCCTCATTTAATCCTATTTTTCATTATCTCTTTCTTCTTTTTTTTTTTTTTTTTGGTGTCCCCTTAGCCCAATTAGAAATTATATTGTGGATTTTTATAATTAGCTCGCTGACAGTTCTTGCTCACGCTCGTCCATTATGGCGCAATAAATATTAAAAATGGGAAAGTAAACGTTTTTGCTTGGGCATGCGCATGTGAATTTCAAGTCAAAAAGGTCCTAATGGATCACGAATCCACGTAGCAAACACTCGATTATTAAGATTAGTATTACTATTATTAATTTGTGATTTTTTCTTAATAAAATTCCAATAACATCCAGCCACATACGATGCATGTGGCCCAACATTAGATTTGATTAAAATTAAAAAAAAAATTGGTTTTTGAAATTGTAATGAAGCATGTTATAGATGTCATTGTTAGAAAACTTGTGCTTGGCACGGGCTTGGTTGATTCTAATCATGTCAGAGCAGACTAAATTATTTCATTATAATCCAGATTCACTAAACTTAGTATCAAGGAAAACTTCTTAATATTAGCTATTAATTGAAAATATTTTTCGTCTCTTGCTTTTCCACCTTTTTTTGGTTTCTGACACCTCTCACCATCTTAACTTGATCACATTATCTTTGTGGATTACACTCCTGATTTAATATTATTACTTATGTTTTTTTCTTCTTTTTCTTTGGTTTCAATTTTGTTAAAGGACAAATCTACCTATGCTCTCTCAAACAACAAAAATTAGTTTGACTAAAACAAACAACAAGAAAGATTAGGATCAAATATGGGCCTACTTTTGATTTAAGATTATTTTTTTAACCTTTTTTTCTACTTTTCTATTTTCTCCCTCTAAGAAGAAACTAGTGTCCCTCTTTTCCAAAAAAAAAAATTTGATTTATTTGTCAGATAGCTAATAAGTTATTATGTTAATAATTTGTATATTTCTTTATCTCTTTTTTCTACACTAGGAAACCTTTGTTCTAAAAAAACCTAAGCATAATTAAGAGTTAGCTTATAATCTGTGTATTTTAATTGTTCAACTTTCGTCTTACTTGGTAAATCTAATAGTTTAACTTTTATGTACATGCCGTCACTGCATGATTTTTTAGAAGATATTTTCAAAAAAAATAAAATATGAAATAATAAACTACATTAAAAATTCTAAACATCCATTTTTATGACACAAATTCAAAAGAAAATGCTCCTCAAAACATTGTTATATGCAATATTATCTTAGCATTGATTACATGGAATGATTAGCCGTTGACAAGAGAATTTTTGGCAATTGTAATTATAAGACAAACTGTTCAAACTATTTGCAAATACATCTTTTGTCAATTCTAAATGTACAAGAATTTCAGTAGAACAATTTAAAATAAGAAATTATCTTGAAAATACAAATGTACTACAATAATAACAAGTTGCATATGCAACTTCACGAAAGATAAATGTCCATTTAGTTGCTTGGCTCCGTCAAAAAGGCAACTCTCTTGGACAAAGATATTTTACCTAAATCAGACAATAAAAATTCAATTTTATCATTAAGAGAGTTATAATTTAATTAAAAACATATTAATATCAGGGTATAATTTCAATGTCAATCCGAGAAGCTTCAACCATAAAATACTTCTTTCAAGTTGAATTGTTGCATGCTTGAATCCTCTATGCCTAATATATTTTACCACCATGAACTCCAATGTCCTAGAACGCGTTGATCCAGGATATTTGCCTTTTGATTTACATGTTCAACTATTATGGCCATAACCCTTGCAAGTATCATACCTCTTCGCCTTTTCAAACAATCTTAAATGTAGAATGATCGCATCATGTAGAAGTTGCTTCTCCTTTAGGCCTTTAACTAGAAGGATGACTTTTATGAGATGTTGCTAGGAAGTCATATAAAAAAGGATCACTTGCTCGTACAGATTTTGTTCAATTTGCTTTAGAACAAATTCCTTTGTGGAAAGTGGCCATTCTTCACATCTCCTTTTCCGACTCCTAAAGTAGTTGCCAAAATGAATCTTCTTTGTTATTTTAAGTAATATCACGATCAAGCAATGACCTTATATCAAGCCTCCATTGTGGAATTATTATATCTAGAGGCAAACCATCGAAATACCTAAATCTTATATCATGAGCACATGGCCTGTGGATTACATAAATTGCTTGGTACAGGCAAGTAGCTCAACCCTACTTTTGACAATCGCATATTGCTTTAAAAGCTTGTTTAGAGCGAATATTGACACACACGTAATCAAGTTTCTAAAAAGAGACATATGAAGATTATAAAAGCTTTTACCTTTTCACTTGACAATGTGGTTTTGATTTTCTAAATTTGAATCTCGGCTGTATGGTAAATTTTCCCCAATCATCTCTTGAAGCAACACTCTCGAAATGCATGTGCAAGTCTGTCCAAGCAAGCATAGGAAGCTCTTTGAAAGGAAGCCATATCATTTTAATGTGATTAAAAACTTTTTTATAACAATATTCAAATTGCCCAGTATTTTCATCGTGTTCTGCTTCTTCACTCTTGGAGTTAGAACTTTTGACAATCAAACATAAAAGAATCCCAATTCGTTCCTTCCTCAAACTAAGATTTACATTTTACCACAATATTATTGTCAATGTGCCAAACGCATTGTTCGCACTTCTAGAAAAAGTGAATCGAACTACGTTCATCAATGCCAGCTCTATGGACCATAGCTGAAAGTTGACAATTTTATTTCTTTCTTCCTCTTCCATCAATCTCTAATATAATTTTATTAACTAGAAAATTATACTAATATACCTAAAATACTAAAACACCTAAATACGTAATAAATATATATTTATATATTGAATTTATATTATAAGAAATAATTAAATTCGAATATATAAATAAAAATAATATTAAATTCAAAAATAAAATTTTATTTTTTGTTATTTCGAATTATTATATTAGAATTCAAATATTATTTATATCAAAAGATAATTTTAATTTTTTAATGTAAGAAATTTGTTATTTGAGAAAAAACTTTCATATTATGGATATTCGAAAATTTATCTACTTTTATCTCACATTCTTTATGGGATAATTTTATCTAGTTTATATCCTCTATATATCTAACTTTATCCTATCTTGAGCATGTACTAAATGCAAGATATGATAAATTTTATTCTATCCTAAATTTTATCTTGATCACTAAGTGTGGCCAAGCTTATGAACTTGGATGATTGATTTCATGTTTTTATGACTTTTCTGAGATTTATAAATAAGAGATAATGGCATTATTAGTCCTCAAGCATTTTCAATTTGTTCAATCCAGTCCTTCTACTGCTTTTATGCCATTTTGATCCCTAAACCATGTGTTTCGTTATCCAAATTAGTCTTTTCATTAGAATTACAAACGGAAATGCTGACGTGGATGACTACTTCAACATCATATCCACGTCAATGCTAATTAGACAACTCGTGCTAAGCTATACTAAAATATTAGAATTTCTTTAAATAAAAAAACCTCCAACTTGAGAGGGAAGGGGAATAAAAAAAAATTAATTAAAGGAGAGAGAAAAATAAGATAAAAAGAAAATACAAATAAAGTAGACAAAAGTGTCACAGGAGATTTTTACCATATATATTTGTAAGCTTTTTAGTTTATTTATATTAATATGTCGTTTATATCAAACAATATATATGATAAGATATAAATATATCCGACATTATTATTGCAGTTACCAAATAGTGGATAGGATATGAAATATGAAATATTAAAATCTCATAAATTTCATATCCTAGTTTATCTAGTCCCATGATTATTAGAAATCCAAATGACCACATGTAGTCTAAATGCTTAGTGGTTTAAAAATTAAAACTAACCACAAAATGCCCACCTTCTCTGGTTTTCGCACATCGAGACAGAGGGTGAGAGAAAATGATTTGAGAGAGAAGTGATGGTGGCTAGTGATCGCCACCTAGCCCTCAAGCAATGTTGTAAGCTTCTCCTAAATAAGACTGGACAACAGGGCTATATTGAAATTGGTTATCCATTATTTCTTCTTCTTTTTAATTAAATTAATTAAATAATACACTCAAAAAATAAAAAATCCAAAAACAACGTAAGATGCTACATCAATGCCATTTATAGTTTAACAATCATGTCACGACCACGCCATACTCATTAAAATTCCTACGAAATGAAATGGTGAACTTTAATTACTACCCTGAACTCTCGACCTCATATTCTATGGTTCTGATATTAAAACCCATCTCCTAAATAAGACTGGACAATGAGACTATATCGAAAGAAATAAACTTACTAGCGACATAATCATGAAAGAAGCGGTCCATGCACAAGAACGAAAGAATCTAGGGTAATCAATGACCCCCATGCTCGGACGTCGAGACTTGAGTAGCTCATTACCATAGCTCATCAAGTATACCTCCTTTTCTTCTTCAAATATCGACCTCCATTTTCTACCTCCCCTCTTCTATAATAACGAAATCGCATATCTTGTTCTGTCGTCAATGGAGTCTCGACACTCCGACACTCCATTTCTGTAATATCTTGAATAAAGAAACGAAATATCAAACATTTCGAGATCTTGGCAAGCGTCCCCACCCCCCTTCGCCACTGTAAAGAATATTGGGAGGGATTACATTAAGTATTTTGCAGCCAAAATACCCGATGTAAGAATCTTTCTGCTATAGTCTTCATTTACAATTGTTATGATTTTAGTTTCATATTAGAATGGTTATTAATTTTTGGTTTTGATGTAAAAAATTGAAATAATTGACGAGTATATTATGAATTGACTTTCCATTTACGCGCCTTATTGATTTCATCGCTATTGATAGTCTGATTGTTTTGCATAGTTCTAGTCGTCACTTTTTTGTTTTGATCCTGTATGAATATTAGGTTTTCTGCAAGGCATATAGGCAAGTTGATTCTTCAGTACATTCAGCCATGAGACACCTTTTCGGGACCTGGAAAAGAGTCTTTCATCCTCTAAACTCTTCAATACATCGAAAGACAACTTGGCTTTGGCTCTACGGGTAATGGTTCGTTGGCATCTACAACAACATCTAGGTCTGATTCATAGGACTGGTAAAGAACTCCTTGGCTCCTAGTCTATTCCATTAGAGCTACCTATGTATTGAAAGACAATGTACTTTCCATACTCTCCCTTGGAAGGACAGACAGCATTCGCATCCGAGGTAAAGGATCCGATCCCGTAGTTTACCCTGCTTGTAGACCAATTGTGAATTGAGTTGGGTGGCTTGCTGCTCCATCTGCTGTAAAATGGGCGCGTGTTCAACACTTCCTTGGGTAAGTAAACCCAACATGAGAATGTTGTGTATTACAGCCTCGCAATAAAACTTTGGAGACACGAGTTGTTATAAATGTCGTGTTCTGGGGCTCGAGTTCCGATCAACTGAATATTCATGGTCCTCGTGAGCTGATGATGACCGCTCAATTTTTTGATTGCCTATCCAACAACGGACGTCCCCTAAGGTTTCATTAATCTTCTTAATAATTCGAATTGAAACATTAAAGCGACGGAAAGAACTAACTTTGCAATGCTAATGTGGAGGAAAATTATATGAATGGGGCTATAGGAAAAATAGTTATTTGGTTTAGGAAACTCTTCTTTCTTTAGAGTTTCTTCAAAAAAAAAAAAAAAAATTACTATAGAGTTTTTATGCTATTTCTAATCAAATTTCTTTACCTTTTACCTGTTTATGAATAAATCTATTTTCACTAATTTTTCTATCTAAGTCTCTCAAATACCAAATTTCGCTAAATCCAACCGATATGATTAGGAAAACTCTTTCTTAAATTTCGCTAAGCCAACCGATATGATTTTTTAGCTAAGTCTGATCAAAACTCTTCTTTCACTAAACTTCGTTATATTATGTGGATAAAGTCTAACCAATGCAACACTCAAATTGGAAATATCTTGCGACCTATATTTTCGAAAAATTTTATCCGCATCAAACTCTAATATTGTCTACATCAGTTAAATTTTTCCAATCACATCCATGTGTGTGTGCATCTGCATATTTTTTCCACGTCCTGATTTGGCATTGTTCGACGTTCGGGACCGCTAAATTTGGTTGGATATGATTTCTCGGGGATTTGATTAGAAAACACACATATATTGAAAGTATAGGGACAAAAGGTGAATTGTTTTTTCTGTACGGCAGCTTCGGGTTATTCTGATATAGGAGGGGGGTCGACTCGAACTGAGAGCCCGATTATTCTTTATTCAGGATGCCCCATTAAACAAAAGAAGGAAGCGGAAAAGATTTAAAAGATTTGTTTAAACCTTTTTTTTCCCCGATGCTGTCCGGAAAATTTTGAAAACTTTTTGAGTTCCTGACGTACTGTTGTAAAATATTGCGTGGCGAATAAATAATAGAAAGAATAGAGAGATTGAGTAGAGAGAATTAGACACCAGAGATAGTAGAGAAAGCTAGAGAAGAGGGTGTGACTGTTTATTCTGATGGTTTATAGGAGAACAAGAATGTATTTATCATTAATATCAATGTAATGTATCGAATGATACATGTACTAGATAAGGGAGATGAACGTTCATTGTATAGGGAGATGTACTTAGAATATATGATACAAATGTATCATAATAAGTACATTAGATAAGATGAATATAATGAATATTCATTCATGTATTTCATTGATTCATGTATTTTATAACACGTACTTGTTTATAAATGGCGTCGGGGCAAAAGTGGAGATTTGAGTCTGGCTTACGCCAAGTATGTCGTCTCCTCTTATTCTATTCTCTCTCTCTCTCTCTATCTCTCTGCTGCGCCCGTTACTATAAAGCACCGCACTTTCCCTCTCTATCATCCCTGAAGTCGAAGTCTGCAAGTCCGATCCTTGGGACTTGCCTGGTCAGTGTGCGTTTCGTTTTTTCCCTTCTCCACAATTGAAAACCTTACAGTGAATTGAACATGTTCTGATGACGTTTCGGCTTCTGGGTTCAGGCGACTTGGATAAAGAGAGGTATTTCTTCAGCATGAGGGAGGCCAAGTACCCGAATGGGAACAGGTCCAACAGAGCCACCGTCTCAGGGTACTGGAAGGCCACTGGGATCGACCGGCAAATCGTGAGCTCGAGAGGCAGTCAGACTCAGAGCCAAGTGGTGGGGATGAAGAAGACCCTGGTGGCTTTTTTCCACAAATGTATGCACATCAAATTACTCAAAAAGATTTTAGACATTGGTTTCCAAATAGTCCAACACCACCATTATTTGGCTCGTGAAGTGATTTTTTTATGACTCAAATTGCGAATAAAATTCCCCCAAAACGGACAGAAGATCCAAGTACTTTATGAAGAAGGAAAATGAAGTATCATCATAGTCCGAGGGAATTAAGCGAGAAAGAAGCACAAATACACTATGCATGTCTACGTCCGCCTTATCATTTTGCTTCCAAAGCGAGTAGCGAACACTTTCATTTCGATTGTGTACTTCGTGTTTTGAGGTGTCAAACTTTTGCTATGATGACTTGATAGCAATATGTGCGTCATAACTTAAGGTGCTGATCGGGAATGTGAGTGGACTATACTATATATGTGCACCACTGATTCTTGAGTGATCGACGAGTCAGCCTATCCCAAAATTGGCCGTTAAATTGATTTATACAGCCTATGTGACGCGGCATTCCGAATGGTTGCTAGATGAAAAAGGTAAGATGACACGCTCTGGGACAATGTCAAAAACCTACGGACACCCATATCGTGCCGTTTCCAAACGAGCACGCACCTTTCCTTTTCCCCTTCGCCATGTAATACGCACGTTTCTTCGTCATATAATGCCAGTGCGCTCCCTCCCTTTTTCTCCAAGAGCTCGACCCACCAAATTCATTACGTCGGTGATTGTAGATATGAAGAGAGGTTCTGTTTCGTTGCAGATGAGGTGTGTGACGCAGTGACAGTACGTTTAGGTGCCAGATCTCTAGGGTTTCACGTACCACTTTCTCCTTACCTTCCCCAACGCATGACGCTCGTGAAGAAGATTGCGTCACTCAATCTCCCAGTAGGTTCCTCACTAAGCTGAAACATCCACAACGGAAGAATGATGTCCGTTATGGTCTCTTCTCGTGTTGAAGTGTGCGGTGTGCAGTGTGCAAAAGGGCTTCGTAAGAGGAGGATGAGTACGAAATCCGGTGCAAATGTTCGTACATGTCGCTCACTCTCAAGTTCTCGATGTTCGTTCTCGGTAACCAACTTTTCTTTGAGCCGCTTCCTAAAATTCATTTAAGCGATTTCGAATTCCTACAGTGTTTTTCTTTTATATGATTTACCGGCTGTGGTTTAAGCCATCTACCAACATTTTCTTTACCAACTTTGGATTAGCGATCTGTCCGACAACTTACAAACTTTTCTAGAAGTCACCGACTCTTAATAAACGAAAAAAATCCCCTTAGCCAACTCCTCAGATTGGCAATTGGCACGTCAATGGAGGCCAGTAATGGACCCGATGGAGGTGGCGGCTGAGAGCGACCCAGCAGGGCCCCCGAGGAGGGCACCGCAGACGTGGGCAGAGGCAGAGGAAAGAGCAGGACAGGGAGAGAGTGGTGGAACGACGAGGGGCTAGAACTTGCATCAAGTGGCGGACACAATGTGCGAAATAATCTTCCGCACTACCACGCTCTTATGCACTTCTGGCATTACTATCTATTGCTGAAGATCTTGATTCTTCGAAAGAAAGTCAAACTCTATTCAATAAACGGCAGATGATCAAGTGAGTAGGACCAGCGCCGGTGCTGCAGCTTCTCTTCCGTTTATTTTCAGCTTGTGGCCCATATCTGTATGTAATAATCTACATAATCATTCAAGTTCTAGGGAAACAAAAAAAACAATTGGTGGCAAGTGTGCCAGTAAATAGTGCATTTCATGTTCGCACTCCTGATTACAACAGAAATGGCAAAGCCCAAGCTGCATGATAGCAAAACAGGCCACTTCAATGTAGCCGAAAGAAAAAGAAAGCGGCGGTGTTCTAAACAATGAAGTCGGGCGTGAATAAGGCCACTTGAATCCACCGGACAATCCTAACAAGCTTTAGTCCTGCAAGAGTGAGGAAACTGAAGTGATTTACAAGACTAACCATTGAGGCTCTTCATTTCCATATGGGGATCGTGGAGCGCTGTCCTCACAAACCCTAAGAAGGGAGTCAGAGATTGATACATACTGAACATGATGAAAGGCTGAAAGTTTCAAGAGAAATTCATGTTGTAGCAAGAGGGATTGCAGGGATAAGGACAGTCAATTTGCTTCACTGCTCTTCTGTTGAAGTACCAGTCTCCCACTGACTCTGCAATTGTCTGCATAAAACAAGGAAATAGGTGCCATTGATCCACTGAAGAGGAATAGGGGGATTAACCCGGTTTAGCAAACATTAGCTGCAGCTAAACTATCACATTCACTCACAGATTTCTTGATGAAAAAGGAACCCATAATCAAGTGGCCATTAGATAATTTGTGCCAGTGAGGTTGCATGTTGGCATCAGTGCTTACAATGCAAGTTCCTGTTGAACTCAGATTGTGATTAAACTTCATATACCTTATTGTCAATTCTTGGGGAATTAGGTGAGTGCCAAGTCTCGCCAATCCATGTTTGGCAATGAATAAAGCAAGAATTGATGAACATCCCCCCTTCCTTGCTTTTCTGGAACTCACTAATTGCCCTCAGCAATGAATCACGGAAACCTGTTTGACATAACCATGTTATGCTGCAAAGTTTGAAGAAAATCACATTTACTGATGTTAAAATTTTTTATGTTTCTTGTTGTTGCTTCATTCATTAAAAATATGTTCATCAAAAATAACTTCAGAAATCTAGATAAGCTACTGAACAAGTTCCTAATTTATGAAATGACCAGTACCAGCTTTGTTCCCTCCATTAACATTGTTAGGTTTCAGACATCTGCTTAATCCCACCTTGCCTAGATATGGGTCGCATGATAGATAAAGTCTTGCACAACTTTAAACTAGCAATAACCGGTTTAACTTTTGAAGCCATGTAGGTGCAGGAACCACTAAAATGGACAGTATAATGCTGACATTGGGCATTCATTTACATATTTCTCTATGTTATGTAACTTTTTCTATCCAACACATATCTCATTCATAAATACAAATGAATAAAGTAAAACGATGCTCCATTTATAAGAATATAAAAGACTACTTTTGTTGGCATGCATGATATTTTTACATAATAATGCCCTTAGAATTTCAGTCAATACAATTCTCGAAATAGAGAATTCATCATCCACATATTTGTTCTAATTGAATGGTATAAGCTGGAGTATCAATTAAAAATAACTCTCTGTAAAGCTTGCACATGAAAATGAGCCATGTGGCGCAACCACATGCTAGCAATACCCACTTCTATAGATATAGATACAGACATGCATATCAAGTTGAATGATGCAGCCGGTTATTCTAGGTGATAATCATGGCACACCAATAAAAGGCTGGGTTCCTAAATGTGCACACATCCACAGTTATTCTAGATGTAAACTATGTCGATAAATGTTCATCTATTTTATCAATTGCTTAATCTCTTCCGGCAATCTATGCTTGTTGACAAAATGCAAAGATGAGAAGCCGCATATCCCAGTTCAACAACACCAGTAATACAATTCCTATTGCCCGTGTGCCAAGACATTGCACTGACAAAGTTTTCTGGCGTATGTTGTTCACAAAATTTATGGATGGGTGCGAAACAATCAATCTTAGAGATCTGATTGGACTACTAAAGCCCATCCTTCTTTGCCTGGTAAGACAAATTTTGTGACAAAATAAAAAATACCTTGTAGCGTTTTAAGCTGGCTAGGAGTGCAAGCTTGAATATTTAGTCTGCATTTTTTCCAGCTTTCACTTGGATCTGAGCCATTTGGTACCAGGACATTTTGAATCTGGAAATCATTCTAATTATCTTAGTCATACTTGCTCAGAATGATGAAGATTTTCCAACAGGAAAAGGAAAATGATGCAATGATCAGAGTACTGGAAAATAACTTACCTGCCAGAAGTCGTAAGCAGGATTGACAAGAAAAACTGGGGTCCTTATGTTTTTTATTATCTCCTCAGGGAAGAAACACTAACATTGCAATTGGCAGATTTCAACAATAACAGCCAAAGGAGATTATATCAGATGACTTAAGCCACACTGCAGGCCAAACACAGAGAAAAGTGACAAAGGACCTACATCAGATGGTTCCTTGTTAGCAACACAGTCCTTGTTTAAACTTTCTTGTACACCCTGAAAGTAACAGCATAAAAAGAAAGAGAGCCGTCATTAGCTAACAGTTTTGAAGAAAAATACATTGGTAGTATAGTCATCAACTTTCTCCTGAAGTAGTGGACTATCCATATTTGAAGACCTCAAAAGGAAATGGGAGATGAGGGAGGGAGGGTGGGAGGGGGGAGAACATAAAAAACCTTAACTTATCAAAACATCTCCATTAACCTAAAGCAATAGTTGTTTATCAAAGAACCATACTAACAATTTTACAAAAACAAGGTTGACTTGGTCACACAACCAATAATCTCATGACTTGTTAAAAAATACTCCCAGAATCTCACTGCACATAATCCAACTCTCATGGGAAAATAGTAACGTGTGATAAGTTAAATTGTGCTTGTTATATAAGTGAAATTGTTTCACTCTAACTAATTTGCACAAGTTAGGGTTACATTTGTTTAAGCACAACCTGAAGTTGGACAACATTGTGATAGAAAGACCTCATAGTGTCATTCCCACTGATATCTTTCCTGAAACAACAAAAGTAGACTTTTATTATACTCCAGATAGGCACAAACAGTAAATGACAATGCATAGAGCAAGTGAAAAAATTAAAAGAAGTAAATAGTATGTCTGGACTATCCTATTCACCATTTTTAACAAGCTTCATGTCCTTCGTTGCACAAATATTCTTTCTTTGTTAGACCAGAAGGCTCAACCAAGAAAGAATTACCGGAATAATTTCAGATTTGCCGATCAACATGTCTGCAAAAAATTCTCTTTATGTGCTTTTTCCCAAGATTTCAAATCATCAAAGGGGTACGCATAGGTTGGTGTGCAGCCAGCATGGTATCATATACACATCCAATTATTGTTGGAAAAGGTATACTGATTACAATAACATACTCATTGAGGAAAAAACCTGCATCAGCAAGGCACTTGACAGTTGCATCCTTTGGAAGAAGTTCTCGGAAGTCATCGCAATGAATAAGAGTTGCTAATCCTCCAGCAGAGCATCCTGTAAGGAAAGCCTGTATCAAAAGCAAAATGACAATTAGATTTGTGCCAGCAAAAAGGGTACATGCGTCACTGCTTTTGAAGGTGTCCGCCAAGGAAAGGAAGAAGTTCCCTCACATAACCCTACTCTAAGCAGAACCCATCTTTTACCATGTAAATATGTGAATTTTCCTAAAGCTCACAATCACCCAACCAAATTTACTGCAGAGACTCATTATCAAATTCACCACAATCCTTAATTTCATTAAGAGACTACACTGGGAAAACCAATTTTATTTGCAAACTGAATGGGACCGAACAAAGGGTTCACTATTTATCCCACTTATTCCTACAAAAGCAGTGGATAAGCAAGATAATATTATAAATCATATCACAGACCCATGACCTTATTAAGCAATCATAGTTAGTTGCCTGCCAAACCTTTAAACCTAGCCAGACAAGGATGATTCCTGTTGAAGTAGAGAGCTACCTGGCGTGCTGTTGACAAGCCTGCTGATAATAATTCATCCATGAGTGCTTTCCAAATGAGCTGACCTCTAAAGAAGATTCTTCCTTTCTTGTCCTATTCAAGTGACATATTTAGTTACTCTCCAGATATCTTTACTTTTACATTGGTAACCACAAGTACAAGACCATACTCCAGATGACCAGTTATTATCTCCAAGATCAAAGTCACACCATCCGAATGAATTACCAGCACCGACCTTTGGTTCACTTTGAGGATGACCAGAAAAGGACGCACCATCACAGTACCTTATCTTGACTTTGTTCCAGTTAAAAAATTCTGAAAAATACCCAGAAGGCCTATATTAAAAACTATGAGATATCAATATCAACTGTATAAAAGTCAGAAGTCCAAAGGAAATAACTAAAAGCGTTTGATTTACTATTTAGTGCATCTCCTTGACGAAGTGCTCAATATATTAGAAATAAAGATTTTAGGGGAAAGGGAGTTTAAGAACTGAGTCAGCTGCCAACATCCAAGCATGACTCAGGGTGCTATATTCCTGTTATTACAGAATTATGGCATGGGAGATTGCTATATGGAGGGAAACAGGTAGATGCATTGAGAAATGTAAAAATTGGCTCTTGTAGGTCAGGAACTGATTACATTCGCCTTATTAGAGGTTGTAAGCATAAGTTCAAAAAGGGAAAAAAAAATTAAGATCATTTATTTCTATTCATAAGCACACCCCTTTGACAGACCCAATGATGGTGACTTTTCATGGGTCAATTTCAATTTGTGTCCTCATATAGAAGCAAGTTCAGAATAAAAACCACAGAGCAGGAGAAATGCAAAAGACAAAACGAAGTAGCATTATCTAAGAAGAGAGGAATATCCCACTGAAATCTATAGGCCCTAGCAGTGCTTTTCAGATTTGAATTATGTTAGAATATAAGGGTAAAGTAGTCCTTAGGTTAGAGTATAAGAGTAAAGTAGTCCTTAGGAACTTTAGGATTTATTTTTATGTATATATTGAACATTATTGAAAAATACAATACACTTTTCTCTCACATGATATCAGAGCCTAGGGCTTAACCCTAGACGACTGAACAATAACTCACCACTGTCGGCCACTCGCTGGAACAGTCACCATCGCGACTGGCCTTTGTTGTGTGTCCCTTTCTCATGCCTCCTCACATGTAACTCTTCCTCACGAAACTCCTCTAACATAACTCACTCACACTTGCATCCTAACAATCTCCCCCTCACGTGTGAGATCAGTGTTATGCTTACTCCCCCTTAATTCAACTAACCTTCTGCATCAACTTATGGGCTTACGTTACTACACCACAAAACCCACCTACCCAAAAACCACAATCATCGGCTCTGATACTAGCGCACAACGGAATATAAAGCCATGGCACAAGTGACGTGTGAATTACATTTTGCGAGGTGGCATTCCATTTTCTACTTTATTTCCAAATGAGTCGCCATTCATCTTACTACCTTGAATTTTTTATTGTATTTGTTCTATTCGTGATCATTGACCTGGAGTGTCAAAACTTGATCCGAGGACCATCAAGTGTATGTTTATGGATTACTCCCGTACTCAAAAGGGATAATCACTATTATTCTCAATCATTCAAAAAATACTTCATAACTGCTTACAACTACTCATATCTCATTCGCCATTAGACCATTCTCTTATATCTAATCTTGATCTTCCTATTGCTCATTGCAAAGGTACACATGCCTATACTCAACATTCTATTGCAAATTTTATTTTTTACTCTTCTTTGACTTCTTCTTTTCGGTCCTTTTTATCTACTATTAAACAACATCCTATCCTTAAGTCTATAGTTGAAGCATTACGAAGTTCTAACTAGAGGACAGCAATGGAAGAAGAATAAAAGGCTCTTAAAATTAATCAAACTTGGGATTTGGTACCTCTTCCTTTAGGCAAAACTGCTATTCGTTGTCGATGGGTGTATGCTGTGAAGATCAATCCTAATGGTTCTCTTGCTCGTTTAAAAGGAAGACTTGTTGCCAAAGGGCATGCCCAAGTGTATGGAGTTGACTATTTGGACATTTTTTTTCCTGTTGCCAAACTTACTTCTGTTCGAATTTTGATATCTCTTGCTGCCACAAATAACTGGCTCTTATTTTAGGATGGTGTTAAGAATGCTTTCTTGCATGGTACCCTTAAGAAGGAAGTTTATATGGAGCAATTTCCGAGATTTATTGCTAAGGGGGAGTCTGGGGGACTGGTTTGCAAATTAAAAAAAAAATCTTTATATGGTTTGAAGCAATCCCCATGAGTGTGGTTTGGAAGATTTTCTAAGGCCATACTTTCTTTCGAACTGCCAAGATGTGAAGATGATCACTCTTTTCTTTTATAAATAGTTAGGGGGAGGCAAACTGTTCTTGATTATGTATGTTGACAATATTATCATCATGGGAGATGACTTGATTGGTATAACTAAGCTAAAGATCTATCTTCAGCACCAATTTCGAATTAAAGACTTATGAAAATTGAAGTATTTCCTAGGAATTGAAGTTGCACAGTCAAAGAAAGGTATTGTTTTGTCACAACGAAAATATATCATGGATTTGGTTACTGAGACAGGTATGTTGGGATCAAAGCCTCTTGATTCACCTATCGAACAAGGGATTAAATTGGCAGCTAAGGAAGGGGAAATCTTTGATAATCCCAAGAGATAAAGACTAGTATATAAACTGAATTATCTCCCAATTACTCATCTAGATATTGCCTTTCCAGTACGTGTGGTAAGCCAGTTCATGTTTTCCCTCCGTACATCTCATTGGGACGTAGTAATTCGGATATTGCGGTGCTTGAAGAAGACTCCAAGGAAAGGAATTGTTTATCAGAACCAGAACCATGGTCATAGCAAAGTTGAAGGATTTTCCAATGTCAATTGGGCAAGGTCTCCAAATGATAGAAGGTCAATCACAGGCCAGTACCTTGGTTGGAGGGAATCTGGTATCATGGAAGAGTAAGAAACAGAGTGTTGTTGTTCGCTCTAATGCTGAGTCGGAATATAGAGCCATGGCACAAGTGACATGTGAATTACTATGGATTCAACAGTTATTGATTGAATTAGGCTTCAAAGCTTCAGCACCTATGACCCTATGGTGTGATAATAAAGCTGCAATGCATATAACTTCCAATCCCGTATTTCATGAGAGAATAAAACACATTAAAGTTGATTGTCATTTTATTCGAAATAAGTTGCAGAGTGGGTTAATTCTTCCCAGTCATATTCAAACCAGTGAACAACTTGCAGACATTTTTACTAAACCTCTAGGTAATGGGAGGATAGATTATATTTGTAACAAGCAGGGCATGATTAATATCTATACTCCAACTTGAGGGGGAGTGTTAGAGTATAAGTATAACGTAGTTCTTAGGAACTTTAGGGTTTATTTTATGTATACATTGAACATTATTGAATAATACAATACACTTTTCTCTCAAAATTAGACAGACTCTTGCAAAACCAGGGTTAAGAGTGCTTGCGGAAAAATTTAAATCCTTTCAGTAGGTGAGAGTATTAATGTGCCGGTTTTATCAAGCATTCTAGGTTGTAAGGAAGCTTGCTCATCAACAAAGTATCTAGGAATGCTCCAGGGATCTAGATACAACTCACACAGCATCTGTGACTCAATTATTGCATTTTGAGAAAAGGCGGTAAAAGAAGTAATATATCAAGTGCATTTATGTTGAAGAAAAGTGCCCTTTCTAATCTTCCATTTTACATCACTCTTTCTTTGTGATCCCCAATTCATAGGGAAAAAGACTAGAGAGCATTTAGAACAAATTTCTATGGGAGATATAAATATTATATTTCAGCAATTGAAAGGTTGTAAAGCAACCAGTCTCTAAAGGAGGTTTTTCCATAAGATTACTGATATTTTTCAACAAAAGGTCTGCTTTAAAAATGGTCACCAATGTTCATATGAAGAAATTAGTTTTTGAAGAAGAATGCTCATTGGAATATATGGTTTGGATGATTGAGGATGAACAACTTTAAATGGGGAAGCACATGTGTTAGGGCATGGAAGCACATAAGGCAAGCATGGGATGATGTCAAAATCACAGACTTCGTAAGAGTGGGCAATAGCGGAAGAACCTTACTATCAACTATTAGAGGGTGAGGAGATGTTCCCTTGCAAGATATGTTTCCTAACTTGCTTGTCTCAGCAAAGAATAAGTGTGCTACAGTGGCAGATTCTTGGAATGCTAGTAGGTATTGGGGGATGGTTTGGCAGATTGACTCTTCAACCCAGGCTCAGGACTGGGAGTGGAAAACTTCTCCAGATTCTTTGGACTGTTGTACCATATGGTGATAGAGGGGATTAACACACCCATCCTTGGTTTTTGGCTCATTTCAAAAGAAATAACAAAGAGGGGATTTCAAGAAGAAGAATCCTCTTGATTTTCCTTTAGAGATAAGTGGCTATCCAGTCTCCACTTTTGGTCAATAGACTCTGTTTAAGATGAGAGAAAGAACTTTTGACCAAGATGATTTGTTCGTAAGATAAAGAAAGACATCATTTCTTCAGTGCATAAACTTAATATCTTACCATAATTGGCATTCAAAAATAAATCTGGAATCTGGATTTAGTAAGAGCATGAGGAATAAGTTGGTTAGTAAAACACAACCATTTTATGCGTTTCAGTGTAGAATGATCAAGTCTAGATAAAGGTGAGCATGCAGTTTAGCCTGATCTGACTTCTTTTGAAACACAATATTATTTTATAGAGACTAACTACAGGTAGAATTTAGTCAAACTTAATAGAAAAAGAGTATAAATAGAAACAGACCAAGAGTAAGATGTTTAGGTGATTAAAACTCAAAATACAGGAACTTAGAGGAAAAAAAAGAAACTGCTTTGCAGCAGAAAACATTTGTATCAAAAGAAAAGGGTACTGTCACCTTAAGCAGGTCGAATGTCATGATTCATTTTTAATAAAAAAAACTTGGGTGGACAGCTTCATAAATGTGGCTTTAAGAGCATCTATTAGAAGATTTTCCTCTGTAAAGTATGCTTAGATGTATGAACTCAGAAGCATAAGAAAGCTATGACATTCCTATTTTTCCAATATATTCACCTAAACTATTAATTACCATCGATTTAGCAAGCAAAATGTTCATACACTATGTAGAAACTGCTTCTTACACTTACATAGGCCTAGTATTGGTTTTTACTTTTCTAACAAGCAGTATAAAAGACAGCCATCTAAAGAGCACCAAAAAGGTTTAGATGCAGCTTATCATTATAGACACATGAACTCAGAAGCATCAGAAAGCTACAACACTCCTACTATTCCACTATATTCACCTAAACTAGTAATTACCATCGATCTAGAAAGCAAAATGTTCATGCACTATGTACAAACTGATTCTTACACTTACATAGGCCTAGTAATGGCTTTTACCTTTCTAACTTAAGCAGTACAAAAGAAAGCCATCTTAAGAGCACCAAAAAGATTTAGATGCAGCTTACCAATTACCTGGATTTTGTGAAGGTTCGCTGCTTAAAATTCCAGAAAAGGAAACTTGCTGCTCCATATACACTGAAGAACCTAGTTTAGTTTTTGCCCGTGAGGAGCATGATGAGAAGCTAGAGCACCAACCCCCACCCTGGCATCAAGCTCAAAAGGAAAAAGAAAATGGGTAAACAATAAATATCTGAAGAATCATGTTACCACCAGAGGAACTAAATGTACAATTGGTATAAGCACTTTGTGAAGAGGATTAGCAAACATATTTTGTGTAACCATCAAGATCTTATAATTTGATAATATCTAAAAGTCTTCTAGTCAGCAATTTTCCAAATAACATCTATCACGTAAGTCTTCAATGTAATCCGACAGTGTGCGGTTGAAAATTTTCAAGCCCAATAGTCTGGAAGTCTAGGTTGGCAATGCCACTCTTATTTCAGGTTCTAAATGCGAATTCCAAGTAGTTCAAGAGTAGAAAGGAATTTCTTGCCTTATCCACCCTCTCTTTTGCAACAGATCAAGAAGTAGAAAAGGAAAGCCAGTCAGACTGATAGTAATTTAAACAAAACCACCCAGTAATGTAGATTGTAGGCATCGAGAGGGCAATACACTCTTCCATCATACATATGAGATACATCAAATTATTCCTCTGCTGCACCACTTTTCTCTGATTTTGGCAAAAGTTGTTTGGAAAACCAAAAAACTATGTATTCTTCCACTTATGACTTTCTTTCCAAAATTTGAAAATAAAACAAGAGTATTATAGGTTTCAGAAATTATAAAATTATATATTCATGGATTTTTCTTCTATACATGTAAATATTTAAACATCTTGCAACCTTAAAGCTTTCAGGTGTTTTACTTTCACTAAAATTCAAATTTTAAGAGCCGCAAGATTTGCAAAAGAGTAAAAAGTTAATGTCGAAGCCACCCCAAACAACAAGTTTCCTTTACAGCCATTTGAGGTCCTATGGAAACATTACTAGTATTCACAACCACAGTTAGACAAAAAAGACAGAGAGGAATAGTGTCATAAATAACAAAGTCACAAAGTGACTACCCTGGAGCGGCTGTAACAACTAATCCCTTCCCCCACATCCACTCATTAAGATCACCTAAAGGAGGCTGCATCAAAAACATGGAGCCCTTTGAAAACTAAAATGACAAATGGAGACTGTATCATAACCCATAAATCCTCACTAGGAAGCTTCGATGACAACCAAAATTCTTCTGGAAACAGCATGGAGAACTCAAAAGGTTATGTTAAGACAATGAGACTTCAATTCCATTCTCAGTGGAACTCCATGTGACCTTTCCATTTCCCTCAATGCACATTGCATGAGGTTTATACTTATAGAAGTGGATCACTACGCTCCATCCCTTCTACATTGTGGTCACAGTTTCAGACACACCACGAATCACAAAATTATTCAACAGTCAATTCTACACATGCATTAATACAAACGTATGTGGAAAGCTTATCTTCAAAGTTCTATGTTGTTGCCATGCTCTGTTACGGAAACAGAGGACAGAATAGATCCCCTCAGACCACCGTCAAGATTGGCTTTCTACACACTGCCTAACGACCATCCAATGCGAACGAAATGTCGCAACTACGACACATGACCAGGACCATTCAAGTGCTTCAAGCAATACAGAGATTGTATATTAAACCCAAAAGAAGGAAAAAGAAAAAAAAAAATCTTCCTCTCATAAGGCAGGGCTGGAAAGGCGATGTTCCAACAGCCAAAATAAGAACTTTGAGATTACCCAACAAGTATTTCTCGAATTTCTAAAGTTACAGACAGATAGGATCAAAAGAGAACCTCAATGTGGATAAGCCAACTGTCGGAGCCAGACCCGAAACCCTTGGAGAAATGGTATGCAGGCGCGCTCCCATCCAAACACACTGCAACCACAAACAAAACAGATCGCACAGTTTCAGCCTCAGTCCAAACTCGATTCTTCTCTTCTCCCCACTTTTCGGGGCCACGCCCGCTAAAACAACTGAAACTCCATGGACATGGGATGATCGGGAGCAGGGGCTGGAGGAATTACGCGCGCCCTTGGCACTGGCGTCGCGGAGCAAAGTCAGGCCGACCAGATCGGCGCCGGCCGGCGGCCGAGCTCCGGCGCCGCGACCGCGGCGGGGGTCGTCGTAGAGGGAGGAGAGGAGGAAGAGGAAGGCGGTGACGGCGACGGCGGCGATCGCCCACTCCCGCTTGGTCCACCTCCTCCACCACCACCACGCCGGAGGGCGGGGCCTGGCGGGGTTCGCCATCATGCTTTGCTCGCTCCCTTCGGGGATCGCGAAGCCGTGCTGGTTTGCTCTCGCCGGTGAGGACCCGAAGTCAACGACGGAGTATCAGAGGAACGCCACCAACTTTGAGTTATTTTCTCTCTCTCTACAGTTTTCTTTTTTTTTCTTTTTTTTTTCCCAATAGTACGAGGATTCCGTTTTTTCATTTGGATGCAAATACGGCTTGAGATATTAAAAATAAATAATTTAAAAGACTTTTTTTTTAAAAATGATGGCTCATGCCGCTTATAAGAATAAATAAATAAATAAATAACTTTAAATGTAGATATATTTTTTGTAATGAAGATATTTTTTATTAATTAATTATTCGAAGAGATAAAATAATTAATTAAATAAATTCATCTCGGGATTGCATACAAATAGAACTTAAGTAAATTCATCCTTTTCAAACAAGATAAAATATCCTTCAATTTCTCTTTTATCTATAAGTAGTGTAATAAACCTGATTTTTTTTTTGTGTCAGGATTTAACAGATTTTCTTTAATGCGCAAAAAAAGACATACCATGGAATCATTTTTGTCTTTTGCTTTTTCTATTTCCGTTCGTTTCGCGGAAAATATCATATTTCCGGAAAACATTTTCCTGAGAGTCATTTTCCAAGAAAATGACTCTATTTTCCAATGTTCGGCCAAAATCTAAAATTTGAGTGGAAAATATTTTCCACCATTCGTTAGCTCATTTAATTGTTTGGAAAAAAATTATCAAAAATTGGATTTTAATATTTTTAATTGACCAAAAAATTAATTTTATTTTTTATATTTTTTTTAAAAATGAATTTTTAATTATTTATATTTTTAAAAAATCGATTTTTTTATTTTTTTTCTTTCTTTTTCTTTTTCTTTTTTTTTTCTTTTCCTTCCTCCTTCCTCTGTCGCCGCCTCCTTCCTCCTCCTTTTGCCATCGCCGCCTCCTTCCTGCTTGACAACGGCCGGCTGCCCGGCGGCCGACCAAGACCCGGTGGCCAGATCCGGTGAGCTCGAGGGTCGGCCGATCTCACCCGAGCTCGCCGTGAGCTTCGCCAGGCTCTGGCAAGCCGCGAGCTCGGGCTCACTTGGATCGAGAGCCAGAGCTCCGCCACCAGATTTGGCGAGCTCGCAGCTCGCCAGAGCCCAGCGAAGCTTGCGTCGAGCTCGGGCGAGGCCCGAGCCCCGCCCAGCTAGCTAGATCTAGCGAGCCGCGAGCTCGGCCCAAGCCGGCGAGAGCTCCGCCTCGCCCAATCTGGCGAGGCCCAATCTCAGCTTCGCCAGATCGGGCTAGGCAGAGCCTCGCTGGCTTGGGGCGAGGACGGCGAGGTCGCCGGCCGCTAGCTTGCAGCTAGTCACCGAATGCCGCCGTGGTCAATCGGGCCAAAGAAGAAGATAAATAGGAAAGAAAGAAATTAAAATCTCGATTTAAAAAAAAAAAAAGCATAAAAATAAAATGAAAATGTATTAATAAAAAAAAGTAAGAGGGAATAAGTAATGGAAAAGGTTTTCCACTTTTCAAAAGTGGAAAACGTTTTCCTCACTTTAAAGGTTGTTTTTTCCAATGATGGAAAACATTTTCCTCGACTAGTTCATTTTCCATGAAACGAACACCGGAAAATCCGGAAAACAATTTCCCAGAAGTCATTTTCCGTGAAACGAACGGACCCTTGTATTTGTTTCTCGAAAAATAAATTATTTTAAAATATTTTTGAAAAAATGATCGATCATATCATTTTGAAATAATTAATCGATGAATTTTTTCATTATCAACAAAAATTCATATCTAAAAAATTTTGTGAGTGATGAGAATATTTTAATTTCATTAACTTTATAAGCAATATAAATTATCCTTTTAGGAAAAATATTTTTTAAATAATTTATTTTTCTCGAAACAAACAGAGTCTTATGTAAGATCGTTCCCTCTTGCCGTGCCTTCATTCTCATCCTTCTACTTTTTTTCATGAGTATTTAAATGATGGAGTTGCAGGTTTAAGCAACATCGTATTATGCATTTTGCTTCTCAATTTCTTAAAAGCCAAAAAGAAATATATAATTTCTTGAAACGTCAACCATACAAACTGGCGGAAATATCTAAGATTAACTCCCCATGTATTCATCTTCCTACTATAGCTCTTCTTAATATAACTAAAGAAATCTCGCTCGTCAATCTACAAAATGCAGAAGACAAAATTTCAATGTCTGAAACGTTGTTGCTTAGTTTTCTTTATTCATAGAAATTTTCTAAAATAATAAAAAAAAAATGCTTCTAAAATAAATTTCAATAAGTCTGAAACGTTTGCAAGTCCGCAAAAGTGCGGACGCTGGCTGTCCAAGCATGTCTCCATGTGTTTTTGCATTTTCTAGCATGCTGCCATCATGTTCAGGTTCACTTTCACCTTAAATTCCAGCATGCATCGTATTTGATTTTCGTGTTCTTGGATGTGTTCAAATCTCCGTTTTGCAGGTATCTGAAGTGGAAAGCTGGAATAAAGTATCGGTTTCTGTCCACATCTTCTTCCACCAAAATCGGATCTTTCTAACCAGTTTTGAGTCAGCGTATATGACAGAAAAGTTAGAAATTGTGGGGAACTGTAATTGTATTTCTGAATGAATGAATTGTACATGTACAAAAAGTGTATTTATAGTACAAAAAGATGATCAGAAAAAAACACAATATAGTCTTCTGATTTTATCTCTTGAATATTCCAACAAATCCATCGCGAATATACTATATCAATTAGAATCACAATTGATATTAGATCAATTCATTCCCCAACACAACCCCTCAAGCTAGTAGCCTATATATGTCCAGGACACTTAACTTGCTTAATTAGTATGTATGTTACCTTTGACATAATAGCTTAGTGAAGATGTCCACACCACAATTCCAATTCCTTTTGTTACAATGACTCCTTTGATCTCGTCTCG
This sequence comes from Eucalyptus pauciflora, assembly GCA_007663325.1. Classification (NCBI taxonomy): domain Eukaryota; kingdom Viridiplantae; phylum Streptophyta; class Magnoliopsida; order Myrtales; family Myrtaceae; genus Eucalyptus; species Eucalyptus pauciflora. The sequence continues at coordinate 5,545,747 of VMYD01000359.1, forward strand.
GGTAAATGACAATCAATTTTTGTGTTTTGTCCTTTCTTGAAAAACTGGATTTGCTGCCAATTTTAGTGTAATATCATTATCACAAAATAATTCACTTGGTCCACTAACCTGTACTCCAAGATCCGAGAGTAGTCCTCGTATCAAAACTATTTTTCCAGTGATCTTTATCATGGCTCGATATTCTGATTCAGCTAATAATAGTGATACAATGGAATGCTTCTTCATTTCCATGAGATTAATGAGTTTCTCGATGTGATACAAAAACTAATAATGGATCTTCTGCTCCTTGGGCAAGTAGCATAATCTATATGACAATAGGTCGTCATCTTAATGTTACTATCATGAGATAAGAATATCCAAGTCTTGGACATCCCTTCGAATATTTTACGAATTTTGGAGTTGCATTCATATGAGACTCTTTATGGACTATGCTTGAATTGGCCGAGTATTTGCACTACATAAGATATGTCAGGTCTTATCATTGTAAGATATATTAACTTTCCAACAACTTGCCGATGTCTCGATGGATCCTTAAGTAATGGATTCCTAATAGGTGAAGAAGAATATCGATCATATTCATGAGTCGTCAGCTTAATCGTCTATTCAATTGGGATGACGACATTTACAACCTGACAATCCCACTTTAGAAACAATCTCTAAGATGAATTTCCTCTTATTAAGACTTAATCCTTTACTAGATTGAGCAATTTCAATGTCAAGAAAATATTTGGGAGGCCCCAAATCTTTGATGTGAAAAGTGGAGTGCAAATATTATTTGAACTTCAAAACATGATAGTCATTATTTCTCATAATGAGTATATCATCAATATATATCAGTAAATAAATTGATGAATTCCCTATATAGTCCATGTAAATAAAGCATAATCATGCTTAGAATGCTAAAAACTTGCATTGGTCAGTGTAGCACTGAACTTGCCATACCATTGCCCAAATGCTTGTTTTAGTCTATAAAGGAATTTACGTAGACGACATACCAACGACTCCTGATGTCTACATAAACCCAATGACAAAAACAAAAAGGAGAAGGATTTCACTGCTTATCAAGTCTCTGCACAAAAATTTAATGGGGCACATCAGACAATCACTTCAAAGCAATATCAAAATATTATGCAAATTCTAAGTCATTTGAAGACCAATGACAAAGTTGCAGGCTTCTCGAGTACCTTTCTTTATAAGGAGAATTCATTTTTAGTTGATGCATGGATAATCGATTCAGGGGCTAGTGATCATATAATATTCAATAAGCACCTATTTTCCCATATTCACAAAAGATCACAGTCTTCAGTGTCGATAGGTCTTCCAAATGGGAATATTACCCATGTTATTAAAATTGGTACCATACATCTTCATCTAAATTTTATCCTCAGGACTGTACTGTATATTCCTAATTTTGAATAAAACATTCTCTCTATATCAAGAGTATGCGAGGACAATTCCTATAGTGTCGTATTTAATTCTAAAAATTGTTTCTTTCAGGATCTTTTGACTGGCAATTTGATGGGCTTGAGTAAGGTTGCACGAGGGCTATATTTGTAGATTGATTCCCTTGGAATTTTGGAATTATTAAATAAAAGCATTTCTTGTAATGCAATCAGTCGAAATAAAAATCTTCTTTTTCATCAACAACTGGATCATAATGTGTGTTTCCTTCACCCAAAATGTCCAATATGTCCTTTAGCTAAACAATGTCAAGCATCTTTTCCAACAAATACATCTCGAGTATACAAAAAATTTTCCTCACATCATACAAACATATGGGATCCTTATCATCTTGCTCATTGTGATGGATTTCTTTTCTTCCTCACTGTCGTTGATTATTATCCACATGCCACTTGGGTATACCTCATGCAATCAAAAAGCCAAACTTTTACCCTTTCATCAAAATTAATTTCTTTGATTATGAATAAATTCAATAAATCTATGCACCACATTTGTACAAATAATGGACATGAGTTTTCCACTTCTAATTACAAAGAATTTCTATCTTCTCATAGAATATTGCATGAGAGTTCTTGCACTGACACTCCACAACAAAATAGAATTTTTGAACGCAAGCAAAGACATCTTTTAGAAGTAGCTTGTGCACTAAAATACCAAGCCTCTATTCCTAAAGCTTTTTGGGAGGATTGTGCAATCACAGCAGCCTATTTAATTAACCGAATGCCAACTCGAATCCTTAATAGTAAAACTCCTTTTAAAATGCTCTCTAACAAATAGCCGGTTAATGATCATTTTCGAGTATTTAGTTGTTTATGTTATGCAACGAAATTAGGCCCTCAAGATAAGATGGATCCCCATGCCAATCGTTGTGTTTTCATGGGTTACCACCTCTCTAAAAAGGATATCAGGTTATGGGTATTTCTATAGGGAATTTCTTTATTAGCATTTTCCATACGTGTTGCCATTCAAGGAAATGATATATTCTTCTGACTCAACTCTACCATCATAAGTGACCATTCCTATCTGATGAAGATTTATCCATGGCATTACCTTATATTTTTGTTGCACCAAAACCTTCTATGTCAATCCCCATACCAATTATGGAGGAGTCTTCACTCCCACCAGTTGAATAGCCAAAAGATGAAACTTCTCTTTCCTCAACCACGACACCGACATCAAGTACCTTTTCTGATTCATCACCAGTACCTGAACAAATATTAACTAAGCAACCTCAACATTCCCAGCAGCATATTTTGTTCATCTACGTGGACCAAGAACTATATCTAAATTGCCATGAATTCTACAAGTACACAATTCCTCGTATGTTTCCTTTAATCGACTATCACCAAAACATATGTATTGCATTAGCCGTATATCAGAAGAACAGGAATCATCTTCCTTCGCCGAAGCAGCACATGATCCCCACTAGCAACCTGCCATGAAATCATAACTCATTACCCTCATGGAGAACCACACTTGGAATATTGTCCCATTACCCCCACATCGGAAACCAATCGGTTGTAAATAGGTATACAAAATCAAGTTTAAGACTAATGGTTTTGTTGAATGCTACAAAGCCTACTTAGTTACTAAAGGGTTCACGCAAAGAGAGGTTTCAACTATCATGAGACTTTTTCTCCCATTGTCAAAGAATTCACAATACATTCTTCCCTATCTATTGTAGTTATTCACAATTGGTCACTAGATCAAATGGATATTCACAATGCTTTTCTTCATGGTGATCTAAATGAAAAAATTTATATGGACTTTCCTCCGTGTTTACGCAAACGATGTACCCATGAGTATAGTTTGTTTTTCATTTTATAGGTATTTTGCATTAGTGTTTATCTCATCATAGATATTCGATTAGTATATTTATTAAAATTAAAAAGGATTAAAAAAATCTAGATTGCATTTACATGGCCATTTGCATCATAGCACTAGTTTAGTTCATATTTAGCTCTTTCCCATCTAGTTTAGTATTCCATGAAATTATATGCATCATAATACATGTTTACTTTTTATGCATAGCTCACAAGGATTTCCCATCTAGATGTGTACTGTTGCTAGATACGTTTGTTGGAGAAAACTCCATTGAGGTTTTGAAGTTGACAAAACTTATCCAAAGTCTATTCAGAAGAATTCCAGAATTTTGTGTCAAAGTCTGAAGATTCCTAAACTCCGTGTCAGAGTCTAAAGACTCCTAGACTTTATGTCAAAGTCTGCCCACTCTAATAAATTCCAGATCGAACAAAAGTGAAGGATGAAAACTTTTCCAGATAAGGGATTATATTTCTTTCTTCAAGGATTTGGTTCGTATGGATTATATATGAACTTCTGGTTGGAAATATCACCTACGAGATTGAGTATCTTTATTAGAATCCATTTCGATACATCAAATCTTTTTGGAGGGCAAGTAATTTTGGAAAAAATCTACTTATGGAAACCAAGATCCTCATTGTATAGGCAAACATGATTGACGGGCTTTCATCACAATCTTCAAACGACTTAAGATCTCCTTGATTGATTATGTCTAACGGGTTGATTGAAAGAATTTCTTTCGAAAGTGCCAACGTTCGAGAAGGCATGGAGGAGTATTTAAGGAGGACTCTCAAGTTGTTCGATAGAGTGCATGAAAGAGAAATTCCAAAGTCTAAAGCTTCCCAGCTTCTTGTTATTCCATAAACTAAGCTCTAAATTATACTCAAAAGAGAGAGACTTATAGTGTGTGACTTCATGAGAGAGCAGTAGAGACTCTTCACTTTGAAGTCGAGATCGCAAGATTGTAAATTCTCTTTTGATTCATAGTGGAAACCAACCAGAAGGCTATCAGCGTAGAAAAGTGGATGTAGGCTTGATGTAAGCCGAACTACTATAAATTCTATGTTCATATTCTCTTCCCTGAACTTCTTTATTTTGTTTGTAATTCTATTTAACTGCTAAAGTCCGAACTCACTCAAAGTTTGTTGTTCTTCAGACTCAATTTCAAAAGTAAAATATTTTCATTGTTCTTTACGAGAAATTGTTTTCACGCATATTCACCCCCCTCCAGGTGTTCATAATAGCACTAACAACATCTTGAATTATTTCTTTCCTCGTATTTTTTATGCATAGCATCCATGTATGATAACTTAGATTTCCGCCTTTTTTTTAAAGAAAAAATCAGAAAATAAAATAGGAAAGATTGAAACATAGTTTTTTCCTTAATGAGAAAAATGTATCGATTAAGAGCATTAAAAATTTAACTTTATCAAAATTCTCAAGCTCACGAATCTAGGTCGCAGAATTAAGGCAAGCTCCCCCAACATGCTTGGTCTCCTAACCAATTCATAATAAGTTAATGGCTACTCTCGGTAAAATCTTACTAGAAAAGCAAGTTGTGATGATAGGATTTAGGAAAGCTTGCATCAGGCACAAGCGCCACCTCACAAGGGACTTTGCTGCCCACTAAATAATCCATTAAACTCTAACTGGTTCAGATCAGCAGGGTGACGACACAAAACTACTTTGAGAGTGTTCCAACATAACATAATGTGAAAATAAAAAGATTGATCACCAAAAAAAAATAAAAAGTTGGCTAAAATGTATGACGCGTCCACAATTGTAAACCCTAGTGCAAAGCTAAAGCCGACTAACAAGGAATTTAGAACAGAGAATATGGTCTTCAATAATACTAGATGTACAAAGGGTGTATGAAAAGGGAAACTAATCCTCCTCCCGCGAAGTCAACTCCACATCTGCTTCCAATCGCATCAATCTGGAGATTGCACCCATGTTATAGATGAAGCCAAATATCTTTAGGGGCTTTTTTGTCTTTTATATCATATTAACTTTTAGGTTAAAAGTGATACCTTTATATTAACGATGGCAAAACGCTAACCGTCACGACACTGAAAAAGAAAATAGAAAGGCAAGAAAAAGAGAGAATAAAACAGTGTGTTTTTTTCTTTATAAGGATTCCCAATCTCTTTGTGCCCTAATCTTGAGAAAATATCATCGTTGTATTCCATTTTTTTTTTTAAATCTAGTGAATTCGCAAAGTGCCTTTGCGCAGAGACGTAGCCTAGGTTTGGGTAAACTTCGATAACAAATTTTCTGGTATCTTCTTCTGATTCTATTCTTTTATTATAATATTTTGCCTGGTGAATTGTTTGCGAGCATTATTTTTCTGGAATTGACGTGCGATTTCGTAACAACTAGTATCATAGCCAGGGTTGGCTAACTGAGAACATCGAGGGTTTTTCGGTGACGTTCGATTGAAAGCAAACAGTATACCAGAAGATAAAATCAGAATCGATAAATTCGATGGACATGATTTCAAATGGTGGAAACTACAAATCGATGATTATTTTTATCAAAAAGATCTCTATGCACCACTTGAGGATTGGAAACCTGAGATGGCAGAAGTAGATCCGACAGTACAAGCCAGATGGAAAATTCTTGATTGAAAGGCATTAAGTGTGATTTGTCTAAGGTTGACGAAAAAAACAAGGTACCACATCGCGAAAACAAAAACTGCAAAAGAAGTCATGGATATTATAACGAATATTTATGAGAAGCCGTCCATATCAAATCAGGTATTTTTGCTGAAGAAACTGGTTAATATGAAGTTATCTGATAGAGGTTCTGTGGCAAAGCATATTAATAGTTTTCACGCAGGTCACGGGTCAATTGGAATCCGCAGGCATAAATTTAAATATGAAGCTTCAAGCTTTATTATTTTTATGTTCTCTTCTAGAAAACTACAATACCGCAGTGCAAGGAATTTAGAGCACCATGAAGGATGATTTAACTCTTGATGATGTTGTGCATGGATGAAGAGATGCAAAGGAAAGTCTCAGGTGGAGATAATTTTTCTGCATCTACATCTTCAACGGCACTCGCAATGGAGAACCGTGGAAGAAGTAAAAGTATAGGCAAATTCAGCGGGCGTGGCAAATCACAATTAAGGGGTAAGACACAGGTTACAAAAGATGAGTGTCGGTTTTGTCACCAAACCGGACACCGGAGGTTTCGGTGTGAAGCCTACAAAAAAAAAGCAGCAAAATGAGAATCAACGAGCTAATGTGGTTAGAGATAAATCTTTGCTAGATAACTTGTGTTTGTCTACAGGGTTTGACTTGACGACAGATAAATGGTTTATTGATTCTAGTGCTTCTTTTCATTGCACCTCGCAAAGAGATATATTTGATGATTATGCCAGTGGAGATTTCGGACTAATGGTTGTGGGAAACGGCCATGTGTGTCCCATTGTTGGGAAATGAACTGACTTTGAACATCTCAGATGGAGGATGTCTAGTTTTGCGTGAAACTAGACATATTCCGAAATTAAAGAAACATTCGATTTCAACCAGTAAACTTGACCAAGAAGGTTTGGTAACAACCTTTGGATGTGGAGAGTGGAAAATAACCTCGGGAGCAAAAGTAGTAGCAAGGGGAAAGCGTACAGATACATTTTACCTTCTCTAATGAGACAATATCAGTGATATAGTTGCAACTACAATGGCTACAAGTAATTTGTCTACTCTATGGCATTATCATTTGAGACATCTTGGTGAAAAATGTGTAAAGCAGTTACACTCGAGGAAATTACTTCCAGGTTTGCAAAAAGTTGAGTTACATTTTTGTGAGAGTTTCATTTATGGCTTCACCATTGATAGTCTTGAATTCCACTATGTATGCTTCGATTTTATTGGTGATCCAAGTCACGTGGCAATTGGTACAATTAGAGCGCGGGCAGACTTTGCCGGCCCCCCTTCCCATCAGACGACTTGCATCCTACAACCAACCTGGGGTATTGGTATCGGCCATCAAGGCCACGGTGTTGCAATGTCCGGAGACAAAATAGTTACGACTCTTGGAGTACCTGAAAAGGCTGTGCTTTAAGTCCACGGGGTCGGCTTTTCGCTGGGGTGCCAAAAAAGTCCTAAACCTTTTGTTTTTGTACTGATTTAGTCCTAAACCTCTTTTTGGTACCAATTTAGTCCTAAACATTTTTACGTTGTGCCAATTCAATCCTTTCTGATCAATTTTGGCCGGATTTTGCTGACTAGACGTTGGCTGGCTGACGTGACCTAATCGGCGCTGACGTGGACAACTTTTAATAATTTTTAAATATTTTTAATTTTATTTTTTCTTTATTTGTTTTATTATTTTTTCTTTTTGTTTTTTTCTTCTAGCCGGTCGTCGATCAGGCCACGTCAGCCTGGAGGAAGAAGAGGAGAAGAAAAAAAGAAATAATAAAAATAAAAATAAAAGAAAAAAATTCCAAAATATTAAAATATTATTAAAAGTTGTCCACGTCAGCGCCAATCAGGCCACGTCAGCCGAGCGGCGTCTAGTCAGCAAAATCCGGCCAAAATAGATCAGAAATGACTGAATTGGCATAACGTAAAAAGGTTTAGGACTAAATTAGCACTAAAAAAAATTATGACTAAATCGGCACAAAGACAAAAGGTTTAGGACTTTTTTGGCACTTTTCCCTATTTTCACTGGTTGGCCGTACAATTAATAAGGGAGTAGGATATCGGCTGGCTGATCTTAATGAGGCCTGGGGAGTAACTGTCCGGTAGAGAGATATTTAACACCACCATATTCAAATTCTTAAGTACTGGAGTAGAGATGCCGCGAGTTTGCTGGCAATCGATCTCAAATCGGATTGCACGTCTGTTTATCCATGATTCCTTGCCCGAAAATTGCTGGTGGATGTAATTGAAAGGAAAAAGAATCAAATTGGGCGGGCATGTTTTTCATTGTGTCACGACTATGTTAACGCAATTGGGGTGCCGGAAAAACAGACAAGTCTAGAAGTAGTGTCAAAAATGAGGGCCGACATCTTTAATTAGGCACAGACTCTCCCAAACCGTTGCTTCAAATAACATTGGATTCTTTTTAAGTTTTGATTAATCCTAAGAGATTTTATGTGAATCGGAAGTCGCCACTACTCTATTTAAGGTTGGCTGAAAATCAAGTAAAGCACGGGAAGATGTCTTTCTTCTTATGAAATCAAAGTTTCTAGGTTCGATAACTTGATTACACTAATAATTTCTATTAATGCTATTTCGCTACCAAGTAGAGCAATTATCTCTGTTTTCATCGCCTACGATTTTACATCCACCATAAAATAATCTTTTGAGTCACAACTACCCAGTCCATCTGAAGCGGTTACCAAAGTGCAAGTGGCATGCTAAAAGTTAGGGAGTTTCTCCATGTGAGATAGTAGATATTTAAGACACAAGTTGTCCGGAAATTTGTCCACACATAACTCGAACAGAATAACCGGTATATGTAATTGAGCAAAACAATTTCATATGGTGGCTTGGATAAATGGGCCGGACGCCCACTTAGGCCAGATCAAGCCTGCCCAAACTGTCGGTAGGGCATCTAGTCCCATACTCCCGTGCTTTCAAAGAACAACGTTCAATAATTATGCAAGCGCCGCCGAGGATTATGAAACGAATTAGAGAAATAAATGAAACTGCTTCCATTTTTATTTCTCTCTCTCTCTCTCTCTCTCTCTCTCTCTCTCTCTCTCTCTCTCTCTCTCTCTCTCTCTCTCTCTATATATATATATATATATATATATATATATATTTATTTATTTATAATGTATATATTTGTTAAAAGTTCCATGGCCTAATCTATCACGCAGACAACCTAATTCTTTGGATTACTCATTTGAAATATGAGTACAAGAACTTTAGCTTTCTCTAGTTGTCTTTTCTTGTGAAACGTTCCCTGTCTGCTTGTAGAAAGGGCAAAAGTTAAAAAAAAAAATACAAAAAGAAGAAGAATAAGAAAACTATTTAATTGAAACGATAATGGAAGCAAATTTGATAAGCTCAAAGAAACCTCATAATTAGCACTACTTGGTGAAATACAAATTAATTGAATAGATAGATTTGTACAAAATCTTGAATTTGCTAATGAAGGCTTGGAATTTAGAAGATTATCGATTTACCAAGCTAGGGGATATTTATACCGTGCACACGGTCCATCTTATAATACATGCCCCATGGAGGTTTGTAGAAACAACCAAAATGAACCATTAACAACCAAACAAAGGCAAGAAGCTCACCACCTTTGCTCAACACCTACACATGCACCCCACCCCTAATATGAGTGTCCGCATATGAGTGAACCTAAAACCCACCCTGTATATTTGGAGTATAGTTTGAGGCTACATGCTTTAGAAAAAGGACGACCGTGTTACCCCCTCATCCCTATAGGATTTGGGGTGTGACATAAATACATAACGTACATTTCAACACATAATCTTCATCCTCTTTTCACCATGCCATCACTATTCAATAGTATTCTTTGCAAATTCATAGTTTATCGGAATAAATTATTCTATAAATTCATTTGTCTAAAATTCAAGTAATTCTTTTAATTTCTAATTTCTAAGAATATGAATATTGGATTTATACTCTTGTTGACTCCAAAAATGACCATTTTCAATAGCTTCAATGTGGAGATAGGAACACTAAGTTTTTCCACACAACCACAGTGCAAAGAAGGCAGAGAAACGGGATTATGATGCTACAAACTAAAGATGAAAGCTGGTGCAGGGAACCATCCGCACTCAAACAACACATAGGGTCCTTTTATCGGAATCTATACAAATCGGTGGGTCCAAGGAACTTTCAGCCAGTCCTAAATCAGTGCCCCAGCCCAGTAAACAAGGAAATAAATGAACAGTTGATGGCAAACATTACCTTGAAGACGTGAAAGATGCAGTTTTTCCATTTGGGTTCATTAAAGGCCCATGACCCAATTGACTAAATGGACAATTTTATCAGCATTTTTGGGAGAGCATCAAAATGGATTTGCTTCAGCTTGTGCGGAATTTCTTTGACACGGTTACCCTCGACCCTCTCCTCAACAAAACGCACATATACTTGATACCAAAAGTTAAAAACCCATAAAGCATAAGCCAATTTAGACCCAACAACTTGTGCAATTTCAGCTACAAAATCATTTCAAAAGTCATGGCTAATAGACTAAAAATATGGCTTCCAGAGATTATATCTATTGAACAAAGCGCCTTCATACAAGGTCGGCAAATATGGAATAATATTCTTATAGTTCAGGAAGTCCTACATCAGATAGAATAACGAAGAGGAAGAAAAAGTTTCAGGTGATCTTGAAATTGGATATGCATAAAGCCTATGACAAAATTGAGTGGGATTTCTTGAGGGATTGCATGCTGAAAATGGGTTTCTGAGAGAGGTGGGTATCTTTAAGCATGCAATGTGTCTCAACAGTGTCCTTAAATGTGAAGATAAATGGGGAGCCAACTCAATATTTCACTCCTTCAAGGGGAATTAGACAGGGTGATCCTCTTTCCCCCACCTATTCATTTTAACAGCAAATTTCTTGTCCTGGATGATGCACAAAGCCATAGAAGATGGAAGCCTCAAAGGCATAACTTTAAACAGGTTTTGCCCTACCCTGTCCCATCCACTCTTTGCTAATGATGTCATATTTTTTTTGGACAGGACTATCAGAGAATGCCAAAACTTAGCAACTATTCGAAACCAATATTGCTTTGTGACGGGCTAAGCCATAAATTTGAACAAATCAGGTGTATGTTTTAGCAACAATTGTCCTTTATCTTTGAAAAGAAACATAGCTCAAGAGCTTAGAGTTTCGATATTAGACAAAACAGGGAAATATCTCAGAATTTCAACTGATTGGGGCCACTCAAAGAAAGAGACATTCGCTTGGATCCTAGCAAGAGTTAATATGAAGCTAGAGGGATGGAATGAAAAGTTACTATCCAAAGCAGGTAAAGAAACTCCGATAAAGTGTATAGTACAAGCTCTTCCTCATTATGCAATGTCAATTTTTAAAATGCCCATCCCTATTTGCAAAGCCATAGAAAAAAGAATTGCTTCATTTTGGTGGAAGCAAAGTGACTCAAGGAGAGGCTTGCAGTGGAAAAAATGGGAAGTAATGAAAACCAAAAAGGATTAGGGAGGCTTGGGTTTTAAAGACTTGATTAATTTCAACAAAGCAAGCTTGGCGGTTATCTAGGTCCCCTTTAGCATTGTAGAGCAGAATCTTGAAAGGCATCTATTTCCCAAATGGAGACTTGTGGAAGGCTAGAAAAGGGCAACGCCCGTCATAGGGATGGCAAAGTATTTTAACAGGAAAAAAAAGCCATAGAATTGGAGGTTAAATGGTCGGTGGGGATGGAAAATCTATCTAAATACGAGAAGACAAATGGCTCACGTCAGGAGTGCTCGGAGGTCCGACTAACCAAAATGAACCAATGATGGTGATTGAGCTTATCAATGAAGAATTGCGGGAATGGAATGAAAGTGTAATCCTGAATCTTTTCGACGAATGTGTAGCAAATGCGATACTTGCGATCACCATTAGCTCGAGTCCAAAGAATGATTGTCTAGTATGGACAGGTAATAGATCAAGGATGTATATTGTGAAGAGTGGGTACAATATGGCTTGTTCCCACACCACAAAAACAGAACCTGACAAAGCATCATGTTCCTTAAGCCTCCAAGAACCCTATGGACTAAAATCCGGAGTCTATCAATACCCTTGAAAATGAGAACATTTCTCTGGAGCCTATGTCAAGACGCCATACCATCGAGAGAGAATATGTGTAAAAGGAAAATGCTACTAGATCCCATTTGCCCGCTTTGCTCCACCCACCCGGAAATAATAGAACACCTATTTCTACTATGCAATTGGACAAAACACATATGGGTAGACCCAAGAATCAACCTCAACAAGAACTCACGCAGCATAACAAGGTTCAACAAGTGGCTAACGAAAGTTTTTGAAGGAATGGTAGATTTACCCAAGAATGAACTGGTTGCAGCTGTGCTGTGGAACATTTTAAATTTTCTTTTTTTTTATTAGAATTTCAATATTATTTATATTTATATTTAATTTATTTATATTATTTAATTATTATTTTCATTTTCTTAATTTAAATTTAAAGAAGTTTGTTATTTAAGAAAGTTAGTTTGACCCCTCCAATAATTTTTTTGTTTTCTTTAGTTCCAGTCAGGTGGATGCCACGAGAGAGAGGGGAGTTGAAGCTAAACGTTGATTGTTCATGAGTGCCAGGCGATTTCCTTTGCTCAGTTGTTGGTATTCTACGAGATTCGTCCGGATTCATCGTTGAGGGTTATGCGAAAGAGGTTCAGGCGTCCTCTTCCCAGCAAGCAGAAGCCCTATCACTGTTGCACGGGCTGGTGTACTTGAGAAGGAAAAAGGAGCTGCACGTGGGAATAGAAAATGGTCAAAGAGAGAAGTGGGTTTGTGAAAGTGACAGCTTGATTTTGGTAGAATGTGTCCTGGGCTGGGCTGAAGAACCGTGGGATGTGAAGAAAATAATAGATCTATGTAAAGAAACCTTAGCACAACTGGAACCAGCGAGGTTAGTACACTGTCAAAGAGATGCAAAGTGAGCGGCCGATAGCCAAAGTCCACTGAACCAAAACCCTCCCTCTAAATTGGGTGACATCCCCTCCCCATTCCCTTTCGGAAATTTTATGTTCGGAAACTTATCCATCATTTTCTTGTAATTCTCATTATCTTTATGAATGAATGCAACAACTATCTTTGACCCAAAAAATAACAGTCAATCGGTAACTAACTCATAAAAGTCAGCAAGTTGATCAATCGGCGAACACTTTGTCAAAATTGACAACTTAATCAGTTTTTATCATTTTTCATATTTTTTTTCTCCAAAATGTTTCCAAACCTTATGAATTTTCCTTCAAACACCTTCTAGGCATGAATTAAGGATTTCAATTTAGGCAATGAATTGCCATAACTCATCATGTCATCCTTGAAATCCAATCACACGTAACATCAGAATTTAAAATAATAAACAAATATAAACCAACCAAATCAAGATTAATAAGTCGATCAATATAACTTAGCCCTAGATTTCATTTACTTTAAACAAAGGCTTGGACAAATCAAAGCCTTAACCACATTCGAGGTTGTTGACATCTAAATTTTGGCGATCCAGTCATTTATCTATTGCATATAAAATTAGGGGTTAATTTTATCCCTAAAAAAATATTAATTGCATAGCATATAGATTTGGGTGCATTTATTTTAATTTGCATTTTTTGCATTTATTTACAATGGGCCAGTGACAGACGGGTTCGAATCGATGGTTCAGAACTTTAATTTGATGAGTTGGGCCAAGCCCATTAAGAGAGCAAATCGGCCCAAGCCCGTATCCTCGAGGAAATTTTACGGATTTATCTTTGTGAGAATTCAAAAGCAAATATTGCATTTGGAAAAGAAATCTTCATAGATATCGATTTGGGAGAATTAAAAAAAAAAAAAAAAAAACATAATCGATGGCCTATAAAAAGGCAAAATGCGTAGGGTTTCGAGGGGCCACACATTGAATATACGGCTGCACAAAAGGGGGGTTTTTTTTAATCACGTCGAAAGGGGGCTTTTTCTCTTCAGTTTTTGGGGTCGGCAAATTATAATTTTTAGAGCACATGAGGAATACACGTGAGAAAAAATAGAGAGGGAGTTTGGCCATTAGAGGAGTTATTTGCGTTGCAATTCACGTGGCTGGTCTGGGTCGATTTCATCGGAAGATTCACGATTGGTGCATAATCACTTCTTAAGAGACGATCCGGAGAGGAAAAGAGAGCGACCAAAAGCATAAAATAAAATAAAATAAAATAAAATAAAAAAAGCCTTTGAAGCGATGCTCTTTGTCTGGAGTGGTCCAAGGCGAGAGAGACAGAGGAAGCTTTCGCAAAAAGACAAGAAAGGGGAAGTCGATCCTGCATCAATATCACATATTTGCATTTCACTATTATTCTTTTCTTAATTCTTTTTTTTTTTCAAGTTCTGCCCACATCCTCGTCATTATAGAAAACGCCAAGGAGAGACCCCACATTTGAGTATTAACAATCCCAAGAGGCTTCACAGCGAGTGATCAGGGAACAAATATCAAATCTCGTTGTTTCCAGTGATTCAAATTTATTGCCAAGTTTCCAGTGACGTCCTCATCAGTTGCCGTGCTGGTCTTTTGCCATATTGTCGCACCAAGCGAGTTCCCCCAAGCCCCGCCATCCTTGCCATGTCATGTGCCGACCCGAGACCCATCTGCTGTGCCGAGCCTCACCCACAAGCTATTCCCGGTCATCTGACAAGCCGATTCCGTCGAGCTCGAATGTGGCAATAATTCTTGCAACATTAGATAATTATTTTATCCAAATTTGATTTCGATATTTTATTGCCTAATATATGTTTATTAATATCTAGTGTTCATATCCATGGATGATAGACATAACTTTCAATTATTATTTATTTCCTAATTCGCAACCGCATATAATCTTTGATTCCACCTATAAGGCTTTAGATGGAATTATTAATTCAACGGGAATCTTTAAAACTGATATTTTGATCTTTAAGACTTAAGATCAATTTATTGATTTTATTAGCGAAATAATCAAGTTTGATTAGATGTTGTTTCAAAATTTGAAGATGGATAACATCTTTGATGATAGTGAATGATTTGGTGCTTATCCTTTAATTGCTTTATTTATCCCAAAAATACAAAAAAAAAATTGCATTTTCATTTCATGTAGATTAGAACTAATTTTCCTAAATAAAATTGCATGATATAATAGTTAGATTTTTTTAAAATGCATGTTTAGATGGTATCTAGGTTAGATAACATCTTTTGAATTAAATTGCATGACGAGATAATTTTCTAAGTTAAGATAGGATTCAGATTAGTCTATTCCTAACTTAAAATAGATAATATCTCACTTTACTTAGATTTTTATTATTAGTAGTTTTTAATTACGAATTTTTATAAAAAATACAAAAATATCATGCGCATGTCATATAGAATTAGGTTCATGAAATGCATGTCATTTAGCGATTGTTTTTAGGTTCATTTAATTAGAAATTGCCCGTCATTAGAATTAGATCATTTGGTTAAATTGCATTGCACATAGATTAGATTTTATTAAACAAGAGAAAATCCTAAAAATTTGGAGTGATTGTGTGTTAATTAGAAATCATATTCGATGTGAATTATGATCTAACACTGTAGATGATTTCGATGTCATGAGGTAAATCTTGCAATTTACTCACTACTTTATCTGAGTATTAAATTGGTGGTTTGCGGACCTACATGAATATCTCACATGTTAGGGAGGTAAATTAAAATTAATTCAAGCTGCTTGCCAAACATTTGTTTTTCAAAATAAAAAAGAAATGTACCGAAAGGGCATTAGAGAAATTTAGCGTAATCAAGTTCCCGAACTCAAAAATCTCTAGTTCGCAGAAGTAAAGTAAATCTCACATTACTTTATTGGGTTTCTAATCGATCCACCAAAAATAGATTAGTGGCGACTCCTAATTGAAAAAATTATTTACATGTTACAAACTTGAACCTAAGTTGCGAATTGGTATAAGTTTGGGAGAGCCCGAGTTAAGTCTAGGCTTAATAATTCATTAGCCAAACCCTAAGTGGTTCACCCGAAAATTTGGTCGCGACAAAGGTAAAATAAATAAAAACAAAGATTAACTACTCTCAACCTTTATATAAAACTAGTTTAATGAAAGAAAATAAAGCCCACAAATTCACCTTGTAACCTCTTGAAAAGTGAAATTAGAAACTTCAACAACACAAGCGGGGAATCTTTGCTTTAACCCTTAATTGCTTCATATTCGTGCATTGTTTGCATCACGATGTGTATTGATCAATTTCGCATTGGATTCATGCCCGATTATTTGAAAACTGCTTTTTTGAGATCGGATTTGTTCTCGCCTCAGCACTTGCGCGCTGATTTCTCTTATTGATTTGGCATTTGATGCCGTTCATTTTACTGAACGTTGTTTTGATGGGATTAAATTCGTCCCATTAATTCTTTTTTTTTGTATTTAAATGTAGTTCATGCATGCATACACGTTGTATTGACTACTGTTTGACGTTGGATTCATGCCTGTTTGAGTTTATTATTTGTCATGGATTGTTCTCGCCTCCGACCGAATCTCCAAACCTAGATATTTAGCTTTTTGCATACCGGTTGACCTTCAGCTAATTAGCTGACCTCCCCTAGCACTTAATAATTTAGATTTCCAATCTACCTAAGAAATGATTGTGATGACTCTCGTAATGGTCTATGGCTTAAAATCTAACCTAACGTAACTAAGGTTTCGTTTGGTTCATGAAAAATAAATAATTTGAAAAATATTTTCCTAAAAATGATTACTTATATAGCTTACAAAAATGAATGAACGAAAAATATTTTTATCGTTCGCGAAATGTTTAAACATAAAATATTTTTTATTGGCTAATTATTTCAAGCGATACAAACAATCAATTTTAAAAAAATATATATTTTCCAAATCATTTGTTTTTCGCGAAATAAGCAATCTTGAAGATGACAATCTCTCTTCTAAATAAAATATTTACATATTGTAACGTGAGTAAAATGGCAATCCTCTCATTTAAAGGAAAGGTCTTTCTCTCTCTCTTAATTAGCAAATGCTTTAAGATTTCTAGTGGGGAAAAGTACCAAAATAGTCCTAAACATTTTGTATTTGTACCAATTCAGTCATAAACTTTTCAATTTGACCAATTTAGCCCTAAACATTTTCACATTGGTATCTATTCAGTCCATCCGGCTAATTTAAGCCAAAAAATTCTGACGTGGCCGCCGGCGGTCTTATGTGTTGCAACGTGGATAAATTTTATAATTTTTTAATATTTTTTCAGATTTTTTTAATTATTTTTTTCTCTTTTTTCCTTTTTTTTTCTTTTCTCCTTACCCTTGGCCGGCGAGGTCACCGGCCACAGGCGAGGGCGTTGGCCCCCACCTAGATCCAGGCAAGGGCCGAAACCCTCGTCGGCCACAAGCGAGGGCGCGGCAGCCCTCGTCGGCCACAGGCGAGGGTGCGGCGGCCCTCGCCTAGATCCAGGCGAGGGCGCGGCCCTCCGCGATTTCAAGCCTCGTAGCTATCAGCGAAGGAAGCGGTGGTGGTCAGGGCTCGTGTTGGCATTCTCACAAACATGCCTCGTGCAAGACGCAACCGCTCGCAGAAGGAAGCGTGCGTGTGTGTGTGCGGGCGGGCGAGAGAGAGAGAGAGAGAGAGAGAGAGAGAGAGAGAGAGAGAGAGTACCGTTGAGCTTGATTGAGAGAAGAATGGAGAGACACTTCGCAGCTGGAGGAGACGAGACGCCCCTCTCCTGCGCCCTCGCCTGGATCTGGGCGAGGGCCGCCGCACCCTCGCTCGCCACGAGTGAGGGCTGCCGTGCCGTCGCCTGTGGCCGACGAGGACACAGAGGCCCTCGCCAACCAAGGGTTTCGGCCCTCGCCTGGATTTGGGCGGGGGCCGACGCCCTCGCCTATGGCCAGCGAGGGCGCGGGGCCCCTCGCCCCGACCAGCCTGTGGCTGGCGATGGTCGACCGGCCAGCAACCTCGCCGGCCAAGGGTAAGGAGAAAAGAAAATATATATATATATATATAATATTTAAAAATTATAAAATTTATCCACGTGGCGCCACATAAGACCACCGGCGGCCACGTCAGCATTTTCTGGCTTAAATTAGCCGGATGGACTGAATTGATACCAATGTGAAAAGGTTTAGGACTAAATTGGTCCAATTGAAAAGTTTAGAACTGAATTGATACCAATACAAAAGGTTTATGATTATTTTGGTACTTTTCCCATTTCTAGCGAGTATACTTAACTCTCTCATCTCTTGAACCTACTCGGTCCAGATCTGAAAATGAAACGAGGTATTTTCGTTCTTGTAGTCATTGCGAGTTTACCACAGAACCATCACTGTTCCAATTTGTAGTATGATTATCTCCCCAGCACATTACTCGAAAGAAATTTTTCTATTTGATAAGTTCCTTATCGATATGTATGGTCCACAATGCTCTTGAAATCGGCATGTTGAGCTCCGTTTGATTCCACGACAATGCGTTTTCCAATTGTATATTTAAATGGCATAATGATGATCATTGGCTACTTGGTAGGAAATTTCAGGGGTATTTTATTTTTTTGTGGGCGTGTTGTCGTAAATAAACTAGTATCACCTCTAGTATCGCAAGAAAGAACAAGGTGGGAATGTTCTTCATTCGCTTTGCTCGCGTAGAGGCATATCAAAAACATAATTTATTTTTATTTTTAAAAAAAAAAAGGTAAATATCCTAGTAACCTGAGGTATCTTAAGAAGCAGCGATTGAATCCACAGAATCAATTGAATGCTCAAAGAACGATTTCTTTTTTAGAACTTCCAAAGCTTCATTCCTGACTCAAAAAAGTGACCAATTAGGGCCCTTTTGATAAATGAAAGAAAGGGATGTCGAGCCCTAATCTGGGAAAAGTACAAAAAATGTCATAAACTTATGTGAAAAGGTTTAAGACTAAATTAGTCCAATTGAAAGGTTTAGGACTAAATTGATACCAATATCATAGATTTATGACTTTTTTTGTACTTTTCCCACCCCAGCCCTATAAGCCCACACTCATGAAGAATAGATCATTCAACACCTCCAACACAGACCCATTCTCGACCTATTGGTCTTAGGCAACCGAGCAACCGCCCTCTAATTACTAGACCGACCCAACCTATTGTAATAATTTCATAAACACCTAGAGAAAATATGGCAAACAAATAAAGTTGACCTTTGTTCAAATCTAACAATACCATGTCATGATCAAAAGGTACAACAGCCCAAGCGATGGACCTAACATAGATATAGCCACTAAAGCCATTCTACAAGGGAAAGAAATTAGTGCTTCTTGGTGAAATAGGCTCTAAAAAGATAGGAAGTAGCAACCGCTGTAATTATCTCTTCTGCGCTTTAGGATAAGATCCTACACTTGCTACAAAATAATCAATTTAAGCCACAACTTCCCAGTCCATCCGTGAGTATATGAGGTTGCTCTGGGAGCCCAACGATGCACCAAAAGTCATGAAGTTTCGCTACATGAGGTAACAAATACTTAACATACAAGTTATTCCAAAAGTATGTTACGAGATGACCAACAGAATTAGAGGGGAGCGATTTCGGGTTTTATTCAGGTTTTACTTAGAACTTGAGACCTATTCGTCGGAACAAATTTCCTAATTTTTAAACCTAGAACCCACCCTGCATACTCAAGAACTTGAAACCTATCGTTTCACTAGTTCAAAGGTCGGTTTCCAAGTCTACTCAAGTTGCACATGTGCTCTTAATTGAACGAATACAGTGAATCATCATGTTTAATGACCATCATTTGCTACAATCTATTGATCAAAGATCATATTTAAACACATGAAGATTATGAAATATTAACAAAAGAAAAATCCCAGTCATAGATATCATTGAAAATGAAAGCTCAAACTAATGGTTTCAAATTACACACTTATTATTGAACATTATAGAATGCCACAAGATCGCGCAAAGACATACAATAAAAACACAAAAACTTATTCGAGGTTCCAAGTTCTCAATTTCACTTGGCACCTTGGACCTATTCCCCAACTACCCTGTATATCCTATAATCTGGAGCCATACTCACCCCTAAATAGAATCACCTCGAGCCGGTGTCTGTAATTTAGTATAAGAGTTCTTATACGGCGGCCTGGATTAATGGGCCACCCGATTAGGCCAGACCAAGCCTGCCCAAGCCCAATCATACTATGAAAGAAGTATGAACGGATCTAAATAAAGATTGTTGGGTCCGATTGATAGATCCGATTCTGGGTACGGCCATTTTAATGGTTAGGCCAGTGAGGAGCTTTTTTTTTTTTTTTTTGGGGGTAAATGAGGAGCTTTAGAATCAATGTGGGACAACTCTCGAGTGTCGGTAGGGCATCTTGTCCCACACTCCTGTGCTTTCAGAGAAAACTTTCAATAATAATTGTAAGCACCCTAACGGATTAAAGAAATAAATGAAACTGCTTCCATTTTTCTTATTTTATTCTCTCTCTCTATAAATATTCTTTTATGATATATATAGTTCCATTGCAATTATTGTTTCTGGTGAGCCTAATCCATCACACAGACAACCTAATTCTTTGGATTACTCATTTGAGCTATGAGTACAAGAACTTTTGCTTTTTCTAGTTGCCTTTTCTTGCGAAACGTCCTATGTCTTCTTGTAGAAGGGCAAAAAGAAGAAGAGTAAAACTAATTAATTGAAACGATAATGGAAGCAAACTCGGTAAGTTCAAAGAATAATCTTAATTAGCCATCCTTGAAGTTTATGCTTGTGAATTCTAATATGTGAAAACTACTGGATAATTATCAAAGAAAGTCATAAACTTATTGTACAAATTGATGGGAAGAACTACACTGATGAATCGTAAAAAGATTCAAGACTAAATTGGACAAATTTAAAGTTTATGACAAATTGGAATCCTACAATAGATTTAAAACTTTTTTGATAATATTCCCTGAAAACTAGAGGTTTGAAGGGAGCTAGTGAGATGACAACGCGCGGTGCCTTTGTCATGCAACATGTGTCTATAAGTGAATGGATTCATTTCAACGCAAGAATAAAATTCATTAGATCTCTTAAAATTATCCCTATAGTTCACGACCCTATACAAATTCTAGAAAAATCACGATGAAGGCCATGTCAAGTATGTATAAACCTCTAAACACAGTCATTTCGATGTATATTTGATCAATCAAGCTCACAAAATGAGTACTTGGAAACCATCATTAAGTTGAATAAATTGCACATGCCATATTTTTGCATACCATGATCTAAGTGAATCATCCGGATGCATTAGAAAGAGCGAATCTCCTCATAAATTCAATGTACATGCAATAGGAGACTTAAGCTAATTCATGAAGTACATTTCGTCTATCGTAAATTTAGGTAGATCGCATTGATAATTTGATTAGCTTTCAAATTGAATGATGCACCACATAAATTTTGACTCACCTTTTATATATATTTCCTTATCCTATAAATTAACCTCCTAGCGAAAATATCAAGTACAAATTTTGCGCCACATTTAGCTTTTTTATAGAATAAATGTAGTTTTGACTTTGTATATTAGAATATGTCGATCAAATGTGGGTTCTATGCGAACGCGGGGCAGCACAATAGTTCTATTTTAATCTTATTGCTTAAAAGGGTAATCGTCGGGTCTCATGAAAAGATAACATTAGATACATATTTTTTCGTCCAAGGTTATGTCCGTGGTACCTTTGGATTTTGGTGGACGACCAACTAAGGATCACCTTATAATATATCCATGCAATACTTAGATATTTTATAGAATTGAAACATCTTAAGATGGAGTAATTAGTTGGACCCCACTTGTTGTCTTCTTCCTTGTAGGTTTTGATGACATTGGACCTGATTCATCTAATAATGGAGGTTAATAAAGCCAAAAGCTTTGGATCATCACACTTTTAGAACCTCCAAAAGATGTGTGAGAGAGAGAATGGCATCCAAGAGGTCACAAGACTCTAGATGATGCCTTCCTTAATAATAATTTCGTGAACATCGATCCAACATGTTATCTCCAGGAAAAATGAAGCATATATCGCCATCGTCGATATAAAGAAAATTATACAGGGGCAATCTTATTCGCTTTTAATTAAGAAATTATTCGACGCGCTTTCCTTCAAAGCAATGGGAATCTCATTACGTACGTAGATTGTCCCAACAAAATATTAGGCTTTTGACTTCATTTACAAAGTTGAGGCGATGTCAGAAAGAGGAAATGCAAAGATGCTCTCTCCGCACACTTTTGAGAGCATGCACCAAAGTCCACAGCACTTATTTTCTTGGTACCAAAACATACCCAAATTAAGTAATTTTTTAAATGATGACGGAGAAATCGTACTGCTTCTATCTAAATTTCCGGGAATAGGGTACCCAATGATTCGAAAAATATAAAAATAAAAATCACCCTAATTTTCTTGTGAGTGCCTTGATGTGTCGGCCAATGAGGGCCCCATTTTTCCTATTTTCTTTCGCCTTCACCTTCACCTAGGTATTTCTTCCTCTGGCCGACAAAACAGTGTGACCATACTAGTACAAATGTACATTGATCGAGCTGAGTTTTGTCTTCATCTGCTGATTTTTCTTCATTTTGGTCCAACAAAGGAGCTATAAGAGTGAGGGTGTACAAGAGACCTTCCTTGAAAACACAGAGTGAATGAATGTGAATTGGACCCAAAAGTCAGAAATTTATGAGGGGTGGGATCAACTGATGTAGTAAATGTATGACCTAAAATTTAGGGATCATGTTTTCTGGTCGTCTCTTTCTTTTTTCTTCTTTTGCTGCACCCCTTTGTTTCAAATGATGTGTGTGACTTGTACTTGGAGATGGGTAGGGCTTGAAATTTATTGTTTCCTGTAAAATGTGTCATCGCATATGTTGTGGTTAGGGAACAAGTATTGTAAGGCTTACATACATATCAGATTCATCAGATCTGGAGAAGCTTATTGTAAGGCTTGTTAGGGCACCAGAAGTTTCCTCTTCTGGTAACCTTCTGACGGGTCAACAGTCAAAAGTTTTGCATGGCATCGGATCTACTGTAGATGAAGCAAAATCTTAGGCAGTTGAATATATAAATTTCCTTTTCAAAAAAGTTATTGCCAAAATGAGTATCCTTAACTTTATACACATGATATAGCTAGTCTCAAAACTCATAATCATTGTAATCAAATCTTAAATCTTTTAGTCTATGTGGTTAATTTACGGTACATACTTCGGTGATTTTCAATACATACAACAAAAAAAGATTTATCTGCACCTTTGAAGATAAAAATTTTAACTTATTCCTTGACACCCTTCCACTCACTCTGACTGTGTCCTCGTGAGTGTAAGTTTTGGTACCGAGTTTTTGTTGTACGGCTTCTTGCTTCGCTTTGGCTTTAGTTAATATTATTCTTACCATTTACCAAAAAAAAAAAAAAATTTAACTTGTCTTTACATGATAAAATAGTCAGAACTCAATCATACTCCTTTCATAGAATTGAGAACTTCTGGGGGATTTTTCCCATGTCACAGAAGTCATTATAGAGGTCACATCTTCAATCGCTCTTTTTCCCGTTCATGTCTTTCCTGGAGGAACCGCAGGTTATCCTTTCCATGGAAAAAAAAAAGAATCAGTGCGTCAGTGGATATTACAGGTCCTCAAGGAAGTCTTAATCGGTCTACATCGCATGGCATTAAATTTTTAGAAATTGTGGCTTTCTTTATTTCTCTTATTTTCAGTGGTGTCTAAATAGTACTAGAGTCCTACCTAGTTTTGAAATCCGCACCCTAAAAATTATTACGGGCGTGATTACTAATTTTTCCTTAAATTGAATTGGTTACGCTCATGTCGTGGTCTAGCCGCCTCGTGATTATGGCATGGCATGCCTCCGTCAAGCCCTCTAATTGACAGTTCACCATCTATAATTATTGTCAATGAAAGAGCTCATTATCAGACAACTAAGTGTCGATCTTTTATGATTTTAAGACACCGAAAGTCGACAATCCATAACGTACAATCCGACATGGAGAGCTTACCTTACTTGGCAACATTGTTGGATGAAACGCAATGAGATGACACCTCTGTCACTGTCTTGCGCTTGCACAGTAGCAAACATGAGAAATGGACCTTAACGTGCTATCACAGAGGCCTTATATGTATACAAATAATTATGCTGTGTTTAGTAACGTTTCTATTCAAAAATTGTTCCTAACTATTTCTGTTCTGGAGAACAATTTGAAGAACGCGTTTGGTAACTGCACAAAATTTCTATTCCTGGAATAAAATAAGAATAAAAACACGTTTAGTAAACTTATATAATTTTTTATTTCTTTTAATTTTTAAATATTTTTCTTTTTTTTCTTTTTTCTTTCTTTTTTCTTTTTTCTTTTTTCCATTTTCCTTTTGGCCGGTCGCCGGCCTCGGCCATGGCCGGCAACCGGCCGACGAGGGCCAACAGCCTTGCCCAGCCACGGCGAGGCTCGCCGGCCGGCACGAGGTCGGCCTCACCTTGGTTGGGCGAGCTCGAGCTTGCCCAGATCCGGAGAGGCCAAGCTTGCCCAGCCACCGACGAAGCTCGGCCTCGCCGGGCCACCACTGGGCGATGCCGACCTGACAGTGGCCCGGCGAGGTCGAGCCTCGCCGGCCCTCAATGGCTAGTCCCCAGCCTAGGCCATGGCCGGCGACCGACCAAAGAAAAAAGAAGAAGAAAAAAAAGAAAATGAAAAAATAAGAGAGAAAAATTGTTTCTCGGAAGTGTTCGCGGAAACAATAAACAAGTTTTTCTTATTTTTTGTTTTTGTTCCAAATTTGTTCCCGGGAACAAAAATCCAAACAAACGTGAAAGAACAAAAATTGTGTTCTGGAGAACCAAAAAAAGAACACAAACAAACATGCCATTAACTGGCGGAAGGAAAAGCTCTCTGGGTATAAATGAGAAACTCCTCAAGACAGAAAAGCCTTTGGAAATGCTCAGTCCAGCCGTGTGACAACAAGGGTCGAGGCGAATCCAGTCGATCTGTGTACCGGCACATCGTCGCAACGACCAAAATCAACCCTATAGCCTCTTCTCGAAGTGTGATCTTTAGGCCGCCGTCCTTATTGTGGCAGCTATTTGGATTGCACGAACTGTTCTTTTCAAGTGTACGTGACTTGAAACCAAAAGTTATTTCAAGAACTACTCCCCTCTTCCGAATGAAAATGATCTTAGATGACAGTATGACATCCTTTAGTGGCCAGTTGAGCTTCGCTATAGAGCAGTCCAAGGGCGTGATAGTTGCCAAAAACAATACTTCTACTTTCCCCTCAAAAATTAAAATTTTAAATAAATTTCGAAAAGTTTATAAAAAATTACATGTAAATATGTATGCTGGCACTTATATTTCATACAATAATGAGATTTTTCTGATTTTAAAAAGTTAAAATGCACACGAGAAAGTAAAAATCAATTTAGACATGACTTCAATTATTAAAAGCAAGGGTTTTTTTTTTTTTTTACTTTGAATTGACTGCTATATATTTATCTGTACTTTTTAATAGTAGGATTCACCGACAAAAAAAAATAGTAGGATTCAACCTTTAATTTAAATTGGGGATCCCTTTTCTTAAAAAGTCATTTAATATTATGTGCAACCCTTTGCTGTTTCTTTAGAATTAGAATAAATTTTGATTTTGACGCGAAAGGGAAGTAACAACTTTTCCTCCCTAAAAGGATGGGACGAATAGAGCCTTAAAGCATTTTATCATTTTAACTGTTAGGCTCCGTTTATTTGGCAAAACATGAATGATTTAAAAAATATTTTTTTTATAATGTTCGCTTATATCAGTTGAAACATATAGTTAATTCACTTTCGACAACATTTTTCTAAACGATGAAAATATTTTTCATTCATTAATTTTTAATCGTATGTTTGTAACAATAGGGACCGCGGGCTTTACGCAACCGATCGGATCATATAGATATCCCTTCAACACAACATAGGTCATCGAAAGGATCTCGGAGACCCACCAAAGATTTTTAGAATTCTTTATTCAATTCTAAATTACTACAAATCGTGGCAGAGGATCATCAGATTCGTTCCAGAAATCCGCCTTTACTAAAGATCAAGGAGTGCACTTCTAAATGGGTCACTGCGTATTTTGCTTGTGCTTAACGTTTTCCGATTCTACTAGAAAAAGAATATTCTATAAGAATTTGAAGAATTTGTTATAAGCAAATCATTCATTTTCTCAAAAAATATATGGAGTGGTAATGGAAATTAGGTGAACCCCCACTATCCCATCTGATAAATCTTCTAGTGGACAAAACTTCATCACAATTAAATGTGAGAAAGACTGTACAGCTCAGGAAAAGATGATGGTCATAGCCTCAATGATTGTATTATAATCCGCATGGCCTACATGGAATTAATCAATCTTTATGGTACATAAACCCCTCCCTCGCCCGTACACTAATTCCCCTTCCGTTAAACGACAACCGAAGCTCACACGCATCAATTTGCAATCAAATCAACGTGCGGGGCCCGCCCAGGATCCATCATGTCCCTCCTTTTACCATCCACTGGCCAAGAACTGGAACTGACTAAGGATGGTGGCAGAAAAACCAGGAGGATGAAAATGGCGAAAAGGAAAGGACATCCCAAGTGGGTTTAATCATGTCAATAATGCTTTACTGCATAAAAAGAAAATGAAAGGGTATGTCAATAATGTTTCCCATCGTCGATGGGATTGTGAATTTAACCTTCAAGATTCGAGAAAACGGACGAGTTATGATTTTGATGGAACATTCCGTAATAAATACGGAATTGTTACTAACATTTAAGATGGATAATTAAGTCGAGTGCCTCTACCCAATTTCATTGCTTTGCAAAGAGAAAAAAAAAAGGAATGAGAACACAAATAATCAATGGATTTTGGCCTAGAATGCAATTGTTCATTGTGATTTTTAAACTTTCGCCCAAAATGTATAATGTGGTCCTCAAATTTTTAATTTATTCAATTTAATCCCTAAACTTGTTGTTTAT
This sequence comes from Eucalyptus pauciflora, assembly GCA_007663325.1. NCBI lineage: Eukaryota > Viridiplantae > Streptophyta > Magnoliopsida > Myrtales > Myrtaceae > Eucalyptus > Eucalyptus pauciflora. Next base: position 5,572,704 of record VMYD01000359.1, read on the forward strand.
ATTTAAATTAATTCCTAAATAATATAAAAATATTCAATACTATTCTAGCATTAATTTAACTGCAAACATAACATTGAATGTTTTAAAAAAATCCAAGGATTAGATTGAATATGTTTCAAAAGTGCAAAAATCATATTAAATAAATTAAAAAATTTATGAACCACATGAGTTGAGGTTCTAAGATCATATTGCATATTAAATTAAGATTCAAGAATCATTCATATTGTATCATTTTTTCAAAGAAAAAGACCAATGAAATTATTTGGCTCTGCATTAAATGCCTAGACAAAAGGGCATGTAGATATGATGGAGGGTGGGATAAAGAAGTACTGGCCTAGCCCTCTGCACGGGTTCCCAAATTATTATGGGCATTGAACGAAATGAAACTTGAAGCATCAAAAAGTGAAGATGAACAGCTAAAATTTACAGCCAAAAAGAAATAAAAGTAGAAGAGCACACATTTAAGAGACATACATCTACCCACAAGTCACAGCACATCTTCTCCATCTCCCTTTTCCTAGCTTTCCAGCCATGCAAAGCAAGGTTTGCTCTCTTTAAAGGCAAGAAAATACCGAGTAGTTGTGACATACAAGACATATCATGCCTCCTTTGCAGGTTACGCCATTCTGAAGTTTTTCTGCTTGTGAAATCTAAGTTAGATTCGTCCATGCGCAGTCTTGTCTAGAGATGATCTTTGTGCCTGACCATGGTAAATTGCTTAATATAGGAAGTGGGGGACCCACTAATCTTATTATTTATATCCACTGTATTGCCTTACTGCCTCTTCCACTCTCTCTCCCACCCTCTCCCTCCCTCCCTCCCTCCCTCCCTCTCTCTCTCTCTAAAATAACACATCCACTCGAGCTCTCTTGCATCATTGTCTGCCTTCTTCCTTGAGAAGAAGCAGCAGAAAGAAGAAAGGAGACGATGGCTCTGCTCTATCTCTCGCCGCTCCTGGTGCTTCTGATGTTGCCGATATGCCCAGGCAGTGCCCAGTGGCCTCCATCGCCAGGGTACTGGCCGAGCTCTAGGTTCAGGTCCATGAGCTTCTACGAGGGGTTCAAGAACCTCTGGGGCCCTCAGCACCAGAGGATCGACCAGAGCGCGTTGACCATCTGGCTTGACAGAACCTCAGGTCCTCCTCAGACTAGGAACCGACAGAAGTTTCACTTCATTCCTGTGCATCGGGGTCTTGTCGGTACTGATTAGTTGTTCAATTTTACGTTTGATTTACTTGGGACTGGTGAATTGGATGTAGGAAGCGGGTTCAAGTCGGTCAAGCCGTTCCGGTCCGGGTACTTCGGCGCATCCATCAAGCTCCAACCGGGTTACACTGCAGGGGTCATAACTTCATTCTATGTGAGCAACATGATGAACAGAGGCTATCGACAAATTGGCATTTGGATAGATGGGTAGACAGTGCTAGGATAAATTCATACATCTGTCTTTTCAATCTCGGCCAGAGCTGCTTTTTTCTTCTTCTTTTTCTCTTCATTTTAACCCGTTTGGACCGTTTTCGGCAGACTGAAAACATGATAATTGACGTTTGAACAATTAGTCATTCAATCCCTGGGAGCAAATAAAATGCCTGCATCCTAAATCAATAAGGTATACCGTGGCTAAATCTAGAAGAATGCTAGGTGTCTATACACAACGTTGCGAAACATTCTCGCTATCCGCATTCAGCATCGATCCTAAAGAATCTAGTGCGAACCCAATATGAATAGGAGTCAAAGTTGTAAATGGAAAGATTTCCGTGTTTATTTCTCTTATTACTGTGGTGAAGCTTATGACAGACATTCTTGTTTTCCTGGTGAGAAAGATAACTAATTGAATCGGGGTATAAAAAACAATGGCAGCTTTCGAACGGCGAGGCTCATCCAGGATTTCACGACGAGGTGGACATCGAGTTCCTGGGAACCACGTTCGGGAAGCCCTACACGTTGCAGACCAATGTGTACATCCGGGGGAGCGGCGACGGCAGGATCATAGGCAGAGAGATGAAATTCCATCTCTGGTTCGATCCCACCCAGGCCTTCCATCACTACGCCATTCTCTGGAGACCCAACGAGCTCATGTAAGTCGAAACAGTTCCTTTCCTTTTTTTAACTCTCCTCTTCTTCACATCATCTAATTGCTCGCCACACAACTTGCACGTGACCGGCAAACCCCAACACCGGTCGTACCTGCGGGAAGCATCGGAGATTTACCGATCCAAGGTTTTGATGTTTGCCGACACTAGTTTCGGGAAAAGATGCGCATATCTGTTGCCAATAGGATTTTGTCATTTGGTCTAGTTTTGGTCAGACTGGTCTCACCGACTATACAGTAAATGTGAAGGCAAAGGCGTGTTTATTTTGGTTTCTAGTGCCTTTGAATGTTAGGAAAGCTTAATGACACGAAAAGGGAAATAGAGACTATTAGAATAGACAGGGACGTGATCCTAATGTTTGAGACCGTGGCGACCAAATATATAAAAGCAATTTAGATACGGACTCTTTTGTACATATGTTATTTCCATGTAACACCCAAATTTTATTTTTTAAGAAAACCATTTTCGTGTAATTTCTGAAATTATGGGAAAGATCAGTTTTATGTCCATTAGCTATTAATTTATTCAAGCAACTATCGATTACTAATTTAATCATCCGATGAGAATCACAATAAGCATCGATTTTTTTGGAGATAAATTAACGAAATGTATCGACCCTTTTGTTTCTTATTCCTTTGATTGTGAATTTTACAGATTCCTCGTGGACGACATTCCCATAAGGAGGTACCCGAGGAAGAGCGCCGCGACCTTCCCGATGAGGCCAATGTGGCTGTACGGGTCCATATGGGACGCCTCGTCGTGGGCCACGGAGGACGGCAAGTACAAGGCCGACTACCGGTACCAACCCTTCGTCGCGCGGTACACCAATTTCAAAGCGAGCGGCTGCTCTGCCTACTCGCCGGCTTGGTGCCGCCCCGTCTCTGCCTCACCCTACCGCTCGGGCGGCCTCACCAGGCAGCAACACCGCGTGATGAGATGGGTTCAAGCTCACCACATGGTCTACAACTATTGCCGAGACTCGAGAAGGGACCATTCGCTCACTCCCGAGTGCTGGATTTGAGGAAGGAGGGTTCCCCCAAGATTTTTATAAAAGCCACAAGTCAATTCATATGATTTCACTCTTCACATGTGTCGATTTCTATTTGGATTTTGGGTTTCTTTTCTCCTTTTTCTTTTGGGGTCAAGAGGAGGGGTGTCTTGAGATGTATTTTCCCCCACCTTGCTACAAGGACATTTGGAGCAAGGTCTGTTGAGACTCAAGCGTCCAAGGCTCCCAAATCAAGGGGCAAAAAAGAATTGTGTGAAAAAGAAAGTGTGTGTGAATGTTGATAATAAGATTTTTCTTTTCTGCTCGAGGTGCTTTTGGGTGTACATTATTGGCTGGATGGATACAAGGTTTGGAAAGGGATTGAGGGGGACGTGGGGGGACGTGGGCAAGGGAGAATAAAAAGAGGAGGGACAAGAGATGGCGATTGGAGATGCCAAAAAGGAGATGGGGAGTCATGTGGTTTTTGAGTGTTAAGAGTCTTTCACTTGTCATTTCCCAATAAAGCAAAAGCTCTTTCATGGTTTGCATTTTCTTTTTGGTTACATTGAAGACGAGATCAACTCTCGTATTCTAAGTGGATAAAATTTGTCAGGTAAGTTATAAGTTCCATATCCATATGTCTTCCAAGGAAAATTACATTCTCGAGGCTCATTTAACATATCTATGCTTCCGATTTTCAGAAAAAGAGATGAATCTTCATTTTCATAAAGAAATCGCTTTCCTTAGCGAGGTATAGAATCATTTAGCATACAACCACCTAGCCCTCCCTCATGTTTAATTGACGACACAGCACTCTCTCGGGTTAAAAGGTGGGGAAAAAAATCATGTTTGCTCCATATGCACGAGAGCTTCACTGGTATGCACAGTAGATGAGGTGATGCCTACATCTAATGGATTCAAAACTATAGGGCTCAGCATTCAGAGCATGCAATTAGGCCATCAAAAGGTAATGATGACTATCTCATTCCCTCTTTCCTCCCTTAAGTGAGAAAATATTAGATAAATCTATTTTGCCATGTAAAATCATATGTCACTTCATTCATTACTCGCCACATGTCCGAGTAAGGTCCACTTTTCAGATTTTTCTTTCTCTTTCATTACTGTCTCTCTCTGCTCTCATTGTCTCTTCATTTTCTTTCTTACTCCACATGGACGACACTTGTAACCAGCCATGGACGAGCGGCTCAGGAGCAATGCCAATGCTTACCCATGGGGCACCTACAGGCTACAACGTCGTTCACCAAAAAGGACCTCCATTTCACATAATTTTTCTCTTAATCCCCCCTTAGGTCCGAGAACAAGCCGAAGCATCCCATCATCATCACTAGCAATACCGAGCCTTCACTAAGCCCCTACATCCTCAAGGACCCTTATAGCTCCAATGTTGTTGCCTCCATCCAAGCTTCCAGATTTGACAAGGGCTTGACCCTTGCCAGATTCGGTGAGGGCAACCCTTGCTAAATATTGCTACCCTCACTTGTAACAGGTCGTCGACCATGGCCGAGTACCAACCACAAGCCAAAGGGAATGAAAGGAAAAAAATTTAAAAAAAAAAAGAAAAAAAAAGGAAGAGACAATGAAGAAGGAAAGAAACCATAGGTGTAAAACAGAGGAGAGAGGCAGAGGGATTGATCAATGGGACCCATGTGACACATAGTGAGCGGCGAGCGCTAAATGGAGTGTCCCCCATATACATGGTAAGACTAGCTTATGTAATATTTTCTCCCCTTAAGATGTTTTCCATCTTTTCGTTAATGTTTTGGACCTAGTACTTTAAAAAAAACCCCAATTTTAAGACTAGTCTCAACTCTACCCATAAACTTCTTTTATCCCATAAAAACCCCAGCTTTAAGTCCAATTCCAATTTTACACTAAACTTTTTTTGGTCTCATTACCCCTAATTTTAGGTCTAATCTCAATTCCATAATAAAAAAAATGGTGTCTCATAAAAGCTGCTAACTTTTACTTGAGTCTTAAATATGCTCCCGTTAACCCTCCATCCCAAATTTCATGTTGACAATCAAGAGATGAGAAACTCAAGAGTGCAAGCTATTAGAGCGTCCTACGTGCAAGCTTTCTGACCCGAGAAATGGAAGACTTCTTAGCATGAGAGATTGAAGAATGAGAGATTGAAGATTGAGCTTAAAATCGAAGGTCCTTGAGTGAGATAGAAGGAAGACTCTTAAGAGTAAAAGTAATCAAAAAAACCAACCCTGATTGCATTAGTTATTGCCCAAATTTCAAATCCAATAAGACGTTGTTGCTTATCCAAAAAAATGCCTTTTGGATATGAAATTTGGGGAAAAGTTAGAGTAGTAACATGAAAATGCCACGTAGGATCACTAGGGGCGATTTTTTACGGAGGGTTAACAATGGTAGATATGGGACTCAAGTAAAAATTGATGATTTTTTATGAGACAAAAAAAAAAAAGAGATTACAATAAATTAGGACTGAATCTAAAGTTTAGAAATTTTATGGTATTAGATTTGATCAAGTTCAAACTCTTCTAACTTGAGTTCAATGCCTCATGTAAAGGACCCCAAACTTTTGATCCAGGGTCGATGCTCAACAACATCTGAGAACTTCATCTACAACAAACAAATTACAAATCCTAAGTCTTTATGGTGGATGACAATAGATCTTTCATCATCGTAAAAATTAACATTAATAGTCCATACTTTTAGCTCGATATATAATATCATCTTGAGCTTTTAATACATTCAATGTAATTCTTATATTATTCTTAAACATTCAATATAATCCATAAATCTTCAATTTGTTCAATACGGTCCCTCAACCATTCATAACAAAGTCAAATTTAGTCTTCATAATTACACTATTGCCCAGATTTTTTTAATATCTTTTCATATCCTTTTCCTAAATCAAAAAAAAAAAAAAAAATAGGATATCTATCAAGATGGTGTACCTTACAATCCCTATAATGGTAAAAGTAAGCCAACCACCGAAAGTGAGAGTATCACATTCAGCCGCTTAACAGCCTGCTGCTTGCTGTGCATCTCCCTGTTCTCCTCAGCTTTGCTCCACTTGAAGTCAGGACACGAGAACGTTCGATTCAAAACATGGGGATCTAACAAGGTACAAATCAACGTAAGACTCTCTCTCTCTCTCTCTCTCTCTATCGACATGTACTGGCTTGTTAACATCCATCCAATGATGAGAAGGTTGAAGAATGACCATGGCTTTCCAATCGGACACCGACGCTACAACCTGTCATTCTTTAGCCTTTATCGAATCTAATTTCTCTGTTGCTGCAATGACAAAAAGAAAATCTCAAAAGCCTGTTAGCCACCTCTTATTAGCCAAGCTCACGGGATGAAAGAAACACGTGATGATGGGGGCAACTCTCTTTCTCAGGCTCTCCTATTTAACTTTCCGGTATTATTGAACAAACGACCAGGGAAATTTCTGACTGATCAGATGATAATCGTTCTTGAACGACAGAAGTTAACGGACCTTGTAATTTAATCCCAAATGCAAGGGAATGAAATTACTAAGAGAAATTAATGAGGAACGATTAGAGCACCGGATATTTATGTGATTCGACTGGACGATAGGTGCCTATATTATGAGCATCCAAATAATATGGGCTGCAAATTCATTGGATTCAGTTTTGCATAATAAGCTTAAATTCGAGAAATATTTTAACAATTCTCCACCTAGCCTAAATGTTTTAACAAATTTATTTGATCTAATGGTAGGTACCTAGACGGGGGATGGACGCCGTCCACATGTTCATAGGATTCTCCATCATTGGAAACTTCTTTATAATTACATCCTCCCTTGACATGTTAGCTCGAACATGGAAATATCAATCATCAACAAACTCGATCCAATTGTGCTGTCTCTAGCTTCCATTGGGCACCACATAAACTCAATATTTCGCGCTAACATCACTAACCAAGAGTCATGACCATGCCGCCTCCTCAGCCCCTTCCATTGTCAACATGTTTTCAGCCTTAGTCGTCGATAATCTAATAATTCGATTTTTGCAAATTGAAGGTCACCAAGTAGCTTCTGGGTTCCTAGGAGCTTCCTAAATCCTAGGTCTAAATAACTAAAAGATGCAAAAATGATAACAAAGTTAAGTATCATACTTGAGTCACTACAAATTGGTTCAGAAAACCGAGGTCAATTGGACATTTAAAGGCTTGTGATGATAGAAAAGTCAGCCTAAGTGCGCGTATGAAGGAAGTCGGTCTACGAAAACTAGAGATCTCAGATCCAAGGATTCGATTACACGTGAGATGAATTGGCATTCCACAATACCAAAAGACCATCATTCCAGCTATCATTTTCTTATAAATGGGAAAATTCTCGCCCATGCCTACTCAATCAGGGCATATCTAAAGTGGTCTTTTACTTTTTAGTTCTCGCTTTATTTATTGCGATGTACTCATTTTGAATCTTTTTTTTTTGTTCATTACCCACCTAAAACCTTCACAATTTATGAATGCTACCACATAAATTCACATATATTTATATATATATTTTCTTAATTGAGAACAATATCTTAAATTTAGATAGGAAAGAAAAAAGAAAAAAAAATCTTTTTGCCTTTTAGAAGTGGGAAAGAAACCAAAACCTTTACAGATAAAAGTCAAAGATAAAAGAATCATATCAATTTCACCAACTTTATCAACAGAAGTTTTTTCTAACTCGTTTGATTTTCTATATAGTAACTCGCTTTTTTCTTCTGAATATCTAATGTCTATCTCCAGAAACTTTTATAAAGTGAGCCCTAGCCTAGTAGCCCGAGAAAGGAACGGAGAAAATGATGGAAATGGCATCAAACAAAGTAGACACCCAAAACTTAATATTTAGAAATCCCGCAGTTTTACTTAATATTTTGACTACGGACGCTTTAGCCTATGGTTGTAATCCCAGTTGATAGTAATATGAATGTTTTATTCCGACCAAAAAAAAAAAAAAGTAGACACCCAAAACTTGATTATTAGAAATCCCGCCACAAGGAAGCAGCCAAAAGAGAGAAACCCAATTTGCCCTAATCTTCAACGCCTCTCTAGCCGGACCCCAAATTCCAAATTCACCCGAGCCCCATGCAAAAGATAAAAACAAATCCCATTCCTTTCCCCCATTCGAAGAGGACAACACGGGTATCAAGAAAGCAAAGAGGACCCGATGCATGATTACAAGGTTTTTTCATGGGAGCAGAAGAGAGAACATGCCTCGTTCCCCACAGAGTCAACATGTTCTTGAAGTTGCTTATACGACAGCCACTGTGATGGTGCAAAGAAAGAAAAAGAATCGAAATGGGGAATGAAATGTGTCAATGCAAAGGCCCGCTGAGAACAGGAGGGGCCTTCGGTGGGGAGGAGCTTTTGAATTTTAAATGGACTAGAAAAGGATAGCGAATGTCCCCAGACCAAACACGTTTAATAGCCACATGCCAATCAATACAATCTTGATAGCTAAAAACCTTCAATATTGCCCTATCGAGCTAAAGATTTCATTAGGTTTTCATTTCCCCGTCTTAATAGTAAACTATTATCACCAAATGCTAGACCCGAATCACATTCGACCACTCTCTCGGGTTAAGTCTTAGGAACCTAATCAATACCCGGCGCTCCTTCCAGAAAATCATCGTGACGCCAGCTTCAAAAAAATCATTTAGTGCAGCCCATCCGACGAGGCTGCGACCAAACAATAAGCAAACCGATTTTCGACATGGCGATTGCAGAGTATCGATCCAAGAGAAAGGAGGGGGGGAGGGTGGTTGGTGTTTTTGGTTGGGGGTGTTTTGGCACGGGCATTGTATTGAATTTGAACCTTTTCCAGAAGAGGAATAAATCACGTCTAGCCAGGACAAACATTTAATATGAGGACAGGCTAAATCAAAGTGGTTAGATCTTTGGGCCAAGTTATGTCACAGTCGAACCATCACATCCACCATCCTCTCCATCAGTCTGGTCTCTTATGCCGATGTGTCCGATTGACAAAGTATGGTCCAGTGTCGCAAGACGTTAGGATCGATTATTTTTTGTACGATATCTGTCCTTGTCCTTTTGAATGACTCGTTTTGTATATGTACATGTGATGGACATTATACAAGCTTTGATATTATTTGATAACTTTTAGTTATACATCAAATCGGAATAATAGTATTTGGGTGGTTTATGGGAATTGAGATAGAATATGAATGGTTGGAAATTATTTAGGTGAGCATTATCATTTCCTCATTGACCCCAAGAAAAAGATTGCGTTGGCGAAATTCCCCCCATAAAATATGAAGAGAGGGACTTTTAATGGAAATGATTATTTTGCACTGTCTTGTCCAACATGCCAGATAAAAGAAGAGGCTGAAATATTCTGTGCCCTAATTTCGCGGGCCACTTTTTTTCTTTTGGTCGAGAAAATAGTATTTATTTTTTGGGCCACTTGGTTTTTGGTCGGTTTTTTTTTTTTTGGGCCACTTGAAATAGGGGCTAATGTAAGGATTTTTTTATAGGGTAATCAAATATGTTGTCAACTGTGATTTTTTTTTTTTTTTATGTTTTAGTGGATGCAATCAAGTATATATAGATTTGAAGAATTGTAAAAATTGATAGTAAGTCAAATACTAAGGTCATGTTTGGTAACGTTTCTATTCATCCCAATTTCTATTCTTTTGTTCCCCGAATTAAAAAAAAGAATAGAAATTCGTTTGGTAACGTAAATTGATTTTTCAATTTTCCGAAATAGGAAGGTGGCTGGAGAATAGATTGGGAATATAAACAAGAAAAAAAAAGTAGTTTTTTGTTCCCGGGGTTCTAAAAATAAATTATTTTTTCTTTTCTTCTTCCTTGCTGCCCCTTCCCTTCGCCGTTGCCCCTGCTGTCCATCCACCGCCGTTGGCCGGCCGACCGTCACCGCCTACCTCCCGCCACCCGTCAGCCAACCGCCTCCCACCACCCGCCACCCGCCCACCGATCGACCGCCGATTAGCTGCCATCGCCGTCGCTGTCGCTCGCCATGGCCCACCGGCAATAACCATTGAGGCCACCGCTCGCCAGCTGGCCGACATCCAACTACCGTCGCAACCACTTGCCGCCATCACCACCGCCAACTGCCATCGTCGCCGGCTACCACACCCACCACCGATGACGATTGACACCTTCGGCCAATCCCAATCGGCAGTCGACTGCGGCGATTGGTGGCGACAGGCAGCGGTCCATCATTAGCGATCATTAACAGCTGGCGGCAACGGTCGGCGACAGGCGACGACGGTCGGTGGTGGCGGTGATAAAGAAGAATAAGAAAAAATTTAAATGAAATTATACATTGTGAATCATATACCAAACATATCTCTATTCTTTTTTCATTTCAAAAATAAAAATTTTATGTAGTTACCAAACACGTTCTTTTATTGAGAAATTGTTTCTGAGAATAGAAATTAAAAAAAAAAAAAAACTTATTTCTGAAAAGAAATTGTTCCTCGGAGTAGAAGCATTACCAAACAAACCCTAAACAAACCAAAAATTTTGATAAGTATCTATTTTTAGTACTAGAAAAGATAGAGTTTTTTTTTCTTTTATTTCGAGTGCAATCATGTTTTGTTTTTAATCTATTTATTCATACGATATATAAATGGAACTTTTGAATCCAATGTCCACCATCCAATATACTTGAATACCGTTAACATATCTATGATTCTTACAATAACAAAATCTAAATTGGCCTTTGTGCGCATTTAAGTGGGTGTTTTTCAAAGCAATGGGTAATTTTTTCCACTAAAATCACTCCATAAATATACTCGAAATATTGTTTTTATTTTCAAAATCCTTGGGCACACGCATGCGTAGGACATGTTAGACAAATAGTATTTTATGACATGAAAATTTTTGTTTCGATAAAGTAAATGACATCCCATAATTCATTGAAAGGAGAAAATCACAACCACTTCGTAGAAAGGAGGAAACTAATGATGAATCCGGGTCAATTAATTTCAGAATTTTCCAACTAAAGCCATTAACCATTTTATTAATAGAAAAATTTTGCTCTGAGAATATTTAGCTTCACCTTCTTTTTTTTTGTGTGTGATGATTATTATAATTAATATTTTAAGGTGGAAAGCATTGACATCCATCCGACCTTAGCTCAGTTGGTAGAGCGGAGGACTGTAGTAGTTGCAGATCATCCTTAGGTCGCTGGTTCGAATCCGGCAGGTCGGATTTTTTTTGGGTCTTTTTCTATATTCTTTTTCTAGCCGCTTTAAACTATCCGTCCGTTCACGGAAAATAAACATTTTGAAAAATATTTTTCTAAAAAAGATCACTTATATAATTAAAAATAATTATCTTTTTATAAAAAAAAATATTTTTCGTGGATGACAGAAATATTGCGTTTTTTTTTTTTTTTAGCGGTATAAATAACCATTTTTTAGAAAATATTTTTCAAATCATAAATTTTTTGTGAAATAAACAGAGCAGTAATTTCAAGTCCTTTTCCCATATATGGTAACAATCGTTTAACATGAACGTTTGATCCACCTTCATGACCACACTACTGCAACAAAACTAACAAAAATGATCATAAGGATGAGTCCACTACAAAAGATACAATAATATTTGGGTTAAGTACAAATCGGTTGTGCAATTTGGTGTTCCAATCTTTATTTTGTTGGCAAATTTGATAAATTTATAGCAAATTAATTTTTTTAACCACTAAAGACTTAGAAATGGCAAATTTGTAAAAAATTTACCATCCGTTGGTTTCCATAAAATTAAACTAATAACACGAAAAATACAAATCATTACACATGTGACAAACGAAGAGTAAAACTCTAAACTGGTATTCTTATCAATTGCCACTTGTTATCCAGCCTGCCAATTGACTAAATGACGATTTATTTAATTACCCAAGCTTAATTTTGAATTTCACATAGCCATGTTATTATTTGGCCTACTTTAGATTGGGGGTATTTTCATCCTTTCGGACTTGTCATAGGGTTTTCAAAGCTCAAAATATTTTTAGAGAAAGAATTATAATTTGAAAAATATTTTTCGGAAAATGATGATATGCACAAGGTCTTGAAACACATTTCGGGGCCCTTAGCTCCTCAGCTTTCAGCCTTTCAAGTATTCTCGGACCATTTCCCTAGGTTTTCTAATGCAATTGTTCGAACAAGCAAAATAACGGCCCAGGGAATCCATGTAATTTCCTCGTATATTTCAGCAGAATAACTACCATGAAGGCATTTTTTGTGTAATTTTCAAAGGTTAATTTCAAGCCAACAGAGCGACGGCTATTTTACTCTATACTCAAGCCTAATTCTAGCATTACGGCGAGCCTGTTTTATTTAAATGGGATTGAAAACACCTATCACTGGAATTTTCACCGGATTTATCTCGCCAAAAGAAAAATCAAGTTAGTAACGCGAATTCAAGAGCACAAAATAAAAGACAGAATTATCCTGGGGACAAAACCACGCTAGTTAGCCTTTTTTTTTTTTTTTTTTGTTTAAAATTATGAAAAAAAAAATGTTATTGATATAATTTTTAGCCAAATTTGACCAAACCTAACATGTGTGTAACTTTTTTGTCCATGTCAAATTAACCCGATTTGCACTCACAAAAAACTCGTGGCTTAGATTTTCTGAAAATATGAGTTGATTGTTTAAAAAGTGTCGGAATGACGGTCAAGGTGAAAAGTCATGATTCTTTTTTGTTTATTATCCGAACACCATTATCCTTAAAGTGTATGAATGTTTATAACTTGATCTTTTAGGTAGAATTATCAATAAAGTCAAATTGTAAAATTCTCATCACATCACGATCAAATCGCTCCATCTATCCTCCTAAGAAAAGGTTTGGTTGGACGAACCGTAAATAAAAGATGTGATGTCTCAAAAATCGGCCACTCAATTTGGGGAAACTTGATGTTGATAGAAAGCTCTTGATTGATACTCTCCAATTATGCCCTTTGTTCGAACTTTTTAACGAAGCCATATATTCAATCAACTTCAGTCATACCTTAGGTAAAAAATGTTTGTTATGAAGAAAATGAATAATTTAGAAATTATTTTCTTTAAAATAATTATTTTCTTTACATACAAAAATGAATGAATGAATTTTGTCATAAATTGTTGTTGACAATGAAATCACTTTATGTTAACTAATTATCTCAAACGATAAGCATTATTATTTTGAAAAATTATTTTTTAAATTATTTATTTTTCAGAAACAAAACAGATCCTAGTGATTTCTTTTTCTTTTCCCTCTCTATCACTTTTACTCGATAGATATTTGGTTCTCTTGGAAAGCAAAAGTATTTCATTCCATCTTCGTTTTGCTATTACACAAATGGTGATGCGGTCCAAATCTCACGTCGGGCAACTAAGAAGATATTCTAGAATTTATGATAGGTTGGGTTCCCTCTCAACGAATGGCTAGCTTTTTGGGAGGAGTTCTTCCTATCGTGACGCATCAAATTGGTATCAGAGCCGCTCCTTAGGCGCCTGCCTTCTAGCACTTTATCCTCGAGGTTGCAGTCCCTAGGCATAGTCCTCGAGGCCGTTCTGTGAGGTCACAAAATCCTCGAAGAGGGGGAGGATGAGGATAATGCGGTCCAAGTCCCATATCGAACAACTAATGAGATATTTTGAAAGTACTCTGTGTGATTTCCCCCACATCGCCTTCTCTTAAATTAGACTTCCCTTCTTTCTTGAGATCCCTTTGAAAGTCTTAATTCTCATGTAACTCACCATTCTTAAATTTCGCGTGCATTTTTCAATCCAATTGGCACATCGGAGGACAATGATTAAAGTGCTATCGCACATCAATTGTTAAGCCGGAAAAGTACAAGGAGAAAAAACCTTATTGATACTAATTCAATCTTAAAATTTTCCATTAGGACAATTTAACCTTCCACCCTTTTCAATTAGAATAATTTAGTCTCATAGCTTTTTCACAATGATACTGATTCTGTCTATCGAACCAATTTAGCCCAAAAATAACTAATATGAACGCCAAGCATACTACACGACACAACTAACAATAATGTAAACATTTTTATATTAATATTTTAATAATATCTTGAATTTTTTTCCTCTCCCTTTTCTTTTTGCTGATGACCAATTGTGGCAAGCCTCATGCCACGCAATACGCCCAACATCCACATTGACAATTTTCAATCTAAATTTAACCAAATGGACTAATTAGCTCAATTTCTGGCTTCCAACAAGTTCGATCATAAAACCATCTCCTCCATGTTATTTTTTCATGCCGAGGAAGGCGATGGTGTAGAATCCTCGCTCAATTGCCTAATCACGTACTTGCTATTTGTAAGAAATAAAATCATTGATGGTTCGACATTATTATTGCGGGTAGCATGATAAACTTTGACAACATAAACATACCTAGTTCTCAATTTTACAAACAAAACTCAATCCTTTCGAATCGACGAGAATATAAACACGTTGGACCTTACCTTTTTCTTTTTCCTTTTTTGGCCCCACGGATGCAAAATCAAAGTATTTCTTCTTCAATTCGAATGAACGATGCATCCACTCAGCTACTAGAATAGTATAGTACTTCCCCAATTAACAGTACGAAGCGATAAACCACCGAGAAGAAGCCTATCAATGTAAAATATAAAATTAATTGATTGCCAAGTTCTCCAAATCATGTGATTCAAGTGCCGCCCATTGAGTTATGGACCGACCTCAATGGCAAACACTAAAAGCAGGTTGATACAACTATACATAGTGATCTTACCTTTTTCCCTCTCTGCCATGGACAAGCCAAATCAGATTGCTGGGGAAAAAACGCAGGTTGATCCAACCCCCAAGGATCTCCTAGATTTGATAATCTACATGAGGCCAACCAAGAAAGAAAATGTCCGTAGATCAGGCGAGTTTTATGAGACAATTTCTGTTCGACACGGCACTCTAACCAAACCACTTCACAAACCACCGTGCGAACAGAAAATAGCAGATATATTACTATGATATACCTTTATCATGCAGGCATGGCTTTGAAAATCTGCAATGAATCCTCGCTTAAACAACTCAATAATCCTTGGTTCATGGCGCTCGTGTACTTGACATCACGGAAAGGATGCTTCTGCAGTTGAAATTGCTGAGAAACTGAAAAGAATGGTAATTCTTGCAAGATCAACTGATTGGTCGCTTCATCACCCGAAGCAAAAAGCCGATTCCGATTCTGTAGGTCAACAATTGCAGATCTGGGGAGGCGAACATCATTCACATTCGCACAAGTAGTACCCAACTTCTGATAAGAGCTTCCTGCTCTCCTGAAGTGCATGTGATGGCCCTGAATTGCTCGCCTCCCCAGAGGAGAAGGACTAGGAGTGGATAAAGGCTGAGAAGTAGTGACCTCAGTAGACATCTCCACTTTGGGACGGTATGTGGCAACTACATCGTCACTGCTTGGACAATAAGCAAGGGATATACAAACTCCTCCATCTGCTGATTCAGATATTAAAGTGGGCCTTCACAAAGATTAAAGAAAAACAAGACCTTCAATAATCAGCACATGGAGGAAGCCAACTTTTACCCTAATTGACAAAGGAAAGGTGAACTTGTAACCTTTTTCTGTTATAAAACAACAATTCTGAGGTTGAAGCCCAGAGATAACACTGAATCAAGCTCACAGGCCATACGTAAACTTATATGCATCATCAGAAGTAAGGGATGAAAGATCTTATTACAGTATAAAGACCAATGCATGTCACTTCATCTCCATCTCGATGTAAATATAGAAAATAACAATACATAGGGAAGAATAGTAGCTAAAATTATTACAATGAATGTTAGCCTGTACTAGCCCCGAAAAAAGTGCACCATGAAGAAAGAGATATTGCCACTGCAACCCCCTCACAAGGTGAACTCAACCAACATGGCTTTTTTCGCTTGAGCAGCACAAGAACACTTCCCAAATTGATCATCACCTCATGAGTAATGAGGAGAAATTAGGTTTGAACCTTAGTAAAATTATATTAGCCCAAACGACGCAGTAGCATAATTACACTTCTAGATTTTCACGTGTTTCTTATTTAGTCTTTTTCTTAAGTTATTAGGCCGTAAGTGGTAATGTTAGTGTTAATGAGCTCCAATGGTTGAGATTAGAAGTTATTGTGTTAGATCAAAGATTGAGATTGTCTTATGTCTGTAACCATAACATAAATAAGCCCTCACATGTCTGTAACCGTCGGATAAATAAGCCTTCATCTCACTTTTGTCATTAGAGTTTTCTTCAATCCGCCAATATCACTGGTTTTTATAAACCCTAGAACATGTTTTCCCAGTTCAAGCTCCAATTAAACTCGATTCTAGCCCCGTCTTTGTTTTCTTTTGCTATTGTTTACCTCTCCAACTACATCAATTGGTATCAGAGCCCTTGTTAGAGATTTTCCTACATCACCCAATGCTAAAATCTCCATCAGTCAGGCCCCATAACATTGATAGGAATTGGCATATTGGACAATGGTTAGTCAGTCACCAGTTTTTCTCAAAACACTCTGCTAAGAGCAACATAAGCCTTCGTTATTTTGGTTGCTAAGAGAACTTCAAGATTGAGCTCTCTCTGAAAATATGCTTAACTAAGGATCATCAACGACTTATCACTCAACAAAGACAGACCATTAAGGACTTTCTAATTTTTTAGAAGCATAGGCATCTCCATTCTATTCAATGATGTCTGGAAATATTGCTTCCATATGGCAAATAGATTTTTCCACAAGAGTTTGTGTGATCTGCATCATATTTAAGTGTGAATGCTAATCTAAAAAAAGTGATGAAAGTCCACCATAACTAACCTTTCTTCACCAGAATCAATTTTCCATTGACATAACCCAATTGAGGAAGCGCTTAAAATGGTTCTAGCTCCATGAGTCTCCTTATGTAAAAGAGAGTGCATGGAATGAATTGGGTTGCATGATAGGCCCTCCAGGGATTCCACAGGCTTCAGAGTATGGCGCGTGTCAAATACCAGAAGCATTCCATTCTGCAAGATGGACAAGAAAGTAATCTGACAATGAACTGACATATTGGAAAACAAAGGAAAGAAGAGGAGCAGTCAGACCTGTAGTCCTGCATATACATGATTTGCATTATTGAGATCCCATGAACACGACCAAGCAGCAGCCTGGAAAAGCAGTGTCAAGATACATTGAGGTATAAATAAGTCCAAACACTCCTACCCAAAACACGTGCAATGACTGAAGGAGCACTCAGATGCCAAACAGAGAAATGGACAACACAGACCAGCCATGCATCATCTCAAGTGAAGTACAGACCAAATAAAGAGGAAGGCAGAACATGAACTGTAGCAAATGGCAAAAGCACTAAATTAGGTCATACAACTCTATACACACTGATTTGCAGATGTATTTTTGGCTTAATCAGCGGTCTGAGATGGTTAATATTTGGTCCAGAAGTTCGATTCCAGCTTCCCAAGCAACAGAAACTGAGAACTTGAATGCGTAACTGGTCAGATACTCTACTCCTAAACAAGTAGGGCCCAAAAGTAGGCCCTATGCATATTAAATGTATATAACTAACCATGTCTATCAATAGCATAACATTCCTTGACAGGAGGATGACCAGAACCGACTTATAGAATGGCTATAATATTCCTCATGGACCTGAACTTATCAGTATATACCTGAGCAGACGTGCATGCCAGTGTGCACACATGTCTGCATGCCTTAGAAAATAAATCATACATTCTCATTCACACCTGAAAATTTACAGATAAGTACTGTGGCTGATATTTTATATATATATATATTAAACTCCAATAGTTGGAACACTTCCAAGGAAAGAAAGCCAAGAAATATGCCCAAAACAATAATACAATGATCTTCCTAGTGACTATTTAAGATACAATGTGGCGCTTTTAAATGTTGAAAGGTCTCATTTGCTTCATTTCTAGATTTCGGCACAAATATCACAACAATATACAGAAACATTGATGACCTGAACTCTGATAACCTGGACAGGGAGAAAAATAGGTATAGCTAGAGATAATATGCGTACCGGTAAGTCATAGGCGAGAATTATGCTGTTGCTTTCAAGACTACAAGAGATGAAACAAAATTAACTTTGTAAAATGAGGCCAAAGAAAGGGGAAACAAAAGAAGTAGCATCCACTGAGAACACTACCTGAGAACTGACAATGTCTTTCCCAATGAAGCAAAAACTGCAAGACTGCCATCAAAAGGTGAAATACGCAGGTCTCTAACAGCTTTAATACTGGAAGGGAGAATGATATCTTCAGTTTCATGGGGGTATATCAAACTCATCTGCACATTTACACTAAAAAATGAAGTTGGTACTTATGCTAAACAAACCAGCTACTCATGCCAAGGTCCAGAAATTTCACCTTGGTGAGCACATCCCTTATCCCTGTACCAGATAGCCTTCGTGCTATAACCAACATTTGACTTGAAGCACATATATCAAATAGACGTGCACCATCCACTCGCAGCTCGGTCTGTAAAACACCAATTTCACATAAGACTATGACTTTTGGGAAAGTGGATATGTTAAATGTTAACATGTTTCATGCATATACAGCTCCCTAAGGCATTACATTGCCTGTCTTAAACTGCAAAACTTGTTTAATGAGTTTTAACAAGACAGAAAAGCACCAGAGGAACCATTGCCCCTATCAACAATTCTAGTGCGCATAGTGAAAGGATGACATAATGTTCCAGTATAACTGGCTTCTAAGGATAGTAGAGCTTGAGGGTCAATACTGATTCAACAGCCCATCTCATTTGAGTCTAGGTGACATCTAATTCGGCCTCTTAACTTCCCTCCCTCCCTCCCTCCCTCCCTCCCTCCTCTCATTCAATTCTAGTTTCCAGTATAACTGGCTTCTAAGGATAGTAGAGCTTGAGGGTCAATACTGATTCAACAGCCCATCTCATTTGAGTCTAGGTGACATCTAATTCGGCCTCTTAACTTCCCTCCCTCCCTCCCTCCCTCCCTCCTCTCATTCAATTCTAGTTTACATCTCTTAACCTCTCTCTCTCTCTCTTATCCCCCACAATTACCACATCGGAAGTCCACTTTAAGTAAATTTGCTTATCTACATATGCAATCCTAAAGCACGTATCCAACCTTGAGCACAGCACAAAACAAAACCAAATTGAATGTATAAAGCCAAACCTGTGTTACAAAATTGCTAGATTCTCCACCAGGAAACCTAAATCCCCATTCATGACCTACAGGATATAAGTCATCAGATTATTTTTCCTGAAGCTAGAAAACTTCTCAAATGGGAAGCATTTTCATTTATACCTGATGTATATCGTCCTTGCCGTACTGCATCAGCTTCAGCAGATCCAAACTGGCTGCTCTTCGAAACTTCATAGCAGCGCTCTAGATCATTTGTCCTCTATAGAGCCGACAAATAGAAAACCAAAGCAAAACTTCAGCATAACCTATAAGGTTGTGTAAGATTCTGGATTTCTTAACATAGGAAATACATTATCATTTTTGTAATGCTTCACTTTATGGCACTGCTGATGCTACAGCTAAAATAGCAACAAAGATTCTGAAAAATTGTGCAGAGGATGTCAACAACGCCACAAGCATCCTTGCAGAAAAATAACATAATAAAAGCACTTAAAAGTGTCATCAAATGATAACCAAGAAATTAGAACAGCTCAGAATCCTCAAGCTCCTAGAATCACATAGTAGAAATATGGGCAGAGCTAATAGAAATTATTTTGAAACTCTGACTATGGAAGGACCTGCAAATTATTCACTTCAAAACTAGTGAATGCCATTGGAGCAAGATAGCAGAACCTCACAAGTCACCCGAGAAGCATCACTAACCATAATACCTGCTAAGGCTAAATGAAAGTCTATGCCTAAAAAAAAAAATTGAAATCATAAAGCGAATGTGGATTAAGCCTACCTCCTGAAGACAATCAAGTCTCTCCTTCAACTCAGATTCTCTCCTTTCAAATTCATTAATACGCACATGCCATTCTTTTACTTCCCTTTTCCATTCAACCTCTTTCATATGCCAACCAGCAACCTGTAGATATCAATGTGAAAAATGCAGTTCTGCACTATGAGAATCGAACAAACAGAAACAAATTAGCCTAATCCAATAGTTAAGAGACTCCAAGTATAATTCCTAAGAAGAAATCCCTAAATTATATTTCTTTTATCCGACCAAAGATAGAACTCGTAGATTCAAAACCAGACAAAAAAGAACAAGTAAGAAAATTGAACATTTTGGTAAAGTTGAGAGAATTACAAACAGTGACAAGTAGGCATACCCTACAACACAATCATCTAACTTAAAATTTTCTGGCAATCATCTCTACCTTCTTCTCAAGAGAAGCACATTTGGCCTCAAGGAATCGGATTTTCTGCAAACAAAAAAGTCTATCATTTCAAGTAAGCTCATTTTTATCCTTCTAAGCATGTCGACAGCTTTCGGGATCGAAACTACCTTCTGCGACTCCTCATCTACCGTCACAAGGCGTGTTGCAAAAAGTTTCCTCACATCTTTCAGTTTGCACTTACTGTTGCATTGAGGACACTAAAAGAGAGATAGATGAATAAGCATAAGCATAAGCATATGCAATAAGAGTGCCCTGACCAATCAGAGAACATTTACAAACAAAAGGGATGATAAAAACCTTGCCCAAGTTCCCCATTTGCTTTAACCATCTCTTGATGCAAGACATGCCATAAATGTGGCCACAAGGAAGACAACTGCACTCGTCAAACATAACAAATTTCAGATACATAGCATTCCGAAAAATGTTTCACGCGTTCCAAACAAGCCGCCACCTTTACTAACGAATGTGCCTCGATTTATGCTGCTTATATCAGAGAACTCAACGACAAAGACAGTCCCAATCCCAAAAGTTGCATACTTTATGAGAGCAAAAGTTTATAGACATGGCGCAAGACCAATTACTCCAGCATATACATATCTCCTACGACGCGACATGAAAGCGAGGTGCTTTTCAAGTGATTGAGTTCTGATAGACTGGAAAGAGTGAGGACGTAAGAAACGGACCACATGTGATGATCACCGTCGTCGGTCCAAGCTTCCATGCATATAGGGCAAAAGAGTCCGTCGATCTCGCCCCGATTCCACTGGCTCCCCTCAGAATCGGCCCCAAATCTACCCGAAGGAGAGCACGCCTCTCCTCCTCCTCCTTCCAGCCGTACATCCCTCGATTCCACTTCTTCTTCGCCTAATCCCGCTCGAGCAGAAGCCGAGGCACCCTCATCGCCGCCGCCAGCGCCGCCCGTCTGAGAATCTTCTACACGGATGTACTCGACCCCGTCCCCCTCGTTGTCCTCCTCCTCTTCGGTTCCTTCCTCGTCCTCTCCTCCTTCGTCTTCGGTGCGTACTCCGGCATCGAGACGGCGCAGGAGCCCCACGTCCCGGAGGAACGCCCTGTAGCTTTCGTCCTCCATGGCTTCGTCTCCTTCGCCTCCGGCGCGCCCCGCCGCCGCCGTCGCTTCGTCCGCGGCTTCGACTAGACGGCGCCTGAGTCCTGCCCCTTGGCGTTGGAGCAACTCCCCGTGAAGTAGTTCGTCGTCGTCGTAAGCATCATCATCACCATCATCACCATCATCACTGCTTTCATCCATGAATTCATCTCCTTCGTCTTCGGCGTCCGCCATGGGAGCGCGAGCAAGGAAGCGAGCGAGACGGAGAGAGAGAGAGAGAGAGAGAGAGAGAGCGCTTTTTGGGAGGGAGAATTTGACAGCGTACCGCCAAAAGAAAGCCGTGATCTTTCGACTTCCGACCCGACCCGACCCGACCCGACTAAGAAGCAATTCGTTTACTTAACTTAACACCACTATCGACGTTTCTTTAATTTATTTTTTATTTTTTATATTTTTTTTTACGTTTCTTTAAAATTAAGTAGTTAGAATTTTTTACCTATCTGATTGAATTTTCGGATCTACATAGCTTCTTCTTAAACGAGTATCTCTAACTCAAGCGCAATGTCCACATTGATCTAAATAGAGTCTTTTCATTTTTGAGATCTTTAGTCCCATATCAACCGTTGATAGTCCCATATTAGCTGCTAATAGAACCCACTAATGTGTAAGACTTGTCAAACTTAAAGGATATTTTAGGCTTAATTAATTTGATTTGAAGTCGAAAAATTTTAATTAGAAATGCCGATTTAAAGTCTTGATTATTAAGTTTAAAAGCTGAATGACTCGATGGTAAATATGTGCAACCTCATATGAAGTAGACTCACCTCTCCGTAATGTCCCTGCATCTCTACATAACAAGTCATATAGATCATACTACCCTTTTCCCCTTTGAATTGCCAACCACCAACATCATGATTTTGAAGGGAAATTATTCATGCCGATGCAGATCATCGTTGGGCCTAGTCAATTCTTATACATAACGATACGGGCTTATTCAATTACTATAAATCTATGTTATCCTTAATTGTAGTAATGTTCATTTCGTCGAAAATCCAGAGTGCTTGCGATAAGACGATCGTGATCAATTGTAAAGAAGTTCCGATAATACAGATCGTATGTGTACCACGAGACATAAGAACCCAATCGCCAGAAACTCACCACTTGTTCAGCAGATTTCAAGTAATCATTCGACAGAGGCAGACATTGTCCTGTTCATCCCTAGCCTCCTCCGAAAAAGAAAGCAGCAGTGGAACAGAAGGCAATACAGAGTGCAAAAACTCAGCATCCTTACAACACATTCTAGGATCTCAAGTGGGTAGCTTCACGTTATTCATGTTTCATATGTTTCGCAACAGCCAAACCCAACTAGATCCAACCAAACCCAACTAGATCCAACGACATCGGATTATTTCATATCGTGTTTTGGCCACCACATGTAGGAAAATCAAGATTCTCCGGCAGACCAGCAAGTATAATGATGATCTAACAATTATGACCAGCAGGCGGTATCTTAAAGAAGGGAGTTTGCTCGTACAATGGCCACACATCGAGGAGCTTCCTAATACAACATGCTGCATCATCGTCCATGACTACCCACTTTGACCCTTACACGGGACGTCAGTGCAGCCACTTTGACCCTTACACGGGACGTCAGTGCAGCGGCATACGGGTCTCCCCGATGCTTCCCATCCATTATAGCCACGTTCAAGTACTAAAATGTCTTTGATTCCTCCATCCTCTTTTATCTCCTCGAGATAATTGGCTAGCCTCCTTGCGCAAGTTGGGCCGCGCACCTAGACAGGCATCAACATGGTTATAATGCAGAACAGCATATCGTCCATAGTCCTCAAACGTGTATAAATTAGAGCAAATATCTACTGACAAACCCGTAAGCATGCTTTTCGATTGTAAAGTACATTAGGATATACTGAGAGTATTTGGAAAATATTTACACTTACTATGCATAAATGCAACACGTGGGTTGTAAATACATAGAGTTTCAGGGGGAGATACAGGAGATGGAAAAACTAACAGAACAGTTACATAGCATGGCCTTGTCAGGACAAAGACTAAATGATAGACCAGCTATAGCCTATAAGTCCATTTGATAGTTACTTAAAAAGTCTCCCTTCAGTATGAAATTCATAGCTGGAGTTCTGTATCTCCATCTATAAATTGTATTCAACGTCTCACTTGCTAGACAAACACACTCTCACTCGCATGCCTATTTAGATTCAAGAAAAGGGGAGAGATACAAACTCAGAATTTGAGAGGCAGGCGCACATGTGAGTAGAGAGGCATGCGCACATG
The DNA here is from genome assembly GCA_007663325.1 of Eucalyptus pauciflora. Lineage (NCBI taxonomy): Eukaryota > Viridiplantae > Streptophyta > Magnoliopsida > Myrtales > Myrtaceae > Eucalyptus > Eucalyptus pauciflora. The sequence goes on from VMYD01000359.1 coordinate 5,596,528, forward strand.
TGATAGACCATCTTTAAAGAGACCATAGAGCATGAGTGATTGAAAAAAACAAAAAAGTGTGAAGAGAGGCAAGCACGCTATTGCCCACTTACAGCCACTCAATCTCAATGCAAGTCTTGCATCAGGGTGAAGGTCATAGTTTGAATTCAGTAAGGCCAATGATTTCTATTCAATATCTCCAAAATGGAAAGAAGATGGGTCGAACTTACCAATACAGAGTAAAGAAGTTCCAATTTAGGAACTGTATAGAATAGAATATAGAAAAATTAGCTTCCACTTCACCAATTTAAGATTCACCACCAGAACAAAGACGAGGGTAGAAAACTTAATGACTTACGGTTACATAGAACTATAGAAGCGAAAGAAATGGAGAAAAAGGCAAAGCACTTAATGTTGGGTGGGGAGAATAAAGAATTTTAAAATAACTAGACAACTCCCGTCTGATCATGCTTCAAAACATTTATCAGGCATCATCGACAGTAAGACAGTTTGCCAACCCTGCGAAACATGCCCAACACTGAAAGAGAAAATCAGCCTAGTATGATATTCTCTCATTTCCAGAGACATAACCTTATGTTTATCTAGTGACAAATAAATGCATCTTGTCCAGCCAAGTATTCGGAGGCAGGCTTTAAGGTCAACTGCAGCAATTGAAGTCCACATTTTCGGTTCACAGACAGATGGCAACAGGATGAATACCCCATCTCTCTGTGTGCCCCAAAATGATCCCAGTGCAGAAGTCCACATTTTCAGTTCCCATGACTATGAAAGGAAGCCTTACGCACACCCGCATCTTTTTTTCTTTCCCTTTTCATCTTTCACAGTCATGGAAACTTGAGGGGAATTGGAATTTCCCTACTCCGACTAATTTCACAAGGTTTATCAACTTGTCCCCGAACCTTCCTCGATGTTCCAAAGAGGACAAATTACTCTCTGCCACAACACAAGAATGCAAGACAGGACAGGCGCTAACCAATAAACCGGCACTCGATTCTGTAACACGACATCAGCGAGGACATACCGTTTCGAGACAGAAAGCAAATTAACGGCACAAACATACCTAATTTGACTTAGTAACTTGCTATTGAGCCTATCAAGAGCCCAACTCAACTAGTATGCTCAGACCCATATAGCCGAAGAAGTTACTAACTTCCCTATCCTCCAAAGAACCAAATCACGTTGACCCACCACCAGAATTTCACTTCTCGGTTAATTCAGCGAAAATCACATAAAAATTATAACGGATAAAGATCAAGGAGTGCCAACTCAAACGACCCCCGTCCCCTCCAATGAGGAACAAACTAACTACCCACATAGACAAAACCCGGTGGTGTATCCACGCGAAACGAAATCGGCAACAAGGCAACCTCAACTCCTACCAAAACCTCGAACGGGGAATCGAACCAAATACCTGGCTCAAAGCGCAATGGAAGACGAGGGTGTCCTTCCCCTTGACGTCCTGGACGAGGTCGGCGATCTTGTCGGAGAAGGTGCCGCTGGCGTAGTGCAGGGACCCGGGGATGTGGCCGTCGTAGCTCCTCTCCTCGTCCCTGGAAATTTTAACAAAAAACCCATCTCGATGAGAACCCCGACGAAGGGGCAACGGAGAGGAAATAGACCGGAAGCAGATTTGGAGCTCACCGGACGTCGACGATGGCGATGTTGGGACGCCGCCGCAGAGAGAGAAGCTGGGAGCCGGTGACGAAGGAGATGCTACGCGCCATGCTCTCTCTCCTGGGTCTCTCTCTCTCTCTCCCTGCAACGCTACTACGAATCTCAAGAACGTCTGACTGCAGATCTTCTGGGGATCCAGCGAGTGCTTTGTGGACTCATAAGGGCTAATTAGAAAAAAAATATATATCAAAAAATGAAACTCCACATTTTACCGTTATAACGAAATTAAGGCTTCGATTACTTTACGAAAAATGAATAATTTAAAGATTCGAAAAATGAATAATTTAGAGATTATTTTACGAAAAATGAAATTATGTATCACTTCAAATAATTAGTTAAAAATCATTTCTATTATCAATAGTAATTTATATCTAAAAATTTTCATGAATAATGAAAATATTCTTTGTCCATTATTTTTTATAAACAATCATTTAGTAAAATATATTTTAATCATTTATTTTTTACAAAATAAACAGAGCCAATAGAAACTTTCACTAAAGATTACTATAAATTTAGCACAATCTTTTAAATGTCTAAAAAAAAAACAATGTCTTTTACCATTATTGTACAGTATTTACTATTCATCCATGTTTAGTCAATTCTCACTATTATATATTCCATATGATTATCGTTATGTTGATTGGCCACATAAGCAATTATTACCCCTTCAAATTGACATTATGTAGCTTGTTCTTTTGGGCATAATTAACTTGAATTTTAGAGCTGACAAAGACAAGGTGGAGTTAACGAGGGTCTAGTGTTACCACGTGTCCTGGTTGGTCTGTTGCAAATTAAATGTTACCCCTAATAATAGAAAGAGATCAATTTAGGATAGGCAATTCAAGTTCACTTATTATGTTCGGATTTTGTAATCATGTCAAGTCGTGTAATTCAATATCTCTATTTACTTTAAATTTGTGCTATAACACTTATGTATGTTGAACTCGCATTGATTTATGTATAACACGTAGAATAGATGACGGCAATATGTTATTATTAAAAAGGGAAAATTTGTTGAAAAAATCTTGTATATCTCAAAGGTTACAAAATAATCAAAAACTACTAACAAGTGTATTTGAGTGTGTAGAATAAACAATCTCAACAAACACAAGTCATATGACAGGCTGTTAAATGCAAAATGGGTCTAAATCTAGAAGGATCTTTATAGAAGGAGAACAGCAAAGAGGGTTCATTAAGATTTGGATAGATGGATTTAATGTGAGTAACTTACAGACGAGCACATTAATTTGCTTGTAATGACCTATGATGAAATTTCATCAAAAAATTGAAAGGACCATTTTGCAGAAGCAGCTCATGCTAGATGAAGTATGATTTCATGTATGAGTCTCTATGGTCCTAGCCGAAAGACCCGAATCTTTATAACTTTAATTAGATTCAAACTGTGGTTTCGCGACTATCTTCAAGTGTTAATACATGCTAAAACTAATTTGAAGTGAATGAAACATGTTTTTTTTATGTTGACGAAAGCAAAAAAAATGTGAAGAAGACTGTAGAAGAAAAGTGTTCTATTTTAGGAAGTCACCTTCAATGTTCCTTAGCAAGAGGTTTTGATGTCGTAGAAAGTTACTTTGATGGTAAAGGAAGATAAGGCCTTGATTGAACAAAGCTTCTTATGCGTATTTTGAAGCTTGAAAGTCTCCATAAACATATTAAAGTTGTTAGTGACGTGGGCGAAAGAAAAATAATTTCTCTCCCATTTTCTTGCTTTCCTTTATGTACAATAAAGTGATTCCCAATTGTAAATTTTTGTAAGGGGCGTGAATATTCGTAATATGAAAAAGGGAATGGTTTAGGATGTGCTTAGTTCAACATTTCCAAGGGTTTTTGGGAAAATGCAAAACAATTTAGCTTAGAGGGTGTTGGAAAAATACAAAAACTATTTGGTAAATTTTGCTTTGATTTGGAAAGTCCCTTTGAGTGGTTAATTTAAGCCTTTTAATTTTTAATTGGTTTAAAATTGAAAAAAAATGTCTGCAACATTTTAAATTTAAATATTGACAACAATGTTAAAGATATGTATCAACAAATTTATAAATTAAAAAATATATATTTTTTTGCTAAAAAATTCAAATAGAAAAAATTCGCATCAAAACTTACTCTTTATCAATTAAAAAGAGAGTATTTTCCATACAATAAACATGGTAACATAAGCCTAAGGAAAGAAATTCTTTATTTTTAAAAATTACAAACATCGTTAAACATTTCATAAATTCATAACTGTTTGATTACATAAACGTACAACATAAAATGCTACATCATCATTTGAAGTACTGCTATTCTTATTTACATAATCGGAATCCATTATATATAAAATGGAATCCGATTCTACACTTGCAAAATATGCATCACTCACAATATTTCTTCATTTGTAATTATGAAAAGTAATTACTGCTATCACAATTTTCACTTTTTTTTTTATATGGATAACTTGACATACTCTTTAGAATCTTCTACTTCTCACTTGATAAAGGCTCGCTCAATTTCTAATCATAGTGAAGAGTGGACACGATTGAATACTTCTTTATAACCTGTAAGTGCAAAACCTCATTGAAATGTAGGCAAATGATATCTAACTTATTTGTATGGCGTAAAATAACCCATAGGATTTGGATATCCAGTATTTACTAAATGTATTTACCTACACAACAATAACGCAAATCTAATCAACATATACCACATAATGAATGAATATATAAAAACTATTAATTAACGAATCTTTCGAAGGATGAAAAATTATAAGTCACGTCTCTCAATGGTTTCATAAAAGATGCACATATCATGATTGTTCCCTCTCAACTTGCCCAAACATAAGTAAATTTCATGTTAAAATTGCACACAACAATTACATTTTGCTTTGATGTTCATTTTCAATTGATAAAACAAAGTTGATCTTGCGTAGGTGCCATCGCGGGGATATGTATGTCATCTATAACTCCAATGATATCCTAAAACAAGAATGCATATATTATTTGATATCGTAACTTACCTTAAAATATGGATATGATCTCCAATTATTATTAATCTTATTTGGAACTTTCCTAAATTGTTGATTGAATGTTTGGATTAAATCTGTTCTCATTTCACATACGATATCCAAAATAAGCTAAATAACCTTCTTATGGTTTCCCTAGAGTATTGAAAGTGCTCTTGTACTAACTTATTATCCACACCATGTCCTAACATATAAAGAAACATTCATTGCATTTCTATAATATCAATATTCCTAGATCCTTGGAGACCATATTATGTCATTAAATCATGCATTAAATTATTAAATACAGCTCTATCCATTCTAAATATTCCAAAAAAATTTATCGAATTAGCATCAATACCCATAAGCTCTCTTAACCATGCATTTCCTGTATATAATGAGGTTATGCATGATTCTTTATGACTGTTTATTGTCTGGTAAATTGTTATAGTATAAGGGGTAGCATATGCTAGCCAATATTCATCTTCCTCTTTTTCATGGTTTTCCCTTTTAGGAGAATCATTCATAATTGGTTAAAGTAACAAAGTAGAATTAAGAGAAGAGATGTAAAAAAGTATTTAGATCATCCATTGATGGATCACTTATCAACCGTCATATATATATAAAACTCCACTCAATAAAGAGAATACTAACTAGAAGTAGGTCATATAATAGAACATAAACATATCTCACTAACTAGTATAAATGGTAGTGCAAATAAGTAACATTATAGCAACGTAGCATTTGAAAGAGTTTAAATAAGTAGCTAACCTTAGGGCTATACTTTTTGAACTTATACTTGATCCACTAGACCTTTTGCTAATTGCCATCCAAGTTCATGAGAGTTTATCTACTGCATTTATTTTCTAAAGAATGATTCAGTGCAAAAAAAGTATAACTCTTCTTCTTACATAATCTCAGGTATGACTTTCAATGTCTCCATGATTCTCTTGTAAGAAATTAAACTCCCTCACAAGAGATGTGACATTGCTCCTATTTTCAATAGCTAAACAAATTATACCAATTTGCATTGTTAGCTTAAGGTGCGAATGATAATTATTTTGTTTAAGGAATCAATTTCTAGTCAAATTTTTGTTTCTGTTTTCTAAACAAGTTTAGCAAAAAAAACATATTTGATAACGATTCAAAATAGTTATTTCTATAGCATAAATTCGTTTCATAACAAAATAAGATTTCTATTTCTTGGACTAGAAATCTGTTTAATAATAACACAAACTTTTTATTTCCAAAATTTTGTTTCCACATTAAGTTCTCTTATGTCACAAAATAAGGTAGACAAGGGGATTTTTCCTTTAATACCACAAATGATGATATTTTGAAATTGATAGGAATTCCTCAAATATGAATAATGATCATCTTCAAAAATCATATCACATTACAAAAACCAACATAAGAAATCCTCAAATACAAATAAACTATTAATAGCCATTGCTAACAAGATTTTAGGTGCCAATCTATCGCATCTTAACTCATTCGTGTCGAGTTTATTAGGAATCAATCTATCGCATCTTAATTCAAATTCAGGTGCCAAGATGACTATTGCACTTCTATTAGGAATAATCACAACTCACATGGACAACCATGTTCGAAGAAGAGCATTGAAATGGAGTAAGTCTTTTCATAGAAGAAAAACAAGTCAACTCTCAATGGTGAGTGACCTGGTGGTAAATGACATAAATGATAATATCCCTTCAAAGAAGCCGGAAGAAATGCTAATTTTTCTTTAGTGCTCGCAAAAGACCGGACCTAAAATTGAACAAGGAGACAATAATATGTGAGTTAATGCATCCCCCTTTCCATCCCAAGATAGTAATAACCAACAATGAAAAAATGATCATGATGACCAAAACAAAGTTTTTTGTGGTTTCATGAGGCCAAAAATTCATACTCCCCATCGAAATATCGGTTTGTCTTCAATCTCGAAAGCTCATTCCATTCGCATGGAACGAAATGTTCTTCAAAAGACACGTTCGAGTTGCCAAAAAATTGATGATAATTTGAAATTGATGGAAAATCCTTAAATACAAATAATGATAATCCTCAAATACCACATCACATTACAAGAGCCAACATAGGAAATTCTCAATTACAAAAGGGATAAGTATAATAGAAGTCCTAAAAATTGTAACGAAAATGCAATTGGGTCCTAAAACTTGTAAAAAGTGCAATCAAGTCCTAAAACTTGTCAAATTGGTTTAATCGAGTGCTAAAGTTAACACCGGTGCTTCCTTCACCGCCGCCCATCGCCGACCTTAGGTGGGGGTGGCCAGCCCTTGCTCAACCCCAAGCGACGAGCGAGGGCTGGCCACCCTCGCCAAGCTCAGGCGAGGGTGCCTAGATCTAGGCACGTCGACCCTTGCGAGGGGCCGGCGGCCGTCACCTGCTGTCGCGACCCGATTTTTTCGATGGGTGAGGAATCACCTAAAACTAGGTTAATGGATTACTAAGTCCGAAGACTTGGCACGGACTCTCCCAAGCCCTACCAATCGCGACTTGATACTAAGAAAAAGACCCATTAAGACATGCAATTATATTTCAAATTGGAGCCGCCACTAACCAATTAGGGCTGATTAGAAACCCAGGTAAAGTATGGGAGAATACTTTACCTTTTTACGAACCAGAGATTTAATGGATTCGGGGACATGGTTACGCTAGATTAATCTAACGCCCTTTCGGTACCTTAAGAAAAATATTTTTTTGCAGGCAGTCTTGATTAATTTTAACCTAAGATGCTAACATGCAAATGGTGGTCATGCGGGTGCACAATCAATTAAATAACATTCAATAAATCAAAATGCTAAGAAATTATAAACCACAACTTTATTAAAGTCCAATCTCTAAGAAAACATTTTTAAAAAAATGCTAATTAAAATGCATGCCCTAAACATGATTTCTAAATGACATGACACCTAACTTTTATTATTATGCAATCTTAATCTAAAATTAATATGCATGAATTTTACTTTAATGATATGTGAAATGCAATTTATATGGCCTAATTTGGACTATATGTATGCAAACTAATTTATATATGCATGCGTTTCATGATATGGGATGAATGACATATTAATTCCATATGCATATTCTTTTTGTGATTTTTTTTTTAATGATTTTTTATGTATGCAACCTACAATAATGATATGAAATGGGATTAATTATAAACTCACCATTAACTAAGTAAATGATTTTTATTTTGTTTTTTTATTTATTAAAGAATTAATTATATGCAATTAAAAATTACACGATGGGATTACTAAAACATGATAATATGATGCAATCCTAATTTATTAATATGCAAACTTTTCCTAAAAATAATCCTAAAGGTTAATTTAAACCTACGTGTCTAAATTAATAAACCTATATGACCTATATGCTCATGCAAATTTTTAACTTTTCACTATTTCTTTTTTTATATTTTCATTTTTTTAAAATGACTGAATAATTTTTATTAAAAAAACGTAATGATGCAATGCTAACTTTTTTTATCTTTTTTATTTATTTTTAAAAAGACTACGTGATTGGGAATACTAAAAAAAACATTAAACTATGACTTACTAACTAAAGTGCAACATGTGGTGTACAAATCTATATGAACTAAATGACATTTTTTTTGTTCTTTTTTAGTTTATTAAAGGAAAATTAACCTAATCCTATATAATTCTAAAAAAATCAAAATGCAAAACTTTAAATATGAAATACATATGGACCTAAGTACTTAAATTCAAGATATGACACATGATATGATATGTGATGCGCGGATAACACTCCAAAATATGTCTTATTGAAAATTCATCAATATAAATCAACGACATATGGGTATCAATAGTGCAAAGTAATTCATGAAATTTGCCGTAAAAAGTTAAAATAACCAAAAATCTAACCCGACGTCTCGCGGGTCAAAATTTTTAATTATTATGACTTAATATGACCAATTTCCTAATCGGATAATAACAAAACAAATCAAGTTAAAATAAAACACTATGAACATAATATTTGATATGAATTTAGCCTAAAGAAATTACCTATTCAAGGGCGCAGCTTTTGTTGCTAAAAAAAATTTCCTGCACAAAGCAAAATAAAGAAAAGCCCCGAGGAAAAGTCACGCGGAAGCAGGGGACGTCGCTCGGGCATGCAGGGCTGAGCGACGAACGGCCATAGCAAGTGCCCACTTCGGCGCGGAAACGGAAGCTCGAGATCCACCGGTGTTGGGGGAGCAACGTCGGGTGAGGGAGACAGCCGGCGTCGGAGCTTCGGCGAGGGCTAGACGGCGGCACGGCGGGCGCGGGCCTGGTATCGCGGAGGTGCTCGAGGCACGGACGTCGGCAGCAATCAGGTCGGCGTTCGTGGTGTGCGTCGCTCGGGTGGAGCAGGAGTAGTGGCACGGCTTCACGGAGATCGGCTACCGCGCAGAGGAGACGGCGTCGGGGTTGTCGCGGCCTTCTGGCGTCGGGGTGCGAGCAAGCGGACCAACAGCAGCGCGGGGGAGATGGGCTCGCGGACTGGTGGTGGGCAGCTCGGGCTCGACTCGCACAGTGAGGCGGAGCTGGGTTTGAGCGGTTCCGGCGTCGCCTGGTGCGATGGCGAGACGGCGATCGGCTTCGAGCGGGAGGCGGGCGAGCTATGGACGACGCGGAGCTTCACAGGCGTCGGGGAACTTCGCGGATGGAGGTTGGCTGTGGTGGCAGGGACCGACGAGATGCTAGGCCGGTGGTGAGCTGCTGCGGGCGGAGGCTTCGTGGGAGTGACAAAAAGGGTTGCAGATGCTTCACACGGTCTGGCTTCAAGTGCAGGCAAAAAAAAAACTGAGGAAGATGATGAATAGTAGGGGTCAAATCAACCCCTCCTCTTCACTTTACGCTTCCCTTTCCCCCTTTTCTCTTGTGTCAGACCTTTTACTTCACTTTTTCTTCTTTTTGCTTTTTCCCTTCTCCACGCACGGATGGATGGCTTCTCTCTTTCAATGTTTCTTTCTTTTTTCTTTCCTTTGTCAGAGAAAGAAAGGGGAAATGGTTCCCTCCTTTGACCAAAGTGTACGAACCCTTCCGAATTTTTTTGATTTCTTTGAATTCGCACGAAGAGAAACCTCCCAATGACTTTTCTATTTCTCCATTTCACTGAAAAACGAATAGAAGCCCCCCCCACCCGCTCGGTTCCGAAGCTCGCATTTATAGTAAAGAAACAAACCCCAAGTTGTTGAAGATTTCGCGATATTCACTCAACCTCTTTAACAACAAAATGGCTCCAAAGATCGCACGGCCGTTTAACTTTCGAATTCAATCTTTTTTTAAAAAATTCCCTCTAAAACTAATTTTAAATTAGGTGTTAATAAGTGGAAATAAAAAATAAAAACTGAATTTTTTATTTTCGAATTTTGAAATGAAAATTTTAAAAGCCAAATTTAATTTATTATTTCTTTTTAAAATATTAGGTGTCAACACCGCCTTGGCGTGGTCATGACCTTGACGTTGTCGCCCTAGGCGATGCCTCATCGGCTGTCGCTCGGGGCCGGCGAGGGCTAGCCACCCCCCGCACAGTCGTCGGCCCCTCTGGCGATGGGCAGTCGTGGCAATGGGGGAGGAGCTGCCGTTTTATCTTCTTCTTTTTTAACAATTTTTAAAAATAAATTTTATCTGATCTTTTTAGTTTTTAAATCTAATTTAAAAAAAAATTGAATAAAAAATAATTTTAAAAAAACCATGTGAAAAATGAAAAATTATTTAAAATGCCACGTTTGCGCCACGTCAGTATTTTCTGTTAGTAATTTTGACGGTGTTAACTCTAAGACTCGATTGAAATAATTTGACAAGTATTAAGACTTGATTGCACTTTTTGCAAATTTTAGGACTCAATTGCATTTTCGTGACAAGTTTTAGGACTTCTTGTTGGATAAATTCTCTTCAGATATTTTGAAGTTGACAAAACATTTTCCTCAGTCTAGTCTGAAGACTTGCAGACTCTACTTGCAAAGTCTGAAAATCAAAGTCTGACGATAACAAGACTCAAGTTTCAAATTCTACTCTCATGGACAGTTTCTAGACCGACAAGATAAAAACTTCTATTCTGATTCTATCTAATATGGTTTTTACTCCAACGGTTAGGGAATATCTTTCGACTGGATTTAGCACCATAAGATTTTATATTCGTATCCGAATTGATATAGATTCTCTAAGATTCGCAACTTATATTAGGAAAGTTCTACTTATGGAAACCAAGATCCTGATTGTATGGGCGAGCAGGATTGATGGGCTATATACACTTACCTTAAAGAGCTCGAGATCTTTCTAATAGATTCTGTCCAACGGGTTGATTGGAAGAACTTCTTTGGAAGGTGCCAATAGTAATGAAGGCATGAAAAAGTATATAAGAGAGACGCTCAAGTTGTTGAAGGGTGGCAAATAGAAGAATTTCAAAGTCTGAATCTCCTCGTTATTTTGTGATCTCATTCTTCGAGCAATACATGTAATCAAAAGAGAGACCATAGTGTGGTGAGACCTTGAGGAAGTATAGTAGAGTTTCTACACTATGGATTCAAGGGCGTGAGATTGTAAACACTCTTTTTTATTCTTAGTGAAATCTAGCCAGAAGGGCTGTCCGTGCGGGAGAGTGGACGTAGGCTTGGTCTAAGCCGAACCACTATAAATCTGGAGTCTTGATTCTCTATCCCTAATCATTTTATCTTTCATTACTTTCATTTGCAGCGATTGTTGTTTTTAATGCATTAATCTCTTATTCGGATTAAATTGTTAAAATCACTTTAATCACCTATTCACCCCCTCTAGGTGCTAATTCTAGTCCTAACAATTGATATCAAAGCTTGTGTACTCATTTATAAGAAGCGTATTTACTTCTGAGTATGGCTAGTATGTTGCCTACAGGGTTGGTTGAAGGTCAAAGCAATACCATACCTCCATACTTTGATGGAAAAGATTACAACATATGGAAAAACAAGATGAAAGCATTCCTAAGATCGAAAGATCCTTTGGAATGGGAAGTGGTAGATAAATGAATCATTCATGCTGCTGCATCAGAATCAGAGAGAGGAAAAGAAGTTGTTGGTCCTATTCAAATGGCTCAAGAAGAAATAACCAAGAGACAGACTCTTGACGCTAAAGCCATTTACTCATTATATTGTGCTTTATCTCCTACTAAGTATAACAGAATATCTTTTTGTGATATAGCAAAAGAAGTCTGGGATAGGCTTCACATTACCTATGAAGGGACTAATCGAGTGAAAGAAACAAGGATCAATATTCTTTTGGGACAATATGAAGTCTTTAAGATGAGATCAGGAGAATCAATAACTGACATGTTTAGTCGCTTTACTGAAATTGTGAATGGTCTTGAATATCAGAGACATCCAATCTCAGGACATATGAAGGTCAACAAACTCCTACGAGGACTCTCTAAAGACTGAAATTACATAAAAACCTCAATAAGAGAGACACAGAGGATTGCTCCACTCTCTGTAGACGAACTGGTTAGAACTCTTCAATCTTACGAAGTAGAGCACACCAACAAAGAGGAAGATTCAAAAGGTAAGAAATCTATTGCCTTAAAGTCTAATGACTATTCTGATGCTACAGACTCTGAAGAAGATCTAGATGATGAAGAACTGGCACTCATGATAAAGAGATTCAGAAAGCTGAACAAAAAAGGAAGAAAATTCAATTGGAAGAAACAAAGCTCACAAAGGTTTCAAAACAAATCAACAGAGGAAGATGATTCTAACAAAGAAGTAACTTGCTTTGAATGCAAGAAAAATGGACACATCAGACCCAACTGTCCTCTGTTAAAGAAGAGAAAAGGAAAGACTGAGAAATACAAGAATGCACTCAAAGCAGAGACCTGGAGTGATACTGAATGTGAAGAAAGTGATGACGATTATGCCAATATCTGTTAGATGGCAAAATCTGATTCAGACTCAGACCTTGATACAGATACAGACTCAAACAGTGAACTCGAGGTTAGTAATCTAAAAATTCCTGTCAAGGTTTCTAAATATATTGATGAACTTTGTCTTAGTCTAAAAACTTCTCTTAAGAGGATCTCCGAATTAAAAAAATGAGAATTCTACATTGAAGCAACAGGAAAAACTTTGGAAAGAAAAGTTTGAAAAGTTGGAAAAGAACTTTGCTATTGTGAAAGAAAACTCAGACTCTATTTCCAAATAAAATAATCTTTTGAAAAATGATATTACTAATATATCAAAAAGATTTCAAATGGTTTTGAAAAGTTGGATAAGATTCTTTCAATACAAAGACCCTACTTTGATAAGTTAGGTCTTGGTATGACTTCTGAAACTATTCCACTGATTGATTTCCCAAAGGTGAAGGAAAGAATCAAACAGAGACCAGCCATAATTGTTTATAAAAATCATTTCCAAAAAGTCTTTGTAAAACCTGTTGGCAGAAATGCTTTGAAATGTTCCAAGTGTAAAAGCTCAGAACATTTTGAGAAAGAATGTCCTTTGGTTTGGAGACCTGTTAAAAGGAATTGGGCAAAGACTATTTATTACTCTAACTCTTCTGGACCCAAGATGATATGGGTACCAAAGAAAGCTTGAATTCGTTTTAATTGCAGGTTACTATCAAAAGAAAGATTAAATGGTATCTAGATAGTGGCTACTCAAGACATATGACGGGAGACTCAAATTGCTTCATAAAACTTGTCCAGATAGATGGAGGAAAAGTTTCTTTTGGTGGTAACAACAAAGGAAGAATTATTGGTCGAGGAACAGTAAAGATTGGAAGTCTGTCAATCAAGAATGTCTTGCTTAGCATAAGCCAGTTGTGTGATCAATTTCCAAGAAGAAACGTGCTCTAGAATCAGTAAAGACTTTACTCAATCTTTTACTGGACGAAGACATGGAAATATCTATCTTCTGGATGTGAATCATGAAAGATCACAATGCTTAATATCAGTGCAAGATGAAGCTAATCTATGGCACAGAAAGCTAGGCCATACCAATATGAAGCAAATCACCAAGATCTCTTCCAAGAAACTTGTTCGAGGATTGCCTATTCTCAATTACTCAAAGTCTGATCTATGCACACCATGCGTACTAGGTAAACATGTTAGAAACTCTTACAAACCAATAAGTAAAGTTTCCACTAATCGTGTACTGCAGCTTCTGCATATGGATTTATTTGGACCTACTAGAACGCAAAGCATTGGTGGAAAAAGATTATGTCTAGTAATAGTGGATGATTATTCAAGATTTACTTTGGTCTACTTTCTTTCAAGTAAGTCTGAGACTTTCTCTCTCTTTTCAAAGTTTGCTAAGAAAGTGCAGAATGAGAAATGTCACACTATCTCAAGCATTCGTACAGACCATGGAGGTGAGTTTGAAATTCAAGACTTTATTAAATTCTGTGATGAATCTGGTTTTCAACACAAATTCTCCTCTCCATACACACTAGAACAGAATGGGGTTGTGGAAAGGAAGAATATGTTTTTACAAGAAGTGGTAAGAACTCTTTTAATTGAAAGTAATATTTCTTCAAGGTTTTGGGCTGAAGTTGTTTCAACTGCTTGCTATATTATAAACAGAGTGTTTTTAAGGCCAATTTTTGAGAAAACTCCTTATGAAATTTTTAAAGAAAAGAAACCAATTGTTTCTTATTTTCAAGTATTTGGTTGTAAATGCTTTATTCTAAAGAATGCAAATGATCGTGTTGGTAAGTTTGAAGAAAAATCAGATGAAGTATTCTTTCTTGGTTACTCAACTGCAAGCAAAGCCTATAGAGTTTTCAACAAGAAGACTCAGATTGTGGAAGAATCAATGAACATCAAATTTCAAGACTCCACAAATTCAGCAAATTTAGACTAAAGAATCAGAATCTGTTCCAAACTCTACTAGATCTACCTCCACTGAAGCAGTTAAAAATTCAGAATCATTACAACAAGTTACTGATGAAGAATCAACTCAAGAAAAAGATCAACAATCTATCAGACTGTCCAGTAACTGGAAGCACAAGTCTAGTCACCCTGAATAACTCATTATTGGAAACATTAATGAGGGAATTCGAACAAGATCCAAAAGGCGAGAAGAGTCTAGTGCTGTTGCACTTATTTCTGAAATAGAACCCAAAAACATTGAAGAAGCCTTAGCTGATGAAAGCTGGATTGAAGCAATGCAAGAAGAGCTTAGACAATTCAGTATTAACGACATATGGAAATTGACTCCTAAACCAGAAGGTAAATATATTATTGGAGCTAAATGGGTTTTCAGGAACAAAGTCGATGAAAAAGACAAAGTAACAATAAACAAAGCAAGACTCGTGGCTAAAGGATACACGCAAGAAGAATGGATAGACTATGATGAGACTTATGCTCCAGTAGCAAGGTTAGAAGCAATCGGATTACTACTTGCTTTTGCTTGTTATAAGAATTTCAGGTTATTTCAAATGGATGTCAAAAGCGCATTCCTAAATGGATTTATTTAAGAAGAAGTCTATGTGGAACAACCTCATGGATTTGAAGACTCAAAGAAACCAGACTCAATGTTCAGACTGAAGAAAGCTTTATATGGATTAAAACAAGCTCCTTGAGCTTGGTATGAAAGGCTAAGTAATTTTTTAATTCAAAGTGGCTTCTCTAAAGGAAAGGTAGACACTACTTTGTAAGGAAGGCAAAAGTTTTCTACTTGTTCAGATTTATGTTGATGACATTATATTCGGATCATCTAATGAGACTTTGTGCAAGAAATTTTCTAAGTCTATGCAGGATGAATTCGAGATGAGCATGATGGGTGAACTATCCTTTTTCCTTGGTCTACAAGTGAAACAACTAAAAGAAGGAATCTTTGTTCATCAAGAAAAATATGCAAAAGAACTTGTTAAAAAGTTCGGTCTGGAGAATTGCAAAAAGACTGACATACCTATGTCAAGTTCCTTGAAGATAAACAAAGATGAGGCAGGGAAAAAAATCGACCAAAAGTTATACAGGAGTATCATTGGTTCACTTCTTTATCTTACTGCATCTAGACCTGACATATTATTTAGCATTTGCATATGTGCTAGGTTTCAATCAGATCCTAAGGAATCTCATTTAAGTGCTGCTAAACGTATCATTAAATATGTTTCGACTACTGCTAAGATTGGTCTATGGTATCCCAAAGAAGGAGACTTTACTCTTCTTGGTTATTCAGACGCAGATCTTGCAGGTTGTAGAGTTGAAAGAAAAGGCACTTCAAGTACTTGTCAATTACTTGGAAACAGGATAGTATCTTGGTTTTCAAGGAAGCAAAGTATTGTGGCTCTTTCAACAGCTGAAGCAGAATACGTAGCCCTTGGAAGTTGCTGTTCTCAAATACTTGGATAAAACAACAACTACGAGACTTTGGTATTGAAGACTCTTGCACAGAGATCAAATGTGACAATACCAGCACAATCAATCTTACAAAGAATCCTATCCTATATTCAATAGCAAAACATATTGAGATTCGACATCATTTTATAAGAGATCATGTTTAGAACAAAGAAGTCTTGATACAATTTATTGACTCAAAGAATCAACTGGCAGACATCTTCACAAAAGCCACTTGAGAAAAGCTTATTTGAGTCTATTCGCTCAAGACTCAATATTTTATCTCTTGAAAACTGTTGAAGCTCAGACTCAGAATCTAAAGTCTGACAAAGTATCAGACTCAAAGTTGTAGACTTGGAATACCAATCGACACGACTGTAAGTTGTTACAATTACAGTTCATTTATTTACTTAAACTATTATCTCAAAAATGTAAGATTGTCTGTTTATATATATAATCGTGTTTATTAAGGCAGTTAATCTTAAAAAGAGTGGTTATCGATTTGTTTAAGACAGTTATTTTTTTAAAAGGAATTTTTTTTCCGCGACACTTCAGTTACCACGATTCGATTACATTTCATACTCCTTCTCCTTCTCCTTTTAACTTTACCCAGAAACCCTAGTTCAAATGCTTTTCACTCTCTGAGATTTCTCTCCTCAATTTCTACTTCTCAAGTTTTTGACTTTCTTGCTACACAAGTGTGAAAGTTCCATCGAAGAAAGTGACAATGTCTTTCCAAAGGAAATCCTCAAGAATAGCGAACAGGGGACCACAGGGCTCTAGTGAGGGGCCTACGCATTTTGATCTCACAAAAGAAAGTGACTTTCCAAGAGAACAGACGCACCAACAATCTCAACAACGCACATGCTCGACTAGATCTCATGTTCGTCATCCTCAACATGCAGAGGAAATAATTGAAGATGTTGAACCTGTAAGATCCCTTAAGCCTGCATTTGTTTATAGGCTCCATTCTGCGTTGAAGGAAGGAGGTTTTGCAATGATTTTCATTGATGAATTTTTTTTAAAGAAAAAGGCTATAAAAATGAGACCCACTTTCTCATTGTGATGGAGCGATCGGGCGTTGTTCCTATTGGAACGGCAGCAAAAGCTTTTGCGAACTTTCCAAGTGACCCTCGATTTGGTAGTGTAAATCAGCCTGAGGGAAAGGATGATAATGAGAAAATGTTTGTACATTTTAAGCCTCGGATGGGTGTGGCTACAAATCTTCGAGGAAGAGGGATGAATTGTTTCGATCAGAGGAACACAGGAAAGTGTATGAGAAACTGCTGAAGCGTGGGGTGATGAATCCACGAACTATGGATTTTGATTTTCTAGATCTATTGAGCATCAATCTGAGAGAGAAGTTTGAGAAACTTCAACTTCATAAGTTCTATACTGAGAGTGAGGTGGCTTATTCCGAATTAACAGCCTATTTTTATTCCAACCTCAGTTTTCTTGATGCCAACAGCTTTTCTTTCAGTGTGAGAGATAGTGACACAGACACTCTGGCGGATGTAATTGGTGTGGAAAAATGAGCTTTCCAATCAATTGCTGTGTCTGTGAGTCATGCAACTCTGGAACTTGCGAGAGACAGAATTGCTGAAGGTCGTCTCTCCTACTCAAGGATGAATGCTACAAACACTTTGCTTCACAAGATAGTGATCAACTATCTTAGACCGAAATCAACTTCAAAGACAGATGTGTCCATCTCAGAAACCAAATTGATGTATGCAATCAAGATCGGTCTTAACTTCTCTTTGCCACACACTATCATGTATCACATGTACAGGTCTATGGCGAAGGACAAGGGAAAACTCCCTTATACTGCTCTCATCACTCGTCTTTTCAGACATTTGAACATTCAGCCTCCCCACATTCTCTCTGTGAAGACTATTGATCAAATGGTCATTGGATTGAGGATGATTACAAAGATGCGTTTAAAAGAACTCAGCAAGAAGCTGGAGCAGTTCAAGGAGAAACCCCCTATTAAGACTAGATCAGACTCTTCTGCTACTAAGAGGAAAGGAAATGAACCTATGACAGGTCCTATCAAGAAGAGGTGGGCAATCATCTTGGAGGATGATATGCCTATCTCTGCCCTTGTTTCTCAGTATCCTGCTCCTGTTTCAGCTGTACCAGAACAACAAGTTGCAGAGGAAACTGAGAAAGGAAACCAGGAAAAGGAATCCTTACAGGAAGAAGAAGAAGAAGAAGAAAAAGAAGAAGAGGAAGAACCAGCAAAGACAGACTCTCAGCATCAACCAGCAGACTCACAAGTCAAAGCAGATCAAGCAGATTCTCCAGCAAAAAGGGAGGATCAACAACATTTTGCCACTGAGGAAACTCCTCAGAAAGAAGAGTACTTCTCCCCTCCAGAAGACATTGAAACAGGGGGAGATGTCCAAAGATAAAGTAATCCTCTTCTCTTGATGTTTACCAGTGCAAGGAGATCACCTTCTGCTACAGAAGATGTTCATGCTGCTCATTTTCCTGAGGGAGAGGCATCATCTCCAAACATTGATCTCCCTGCTGATATTCACATTGGCTTAACTGCACCATCAGACCGAATTGACGCAAGCACACAAACTGATAATTCAGGAGATTTCGGAAGGTTGCTTGACATTATTTTGGAGCTCAAAGGCCAAATATATGCTATGGGGTGTGAATTTCAGACTCTTCAGAATGAGAATCATGCTATATTCATTTCCTTGAATGATCAGCTTAAATATGTTCAACGTCAGGTTCAGGCCACTACAAAAGGCACTGCTCTCGCTCAACTACAGGAAGATTTAAGGAAGCTGGAAGGAACTGTCAAGTCTATGGAGGACTTTCAACCTATTCGCATTCCTCGTGCTCCTTGATTTTCTCACTTTTTAATGCTGACAAAAATGGGGAGAAGACTTTGCAGGCAGATTTTCACTATATTCTCATTCCAAACCCAAACCTTCATTTTTAAACATCTTTATCTTTTTGGATTTAATATTTTGTTATGTTTGACATTTGTGATTGACATTTTGATTTTATCTTGAGTTTTTGAATGCTTGCTTATTACTGCATTACTTTAAGCTGTTAAATTAGATAAAGATAGTGATGTCTGCACATGACTAATGTGTTTTCTGTGGATGCAGATCTGTGTACAGGACAACTTATACTATCCTTATTCTAATCTTTTATGAGATATCATTGCTAGCTTAAAAGTTGTATTGCATGGCAATAGTATTCAAATCTGCAGGAAAGTTTTGTCACCATATGAAAGGGGGAGATTGTTGGATAAATTCTCTTAAGATATTTTGAAGTTGACAAAACATTTTTCTCAGTCTAGTCTGAAGACTTGCAGACTCTACTGGCAAAGTCTGAAGATCAAAGTCTGACGATAACAAGACTCAAGTTTCAAAGTCTACTCTCATGGACAGTTTCCAAACCGACAAAATAAAAACTTCTATTTTGATTCTATCTAATATGGTTTTTACTCCAACGGCTAGGGAATATTTTTCGACTGGATTCAGCACCATAAGATTTTATATTCGTATCCGAATTGATATAGATTCTCTAAGATTCACAACTTATATTAGGAAAGTTCTACTTATGGAAATCAAGATCCTGATTGTATGGGTGAGCAGAATTGATGGGCTATCTACACTTACCTTAAAGAGCTCGAGATCTCTCTAATTGATTCTGTCCAACGGGTTGATTGTAAGAACTTCTTTGGAAAGTGCCAACGGTAATGAAGGCATGAAGAAGTATATAAGAGAGACACTCAAGTTGTTGAAGGGCGGCAGATAGAAGAATTTCAAAGTCTGAATCTCCTTGTTATTTTGTGATCTTATTCTTCGAGCAATACATGTAATCAAAAGAGAGACCATACTGTGGTGAGACCTTGAGGAAGTGTAGTAGAGTTTCTACACTGTGGATTCAAGGGCGTGAGATTGTAAACACTCTTTTTTATTCTTAGTGAAATCCAGCCAGAAGGGTTGTCCGTGCGGGAGAGTGGACGTAGGTTTGGTCTAAGCCGAACCACTATAAATCTGGAGTCTTGATTCTCTATCCCTAATCCTTTTATCTTTCATTACTTTCATTTGCAGCAATTGTTGTTTTTAATGCATTAATCTCTTATTCGGATTAAATTGTTAAAATCGCTTTAGTCATCTATTCACCCCCCCTCTAGGTGCTAATTCTAGTCCTAACACTTCTATTACACTTATCCCATTACAAAATAATGGAAATACATTACAAAGGTAGAAAATACAATTTCTTGGCGTCTTTGACATACTATAATCCATTTGGCAATACTTTTTATAAGCATGTTCATCTTGGTTCCCTCCCTAATCGATATATCATATATAACCTCATCTTATACAAGTTCAAATCGGTACTCTGCATCTCCATATAGAGAAAAATTTTATCCCTTTTATCTTGATCATGGATGTGATTATGAATAGTACAACATGCAATTACAATATGTGCTTGTTTTTGAATTGTAAATGAAGGCATGTATCTTAATATGAAAAAGCAATTCCTTAATGCTCCAAATGATCTCTTAATGACATTCCTTAGTAAGAATACATATATTGAACAATTCTCTTGCCATTGTTGGCCGTCTCACTCTACCTATATAATCATTTAGATAATATCATTCATCTTTCACCTTTAAAATTAGTTAAAAATCTCAGAGTTTCTACATAAGCAATGTTCACCATGTAGTATTTACCTATAAAAAGGTGTGTATATATATATATATATATTGGTCATGATTTGCAATCACAATGCAAACTTTAAGAAAAAATTTCCTTAAAGAATGAGTAAATATCTAATAGTGATTGAGGAAATTCTAAGCGAGGAGTCTCAAGTGTTGTCGAAAGCATTCGACAATCATTAGCAAAGCTTTTCCAATCAGCATACACAAAAGTAAATTTTATATCAAAGGAACAAACACACATCACATTCTGAGTAACATTTTCTACCTCTAAATGGGATCTACTTTAACACAAGTACGAAAGCATGAGCAAGGATGCCCTTATTAACGCTTACGCAATCTTGCCATTTTATCAAAGACCAGTATTATACAAGATTATTAACAAAATAAACCTGATGGTATAAAGGAATGTATGTGAATCCTACCTTGAAGTAATATTTATGTTATAATCCATAAGAATTTCTTTTGGAACAACATCAAAGAAATGTGGTATTATAACCTCTCTTGCTAGTTTCAAAATTGCTTTCAATATTATAGTGAAGTACTCGCCAATACTTTATCTCGAATGTTGAAATCTTTTACATAAATCTCTATTCGAGTTTTTGTGACAAATCATAAATAAGAAAAACCCAACTTTTTCTTCTATCCTAATAAATTAACCATCTTCCAACTAAATTCTTACCTTTATAAAATCACAAAAGTTGAGAAAGACATGTCTCTCTATTCTAAAAGCTTCATATACTTCATCCGAATGTCCATAAAGAATCTCTTTTATCCATTCGAATCCTGACAATACGCTATCCCTAATAAGTTTTCTTGAGTGTATGGACATATCTATCATAATAATGAACAACTATGTTATTTGTATATAAATATCAAAATCATCAAAGTCTATTTAACCAGTTCAACTGATGTTCCTTGATCATTATATATGTTACTTCCATCCCCTTCCATATTACCTATGCTATCACACAAAATAAGAACAAAAACACATTAAATAAGAATTCCAATAACAATAAATAATAGCCACAATGTCATCATAGTTACATCATATAAAAAACCAAAATCTCTCAAATACATAATTCGTAGAGTGAAATTAAGCCAAATATAAATCCATAGCATATTTCTCAACAACTACTTGAAGAGATTCAAGAAGTCCATGTCTCATTTCTAGTATAAAGTCTCTCTCCAAGTGACATTAAGGTACATCCGATTCACAACTTTATTATAAGATGACAACCACAACTCCTCTAGAGTAGGTCTATAGGTGGCGAGGCATATGAGGTGATAAAGTCACTTGTTGATTGATCCACCTTGAATTTAATCATTTTTTGAATGGCTTTATAGGTGCTAATAAAACCATATGCATTACTTTTTTTTCTTCTCTATTTGGACTTCTATCCAACTTGTGCTTCTTACAAACTAGGATGGCAATCACGTAAAGTGTAAAGACTCCTCTATCATTATGGTGTTCATGAAATTCCTCCTAATCACTTACCAGCATCGCCAATATTGCCAACACCAACACCATTGTCTTCTCCCTCCAACACTACTTAGTATCTATATTTCCTACTATATATTTTCCAACAACATATGTATTACTAAACACAATATACAAATTAGGAATCTGAGGAAATCCATTATTCTTAAATTAAGCACATTCACTATTATTTTGCAATTTTCACAATAATGACATCCATCAACAATATAATCAAAGCTTACATCCACAATAAGAGTAAATTGACCTAAGTGAATTAATACATTGATGTGAAACTCCCATACACTTAGATCTTTCACAAAAATTGTTTTCTTTGCATTATCTCATCTAAATCCAGATTGTGAAATGAGCTTCTTAAAATTACTATATTATCTCTTCAGTTTGTTTACCCCGTTCTTCAATTGAATTACATTAAAGTGGAGTCGTGTTTATTTATTTAATTGTGCATGTATGTTATTTCACCTTGCTTTGTTATAGGTATAGGTGGTGCGACATCCCATTTTTTTTTACCTCTTTTACCAACAAACTTACAAGCAAATTGGTCAAAGGCTTAGTCCACTTTACCATTGTTGGATAAATTCTCTTAAAGTATTTTGAAGTTGACAAAACATTTTCATCAGTCTAGTCTGAAGACTTACAGACTCTATTGACAAAGTCTGAAGATCAAAGTCTGAAGCTAGCAAGACTCATGTTTCAAAGTCTACTCTCATGGACAGTCTCCAGACCGACTTATTCTGATCTTATATGATCTTTATTCTAACGGCTAGATAATATCTTTCTACTGGATTCAGCACTAGAAGATCTTACTTTCGTATTCGAATATGTATAGATTCTCTAAAGATTTCGCAACTTATATTTGGAAGGATCTACTTATGGAAACCAAGATCCCGATTGTATGGGCGAGTAGGATTGATGGGCTATCAACACTTACCTTAAAGAGCTCGAGATCTCTCTAATTGATTCTGTCCAACGAGTTGATTGGAAGAACTTCTTTGGAAGGTGCCAACGGTATTGAAGGCATAAAGAAGTATATAAGAGAGATGCTTTAGTTGTTGAAGGGTGCCGGATAGAAGAATTCCAAAGTCTGAATCTCATTTTCTATTTTGCGATATCATTCTTCGAGCGTTATATGTAATCAAAAGAGAGATCATATTATAGTGAGACCTTGAGGAAGTGTAGTAGAGTTTTCTACACTGTGGACTCAAGAGCGTGAGACTGTAATCACTCTTTTTGATTCTTAGTGAAATCCAGCCAGAAGGGCTGTCCGTGCGGGAGAGTGGACGTAGGCTTGATCTAAGCCGAACCACTATAAATCTGGAGTCTTGATTCTCTATCCCTAATCCTTTTATGTTTCATTACTTTCATTTGCTGCGATTGTTGTTTTTAATTTATTAATATCTCATTCGGATTAAATTGTTGAAATTGCTTTAATCACCTATTCACCCCCCTCTAGGTGCTAATTCTAGTCCTAACAATTGGTATCAGAGCTTGTGTACTTGCTTATAAGAAGTGTCTTTACTTCTAAGTAAAAGATCTATGGCTAGTATGTTGCCTACAGGGTTGGTTGAAGGTCAAAGCAATACTAGACCTCCATACTTTGATGGAAAAGACTACAGCATATGGAAAAATAAGATGAAGGCATTCCTAAGATCGAAAGATCCTTTGGAATGGGAAGTGGTTGATAAAGGAATCATTCTTGCTGCTGCATCAGAATCAGAGAGAGGAAAAGAAATTGCTGATCCTACTCTTCTGACTCAAGAAGAAATAACCAAGAGACAAACTCTTGACGCCAAAGCTATTTACTCTTTATATTGTGTTTTATCCCCTACTGAGTATAACGGAATATCTTCTTGTGATACAGCAAAAGAAGTCTGGGATAGGCTTCACATTACCTATGAAGGAACCGATCGTGTGAAAGAAACGAGGATCAACATTTTTTTGGGACAATATGAAGTCTTTAAGATGAGATCAGGAGAATCAATAACTGACATGTTTAGTCGCTTTACTGAAATTGTGAATGGTCTTGAATATCAGGGACATCCAATCTCAGGACATATGAAGGTCAACAAACTCCTTCGAGGACTCTCAAAAGACTGGAATTACATAAAAACCTCAATAAGAGAGACACAGAGGATTGCTCCACTCTCTGTAGACGAACTGGTTGGAACTCTTCAATCCTATGAAGTGGAACAGACCAACGAAGAGGAAGACTCAAAAGGTAAGAAATCTATTGCCTTAAAGTCTAATAACTATTCTGATGCTACAGACTCTGAAGAAGATCTAGATGATGAAGAACTGGCACTCATGATAAAGAGATTCAGAAAGTTGAACAGAAAAGGAAGGAAATTCAATTGGAAAAAACAAAGTTCTCAAAGGTTTCAAAACAAGTCAACAGAGGAAGATGATTCTAACAAAGAAGTGACTTGCTTTGAATGCAAGAAAAAGGGACACATCAGACCCAACTGTCATCTGTTAAAGAAAAGAAAAGGAAAGACTGAGAAAAACAAGAAGGCAATCAAAGCAGAGACTTGAAGTGATACTGAATGTGTAGAAAGTGACGACAATTATGCCAATATATGTTTAATGGCAAAATCAGACTCAGACTCAGACCTTGATTCAGACACAGACTCAGATAGCGAACTCGAGGTTGGTAACCTGAAAATTTCTGTTAAGGTTTCTAAATATATTGATGAACTTTGTCTTAGTCTGAAAACCTCTCTTAAGAGAATCTCCGAATTGAAAAGGGAAATTTCTACATTGAAGCAACAGGATAAACTTATGAAAGAAAAGTTTGAAAAGCTGGAAAAAGATTTTGTTGCTGTGAAAGAAAACTCAGACATTATTTCAAATGAAAATAATCTTTTGAAAAATGATATCACTAACATATCAAAAAGATTTTCAAATGGTTCTGAAAAGCTGGATAAGATTCTTTCGATACAAAGACCATATTTTGATAAGTTAGGTCTTGGTATGACTTCTGAAACTATTCCGCTAATTGATTTTTCGAAGGTAAAAGAAAGAATTAAACAGAGACCAGCTAGAATTGTTTATAAGAATCATTTCCAGAAAGTCTTTGTAAAACCTGTTGGCAGAAATGCTTTGAGATGTTCCAAGTGTAAAAGCTTAGAACATTTTGAGAAAGAATGTCATTTGGTTTGGAGACCTGTTAAAAAGAGCTGGGTTAAGACTGTCTATTGTTCTAACACTTCTGGACCCAAGATGGTATGGGTACCAAAAAGAGCTTGAATTCGTGTTAATTGCAGGTTACTATCAAAAAGAAGATTAAATGGTATCTTGATAGTGGCTGCTCTAGACATATGACAGGAGACTCAAGCTGCTTCATAAAACTTGTCCAGATAGACGGATGAAAAGTTTCATTTGGTGGTAACAACAAAGGAAGAATTACTGGTCGAGGAACAGTAAAGATTGGAAGCTTGTCAATCAATAATGTTTCCTTAGTTGAAGGATTAAATTATAACTTACTTAGCATAAGTCAGTTGTGTGATACTGGTTTCAAGATCAACTTCCAGGAAGAAACGTGCTCTGGAATCAGTAAAGACTTTACTCAATCTTTTACTGGACGAAGACATGGAAATATCTATCTTCTGGATGTGAATCAAGAAAGATCACAGTGCTTAATATCAGTACAAGATGAAGCAAATATATGGCACAAAAAGCTAAGCCATATCAATATGAAGCAAATCAACAAGATCTCTACCAAGAAACTTGTTCGAGGATTGCCTATTCTCAATTACTCAAAGTCTGATCTATGTACACCATGTGTACTGGGTAAACAGGTTAGAAATTCTTACAAATCAATAAATAAAGTTTCCACTAATCATGTATTGCAGCTTCTGCATATAGATTTGTTTGGACCTACCAGAACGCAAAGCATTGGTGGAAAAAGGTTCTGTCTGGTAATAGTGGATGATTACTCACGATTTACTTGGGTCTACTTTCTTTCAAGTAAGTCAGAGACCTTCTCTCTCTTTTCAAAGTTTGCTAAGAAAGTGCAGAATGAGAAAGGTCACACTATCTTAAGCATTCGTACAGACCATGGAGGTGAGTTTGAAAATCAAGACTTTACTAAATTTTGTGATGAATTTGGTTTTCAGCATAAATTCTCATCTCCATATACACCAGAACAAAATGGGGTTGTGGAAAGGAAGAATAGGTTTTTACAAGAAATGGCAAGAACACTTTTAATTGGAAATCAAATTTCTTCAAGGTTTTGGGCTGAAGCTGTCTCAACTGCTTGCTATATTATAAACCGAGTGTTTTTAAGACCAATTCTTGAGAAAACCCCTTATGAAATTTTTAAAGGAAAGAAACCAATAGTTTCTTATTTTCAAGTATTTGGTTGCAAATGTTTTATTCTAAAGAATGCAAATGATCGTGTTGGTAAGTTTGAAGAAAAATCATATGAAAGATTCTTTCTTGGTTACTCAACTACAAGCAAAGCTTTTAGAGTATTCAACAAAAAGACTCAGACTGTTGAAGAATCAATGAATGTCAAATTTCAAGACTCTCCACAAATTCAGCAAATTTAGTCTGAAGATTCAGAATCTGTTCCAGACACTGCTAGATCTACTTCCACTGAAGCAGCTACTAATTCAGAATCAGTACAACAAGCTACTGATGAAGAATCTACTCAAGAAGAAGATCAACAATCTATCAGACTTACTAGTAACTGGAAGCACAAGTCTAGTCATCCTGAAGAACTCATTATTGGGAACATTAATGAGGGAATTCGAACAAGATCCAAAAGGCAAGAAGAGTCTAATGTTGTTGCTCTTATTTCTGAAATAGAACCCAAAAATATTGAAGAAGCCTTAGCTGATGAAAGCTGGATTGAAGCAATGCAAGAAGAGCTCAGACAATTCAGTATTAACGACGTATAGGAATTGACTCCAAAACCAAAAGGTAAATCAGTTGTTGGAGCTAAATGGGTTTTCAGGAACAAAGTTGACGAAAAAGGCAAAGTAACGAGAAACAAAGCAAGATTCGTGGCTAAAGGATACACGCAAGAAGAATGGATAGACTATGATGAGACTTACGCTCCAGTAGCAAGGTTAGAGGCAATCAGATTACTACTTGCTATAAGAATTTCAGGTTGTTTCAAATGGATGTCAAAAGCGCATTCTTGAATGAATTTATTCAAGAAGAAGTCTACGTGGAACAACCTCTTGGATTTGAAGATTCAAAGAAACCAGACTCAGTGTTCAGACTGAAGAAAGCTTTATATGGATTGAAACAAGCTCCTCGAGCTTGGTATGAAAGGCTAAGTAATTTCTTAATTCATAATGGCTTTTCTAAAGAAAATGTAGACACTACTTTGTTTATTAAAAAGGAAGGTAAAAGTTTTCTACTTGTTCAGATTTATGTTGATGACATCATATTCGGATCATCTAATGAGACTTTGTGCAAGAAATTTTCTAAGTCTATGCAGGATGAATTCGAGATGAGCATGATGGGTGAACTATCATTTTTCCTTGGTCTACAAGTGAAACAACTAAAGGAAGGAATATTCATTCACCAAGAGAAATATGCAAAAGATCTGGTTAAAAAGTTCGGTCTGGAAAATTGCAAAAAGACTAACATACCAATGTCAAGTTCCTTAAAGATAGACAAAGATGAAGCAGGGAAGAAAATCGACCAAAAGTTATACAGGAGTATCATTGGTTCACTTCTTTATCTTACTGCATCCAGACCTGACATATTATTTAGTGTTTGCATATGCGCTAGGTTTCAATCTGATCCTAGAGAATCTCATCTAAGTGATGTTAAACGTATTATTAAATATGTTGCTACTACTGCTAAGATCGGTCTATGGTATCCCAAAGAAGGAGACTTTACACTTCTTGGCTATTCAGACGCAGATCTTGCAGGTTGTAGAGTTGAAAGAAAAAGCACTTCAGGTACTTGTCAATTGCTTGGAAACAGGGCAGTATCTTGGTTTTCAAGAAAACAAAGTAGTGTGGCTCTTTCAACAGCTGAAGCAGAATACGTAGCCCTTGGAAGTTGCTGTTCTCAAATACTGTGGATAAAACAACAACTGTAAGACTTTGGCATTGAAGACTCTTGCACAGAAATAAGATGTGACAACACCAGCGCAATCAATCTTACAAAGAATCATATCCTACATTCAAGAGCAAAACACATTGAGATTCGACATCACTTTATAAGAGATCATGTTCAGAACAAAGAAGTCTTGATACAATTTATAGACTCAAAGAATCAACTGGCAGATATCTTCACAAAGCCACTTGAGAAAAGCTTGTTTGAGTCTATTCGCTCAAGACTCAATATTTTATCTCTTGAAGAATGTTGAAGCTCAGACTCAGAAACTAAAGTCTGACAGAGTATCAGACTCAAAGGTTGAAGACTGAAAATACCAATCGACACGACTGTAAGTACATTTACTTAAACTGTCATATCGATAAGGTAAGACTATCTGTTTATCTCTAATTGAGCTTATTAAGGTGGTTATATTTTAAAAATGGTGGTTATCGATTTATTAAGGCAGTTATTTTTTTAAAAAGGAAATTCTTAAGATTTCCAAAATATGCGACGCTTGGATTTCCCCCGTATATGTTATCTTTTATACACTTCTTCTCCTTCGTTTTCACTTTACCTAGAAACCCTAGATCAAAAGCTTTTCACTGCTCTGTATTTTTCTCTCCAAAACTTCTTCGTCTCAAAGTTTTTAACTTTCTTGCGACACAAGTGAGAAAGCTTCTCCAAAGAAAGCAACAATGTCGTATCAAAGGAAGTCATCAAGAATAGCAAACAGGGGACCACAAGGATCTGGTGAGGGGCATACGCACTTCGATCGCACCGAAGAAAGCGACTTTCCATCTGAGCAAACTCCTCAACGATCTCAACAGCGGTCTTCCCAAACTAGACCTCAAGGTCATCGCCCTCAAGATGAAGAAAAATTTGTTGAAGATATTGAATATGTAAGAACACTTAAACCTGCTTTTGTTTATAGGCTTTACTCTGCATTGAAGGAAGGAGGTTCTGCCATGACCTTCATTGATGAATTTCTGAAAGAGAAATGTTACAGAAATGAAACTCATTTTCTCACTGTCATGGAGAGGTCAGGGATTGTTCACGAAGGAACGGCTGCAAAAGCCTTTGCAAACTTTCCCGGTGACCCTACGTTTGGTAGTATGAATCAGCCAGAGGGAAAGGATGATGATGAAAAGATGTTCATACACTTTAAACCATGGATGGGTGTTGCTGCAAACCTTCGTAGGAAGAATGATGAACTGTTTCGCTCAGACGGACATAGGAAAATGTATGAAAAGTTGTTGAAGCGTGGAGTGATGAATTCACGGACGGTGGATTTCGATTTTCTAGATCTATTGAGCATAAATCTGAGAGAGAAGTTTGAAAAACTTCAACTTCATCAGTTCTGTACTAACTGTGATATGGCACATTCTGAATTAACAGCGTACTTCTATTCCAATCTCAATTTCATTAATGCAAACAGCTTTTCTTTCAGCATGAGAGATAGAGAGTATGTTTTTGATAAGGACATTCTGGCAGATGTAATTAGTGTGGAAAGAGGTGCTTTCCAATCAATTAGTGTGTCTGTAAGTCATGCTACTCTTGAACTTGCAAGAGACAGAATTGCTGAAGGTCGTCTCTCCTACTCCAGGATGAATGCAACAAATACTTTGCTTCACAAGATTGTGATCAACTGTCTTAGACCCAAATCAACATCCAAGACAAATGTATCCATCTCAGAGGCTAAGTTGATGTATGCAATCAAGACTGGTCTTAACTTCTCTTTGCCGCACACTATCATGTTTCACATATACAGATCAATGGCAAAGGACAAGGGAAAACTTCCTTATGCTGCTCTTATCACTCGTCTTTTCAGACATCTGAATATTCAGCCTCCTCACATTCTCTCTGTGAAGACTATTGATAAAATGGTCATCGGACTGAGGATGATAACAAAGATGCGTCTGAAAGAACTCAGCAAGAAGCTGGAGCAGTTCAAGGAGAAGAATCCTATCAAGTTCAGACCAGACTCTTCTGCGGCCAAAAGAAAAGGAAAGGAACCAGTGGCTAGTTCTACCAAGAAGAGAAGGGCAATCATCTTGGAAGATGAAGATGATGATGAGGATGCTCTACCCATCTCTGCTCTTGTTTCTCAATTTTCTGCATCTGTTCCAGTTGTTCCAGAACAACAATTTGAAGAGAAAGAGAAAGAGAAAGAGAAAGAAGAAGAGAAAGAGGAAGAGGAAGAGGAAGAAGAAGAGGAAGTGAAAGAAAGAAAGAAAGAAAGAGGAAGAGAGAGAGGAAGAGGAAGAAGAAAAAACAGAACAAGCGGATGAACCAGCACAAACAGATTCTCCAGCAGAAAAAGAGGATCAACAACAGCCTGTCACTGAGGAAACTCCTCAGAAAGAAGAGTTCTTTTCTCCTCTAGAAGACATGGAAACAGGGGGAGATACACACAGAGAACATACCCCTCTTCTACTGACTTTTAGAGAAGAAGATACACAAACAGGTGTTAGTCGATCACCTCATGATGCTGAAGATGTTCATGCTGCTCAGTTTCTTGAAGGAGAGGCATCATCTCTACATACTGAACTCCCTGCTGATATTCATACTGGCTTGACTCCACCATCAGACCGAGATGAAGCAAGCACACAGACTGGCAATTCCGGAGATTATGGAAGGCTGCTTGATATCATCTTGGAACTCAAAGGCCAAATATATGCCATGGGGTATGAATTTCAGACTTTGCATAATGAAAATCATGCAATGTTCATCACTCTGCATGATCAGCTTAAAGAGGTTCAGCGTCAGATTCAGGCTACTGCAAAAAGCACTACTCTTACCCAAGTATAGGAAGATTTGAGGAAGCTAGAAGGAACTGTCAAGTCTATGGAGGACTTTCAACTTGTTCGCATTCCTCGTGCTCCTTGATTTTTTTTATGCTGACAAAAAGGGGGAGAAGACTTTGCAGATTTTCAAGCATTTCAACTTCAGACTCTATCCTCAAACCAAACCAAATCTTATCTTCAATTTTTTTTAAACATTTTTTGAGTTGTTATTTTGACTTTATCTTGAGTTTTTAAATGTGTGCAGTTTTTGAATGTGTGCTCATTATTGCATTACTTTAAGCTTTTAAATTAGATAAAGATAGTACTGTCTGTTTATGACTAATGAGGTTTCTGTGAATGCAGATCTGTGTACAGGGTAAGTCTGTGTACAGGATAACTTCTACTATTTTTATTCTAATCTTTTATGAGATATCAATGCTTGCTTAAAAGTTGTATTGCAGGGCATTAATATTCAAATCTGCAGGAAAGTTTTGTCACCATCAAAAAGGGGGAGATTGTTGGATAAATTCTCTTAAAGTATTTTGAAGTTGATAAAATATTTTCATCAGTCTAGTCTGAAGACTTACAGACTCTATTGACAAAGTCTGAAGATCAAAGTCTGAAGCTAGCAAGACTCATGTTTCAAAGTCTACTCTCATGGACAGTCTCCAGACCGACTTATTCTGATCTTATATGATCTTTATTCTAACGGCTAGAGAATATCTTTCTACTGGATTCAGCACTAGAAGATCTTACTTTCGTATTCGAATATGTATAGATTCTCTAAAGATTTCGCAACTTATATTTGGAAGGATCTACTTATGGAAACCAAGATCCTGATTGTATGGGCGAGCAGGATTGATGGGCTATCAACACTTACCTTAAAAAGCTCGAGATCTCTCTAATTGATTCTGTCCAACGGGTTGATTGGAAGAACTTCTTTGGAAGGTGCCAACGGTATTGAAGGCATGAAGAAGTATATAAGAGAGATGCTCTAGTTGTTGAAGGGTGCCGGATAGAAGAATTCCAAAGTCTGAATCTCCTTTTCTATTTTGCGATATCATTCTTCGAGCGTTATGTGTAATCAAAAGAGATATCATATTGTAGTGAGACCTTGAGGAAGTGTAGTAGAGTTTTCTACACTATGGACTCAAGAGCGTGAGACTGTAATCACTCTTTTTGATTCTTAGTGAAATCCAACCAGAAGGGCTGTCCATGCGGGAGAGTGGATGTAGGCTTGATCTAAGCCAAACCACTATAAATCTGGAGTCTTGATTATCTATCCCTAATCCTTTTATCTTTCATTACTTTCATTTGCTGCGATTGTTGTTTTTAATTTATTAATATCTCATTCGGATTAAATTGTTGAAATTGCTTTAATCACGTATTCACCCCTCTCTAGGTGCTAATTCTAGTCCTAACAACCATAAATGCATCTTTATAAGATTTCATTTAACCTTAACTAGTTGAGCATCAAATGAGCCATATCAAATGATGTATCAATTCAAGTGCAGAAGCTTTGATGTCAATATCACATCAATGTAAATGTTATATGATTGTTAATAAAACAAAATGTACGATGAAAAATTTAAAGAGAACGTCCTCATATCAAATTACACACGCAAGTGTCACGAGCCGAAAGAAGGCCAACCCAAGAGGTTCCCAAAGGACGACCGTGACGCAGCCTTGGAGGATCTCCTGCTTTCACTCGAGTTCCCGCCAAGTCTTCTCCCCGGAGTATCCAAATGCGGTCGAAACCGTAATTAGAATCTATCTCTATTTATGTCGGTAATTGATAGCTTTCATTTATGTCGGTGGTTAGTAGCCGCCATTAGTGTCGGTAGTTGAGGCGATGAGATTTCGTCCGCCGACTAAAATCTAGATCAACGGATGTAATCGGAGGGCCTCGAGTATAAGAAGGGGTGCTCTCCCCCTCATTTGTATCCATCCAATCCTTTTCAGTAATACAAGTTTCCTTTCTCTCCAGAGCTCCTCTCTCTAAAAGCTTTCTCTCTCTACGATTCGGGTGTGCAAGCGAGTGTGCGAGTGTTGATCGAGCAAGGCTTGGCTTGGGTGATCCAAAGTTACCCAAGTCGTCGCGCGGTCACGATCCCAATCGATCGGCCCGTGACAAGTGGTATCAAAGCAAAGGAGAGATCCGCTTCCAGAGATTGAAGAGCGCTAACTGTTTGAGAGAATGTCGAGCCAGGATGCTGTCATGGACGGAGAGGCCGTGCAAGTCAAGGAACGTCGCGGCCGAGCGAAGAAAAGAGATGCCTCGATGGATGCTGCAGCTGCGTTCGACGAGAAGATCGGAAAGGTCCGGAGTGCTGCTTGAACTCATGGAAGGTCTTGACGATGTGAGAGACTGGGTCATGGAGGTTGAGACTTCGCTCCGTGAAGACTTCACGACCGGCCTCAACGAAGCTACAGCCCCATTGCACAACAAGGACGAAGCCCTTGAAGCATCGATCAATGTGTTGAAGGAGCGCGTCCAAGTGATCGAGGAGGTGAGCCCATGTAGGGACAAGGTCGAAGCCATGAAGGCCGAGATCCAAGAGCTCAAGACCGAGCTCGCCCTATGCAAGCTTAGCATCACCAATGGTGCGGCACCTACCCAAGCGGTGTCCAAAATTGAAGTACCGAAGCCGAAGGAGTTCAAAGGCGAACGATTTGCCAAGGAGGTGGACAACTTCGTCTGGAGCATGGAGCAATACTTTGGCGCCGTCAACATACACGACGAGTCGATCAAGGTACGAACCGCTTCTATGTTCCTTACTGATACGGCAATGCTTTGGTGGCGCAATAGGTGTGATGAGACTAGGCGCGGTGCCAATCCCATGGACACATGGGATGACTTCGTAAGGGAGTTTCGGGACTACTTCTTCCCCGAGTTCGCGCAGTAGGAAGCCCGTAGCAAGCTCCATTGCCTTGAACAAAGAGGTACGGTCCGAGATTACGTGAAAGAGTTCACAGAACTCAGACTCCAGATTCGCAACCTAAGCAAAGAGGAGGCTCTCGGAGCGTTCATGGATGGGTTGAAGCCATGGGCACTACTCGAGCTCAAGCGTCGGGACGTGAGTAGTCTTGGGAGAGCACTAAGCGTGGCCGAGTCGCTTGTCGACCTCACCAGAGCTGAACCAAGGAATAGAGCAAGAGAGTGGAGATTGGATCGATCCGAGGATGAAGCTAGAGATGCTCTCCGTGCGTTGAGAGACCAACACGGTCGAATCAAGACATGGGGCGAAGGCACTTCCAAGCCGTCCTTCCAAAGGGGTCAACCGCAGACGGACTATGCGAGTAAGTTCGATCAACCCCCGCCTTCTCCTTGTTTTATCTGCAAAGGTCCGCACTGGACCCAAAAGTGCCCGAAGAAGGGTCGAATCAATGCCCTCCTTGCCATCGAGGAAGAAAAGGAGGAACCTAAAGAAGAGAAGAGGCAGATCCGGATTGGAGCAGTGAAGATGATCAATGCCATCCAAGCTCGGTCGCCAACCAAAGAAAATGGGATTACCCCGAACACGGACATGTTCTTCGTGGAGGTCGAAGTGTGTGGCCGAACACTCTATGCTTTGGTCGACACGGGAGCATTGAACATGTTCATGTCCACTGAGGCAGCAAAAGTCTTGGGTCTTCGCGTGGAGCCATCTGTGAAGTCCTACAAACCCATCAATTCGGGCGACTTCCGTGGCATAGGAGCAACTCCCGACGTGGATGTCAAAATTGGCGGATGGAGAGACAGGATGACTTTCGAGGTAATCCCACTTGACAACTATGATCTCATTTTGGGCATGCAATTCTTCGATAGTGTGGGAGCCATGATCGACATGAGGACCAAGTGCATCAAAGTTCCCGATCCAAAATGTCCGTCGATGATCCCCATGATCAAAGGGGTGGTCGACACCAAGACCATCACGTCAATCCGACGCCTCGACAAGAACTTGAAGGCCGTGAAGCGTATGAACAAGCTGACCGAGGTAAAGTCGAAGGTAGAGTTGGATCCTACTCCAACACATGCCATGCCAATCCAAGTGCTCTTCCCCGAGGTTGAGTACACGCCGCGTGCTCCGTCCAAGCCGAAGATGGAACCGTGCGCCAAGTCCGAGCTGATCATGGAAGGGTGTGGACCTTCGTTTGTGAGCGTCCGTACCAAGCAGAATCAAAAGAAGAGAGCTCGTGCTCGTGCGAGGAAGGTTGCCCGTCGAGCTGTGAGTGACGAGGGCGTCGCTCGATTGAGTGGGGGAGAATGTCACGGGCCGAAAGAAGGCCAACCCAAGAGGTTCCCAGAGGATGACCGTGACACAGCCTTGGAGGATCTCTTGCTTTCACTCGGGTTCCCGCCAAGTCTTCTCCCCGAAGTATCCAAATGCGGTCGAAACCGTAATTAGAATCTATCTCTATTTATGTCGGTAGTTGATAGCTTTCATTTATGTCGGTGGTTAGTAGCCACCATTAGTGTCGGTAGTTGAGGCGATGAGATCTCGTCCGCCGACTAAAATCTAGATCAACAAATGTAATCAGAGGGCCTCGAGTATAAGAAGGGGTGCCCTCCCCCTCATTTGTATCCATCCAATCCTTTTCAGTAATACAAGTTTTCCTTTCTCTCCAGAGCTCTTCTCTCTAGAAGCTTTCTCTCTCTACGATCCGGGTGTGCAAGCGAGTGTGCGAGTGTTGATCGAGCAAGGCTTGGCTTGGGTGATCCAAAGTTACCCAAGTCACCGCGCGGTCACGATCCCAATCGATCGGCCCGTGACACAAGTATATATTGCTAACATACATATACGTCCCATGCACATCCTAAGATCACTTTTACTACTATGTAAATAGATTTTATTGCAAAAATTGTGGAAAAAACATGAGGGGACTCTCAGACAAGCCAATTACAACAGTATGTCCCACATAATTTTTTCAAGTAATGAGACTACATCCCAAAGGACAACATCAGATCATAGAGTCTGATATCTACACTAAAGACACACTATATTATTACATACTTTGCCCAAGAAACAACATCATCACATTCAAGGAAAAATAAATCATGAATTAAACATTATCACACCGTCAAATCACTCGGGCGATTCCAGACCTATCTTGAATTGAGACTTTAACGAGCAGAACATTAAAGGCAAAATCTATCTAACCTCTAGAGCTAAATGCACAACCTCCAACACAAATGCAAAATCGAATTTCAGGATCACTAAAGTGAGAACACAAATGAGAAAGGTATGTGCCGGTCCCCACTTAATCTAAGCATATGCCTACTTATATAAACCAATGACTCAACTCATATCTTTCACAGTTTAAAAGCCAAAACTTGGTAGCTCCTTTAATTGTTTGTTGTTTCCTAATATTGCTATTACTGAGATTATCAAATAATTGCACAAAGAATTTTAATCCTTATGCAATTTGTTTGCAGAAACTTCTGTGATTATGATATGTGCAAGTCATTTGGGTACATGCACTAATGAAAAATAATAAGCAAAATAAAGAATATAGTATTAGTGGACTTTAAGGATTTCATTTGAATGGCTTTTATTTGTGGCACCTGAAATATGCTCACAGGTAGTTAACCGCTTTCTACAAAGGCCGAACTTAATTTGGCAAAACATGCGACTACTGTATAGAACAAATACAACTTTGCTAGTAGGATCCATGTGGCCCCTAAATTAGGAGATAGAGTAAGTCAGGAGTGTAGAGCATACAGTACCCATGAGTGTCATTAACTTTGACATGACAAAGTCAGACTATTACCAATTTTTTGCCAGATCTTACTCGATTGTTATGGATTAAGAAGCTAACACATAGAACCCTCTCAATACAATGGAGAAAACTTACGGCACCATCCTCTGATTTTCTATGATTTCAAACAATTTTACTATGGATGATAATGTTTTGCTCAATGTCGAGACACTTTATCATGAATAACTCAAATTTAACTTTTTTGAATTTTGGAAAGTATGGATGCATTTGTATTCCAACTTTGATTTTAGTTTTAATTATTTCAATTTAATTGTAAAAAAAATTGCATTTAAAATAAAAAAAATTTCTTGATTTCGAGTCTAGGATTTTTCCCCATTCACTTATGGATTAGGATCCCAAATACAAGCTCTTCACCCAAAAGCCTACCTGACACAAGCTTAGTTTACAGTTATATCATTTGTCATGTAGTCTCATTTCCTATGTCAATATTTTGGGGCAAAGTAATATTTCCCCCTCCCGCCCAAAGTTTTAAGATCACCGCAATTTGCTTGCCAATAATCTTTAATTTCCTTATTTTTTTCAAACTGATCTAATGTTGACTTCAATTGAATTCTCGTCGGAAAGTCAGTCACATGCTCTCAAGTGACTATGTGATGCTCACTCGAGAGGAGCAAAATATCCAATGAATTTAGGAGAATTACATTTCACCTCATAGATCTTTCATATAGCACAAATTGCCCAATTTTGTTGTAAATTTTTAGGAAAATTTCAAATAAGGACATGAATGCCCTCATTTTTCTTAAATAAGCTTTTAAAATGGACCATGTATCAAATAATGGCATAAAGTAGCCATGTTGATCTAAAATAAAGGCCTAATGTAGCTATGGCAATTTCAAATAAGGGTTTGACCTCGTCAGACACTGGCTGACTAAATATTTCAGCTAGTCAAGGCCATTTTGGTCAAAAATAATTTCAATATCAAATTATTATTTTTTTTCGTTTCTTTTTTTTTTCTTTCCGACAAGTGCCAGCAAGGACCCAACGACCCTCATATGTGTCTAGCAAGGGTGGCCCTCACCAAATTGTGCAAGGGTGACCCTCACCCAGTTCTCTCCGAGCATCATCGGTGGTAGGCCATTGGCAAAGAGGAAAGGGAAAACTAAAAAAAAAAGGTAAAAAAGATAAAAGACGAAAATGCCTTTGACCAACTAAAAAATCAGGCTCATAGGACGTGAATGATAATCATTTTGTTCCAAAAATCAATTTTTTTTTTCTAGAAATTGATTTTTCTATTTCTATTAACCAAACGAGTTTGCTGAGCAAAAATATGCATTTGATAATCATACAAAATTTATGTTCCTAAAATAGAAATTCGTTTGAAAATGACACAAAATTCCTCCCTCCTAAGTGGTAGTGGGAGGTGGTTGGCAAGCAAGGAGACCGATGACAGGCAATGAGTGGTGACGAAAGTGAATGATGAGAAGATTTTTCATTTCTTACTTTTATTCCAAAAATAGAAAAAATAAAAATTTTAGCTTATGATTTATATTCTAAATTTATTTCTGCAATAAAATTTGTTCCAAAACTAGAAAAATGATATTGCATTACCAAATAGATTTCTATTCCAAACCAATTCCCGGAAAAAAAATAAAAAAATAGAGAAACACAATGGTTATCATGCGTGTCCTTATTTGAAACAATATTCATTACAGGCTACTATTTGAGAAAATGAGAGCATTTTAGGCTCTTATTTAAAATAAAGTCCACTTAATGCCCTTATTTAAGAAAATAAAAACAATTTATGCCCTTATTTAGAATTTTCCCTAAATTTTTTGCATTGTGACCCCTTGCTTTTTCAGAAAACGTTGCAATATTCCCCTATAACAATTAAAAATTGACAAATGGAGAAATCAATTATATTAAGAGAAAGAGAAAATATCACAAATGGTCCATGAACTTTCATCTAATGTTCAATTTCATCCATGAGCTTTCAATTTGTTCGATTTGGTCCCTGAACTTTCATATAATGTTTAATTTTATCCCTAAGCTTTTCATTTACTCAATTTGGTCCTTGAGCTTTCATCTAATGTTCAATTTCATCCATGAGCTTTCGATTTGCTCAATTTGGTCCCTGAACTATTAACAAATGTTCCATCTAATCCTTCCGTTTGTTCAAACTGTTAAGTGATGACATGGAGCATTAATTGATGACGTGGAACTAAGTTGGATTACTAGAATTATGAGTCAATATATATCTTTAAAAAGGAAAACAAATTAGGGGTCAAGTAGAGATGAGAGCACCGATCACAAAAATAGAGAGAATAAGTGGTTCTGTATCTCTTTTTGGATGGTGGCCACAATTTGACCTGTTTTAAAGGTAATTTCCATGTGGATATTCCACATGTCCTTTTTTATTTTATATTTAAGAGACTAAAAGCTAGTAAGCCAATTCCGTTAACTTTAACTAACGGAAGGAAGAAATTGGTCAATTTTCAAATAATCAGGGATGAAATTAAACATTAGATGAAAGTTCAGGGACCAAATTGAGCAAATCGAAAGCTCATGGATGAAATTAAACATTAGATGAAAATTCATGGATCAAATTGAGCAAATTGAAAGCTCAGAGATGAAATTGAATATTATAGAAAAGTTCAGGGATCATTTGTGACATTTTCCCTAAAAAATGAAATGAATAAATAGAAATAAAATATATGTTTGTAACAATTTGACATTACACATGTAAATCCTTTTTGAATAGATATTTACCTTATTATACCCAAACCCCATCTCACCTCTTATGATTGAAAGGAGAATCATTCATATGCATTTCTCTTGGACTTAACTACAGGAAATGACATCGAGGTTATTCACCAATCATTCCGAAATCATCGTCTAAGGACTGTATGAGATAGAAGGGGATTCACATATTATCATTTTTTATTGGATTTGATAAGAGGAAATGGCATTCAGATTATTCGTAAATCAATCTGAAAACATCATATAATTTCACGTACTCTTTCACTTTCTGTTCTTTTAGTTATAATAGATGTGTCTTGATTCTATAGTTACTAATAGGGAAAGACTGTATGGAATTTTAAAAGATCGAAGGCATGAGGGGACATATTGCCAAAATTTGGAAACAAGAGGAGCTAATTCTTAAATGCGCAGTGAACCTAGTGGTGAAAATGCAATTATTGCACCAAGAAGGACATTTTCACCCCCTAAGTTCTCACTAATGATTCGCGACGTGACGTTGCACGACCAATTTTTCGAGCACTAAAGCGGTTAGAGTCGATGCTAGGGGACATTGAATCGATGTGAAAACATCAAGGGGAGTATATGACAAAATAAAGAAATCGAGGGGGCAAGTTGCAAATTCATCCATGTCACTTGCGGATCCGGATCCGGATCCCGAATACAAGCTCTTGACCCGGAAACCCGCCCGACGCGAAGCCCGGCGTACGGTTACACCCTCGAATCAAGAAGTCTCCTTCATTTCCCCGTCTTCGTCAAGCTTCCTGCGCGCTGTGAATTTCCGCGAATTTCCAAAGCGCTGGTCACCGGAAACGCTCTCCGACGAGACGATCGCTATTCGACCGCCGCCGTGAACAGGAGAATCGCCGCCGCAATCCATCGCCCTCTCGAGCGCCGCGATCCGATTCGTCATGGTAAAATCCCCTCCGGAAATCCTCGAACGTCTCCGCGATCGTCTTCATCGATGCGAATTCGTCGAGCTTTTTTTTTTTTTTTTGCTCTAACCTCTCGTTGGAATTCGCGCGTCAGGTTTGCTTGGCGTGCTTGCTGCCTCTCTTCCTCGTCCCGATCGTGAACTTGCTGCCGCTCCTCTTCCATATCATCATGGTAAGGCGCTCCTTCGCCCTCGCGTCGTTTCCTCGTTTGTTTAGTTCGCTCGTTTCCTGCGGAATTAATTTGGCTCGGATGGACGAACTAAATCGCCCGAACGAGGTTAGGGTTTCTTTTCAATTGGGCGATTGTTGGGTCGAATTCGTAATTGAAGGATTGTATTGGGACGATCGTTCTGCTGGTTATTTGCCCTTTCGGTTTCGCAAGCTCGCGATGTGAAAAATTTCATAATAGTGAAAATTTGCAGGCGAGAGTGTACGCGCTTTTCGGGTGGGAGTACAGGAAACCTGTGAGGACTCCTCCAGCATGTCCGTATAAGCCTACAGCACCCATAAAGGATGGCAAAGTAAGATATTGGATATAAAATTGTGGCTTCTGTTCTCTGCTTACATGCTAATCACTTGCGGTGTGTCGTGAGTTTGGTTTCGATCCTGGGGTAATCGCGATTTCGTAGTTCGTATAACTTGTGGGAATCTGTCTCTATGGTATTGGTATTGGGTGTAATAGGAAAACCTTCGAAATTGAGG
Source organism: Eucalyptus pauciflora (assembly GCA_007663325.1). NCBI lineage: Eukaryota > Viridiplantae > Streptophyta > Magnoliopsida > Myrtales > Myrtaceae > Eucalyptus > Eucalyptus pauciflora. The sequence continues at coordinate 5,637,647 of VMYD01000359.1, forward strand.
CGAAGAATGTTTCCTTGTATCACCTATTTCAGGCGGGCACATAGAATAGACTGTTGGTGGCGGCATAGCTGAGGACAGGGTACAGTGTGCTCTAAGGATTTTCTTTTTTCCTTTATTGAATTATGCCAAGAATTTGGACCTATAGGATAAATAGTAGCTCATTACAATTGAAGATGAACATTAGGGCTTTTTCTTTGTTGGAAGAAATCGGACTGAAGTTCATTGTTGGTTTATCTAATTATTTTTTTCTTTCTTTGTGCTTCTTGTATATATTATCTTGTAAAAATTGGTTCCTATTGCGCAATTTAAGTTGCATATAATTGCTAGCTGATGAAGGGGGACATGAATTGGTCCTTCCCTCAAAATTTGGTGAAAAGATTAATGGCATTTGAAGATTGGAGCTCACCTGCAATTTCGATCTAAAAAATGAAGCGTGACAGGTTTTCTTGCATATTCATCAAATGCTTGTCACTTTCCTCAAGAATGAATATTGGTACTTAGATGGTGCTGGATTATACTTACTGTTGCTTTATTGGGAAAACAGTTAATTTATCCCCGCAGTATTGTTCGTGTACGTCAAACAAAGTATACCTGCTATTATTACGAGAATACTAGTTTTCTAATGGTTCCCTACTGTTATCGAGTTACGGACAGATCTGAACGACTGCATTAAAGGAGACAATGGGATTTTACTTCTTTATAGTCAATAATGATCTCAGAATACTTAGGTGAAATAATTGGACCTCTGAGAATGAAACTGTGTTTACTTCAAGAGCTTATTTCCTACGTGCACGAAAGTGAAGTGTGAAGTGTATCATGGGTTCTAAGTTGAGTATGTTTCGTTGTCTGGTGACTTCAACTGAACTGGCTCCGTGGTACATCTTATTTCACATCTTATTCAGATTTAGCATAGTTGCTTCTTTTTCTAAATGATTCGTTACTTGCAGTTACTGTTTATCGACACCATGATCACTTCATATTCTTTGACTAAATGTTGATGGTTATGCTGTTGCTTCTTATTTGGTTTTTCCCAATGATGGTCTATGCTGCTGGATCCTCACTCATTCTAATAAACATAATAACATGTATACAATACCAGAGATTTCTTTGAAGAATGGCTGTGCTTATAGAAGTATGTACTTAAATATATGGGCTTCCATGCTCCTATCATCGACATTGTGGAGTTAAGGACATCTGTAATCCTTAATCAGTGGTTGCAGCTTTTAATATGATAGGGTTATGGTTGGGGGAATGGTATAAAGCTTGCAATGGTCATTTTTGAATGCATTCTCATTTTATTGTCTCAACTTTGTCATAAACTCCAGAAGAAAGTTTGGTTGGAAGCCGTTTATCTTTCTTTTCAAATCTTCCAATGAATGGAAATTTTTTTGGCTGGAATTGGATGGATGTTCAAGGAACTTTATTATGTCAAAGGGTTATCTCCCTTTGTGGGTCATCAAAACCAAGGAAAGGGCGATTAGAAATATTTCATTGGGAATGCAGTTTGTGATTTTGGATTTGCCCTCTTCCTGTGAACACAAAAATGAAACCAGCTAGGTTTATCTTGTTGTCTCTCTTATGTAGATGGAACACCTTCATGAGTGTGAGCTTTGTTCATGCACAAAATGTTTGATTCATTGATCATGGCGTTGCTATACATGTCTTTACATGCTTGTGTGAGCGAAACAACCAAAGAGCTGAGCAGTTGCATTTCAGTTATGTTGGGTGTATTTGGGCCTGTATCAATGCAGAAGATTAGTTATATCCTATTTAATGAAAATGTGGAGGGGCTTTGAAATGATCTAATTATAGTAGACAGTAGTAAATGGGCTGATGTCACGTGCTACTAAGCACCTAAAAGAAGGGACATTAAGTCTGCTTTTAATCCATCATGTTTATTGTTGCCATGAATTTTGGTGCTTTCGTCACTGGGTTATATCCATAAATGCTAGTGGAGTTTGCAATCTTCGAGCCAGATTTGTAATCAAGTTGTAAACATAGGTCATCGAATAGTGATTTCCTCCTGAGAATGTGGTGTAGCAGATATTGACACTGCCTCTGCACTTTTTTCCTCTTCTTAATCATCTCTCTTTCGCTAGAACCTTTTCGAGTTTTACATATTTGTTCACCTGGCAGGTGGGGGAAGGAGACGCACCAGGTGTTCCTGAGTCAACCGGAAAACCACCGGAAGTGGTGGCAGACAAGAAGGATGACTGATATTCGCTTGATTAAGAAGCCAAGCAAAGAAGAAGAAGAAACCATTGCATCATCCTGAAACTTTTGTCCATTTAAGAATTTTGGTCTGTTAGCACATGATAAAGATGGACACCGAGATGCACTTAGGTCAAAGTGATGGTTTCTTGAAATCTTTGCAATTGAAATTAGTCTCTCTAACATGGTCCTTGGCATTTGCCGGAACCTTTCATATGGCAATTGGCATGTCTTTGTGCATTGGACGCTCCAAAAGGCTTGGGTCCCCCCAACAGACAGGTCCAGTGAGAGAAACTGAGTGGCCCTCGAGCCGAGACAGGCTGATCGATGCATCGACCACTGCATCTCAATGAACGGAGAGCACTTTTGTGGGCATCCTGTACCAGGATCCTAAGGCGCTGCGAGACATGGTCTAGCAATAATTGCAAACTCATTACATCCACAATTTTCGGAAAGTGGAAGACAGCTAGTGGAAGCAAAGAAAATGGCCACTCGGAGATCGATTTTGGGGGGCGCATAGCCGGCCTTGGATGCTTTCCACACGGAATTATCTCTATTTCCCCCCTTTTAAAGAAATGCCAAGCCACTCAAGTTTGAAAACAACGTGCTACTTTGCTACCTACCAAAGAAAAAAGGGGAATCTCCGGCAAGGATTCGGTGGGGGCATCTTCCTTTTGGCGTGCTCGAGAACTCCCGAGCGAGGGAGTAAAATTGAAACGAAAGCGACGCAAACCCAATAGTGAAAAGTCGTGCGAAATTGTAAGCAAACTGCGCATGCATCTTTGACAAAATAACCCCTCCAAAAAGTGGGTCTTTCGGACACAAAGCGGACCGGCCGGATTTATTACAAAGGGATCTCGTGATTGACCAGGAAGATTAGCGAGACGTCGGCATCGGACGTGGGCCTTTTCGGTCGCGACGTTGTTTAAGGAGAGAACCGAATGGAAATGCGGATCGTTATGTTTTTGTAAATTTATAATTGAAAATTAGGGGATTGGTCTTGCTTTTTGGTCCGGTGTTATTATCCTCGAATTAAATTTTCAATATGCACAAATAAATGGCAAGGAATTGTTGCTGTTTCCCACGAGCATCCTCGTGCACCGGGCGCAAGAACTTCGCTTATCAGCCACAGTCCCTATTGACTTTTTCCCAGATCCGCAATCTTGCTGACCGCATCCTCAGCCAAAGAGAAAAAAACAAACAGGAATCTCAAAAGAGCCTTCGCCTTTCGGGTCCGTAAGACGAAAATACCATGACTTTTCGAACGACCCTAAGGAATTCGTATCAAACATCGCCTTGATGTCGTGTTGTCGAGATAATACAAGGTGGTTCGGACTGGTCGACGGAATCCATATATGTCTTAGCTTAGCCCTATAGGATCAGTTTCCAAATCAATTCATATATGCCAGTGGTTGAGAATCGTGTTGTAAGGCGTGTTAACACAGCAGTAGGCATTTCATCTTATCCCTCTCACTCCATGCACGAATGGCTATTATACCACCCTACTTTGCGGTAACTAGAGCAAACTCCGACGTGAAATTTATCTTTCTTAATTTCTTATCTATCTTTCTCTTTCCAATAAGGAGGGAATACTAGAATCTATATATGTCTTAGCTTAGTCTTATAGGGTCAGTTTGCAAATCAATTCGCCTCCGTCCAATTCACAGTAGCCGCCAGCTTCCAAATTCAATTTAATGACCCAGCCTAAGGGTTAGGCATCATACCAGTCTGCCATAGGATAGCTACTTGCGGGGGGGCCACAATCCGGCCGTTCCGATCATTGTCGGCTGTGATTACGCCACGTGTCGAGCCGGGGGTTAGCTTCCAGGATTTGTCATGATGAGAATAGAATCTAACCCTAAAAGTCCATATTTTAATTGATCAATACCCGTAACAAAATCATCTCGTTTGGGTCGAGTTCGGCTTTCGAATTTCCGGCTTGACATGTGCTTGGGAATCTGAATTTACTCATTTCAAAATACATTCATTTTTTGATTATAAAAAAAAAGAAGTAGCAAGAAACTTGCTTACCTCCTTCCCCTCAACTCAAGAAAGTGGAATTAATACTTGTTTCATTTATGTAATTATATTGGATGATGGCATGTGAAGCCCACACAACAAAAGATCAATGATAAAAATATGTGCATAGTGCCGTCTAAAATGGCATCTGACTTGGAGCACGCCTTTGATGATGCCTTTTGCATCCTGAAGCCAATGAATTAAAGTCTTTCTTCTTTATCAGCCGAGTACCAATAACCCCCCACAAAAGCATCAATTATAAAAAAAGACTTGGTATATTCAGTTCGAAATTTTTAAATCTGTTAGAAAAGTTGCATATATTTGTGTGCGTGGTCCAATCCAATAAAATAAAAAGGCAGGTACCCGTCTCTATTGTTGCTTTCGTTCCACGGCGTAGATAGTACTACCATCTTGCTGTCGTAGATACTTTGTTCACTGTCACTGAAATGTTGGCTAGCCTGCTTCTCTACTTGTGGTCCTAGATGCAAGCCTTGTTCGGACCACTGGACAGGGATGGAATCTCGAATGTGCCGTGCCGATGTGAAAGAGTGTGCCTATAAGATCATTTTGAGGTGTGTATGATGGCATACACGGACACAATGTTCTCGCTAAAATAATATCTCCACCGCATACAAACAAGAATTATTCAATCCATCGGAATAGGTGGGTGATAGGCATGATGACGGAGGCCAAATTTATCTTGTACACATGAATAAGTGCCTCTTTACACCAGACTTTTGAGATTTCACGTCATAATTATTTCATTAGTGTTCTTCTAAAATGTATGCACCCCTATTTTATTCTAGCATCAACATGCCTTTTTTCTGAAAAAAAAAAAAACAGAACAAATTTTCCATGTGATTCATACGATGAAATGCCATAGCAACTCCTAATTCTCCACCAATTATTCATATGTGAGGATCAACTCGGCAGTTGGTGGCAGTCGAAATTTGCAACTTTCTAAAGTTGGTGGCGGTTTTTAGGAAAAAAAATTTGGTGGCGGCTCCTCAAATCAGGAAAAAAATAGACTTGATTGCGACGAGACAATCAAAAAAGATTTTCTTTAAAAAAAAAAAGATTTCCTGAGAGATTTCCTCACGCCCTCATTTAACCGCGAAGGGAGACAGCTAGAATCCCTCAGGCCACTAGACCAGATTGCTTCCACGATGGAGTCAGGTCAAAGGTCAACATTCTCTCTCTCTCTCTCTCTCTCTCTCTCTCTCTCTCTGTGAAAGCAGCAGAATGGTAGTTGGACTAGAAAAGAGACCTCAATCTGACTCGAAATCTCAGCAACTGTGGGAACTTTTGGCAAGCCATCTTAGGGCACGCAAGCTAACCGTCAACCGGTCATTTTCCTAGCTCGACGAACAAAAACAAAAATTTTAAAAAGGGAAGTTTAGTCATTTTCCACCCATTTCCCGCCTCAACGTAAACGAATACATGACACCCAACACCCTCGCGTGTATTAACATCAATACCGCTACATGTTAACTTACACATTTTTGTCATCAAGATGATTTCGGTCATTGTTATAAATCTATTTACCGATAAGAAATGAAAGATATCTGACACGGTATCATAATTTAGGGAAAAATAAGAGATTCACGAGAGACTTATTGAATTCAATAATAGAACCTGATAACCCCTTTTTCCCTTCAACTGAGTAGGCTCTAGATTCCACACGCAAAAGCCACGTTGAGCTTGGTGACTTGATGATTAAACTATGATAAGAATGACAGACTTCGATACCTAAAATCCCCCAAGGAACCACTAAAGAGTTAAAGGCGGAGCTCCTATGCTGTCATCTTGATGGCGTCATGGGAGGATCAGCATCCTCGAATGGACATAATTTGAACGTGGGCGAGGAAAAACCCAACTTGGTTTCCAACCCCAACTGGTTGAGTTGTCTCCATCTTTTTTTCTCCTATTTCAAAGTGGACACCAAACCCATGACGTAACCCGTTCTCAATATCTATGGCAAGTTGATCAAGGTCTCCGTCACTCCCGTCTCGCAAGATTATAAAGATCTAAGCACTATTTATTACTATCTTGACTCTTCAGGAGTAAACTCCAAAAGCGAACAAATTGCGTGGCACTTCTCTATGCCTTCAGCGACGTTGCCCTCTCGTCAGACAAAATTGCTTACATTTGAATCGTGTTATATTTTTAAATGAAATAACGTGGAGTTAGGATTCTTAGGGAGACGTGTGGATTATTCATCCCTGATTGTACGTTCATGCAATGTTGCATTCTAAATGTATGGACTATCGATCCTTCCATATGTTTTTGGCATATATCCTCTTCCCATGGATCCTAGATGAAGGAACCCTATTCGGTTTAGCTATTGTTTTGTCAATTTATCGACATCATCAATAAATAAATAAATAAAACCTTCTAGGCTTGTTATGTAGGAACTTGTTCATGATTATGTGTTTCCGAGTTATCACAACCCTTTTTGCATGTTTCCGTTAATAGGAACTACAAATCCAACAAAATTAAAATGTGATATCGTGCAAATTTGGTTATGAATATTAAATTAACTGTGAATGGACGTTAGGTTAAACAATTTATGGATATGAAAATAAAAAGAAATCTAGTAAGTTAGGTTAAACGTTTTGTTTTGTTTTTTTTAATCATTTTTGGAGCATGTCAAGATGGAAGTCCCATTTGAAACCGTTCAACTTACGCATCAATATAATAATTGGATCGTCGCAAAGAAGCACAGCAAATCTAGTTCCCTTTTTTGTCGTAACTTTTAACCTCACCTGAATTATGTATTGTTATTCCACTTCTTGTTCTTATTGATTTTGGGGGCACTAGACTGAGTTAACATTGAAAGACACTTCTTCCTAACCCTAATGACAGATCAACTAATAAACAAAGTTCATCAATTTTGTTTACCATGAAAATCCATGTGATCTTATACAATGTTATTCGAAGATCAAGCCATAAATAACTGTGACGGAACGCACCAATAAATCAAAAGTGCATCAATTTCTTTTATTATGTAACCCGATATAATCTTGTACAATTAGAAAATGACAATCATAAATCAGGAATTCAAATTCGTTTGTTCTTAAAAAGAAAGAGATAAGTAAAATATTAATCACTTGTTTATTTCAATGTAAATGAAAGCAAAAAAAAAAAACCTTTCCTTATTAGATAAAATTTAAAAATATTATTAAAAAGTACAAGTGGATCTAGTCTTTTCAAGTGTCTTGAATTTATTTAAAAAATGAAGGCCATCCGACATACATGATTTTGCGAATAACACATGGGTTGTACGTACATGTGTTTATTTCAATGTAAACAAAAGTAAAAAAAAAAAAAAACCCTCTCTTCATTAGATAAAATTTGAAAATATTATTAAAAATTATATAGGATTTCGCGAATAACACATGAATTTGACGTGTTAACATTTAAATTCTACGAATCTTCCGAGCATATTTGAACTAGAAAAAGTTAAAACCGTCTGGTACACGAGCTTTTTCATCAAATAAAAAGTTTAAAAAAAGAAGAAGTTTGCGACTGGGGATAACGATGGTTACCAATTTCGTGGAACCTGAACCAAAAAAAGGCGGGTTGAAAAACCGGGAAGGCGAAAAAAAACTCGTCAAACGCAAGAAAAATGTCGTTCGGAAAAAGCAAAAAATCAGCATGAAAAAGAGGACAATTTTGGAAGGAAGGGAGGGGGCGCGGGGTGGCGGTTTCTTGAAGCATCGGCGAAGGAGGAGGGGACGAGCACGTGAGGGGGGGGGGCCGGGGTGGGCCCCGCCCGCGGTACGAGACACGTGACGGCGGCTGGGCGGCGACAGGGTGTCCCCGCCCCGAGTCACGAGCCTTTCGTCGGCGTTCGGGTTTAGGGTTTGGGGTTTGGGGTTAAAGGTTAGGAAGGGAACGGGATGGCGACGGCGGGGTCAATTTCTCGTTCCAAGCTCTCCGTAAACGAGTCGCGATCGGCTCGGCAATTTCTCTCGCGTTCTCGCGGGAGACGAGGAGGGTCCGAGGTTGTCGGGAGCGCCCCCGTCACCGCCACGTCGGCAGTGTCTTGCGCGGCGGATGGCTTCTCCAGAGCAGCACGACCCTTTATTTTTTTTTAAAATATCCGTTCGAATGGATCGCTATGATCTCAAAATGATGATGATTGAATAGATTGAGGATATGAGAATGTTACACGTGTTTGAGAGATGGCGCATTGAGTATGCTTATTTTATTCCATAAAAAATAAATGATTTAAGATGTATTTTTTAATAAAAAAATTATCACTTGTATCGTTTATAAAAACAGATGGACGAAAATTATTGTCATCATTAATAAAAATATTTAAATATAAATTATTATCAATGATGAAAACATTTTCATTGACTATCTATTTCAACTAATGCGAGCTATTATTCCTAGTTAAAGGAACAAAATATTTTTCTAATGTAGAAGAGATATTGGCTTTTTTCAATTTATCAAATTAATCTGTGATATTCTATAGATTATCTATGTTAATTTTTTTTTTATCATAAGCGTGCATGTTAAGTGTTGTTTTAGTCTTTTAATTTCATGATTAATTTTGTTGGGATGCATGGACAAAACCCCAATGCTTCAATTGGGAAGAGCTCTAAGAGAAAGCCCAAATTCGAGCAACTCATCATATCAAATCTCAAATTTGAGATTTCTCTAATGCCCCTCCCACATGCCGCTTCACACCCCAACCATAATTTATAATGTCAAACTCCTTCAATATTAGTTAAACACGGCGTATGATAATTTTCCCCTCACATGTGAGTTTTCAGTGTTAGATATGTTACTTTTTTGTCCAAATTTCCTTTTGCACCGACATATCTCAACTTAATTCTCCACTTCATTGGTACGCGCTTGTAATTATGCATAAGCAAAACCATTAGTCACCAACCTAAATCACATGCTACACTACTATTAGAATGCTCGGTTGAAAAGTTTTAAATTTTTGGATAGGATTTTCTAATATGGTGTCAAAGGAGGGTTATGTTTCAGTTTATTTTGCATGTGTGATCAATCCACGCATCATTTTTTATATAATTTGCACGTGAGAAGGCTACACACACATAAATATTTGTTGACACTCGAAATTAACCCTACCGTCACGTGTTTGTCACAAGAGGAAATGTGACAAAGGACAAACGAGAATCACATGCATGTTGTGGGAGTAGTGTTGTTACATGCATGACAAGGTAGGGGACTGCTACATATCCAGTTATTAAAATATGATGATGGATGGCTCGTGGTCGCTTGAATAGGTTTTGGCGGAAAATTCTTTGCTGGAAATATTTAAAATATTACTAAAAAAATGCAGGAATAATAGGCACCAAAGATGCACGTTATAAAGGAGCAGTTGCTACATGAAGACCCAATCATTGAACGACCATTGATAATCATACAACTTCCAAGACACGATTGAGATTATTCTAAAGGAGATGGGTGAAGTAATTTGCCAAAGAAAAGGAGCCGTGGACAAAGTCAGGAGCGGTTTCTAAAGGATACGCAACTATTACCAAGTTCCTCTATAAATACCACCAGTCACCTAGTGAAGACCCCCTCCTCTCCAACAAAATAAATCAAAATGTTTTCTCTGTCTTTATATTTCTTATATTGCACTTTAATTTTCTTAGTTGTAGCTTTCAAATTCCCATCGTTAATTAGATTCCGATGTATATTTATATCTCAATGTATTGCCGTCAATTAAATTCCAGCATTGTCCTGGTGCATCACCATAGATTAAATTCTAGTGTTGTATCTCACTACATTGATATGGTATTCTCGATTAGATTCCGGCATTGTATTCAAGTATCTTCAATCTATGTTGTTGATTGAAGTCCGACATAGTTCAAGACTAGACATGTAATCTTCGGGCTTTGTTGTTGATTAAACTCTAATGTAGTCCAATAATTGTTTGGGTCCGAAAAGTAAATTTGACATTGCATTTGATATCCTCTGTTTGAAGTTGGCGCGGGACCTTTGTCCTCTCAAATAAAAATCGAAGAACGACTCTGGGCGAAAATTATTTCATTAAGGGTGAAATTTTGACGAAACAATATCTACTAATTTAAATTTTCCATTGAATTTTTTTGAACATAATGTGATTGGTGAGATGATGCGCGCCGGTGAACCTTCTTCAACGGGCCAAATGATGGCTCGGGGCATGTCAAGTGGCGCGTCTCTAGAGCCCTCCGAGCCAATTCCGTCTCGGGGTCCCACTTATTGCATCGAGTGGACAGGACGTACATTCGCGAGGGCGATGCAATGGTTATCCGGATAGGTTTGCTCGATCGATTTTGCCTGAAAATCCCCACCACCACCACCACCATCATCATCCGGGTTGTCGATGGAATTCTGCGATCCCGGTGGATTCATGTTGCTGCGGCTGCGGCCACAATTTCTGCCCTCCCCATGAAGTCACCCTTGAGATGTCGTGTCTTTGGACGTTAGGAGATGCGTCCGGTGGCACCGGCAGCACCCCCTTTTCACCACGATGGGGAAGAAGATCTGACGGTCGGTCCATTGAACGGAGGCCGATTGAAGGTGACGGAAATTCGAGCCCCGGAGGCTGGTGAGGACGACAAGCGATTCGAGGGGCAGAGGGTGGTGAGCGAAAGAGGGCAAAGATTGGGTGACTTTGTTAGAGGGGGATAATTGTATGAAAACCTAGCAGTTATTTTAATCCTCAATCTTTCAATTGTGCTAATGTAGTTATAAACATGTCAATTATATCAATTTAGTACTAAACATTTTGACAGCTTGCTATTTTAGTCATTCTAACCAATTTTGATCGAAAATCGTTCATGTGAACAAATTTTTCATTTTTTTCCTTTTTCATTTTTTTTCCCTTTAGCCCATGCCTTGGCTTGTGGTCAGTCGTCAGCCATGATCAAATATTAGCCATGGGCCAAAGGGAAAGAAAAGGAAATCAAAACGATAGAATTTTAAAAAAGCAAAAATTATTTATATTAATGTTAGCCACGTCACGTAAGATGGCTAACGTTCACGTTAGCGTTTTTTGGCCATAGTTGGTCAGAAGGACTAAATTAACTAGTTAACAAGGTTTGGGACTGAATTAACAAATCGTTAAAGAGTTTATGACTAAATTAGTACAATTCAAAGGTTTATAACTAAATTGATACAATTAAAATGTTTATAATTGAATTAGCCACCGTACTTTAGGTTTAGAGATTTTAAAATAATTATCCCCTATTAAATGAGTTCGGGATATACAAGTGAGAATAATGCCCACCATGACCTATGGTCTCTCATCATTTGATAAGAACCGTGATGGCAATTCTCACCAACAAACTGCGCTCATCATGAGATTTCTTCCGTGTGTTGTTTCAATCAAATACGATTCCACATTTGAATGGCCACCAATCAATTATTAGTTTGGATACCAATTTCTTACTATTAAATGTGGAATGTTCAATCAACCAAAGAATCACAGTTGGGATATACTGGAGAAAAGCAATGAAAGAACATAAAAGAAAACACCAAGATTTTACATAGCTTGGTTCAAACGTACTTATATCCACGGCGGGGGCAGCAATCGAACTTCCACTATGAATTCAGATTGTTACAAGGACAATCGCACAAGTATTCGAGTCTACATTATACCCCAATCAATCTCCCTTTTAATGTTCCTTACAAAACAATGCCGTTTAACGTAAAATGATATCTTTTTGCCTTGTCTTAAAGATGAAAACATCATAGGACAACTTTGCCATTAAAAAAAAAAAAAAACATCAGAGGACAATTTCAAATAAAATGAAAATTTCAACAAGGGCATAATAATAATAATAATAATAATAATAATAATAATAATAATAATAAGTCAGTTGGAAGGATTAAATTGGCTAGCTAAAGGTTTGGGACTAAATAAACAAATCGTTAAAAGTTTTGTGACTGAATTAACACAATTTAAATGTTTATAACTAAATTGGTACAATTGAAATATTTATAATTGAATCACCCACCGTACTATAGGTTTATTACTTTTAAAACAATTATCCCCTGTTAGATGAGTTGAGGATATACAAGTGAGAATTATGCCCACCATTACCTATGGTTTCTCATCATCTGATAAGAACCATGATGGCAATTCTCACCAACAAACCGTGCTCATCATGAGATTTCTTCCATGTTGTTTCAATCAAATACGATTCCACATTTGAGTGCCCACCAATCAATTATTAGTTCGGATACCAATTTCTTACTATTAAATGCGGATCGTTCAATCAACCAAACAGTTGGGATATCCCGGAGAAAAGCAATGAAAGAGCATAAAAGAAAACACCAAGATTTTACATAGCTTGGTTCAAATAGTACTTATATCCATGGTGGGGGCAGCAATAGAATTTCCACTATGGCACTGTTTGGTAACTATTCAAACAATGCTTGATTTTGATTTTTTGTTATCGGGATCAGTTTGGGAACATAATCGCGTTTGGTAAAATTTTTGTTCCTGGGAACAAATGTGTTCCCAAGAACAGATTTATAGTAGAATTAAGAATTAAAAACAAATTGATTCTTGTTCCGAGAACAAAAAAAAGAATAAAAAAGTGGAATCCTTCTATCCCCTCTTCTGTTGCTGTTCGCCACTGCCTGTTGCCGCCGTTCGCCATTCGCTGGTCGCCAGCAACCAGTCCGGCGAGCTCGCTAGAGGCTCACCAAGCTAGGGCGAGGTCCGGCGAGCTCGCTGGAGGCAAGCCCAGAATCAATGAGCACGGTACCAAATACAATTCTATTCCAGAATCAGAAATTTTGGACAGTTACCAAACGTCTTAAAATGCTCAGAATCTGTTCCTAAGAACAGAATAAAAAAATAATAATTTCTGATTAGAATCTACTCCCGGGAACAGAATCGTTACCAAACGTGTCCTATGAATCTAGATTGTTACAAGGACAATCGCATGACTACTTGAGTCTACATTATACCCCAATCAATCTCCCTTTTAACGTTCCTTACAAAACAATGCCGTTTAACGTAAAATGATATCTTTTTGCGTTGTCTTAAAGATGAAAACATGAGAGGACAATTCCAAATAAAAGGAAAAAAAATAAAATAATAAATAAGTTGGTTGGAAGGACTAAATTGGCTAGCTAAAGGTTTGGGACTAAATAGACAAATCATTAAAAGATTTATGACTAAATTAACACAATTTAAAGGTTTATAACTAAATTAATATAATTGAATTACCTACCGTACTATAGGTTTAGAACTTTTAAAACAATTATCCCCTATTAAATGAGTCGAGGATATACAAGTGAGAATAATGCCCACCGTTACCTATGGTCTCTCATCATCTGATAAGAACCGTGATGGCAGTTCTCACCAACAAACCATGCTCATCATGAGATTTCTTCCATGTTGTTTCAATCAAATAGAATTCCACATTTGAGTGCCCACCAATCAATTATTAGTTCAGACACCAATTTCTTATGATTAAATGCAGACCGTTCAATCAACCAAAGAATCACAGTTAGGATGTACCGGATAAAAGCAATGAAAGAACATAAAAAGAAAACACGAAGATTTTACATAGCTTGGTTCAAACAGTATTTATATCCATAGCGGGGGCAGCCGTAGAAGTTCCACTATGAATCCATATTGTTACAGGGGCAATCGCACAAGTATTCGAGTCTACATTATACCCCAATCAATCTCCCGTTCCTTACAAAATGATGCCGTTTAACATAAAATGATATCTTTTTGCGTTGTCTTAAAGATGAAAACATCAAAGGACAATTCCAAATAAAATGAAAATTTCAACAAGGGCAAAAAAATAAAAGAGAAATTGACAATCCGGGTTTCCTTCTTGTCCCCCCTCCCCTTTCTCTCTCACCTTTTCCTCATTTTTTTTTTCATTTGTCGAGTTTAAATATTTTTGGAAGTATAATCTTTTTAAATCCACCTATGCAAAAAATAAAAGAGAAATGAACAAAAAAAAGGGCAAAAAATAAAAGAGAAATTAACAAAAAAAAAAGTCCATATAAATCTTCCATCCAAGATATATCGTTTTGCACTTCCTTTAAAAAGGCAAGTAACTGAGAGAAATTTACCATGGAGAAATGAATAATCGTTTCGCACCTCTCGGAATTGAAAACTATCCTTTTAATTGGTATTCATGTTAGTATTTTCTTTAATTATATCTTTTTATCATAATTTTACTAATTATTATTGTTACATCATTGTAATTATCAGGGAAAATGATAGCAATGGTCCATGAACTTTAATTTAATATGCAATGGAGTCCCTCAATTTTAACCTAATATGCAATATGGCTAATAAATTTTCAATTTGTTCAATATGGTTATAAGTATATTTTCATATAGTTCAAGAACCAAGTAAAATATATATAAAAAATCCAAAGACCATATTGAATAAATTGAAAATTCACGGACAATATATTAGACTAAAATTTAGAGATCATATTAAATAAATTATAAGTTGAGAAGATGTACTATATATTGGATCAAAGTTTACGGACGGTTTGTATTATTACCTCTAATTGTTATTGTCTTGGCTCTACTAATTAAGCAGTACAAACTTTCTTCGCCCTTTCCCCTCTCATCTCATCTCTCAACCCCACGATATTTGACATCTCTCTTTCTCTCGCGGCGAGATTTTCACGCGAACCGGTCCTCGCGATTTCAACCTTAGAACGGCAATAAAAAAAAAAAAAAGAGAAATAAGTTCGGAAAAAAACTAGGAATCAAAAAAAAAAAGAAAAAAAAGAAGAGGAAGAAGGAGGAGGACAAAGATGCAGCACCAGCAGGCAAGGCAACAAAACCCAGCAAGAACTCAGTGCCCACTCCCATTCAAATCCCCCAAGAGAAGAGAGGAGAAAGCAGCAAAGCCCTCCTTAGATTCTCCTTCTTCCTTGCCACTTCTTGTTCTTGTTCTTGTTCTTGTTCTTGTTCCTGCCCCTGTTCCTGTTCCTGTTCCTGTTCGTGTTGTTGTTCTTCTTCTCTGGGTCATTGCGGGGCATAAGGTAAGGCCTCCTGAAGAACACAAGAGTTTCTTTTGACCGACAGAAAGAAGAAGAAAGAAGGGCCTGCATATTCGACTCCAAGGAGGAGGAGGAGGAGGAGGGGTAAAGAGAGCATGGGGATTCCGTGCGACGACGTGGTGATCATCAGGCAGTCCGAGCGGGAAGGAGAGCCCAGCATGATCACCATTAATTGCCCTGACAAGACTGGGCTGGGCTGCGATCTGTGCCGCATCATTCTCTTTTTCGGCTTGAGCATCGTCCGAGGAGGTGAACTTCGATCTGGGTCGGGCTTCGTTTGGAACTCTTGTCTTCTTGTTTCTTTTTGTTTCTTCTTGTTCTTGGGTGGGTTGATGACATTTTAACCGAGAGGTGCGGCTTACTAATTTAACTTTTTTCCGAGCTATACCGGAGAAATGGATGAGTTTTGGTTGAACCGTATGTTGACGATTTGTTTTGAGGCAGATGTTAAGGTTGTGTTTTGCAGAAGTAAACAATATTTATGTGGGTTTTTTCCCCCAATGAATCTTGTTGAAATGACGTTGTGATTGTTTGAATTTGAGATAACGGGTTTTGATTCTTGACCCTGGGTTATTGTGTTCCATTCAATGCGAAATTGTTGCCAGATTTGGTTGCAATCATGTTAAGTTTTCCTTATATTCCGCAAAACAAAGGGTAACGGTTGTTTGAGATGCTCATAATTTATTATTTGGTTTTGCGATGAAGATGTGTCGACGGATGGAAAATGGTGCTATATATTATTTTGGGTCACCGGCAATCCAAACACGAGGTGGAGTTTATTGAAAAAGAGACTAGTTGAGGCGTGCCCCTCTTGTTCTTCAGCTTCCAGGATTTTGTTTGACAGCTACGAGCCGCAGCCACCAAAGCACCCTGATGTCTTTCTCTTGAAGTTAGCTTGTTGTGATCGAAGAGGACTTCTGTATGGTAATTTTCATCGCCTACATGAACTTGGTTTCTACATTACCTTGGGCATCAAAACAAATTGTCTCAATCGATGTAGATTTGAGGAATATAACATAATGTTTCTGAAATAGGTGGTTTAGGACTTAAATGTTCATACTTCCTCTCTTTTATGAAGTTGAATGATTATGTTTTTCTTTATACGGTGCCTTTGCAGTGTTTGTCTGTGCAGTACAGGTTCCTATAGATAACAGGGACAGATAATAATATCACGATACCTTTGACTTACTGCTGCTCTGCTTCATTACTATGGCCTTTTGACTTGCATCTTCCAAAGTATTTCTTCTATCATGATCACTGCACAAGAATCTTCTTCATGGCCTTCCACATAGTGTCAGTAACTATATTAGACTACAATACTGTAAATCGCTTTAGGAGTAAATTGGGTGACCTCAGACACGGTGCAACACAAACTTCGGGCTTGGAGAGACAATGTTGTCAATCAGTTCCGAATAAATTGGTGACCTCAGGCATGGTGCGACGCAAACTTTGGGCTTGGAGACTGACTTTCAGTTCGTGTGATGGAAAGGAACAAATCCTAACAAATCACTAGGATGAATCTTCTCCTGTTAGGATGAATCTTCTCCTTGTTCTTTAGCCCATTTGTAGAGAGAGGAACAAAAGGGCATTTCAAGGAATTGAATCCTCTTGGGATTCTTTTAGGGGTAATTGGTCTTAACACTCTTCACTCTTGGTATAGCGGGAAAATTCAATTTCATAACACCTAGTTTGTTGGAAATATAAAGTCTTTCGTGTTTGATTTTGTATATGTGTGGCCTCTACCTGAAACTCTTCTGTGTAGGGCTGGTACTTGTTTGATACCTTCTTAATAGAATCATGTGTACCATTTGCAAGAAAAGAAAATGTCATCAACTGCTCCCTCTTCCCAATATTTTTTAATTGGGAGGGGGAGTGTTGGAATCCTCATCTTATAAAATGTAGAAAAAGATATTTTTGACATTGAATTTGAGGATGCCCCTTATTTTTGGCAGATGTGACATCGGTGCTTTGTGAGCTTGAGCTTATAATCAAGAGAGTTAAGGTGTCCACAACACCTGATGAAAAAGTGATGGACCTCTTTTTCATCACTGACACCAGGTATGATATTTCTGTCTGCTCAAGCACAACCTACAAATCCATTTCTAGGCCCAATTTTATTTTGCTGTTATGTCAATGCTGCATAGATTCATGCTCGTCCATAATCAGCTCTATAACTTCACAGCTCGATCTTCTCAAACACAAGATTGGTACATGTTCCATAAACATTGTGCATAATAAATGAGTCCTGACATTACCACGAGACAAGAACAGCTTTTAATCCTTGGCTTGGCAGTTTATCTACCGCCTACTTTGTGCTTAGTGCATTACTCATCTGTCTATACTGATTGGGTGGACAGACCATTGGCTAGTTAAGGAAGAAGACATATCTATCTTCTTTAAGACGGTACTGGAGATCTAGGAAGATAGCGGTTGGTGTGCATGAATAACCTTGAGGGGAATAAACAACCCTTCTTAGACTTGACAATGTTATTTCTCATATTGACATCACTATTTATGTTTCTCCGGCCTAAATTGTTGACTTTTCTCATGCCAGGGAACTTTTGCACACGAAGGAGAGGCAGGATGGCGTAAGCAATTCTTTGAAAGCAGTGATAGGGGAGGCCATGATCAGTTGCGACATAGAAATGGTTGGTCCTGAAATAACAGAGTGTTCACAGGATTCATTTCTTCCACCTGCCATCACCGAAGACAAGGAAATGCCTATTTATCAGCTAGACGGGTCATTGACCTCCAAGAGCATTTCCGTCAAGATAGACAACACGCTAAGCCCTGCTCACACGCTTGTCCAAATAAGTTGCCTAGATCACAAAGGACTTCTCTATGACGTAATGAGAACTCTGAAGGACTACAATATTCAGGTATTGATTACTTCCAAGAATGTCAGAATTCTATTGCCAAGGGTATGCATTTAACGTCTCTTCTAATTCTTGTTTCTTCATTTTGGTGGGTTTTTTTTCTGAGGAGGTGTCTTTTATATGATCTGATGATTCACCCACTTATCCAGATTCTATGTTAAATGTATTTCCAGCTTGAAGTTCTCTTGGTGGTCTTCTTTATATATGCTTGTGTAGTGTCAAATATCTTTGGTGACAGAATGAGGGAAAATAAACGGAATGCTACTGAGTGTTAAGATTAAAAAGTGCCTGTTTAAATAGATGGTTTTACACTTTCTTTCTCTGGTAAAGGTTCACATTCTTGTGCACGCTTGAAACTGGGAATTTTGACCTATTTCATCATAACGTCAGAATTTTATAAAGTACAGTTTCATCTAATTTGCCCTTAATAACAAATGTTGCTGAATGGTAATGTTATTAGATTTCTTATGGACGTTTCTTCACAAAGCAAAGAAGGAACTGCGAAATTGATCTCTTCATAATGCAAGCGGATGGGAAGAAGATAGTTGCCCCAAGCAAGCAGCAAGCATTGTCCTCCCGTCTGGAGATGGAACTCCTTCAGCCTCTCAGAGTAGCCGTTGTAAGTCGTGGTCCTGAAACGGAGTTGCTGGTCGCGAATCCTGTGCAGTTATGTGGAAAAGGCCGGCCCCTTGTCTTTCATGACATAACCTTTGCTCTCAAGATCCTCAATATCGGCATATTTTCGGTACACATCCCTGCTTGCTTATGCTACATCTTTTCTAATATTTTGTGCCTGTTGTCTGAATTGGGATCTCAATACTGGAATATCGGCTGAATTTTCAGACTTTCTTTCTCATCTGCACTATATGTCCAAGCACAAATTGGTGACACTACGACTAAGTTGATGAGTGCTGCTTTTTGATGGTGATGCCTATGTTTCTCATGTGGCATCCAAAACTGTGCTTCTTGTTACTTCTGCAATGTTAATCTGATCATCATTTTCGTACAAAGCCTGACTTGTGTCTATCATCTGATGGGAGTTTATAAACTTGCGCATAATTTCTTCTCTAACTTCTCTTTTTCCCAGGTTGACATTGGGAGGCACGTGATTGGGGGGCGAGAATGGGAAGTCTACAGGGTCCTTCTTAATGAAGCTGAAGGCTCTTCTATTGCGTGGAAGAAAATCGAGGACGAGGTATGGAAGATGTTGATGGGCTGGGACTGAACGCTGATATCTAATTATATTGACAACATGTGCTTTGGGGATGAAAATTAGGCAAGAACTTAGCTATCCGATGACTTCAATCATGGCTTCCCGAAGACTAACTTTGCATCTGCCGATGGAGATGTTTGTGGCGACTGGGACAGGAGACGAAATCAAGCTCTCAGCTCTTAGCATACACACCAGAGGAGCACAGAGGCACTAAAAGTAGGGGGACAGGCTGTTATGGCATGTTCTTGGAATGCAGATTTTTGTTGCAGTCCTATTTCAGAGTTGTAAATTGCATCTAGTTGTGTACAGAGTTCAAGTTGTTCACATTGTGAATACATGCATGTGTAACCTTAACCAAAGTTGATTGTTGCACCAAGAATAAATCTGCAAGCTTTTGGTTCATGATAATCTCCCCATAAATCCCAATAAACATGGGTGGATTAATCCACTTTCTTCAAAGCAATATCTAGTTACATTATATAACCAAGTACATCACGTTGCTGTCGAGTGTTCTTATGCTTACTTGAAGTCTAGTATTCCAGCGGCCACTGCCGATTGAATTTGTTTGTCGTATGGGAGGCGATGATGTGCAATGAATGGAGGAAAACGATTGGAAACAGGATGGATTGATGCTTTACAAGACCCCTGGTCCTCTGTTCATGTCTGGAAGGCCATTGAGGATAGCCTAGCCAAGATGGCCTGACAACAGTAGTTTAAAGAGAAGCTGGTGGGAGAGTAAACCAGCTGCCTCATCTAATCTCAAGATTCTGACTTTTGCATCCTTTATGTCATATGATTTCTCAGGCTTTAAGATGTCAAAAGTAGAAAATGTAGAAGTGTAGAAGAATAGGAAGTTGGAGACTACCTATATAATTTACCTCTACTAGCTAAATAACTCTGCAAGGAGAACCAGAAAAGACCAATGAAAGATTCTAGCAAAACGAAGAAAAAGCAAAAAAGAAGCAGCAGCAAATTTCCCTATGAATGCCATTTCTATTAAAATGAATGGGTGGCGATTGGTAAGAGGTGGCAAGTGAGTTTTTAAAGATTATCTTTGGGATAATGACACAAATGATCCCTAACTTTGGTCTACTATGCAATATTATTCTTAAACTTTTAATTTGTTTAATATGATCCTTCAAGTATTTGTAATTGTTTAGTATTGGCAAATGTTCAAATGTCGCATTTTCCATTCAAGTTAAATAGATCTTGTTGATTATAACTTTGAATTAGTTACTTTTGAATTGTGGACAAAAAAAGAAGAAGAAGTTACACATGGATTATGCATTTAAGATATTCATCTTAATCAAGGATAAAATAATTTATGTTATCAAATAATGAATGACATGTTAATGACCTAATTTTTCTTTTCATTTTCCAAAGTAGATGGATGTAAAATGGACATGTTGGCTTATCATTTCTAAAAATCCAATTTAGCATATAATAATTCATGTCTTCAAATAATGGTTCATCTGTTGTTTGGGCAAATAAAATGATTATATCGAATATTTATCAGTAGTTCAAGGACTATATTAAACAAATTAAAAATCTAGGGACTGCATTACATATTAAGTCAAAGTTTAGGAACTATTCGCATCATTTTCCGTATCTTTGTCAATTACAAAACTACCATAAAAAGTTTGGTTCTAATAAGACTTTGCACCCGCAGGATCAAACACCTGAACATAATTGGTTTCTTAGATGAATTTAAAGATCATTATTGCGGGGCACTCCCAAATTTTATTGGGATAATTACACGTGTCTTAGATTCACGTCTTGAAATTGGTTTGGTTTTATTAAATACAATAATAATATACAAGTGATACGTGATTAGGCCACATAAATGCTTTCTTTCTCAGCTTCGCGACTTCGAAAGTTTTTCGAAGACCATATTAACTCGCATGTTTGTTACGTTATAAAAACAAAACAGATTTAATTACATACTAATGGCTTCTTCAGGAAGAGCTCTTATGAAGAAAAGAGAAAATCTCTTACTATAAGAGAGATATCAAAATATTAATTCTTTGCCCATTAAGCTAAAGTTCAGAAATTATTTGTGTCAATTATGTCACAAATAATGCTTTCATTTTATATTGATACCAATGAGATCATCTGATTAATTTAAGTTGGAAATTGTTAATATGAATGCTGATTATCTTATATCACATAGCCAATAATGATGTAGACATGGTTTTTTTGGATTATTTTATTTTCTTTTTCTTTCCCTTTTCGTTCTGTCGGATCACTGACAGCAAGACATGATACCGCACAATCTCAGCTCATGAAAACCTGACCGACAGTTCCGAACAAAAAAAAAAAAAAAAACTGACTGACAGTCAATGGAGAAAAAACCAACCAAAACTCGAAACACATGAACATCGAGCCAGTAGAAAGTTCAATGCAACCTAGAGAAACTAGAACAGCTAAAGAAACGGAGAAATTCGGAGCTGAGTCTTGATAATCGATCGAAGGAAAAGGAAATGCGAGGATTTACGTAAGCTGGGGTAGCTAAGAGTGAAGTGAACTCAGCCAATCGAGCTAAGATAGATCGCGATTCCTTAGGGTTTGAAACAGAAATCGCCAAATTCAAATTCGAGAGAGGGAAAGGGGTGGTTCCAGATCCGGCAAGGGTGTCCTCACTGGGGCTTGCCCCTCGTCCAGGCGAGGCCCAAAGAGATCGACCCTCTCCCGTGGCGGTGAGGGCAATCCTTGCTTAGACGAGGTCAGTTCTTGTTGGTCATGGCTTGTGCCGGCCACAGGTGAAAAGAGAAGAGAAAAAAAAATGAAAAATATAAAAATATTTATATGAACATTAGTCATGTCACGTATAACAGCTAGCATTAACATTAGCAGTTTTTGACTTAAATTGGCCGAATGGACTAAATTGGTACTAATACGAAGATGTTTAAAATTAAATTTTTACCACAAATGGTTTTATCTATGAACATCTTTCAGTAAAAAAAAAAGAAGAAAAATTTAATTCATAAGCATCTGAACGTACTATAAATTGGATTTTTCTCATTAATATCTATATGCATGATGACTTTTTCCTTTGTCTTACATTTACATTTAAGAAGACTTCACGTAATTCTACATGCATCAACCTTTCTTTCTTTGGTTTGAAGGCACCTCGAGTAAATACTAACAATTAGTGAATTGGGAATTATCAACTATAGTCGTTCGAAAACAAAGTTGTTCCCAATGCGAAATTAGTGAGGTTTGGTGTGTATGGTGATTGCATTCGTGTCTAAAATCAACTCAACTTATTTCAGATTATTGGTAAACCCTAAATTGATCTAACTTTTCAATGAACAAAATGATTAGATTTTTAGTTATATATGTTACAAGATGTATATATGAATTGCACATTCAAATTGCACTCACTCGTTCTATTTCCAGTGGCCTATTTACCTCCAAGCATGTTAAATAAGAGGGTGTTCAACTTTTCCTTTTTCACACTACAAAATATGGACAGTAACTTATGAATTAGTTACATTTGCATATGAATATTCCTATTTCATGCTTTTCATGATGCTATTTTTCTTCTTAAACAAATGGTATGTTATATACCAGAATATATATATATTTGGGTCGGAAATGATAGTTTCTTTCATTCATAACATATGAGACTTACAAGAAGACGATAGATAATATTCCAAACATAAAATTTCCGAAAGAACTGATGGAGGAAAGGACTTCCAATTTTGAGGTAGAGATTTCGTTATGTGCGCCTTCGCAAGTCAATCTGTGGCTTTGTTGGCTTTCCGCGAGCAGTGAACCAACTTCATCGAATTTGAAAGGGATAAAATGCCTTTGAATTGCTCAATAATGGACTTCACATTCCAAGGAGATTTGGCCCAGCCCATAATACTTTGCTTTGCAGTTAAACAATCGGTCTAACACACCACTTTTCCTTTTTGTACTTGTCCTGTTGCTTCTTCACCCACGTGTGATCTCTTTTTGAACTGCAGAAACTCCAGCCCGTGCAAGATTGCTAGGGTTTCGACTTGAACAGGGGAAGAAGCTCGGACTTCTCGCACAAAGCCATTAATTACTTGGCCAACTTGATTCTGCATGATTCCGGCGACTGATCCGACGTGTTCTCCTTGTACCCAAGATCCATCTACGTTTAGTTTCAGCGACCCTCTCTCTGGTGGACTCCATCTTCGCGGTGAGTTCAGATCTCTGGTTTTCTTGGCCTCATTTTTGTTTTGCCATCTGCTGAAATTTTGGAGATGTGCTTGCGCTAGATCAACTATGGTGTTCGGATTTGGTGGTTTGGCTCTGAAAATGGCGTGGTTTCGGGCTTTCCATACGAACCAAAGCACAGCCGCTACCATCTCCTTCTCGAGTGAGTCTCTGTTGCCTTCGAAGCTTTCCATCAGCCATTTATCAAATCGGGAGATGACGTTTGGTGTGCAGTTGAGATTGATCCGTGGATCTGTCCATTTGCAGAGAAGGAATAAGTACTTAGTGGTCTCCTGATGGGTATTGCAGAGCGAGCAAATTGGGTCAGGTAACACCTTTCGTTTGTATAGGTTCTCTCTAGTTGGTATTGCATTTTTGACAGATACTCCAAATAAAGATACGCATCTTCGGGGGAATAGATAAATTCCAGAGTTTTGTCCACAATATTCTAGGAGGCTGGAAAGAGGTTGATGCTCTGTGTAGTTCTGTTTCTGTTGTTTGTGCACATGCTTTGTTGTAGCCGCTCTTTACCGAGTACATTCTGGTCCTGTTTCCTTTCCATACAAGTGTATCTTCCTTCTGGTTTGGATTTATAGGGATAGCAAGAATTTCATTCGCTAGTCAGTCTTCAAAAAGGTTTTGAACCTTTGTTTGTTTCCACCCCCTGTTTTCTTCGCTTATGAGTTCAGCCACAAGTATAGGGTTGTCTTTATTTGTTGGACCGCCTATCACTCCAGAAGCCAGCCATTTATCTTCTCGTATTCTGATTTGTTTGCCATCACCTACTCTCCATTCCACCTCTTGTTTAATAACTTCTCTCCCCACCAGAATGCTTTGCCAACCCCAAGATGGGCGCTTCCCTTTTCCTGCCTTCCACATATCTCCATTTGGAAAGTAAACCCCTTTCAGAATTTTGCTCCATAAAAGCTGAGGGGGATTGAGATAATCTCCAAGCTTGCTTTCCCAGCATTGCTTTGTTGAAATTTGTGAGATCTTTGAATCCGAGCCCCCCTTCATCCTTTCTCATTTTCAAAACTTCCCACTTCTTCCAGTGCAACCCACGCCCTGTATCACTTTATCTCCACCAGAAGGATGCGATTTTTCTTTCAATTGATTTACATATCAAGATGGGTATTTTAAAGATTGACATTGCATATTGAGGAAGATCTTGTATAACACTTTTTATCAACGTTTCTTTACCTGCTTTGGACAATATTTTCTCTTTCCAACCCTCGAGCTTCATATTTACTCTAGCTAAGATCCATGCAAACATCTCTTTTTTTGACTGGCCCCAATCCGTTGGAATGCTGAGATATTTGCCCGTCTTCTTTATGATCGGGACTCTGAGTTCTTGTGCCAAATTCCTCTTCAGATATGGAGGGCAGCCCCTGCTAAAAGATACCCCTGATTTGTTTAGGTTTATTGCTTGGCCCGTTGCAAAGCAATACTAGTTTAAGACAGCTGCTAGGTTTTGACATTCTGAGATAGTCCCATCCAAGAAAAAAATAGCATCATCGGCAAAGAGAAGATGTGATAGAGTAGGGCATTGTGTATTCAAGGTTATCCCTTTAAAACTCCTATCTGCCATAGCCTTGTGCATTAACCATGATAGGACGTTCGATACCATAATAAAAAAGATAAGGTGAGAGAGGATCACCTTGCCTTAATCCCCTTGATGGTGTGAAATAGTTCATAGATTCCCCATTTATTTTCACACTGAAAGTTACTGTTGAAACACACTGCATAATTAGCCCTACCCACCTTGTACTAAATCCCATTTTCAGCAAGTATTCACTCAAAAAGTCCCATTCCACTCTATCATACGCTTTTTGCATATCTAGTTTCAGAATGGCCTGAAACTTCTTTTTTCTCTTCTTGATTCTAAGCTGATGTATTACTTCCTGAACTATTAATATATTGTCTTGAATTTGCCGGCCTTGTACAAAGGCACTTTGTTCAGGAGTAATTATTTCTGGAAGCCATCTCTTCAATCTATTTACCAATACTTTTGCTATGATTTTATAGCTGAAGTTACATAGACTGATAGGTCTGAACTGGTTTATGCTTTCTAGATTTTTGACTTTCGATATTAGGGATATATGCATTTGATTTAGGGTTGGGTCGAGAATACCTGTCTCAAGGAAGAGCTGTACTAGCTGAAAAACTTCATACTTTAAATCCTCCCAATAATGCTAATAAAATTGTCCGTTTAAACCGTCAGGACCTGGAGCTTTGAGTGAACCCAGTTGGAAGATCGCTTCTTCTACTTCTTCAATTTGCACATTGTCCATTAGATGTGTGTTAATTTCATCATTGACTGGACTGAGACATTGATCTAGGACTGGCTGGAAATTCCTCATGCCCACAGTTTCATAAAGTGTTTGATAAAAGTCCATGATATGTTGCTTATGTACATTCGGCTCCCTACACCAAGTGTCTTCATTTATCTTCAACATTGTCATTCTATTTCTTTGCCTTCTTTGCACTGTTGTGGCATGGAAATACTTTGTGTTTTTATCCCCCCATTTAAGCCAATTGATGCGCGCTCGAAGCCCCCAATACTTTTCCTCTTGTCTCCATAGTTTTTCAATTTGATCCACAATATGCTGATATTCCTCATTGCTGTAACTTTCTGGAGGTCTATTTGTTAGCTCTATTAATGTTCTCTTCAGCTCTTTTATGTGAATGGCAGCATTAGGAAACTTGTTTTTGCTCTAGGTTGCTAGTGCTTTAGAGACATCTTGAACTTTGTCTGAGAACCTGTTTTCATCTAAGAGATTTTCCTGCCATGTTCGCTTTATAACCTCCCTACATTCTGCATCTTCTAGCCAGTATGCTTTGAACCTGATTTTTTTTTTTGTTTTTCTTACTTTCAGGGTGCAGCACGAGAAGAAGCGGGCTGTGATCAGAACCAACCGCCAGTAGTGCCTGGACTTCGGCATTTGGGAAAGTCACCCGCCAATCCATTGTACATAGAGCTCGATCTAATCTTTTTTTAACCAAATCCTCCCCTGCTATGTTGTTTGCCCAAGTAAAGGCACATCCTTTGCTGTCCATATCTATTAGGGAACAATCATTCAAAAGTTCACGAAAAGCTACTATTCGGTAATTGTCAGCTTCCCTTTTTCCTTCCTTCTCCTAAGCATATAAGATTTCGTTAAAATCCCCCATACAAATCCATGGAAGAAGATTTTGTGACTATATTTCCCTTAATTTATGCCATAGGAGTAGTCTTTCCTCATAATTTGTAGGAGCATGAAGGAAAGTTACTCGCATATGACAGCCACTATATAGATCATGGCTTTCGACATCAATGAAAGTTTTGTTGCTGGAAATCACTTTTAACTTCACCTCGTCACTCCACATGAGTACTAATCCTCTTGTAATGCCTTCCGGATTCTCTAGAAATTTATTTGGGAATTTAAGGCGTTTTATGATGCCCTCAACCATCGACTCCTTATTCTTAGTCTCCATTTCATCAATGAGCTCTTGGAACGCCAGGGGGTTGCCTAGCCCCTAACAGTTCCAGCTAATGATTTTCATGACGTCTTTGGTGGCTTATTAGGGCTAGCCACCAAAGCCCTGTTTTTTCCTTCCTTTACTATCTGAACAGAGGTTTCCAATATCTCCATTTCATCAATGAGCAGAATGGCATTTTTTGCTGATCTTTTCTATTTTTTAGTTTTCTGGGTTTTCAAGCCTTTCTTGCTGTTGCTTTCCTCAGTCTGAATATTCGCTTTAGGAAATTCAATGCACATAATTTGTTTCCCTTTATCTTTTTTGCTTAGTTCCATAGCTGCACATTCTATTTCATACTGAGAAGAGTGACATTTTGCCCTTTTCTTGTTGCGAGTTGTAGTAGCCCGTATCTCTGGTTCGTTTCTGACCTCTCTTTCCATACCATTTTCTGTTGTAGGAGTTTCAGGAACTACTTCTTCAACATCTGAATTTGTTTCTAATTTACCATGGAAGGCTTCCTAGTGTGGGCTGTGATCACGTGCTTCCGCCTTTAGCCAAGGTCCGTACTTGCTTACCTTATTTTCTGCCCATTTAGTCTGATCATAGGGAATTTTCTCACAATTTGTAGCATAGTGACCAATTCTCCCACACAAGTAGCAAAAATGTGGAAGTCGTTCATATTTAAATTCCACCCATAGCTTCTTATTCTTTATGTCCAATATAGCCCCCGATTTTAAGGGTAAACTCAAATCCATATCTATCCTCACTTTTCTAGCTTTGTTTGGGCCATTTCCTCTAGCCTCCATTTGTATTTCTAGAACTCTTCCCACTCTTTAAGCCAAATCAGCAACCACTTCCTCTCTAAACCACCCTGGAGGTATCCCTCCCATTTGAACCTAGAAGGCGCAACGAGAAAAATCATAATAGTACTCTGGAATTTTTGGTTCGCATTATTTCAAAACTGAAAGGTTACATGCAAAATACCATGGACCTGTTTTTATGATTCTCTCTTTATCCTCTTCATATTGAAACAGGAAAGAGAAGAGTCCTGGCTCTTTTTGTAAGCAAACAACAGAATATGTTTTCCATGCCTTCTTCATTATGTTAGAAAAGGCTTGGAAATTGACATTAGGTTTAGAGAACAGCTTACCAAAGAGAGTGAGATTACATTCCTGCCTTTTAATAGGAGGAATTTCTATCGAAACCGCAACAACATCACTTTCTGACCAGAGATAACCTAAGCTTTTGCACAATGCTGCTAATCGTAAATCATTCTCGTTCTCACCTGCCATTTCTCTGTATTGTAGGGTGTCTCGCTCATGCTTTGCCTACACCAATCTGAAGCTGGGTCGCTGTCTTTGCTTGTTTAGAGTTGAAGCTAGGTCGCTACTCTTTGCTTCCTTCGAACAAAACCTAGATTCCGCGAAGGGGCAATGGTTGGAGTGGTTGAGTTTGCTGAATCTTCGTATATTTTGGGAAGAACAGATGACGGCTTGGGTTTAGATTGAAGGGGGCTCTGTGATGATGATATGAGAAGGCTGAAAATGGTTATTCGATCATCTGTGGTGGGAAGTTTGAAAGATATGCAGATCTGGGATGCACTCAAAAACCATATGGGGTGAGCAGTGAAGCCAGAATCATGGTGGTTTTAGGGTTCTATTAGCCATTGAAGGAGAAGGGGAAGCTCTGCCCTAAGGAGAGAGAGGAGCTCTTCCGAAAGAAGAGAGTCTAGATATAGTATTCAAACTAACATATTTCTAAACAAAAAATGCATACAAAATAGGTGGAAAAATTGTCCTTAACCCATTGTATAGTGGCCAATTTAGTTCAAAACGTTTCAATTGCGTTAGTTTAGATCTAAGTCTATTGTATGGCGATCAATTCGGTTCTAAACTTTTCAATTATACCAATTTAGTCCTTGATCTTTTAAGGATTTGCCAATAAAATCCTCCAGCAATTTTGGCCAAAATTATCAAGAAGGACTATATTAGCAAATTGTTAAAATGTTCATAACTAAATTGGTAAGTTGTCAAAATGTTTAAAACTAAATTGACACAATCAAAAGATTTAGGATTGTGTTGACCATCGTTAGGTTTGGAACTAAATTGGTACAATCAAAAGGTTTAAGACTATATTGACTATTATACAATATATTTAGGATTAAATTAATATAATTAAAATGTTTAAGATTGGATTGGCCGTCATATAATATGTTTAAGACTTTTTACAGAATTGTCCCCAAAATGAATTGGTGATTCATCTAATTTTTTTCGTTGTAAATTCGGGAATCGAATATTATTTGGATGTAAAATCAATTTTCAAGCAAACAAAAAAAAAGGGTAGGAGTTGCACGTGATATTATTCTTTCCGCATAAATCATGAACGTAGCTTTCACTTTTTTTCTTCTTCTTCTTCTTCTTCTTCTTCTTCTTCTTCTTTATTCCATTTCTATTCCCTGTTGAGTTCCATTTGCAAACGTTGTTTTGAATCCCCAAATGCGGTCAAGCAGGCAATGATTCGAATTTTAAGTAACAGAAGCAAAATGCTAAATTGTTTGGAAAAAAAAGAGATCGAATGGCATAAGGAACAAAGAAATGTCTTTGTGGAGTGATTCCTAATTTGGGCAGCCCACACGTGGGTTGATTCTAATTACGAAACTTCATGTTCTCCCTACATCACGCCCTGAGATCATCCAAGTTGACGACAATGGACAGACGATGGGTGACTTACAAAATCATAGATTTCTCTTTCATAATTTTTTATAAAATCATAAGGAAAAGAAATTCCTTTTCGAATATTTTGAAGAGATGTTGAAATAAAAAGAATTTTGTTCCCTATAAGTTCAGATGAATGGACCCTCGTGTGAATTCTGTCCCGAATCGATCACATACATTTAAGGTGCTTCCCCCTGTTTTCTTGGATGCTTTCTTTGGGGAAGGTGTTGTCTCGCTCATGGTGTGAAAAGCAAAATAGTTGATCAGTTGCCCTATTTTAAGGTCATCATCCCACTTTTCACCGTTAAATTGAAATAAAATAGATCTCGACCTTTTGGCAGTTTTCAATATGAACGGTTGTGATTCTTTTGCTTTTCGATCTAATGGTCAAAATCTGTGGAGGCATGGTGCTCATGAGAAGACCACAAACTCGCCCACCTAAATAGTACGAGTATTCCTTTGTATTGTAAGTTTCCATGGGGAAACATACATTAAAACTTGCACAAAAAATGTAAAGCACGATATGCAAATGAAATAACAACAAATCGACGATTGAAGCTAGAAAAAAAGAGCATTACGAAGATAGATATAATAATAATAATAGGGACTATTGGCATTTATCTTCTTGACCAATGCATTGATTCTAATTATGAGAAGAAATTCTTTGCCTCAGAAGGGACTATAGGGATTTGTATGTTATGTGCTAATTATATAATCAATCATCTCCCAATATTTCGCTCGATCATTCAAGAATTTTCCTCACAAAATTCCTAGAGACAAATTCTAGAAACACTCTCAAGAGATTCTTATGCATAATACTCTCAAAAGACTCTATTCGGGCACTGGCCCATTTAATGTTTTGAGTAAAAAAACCAAATTCCTAGAGATATATACACAATTTCACTAAAAAAGTATTTGTTGGTCATGTGATTATGTTATTATTTCTTCATGTTGAAGACCATGATTCTATTCTCAAAGAATGCAAATATATATCTTTCTTTACAAGAGGCTTCAAAATTAGTTTAGAACCGGTTCAATTCGGGAATTAGACTGATTGAATTGGTTCTCAAGTAAAACCAGCGGTTTCGGCCTTGGAATTGGGAACCGTGCTGGTCCTAGGCCGATTTTAGGTTTGTGGAAATGGGAGCCAAATTGATTATCCCTGGATTTAGCCTCGAATCCATTGGTCAAGGTTGGTGTAGTGAGCTGGATCCGGTACTCATCCTTAATTTTACTCTTTAATTAAAACAGATGAGGTCCTACATGCTTTATTTTTGTTTAGTGAGTAAAATATTTAAAAGAAAGTGGTCTGTCTTGCTATAGTTTACCTCCTTTTTGGCCGGAGTAACTTCCTCCAACATCGCTACTCAACTAGAAACATCATCCATACGCAAACTCAACTAGAAACAAACACGATGTAACCCATCACTTAGAAGACAAGGAAACTATAGAAGGGGAAAGAAAAAGGGCCTTTTGAAAGTTACGTTGATGAAAAGGAAATGAAAAATGAAACGCAATTCTTATCATATATCTCAACTGACCGCGGTATCTCCCTCAAACTTTTCTTCATTCCTTCTCCTCTTCATGCCAGTTCCAATGTCGCTCGTGTTTTGCATGCGTAGATTCGATTCCCATGCGGGGGGGAGACGATTCTCTAGCGCACGTACAGTACTTCGTATGGCGCACGATTTCCTCTCTCATCTACGCACGTTTCAGAATGCCGGAACACAGGATCGGCAAAAAAGTCGCTGTCGTGTCCTCTCGAAAACATGCGTGAAAGCAACAGCCGACGGAATCGATCCTTCCATTCGCCCGGCTAAATCTAGGGTTTCGTCTTGCATGAACTGATGATTCAGCCCCACCAAACTTCTTTCCCACAATGCACCCTTTTGGCCAAGAAGTCATGTCGTATACGTTGTATTCGAGTTAATTACTCAACTATCTATGAAATTGATATACGAAGTCACGTAATCACTGTAAACGAGCTATATCCAAAGTACAAAGAAAAGAAGTTTGTTGACTTATTTGGTATGTCTGTTTTGTTAACCATCACAGTGTATCAAACATTAGTCGTGACTCGTATGCGTACTTGTCATTCCGCGCTTAATAAATGCTGTGATTCTACGTTCTTTTGAAAGACTTCTAAGTAATTTATAAGAACTTCCATGTCAATTCCACGAGCTAGGTTAAAGTTGTGATTTATGCAAGTCTGTTTTCCACATGCACGTACAAATGGCCAAACCACGTGAACCAGTGCTTGACCTAACCAGAGAGCAATCAAAGGAAAGAGATTATAAGAACAGTCAATGTAGGTTCTCTGTAACTAGCATTCATAAAACTGAATTGTAATGTTTCAATAGGTAAAAAAAATAAAAAAAATTAAAGAATTCTTGAAAAGAGAATGAAGGAGAAAACGCACTGATCCTAATTTGTGTTGTTTTAAACTATTTAAATTGGAAACGATTGAAGAAACTCCGTTCTTAGCATTTTCCATTTTTTTTTTTAGTATAGTTTAAACTTGACATATGCTCTAATTAAGGGAAGACTAACGAGCACACGTGATGGAAATAAGGAAAAGTTCCTAATCATCGTGATTATGATTAGGAATAGGATTAGCCACACGCCATAACCTGGACTAATTCTCCAAAGATTAAGATGGCCACTTCCATAGCGCAAAGTCAAAAGGGTCTTCCTCATATGGATTTCTGCATGCACTAAGGAGAGGAAATCCGACGACCTACAAATCATATATAGTATGGACGACTGGGATATTGTTTTCTGATCCAAACAATTCCATGGGTTTCTTATCCTATCCAATCCTCGACATTGCCCATTCAATTTGACATACGAGTGATCTTGATTCTTAAGGAATCGCATGGGCTATAATGGAAACTTTTTCGAACAGTTTGAGGTAGAAATCGATGGAGGATTTGCTTTGTTTATAAGAGATTAACCGGAGAAGTAGACATAAGATGTTAAAGTGGAAACTAACCTAAAAAAAAAAAGAGAAAGTGCTAAATCTATTGCATCTGTGACAATTCAATTTTAAATCTTTTAATTATATCAATTTAGTTCTAAGACTTTTCACGTGTTGCCAATTCAATTCATCTGATCAATGTTAGCAAAAAAAAATAAAAATACTAATATGGATGTTTGCCATACTATGTGGCATGATTGGTGTTGACGTGAACAAAATTTATTAACTTATATTTTTGAAATTTTTATAGTGTTCTTTTCTTTTCTTTATTTTTCCTTTTTCCTTATTGCTGGGCCTTGAAGATAGTCGACCACTGTAGGTGAGGTCACTCTCGCCAACCTCTAGCGAGGCTCGCCCTCACCATATCAAATCCTCGCTAGCTTTGAGAGAGGGTCCACCTCCTCGGATTTGGGGATGGTGGTGAGTAATTTCCGGCCAAAATTGATCGAATATATTGTATTAGTAAAACATGAAAACATTCATGACTCTTTTTTTTTTTAGGTTTATTTTCCTGATATTTAGGTACTGCTGTCTAGATTTTTGCCTATCGTTCACGTACACACGGAAGCAGTGGGGGATGGGGGGAGCTTGTCGTTTTCCCGCGATTCGGGCACGGACGGGTCCCGTTCAGTTCGCTGTTCAATCAGTCCCGACGACCAAAGCACTTCCTTTCTTCCTTCTTATTTTACCGTACACACGGCAACCGGAAAACACTGTTGCTTCTGCCCCAACTTGCCTGTGCTTCATCCGCCCAAACGACACCGTCCCACCGCACTCCCACCAAAACGCACAATCCCAGTCAACCGACGAGTCAACACGAAAACACCTCCCTCCTCGGACCCCGACCTTTCCCCCCACCGTGTCCATAAATATCCCCGCTCGGACAGATCAATCATATCAACATACCACAGCACACCCCGACACAAACATCTAGCGACTTCACTTGCCGAAAATGGTGATGGCCGACGTTAGCGGCGGCGGCGGCGGCTGGAGGGAGACGAGGTCGCTGGCAGCGCGCGCCCTCCTCGGGCGGTGGTTCATGGCCTTCGCCGCCCTCCTCATCATGTCGGTGGCCGGGGCCACCTACATGTTCAGCCTCTACTCCGGGGACATCAAGTCCAGCCTCGGCTACAACCAGACCAGCCTCAACCTCCTCAGCTTCTTCAAGGACCTCGGCGCCAACGTCGGCATCGTCTCGGGCCTCGTCAACGAGGTCAGCCCGCCCTGGGTCGTCCTCTCCATCGGCGCCGCCATGAACTTCTTCGGCTACTTCATGATCTGGCTCGCCGTCACCGGCCGCTCCGCCCGGCCCCGCCTCTGGCTCATGTGCCTCTACATCTGCATCGGCGCCAACTCCCAGTCGTTCGCCAACACCGGTGCCCTCGTCACCGCCGTCAAGAACTTCCCGGAGAGCCGAGGCGCCATCCTCGGGCTGCTCAAGGGCTTCGTCGGCCTGAGCGGCGCCATCCTGGCCCAGCTCTACCACGCCTTCTACGGCGACGACTCCGAGTCCCTCATCCTCCTCATCGCCTGGCTCCCTGCAGCCGTCTCCGTCGTCTTCCTGCGCACCATCCGCATCCTTGAGGTGGTCCGGCAGAAGAACGAGCTCAAGGTCTTCTACAAGCTCCTGTATGTCTCGCTCGGCCTCGCCGGGTTTCTCATGGCCGTCATAATACTGCAGAATCAGCTCCGGTTCTCGAGGATTGGGTACGCTGGAAGCGCTGCGGTCGTGCTCCTCCTGCTCTTCCTGCCGAGTTTCATCGTCGTCAAAGAAGAGATTGTTCTCTGGAAGAGGAAGAGGGAGATCGTCATGAACAATGACCCTTCCCATCACCTCAAAGTAGTCGCCGAAACTCCTCCGCCACCACCGCCGCCGCACGCTTCCGAACCTGTGCTGGCGCTGCCTCCGCCGCAGCATACCGGGGCGTGCGGCTGCGGCAATATCCTCCGGCCTCCGGACAGGGGCGAGGACTACACGATCCTGCAGGCCCTCTTCAGCATCGACATGCTGATACTATTCACTACCACCACGTTCGGCGTTGGCGGGACGCTGACGGCCATTGACAACCTGGCCCAGATCGGGAGCTCGCTTGGGTACCCGTCCCGAAGCACCACCACATTCGTGTCCCTTGTCAGCATTTGGAACTACCTCGGCCGGGTTGTGTCCGGGTTCGCGTCCGAGATCCTCCTTACCAAGTACAAGTGCCCCCGCCCTCTCCTCCTGACCCTCGTCCTCCTCCTGTCCTGCGTCGGCCACCTCCTAATCGCCTTCGGCGTCCCCAATTCTCTCTACGCCGCGTCGATCATCATCGGGTTCTGCTTCGGCGCGCAGTGGCCGCTGGTGTTCGCCATCATATCCGAAATCTTCGGGCTCAAGTACTACTCCACGCTGTACAACTTCGGGGCCGCCGCGAGCCCCGTCGGGAGCTACGTCCTCAACGTGAAGGTGGCGGGCCGGCTCTACGACCGGGAGGCGGCGAGGCAGATGGCGGCCGCCGGGATGGCGAGGGTAGACGGCCAGGACTTGACGTGCAAGGGCGTCGAGTGCTACAAGACGGCGTTCCTGGTGATCACGGGGGCGACGCTCTTCGGGTGCATGGTGTCCTTATTTCTGGTGCTGAGGACGAGGAAGTTCTACAGGGGCGACATCTACAAGAAGTTCAGAGAGGCTTCCATCGATTTGACGGGTAGGGGAGATGATTCCAAAGCCGCGGCGGTGGAAGCAGAGGCGGCGGCGGCGAATGGAGATGATCGTACGGTCACCGCTGCAGCAGCTGGGGAACCGACTGCCGCCGCCGCCGCCGGTGCTGCGCGGCAGGGGAGGGGGACGTGAAAGCTCGCTGCGGGAAACAGAGCATGACAGAGAGATGGTTCGTTTCACCGCAGAACTTCAAGTTGCCCCACTAAAGTTTACCTCGCAAACGATAAATCATAGTTGAAGAAATGATTTGTACTTTATTTATCTCCAAAGATAGAAATGATTGCAGATCTTTTTACATCTTGTTGGCGGGAGGGGGGCTGTTCTCATCATTGTAAAGTTCCTAGCTCTTTAATGGCGAACAGGAAAGAAGAAAACGTGTCCTGACTCCTGGGGTTCCTTTCGATACAAGAGCAGTGACTTTTCCTTTTCAAGAATTTGTATTAAACTTTATATGTATTTTGTATAACCTGAATCTATTTACATGTTATATAAACCTCAAGCTGATTTAGTTATGATAAACTCAATTTAATATTTTAACCATCAATAATATCAAAATGGTAGACTCGTGATAAAATTATCTCAAACTAATTTTTTGACTGTTAAAAATATTAAATTGATATATTTATGATAAATTTATCATTTGTAACTCTTTATTAAATTTGATTAATATTGCAAAAAAACATAAATTGGTAAACTTGTGATAAAAAAAAGGTAAAATCATAACTTGGTATACTCATGAACTATCATGTGTTATCTAATTAAGTAACTTGATGGTAAAATTTAATGGAAATTAATTTAGGGTAAATTTATTATATGTGTATCGGTTTGGAGTTTTACTTCTCATTAAATTAATCACAAATATACCAAATTGAGGTTTTTCATGATATTAACCTAATTATATATTATCCTCGATCTTATTTTACTTAGAATATTTTAGTATTCATCTTACTTTTTGGTAATTGAATGTAGACAAGTTGAGCTTACATATACCAAAACCAATATTATTTGAGCTTCGATTAACAAAGTATCAGGAATTCATTACATAGAGTCAGTGGTCGAGTTCGAGTTCTATCGACTTGAGACTCAACTGCACTCGTATTACGTGATGAATGATACCGATACCATGGTTTGCACGTCACTCCCGACGGGAATGGATGAGGTCAGACAATTCTAGGATATACCTAACCTCAAAAGGGTGAGATATATTAATCTTGGAAGAGATTTCATTTATCATGACATATAGTAGATGAGAACTACACCGACTCACCAAGTGCCAAGCGATTGGGAGAGGCTAGAGGTCGTCGGCCATTCCTCTCGGTTTGTCGTTCCGTCGCCTAACACGACGATCAATATATAAACGCGTGTATATCAAACACATTCTTCCTTTTTTTCTAATCAACACCTGTTTCTATGGTCCCCGACACAATAGGACCATCCCGTGTGTGAATTGATTGATCACTCCTCTCATAGCCGCAATGTTAAGGGGTTGCACACACTTTGGAGGGGACGTGAGGTTATTTTGTGTGGATGAACATCGGTGGACCACCTTCGCCACTAGTTGGGAAAGCAGACAACCGAGAGCCGTTTGTTCCAAGAATTCGCGGGTTTCGATGTGCAAGGACTAGGACCACCTTCCCAATTCCCCACAAAAGAACAACAGAGGCAAAAAAACAATAGAAGCATAGTTTTGATCAAACTAATTAACGTAGGAAAAAGCAACAAGAAAATCTCAAACAATATGTCCATCATGACATTTATACTCGGAAGTTTTTTTTTTGTGACATCGAATACCTCGAACTATACCCTCTATGACACTTTACTCTAAACATTTTCTTGTGACATAAAAAATGCCAAATTTGTACCCATATGGCACATTTAATCTCCGTCAATGTTTCGTTAGATGATGTTTTAGCTATTTCACTTAAGCCACATAAACACCATGTTAATACTGTTTGCTTTATGAAGTCAATGTTAGTAGATTTTTAATAGTTTTCATTGATGGAACTTTGATGAAAGGTAAATATGTCAGAATGTACATGCTTGATATTTTTGGTGTCACATAAAAAATTTAGGGTAAATATGCCGCAATGAGCATAGTTTATGATTTTTGGTGGCTTTTGCCCTTAATTTTAACAACATATTGGTTAGGAACAAAATCTTTTAGGGATTAAGTTTGGTGAATTGTCTTTCAACAATTCTTTTGCCTCGTGTAATTGCTACTTACGATATTTGTCTATTTAATTAAGGCACGATACCTTTATTCTCATAATTTGTATGCTTGAAATAAGCTAGGTAAGACTAATAGAAATAAGATATTTATCTTTTGGTAACATTTAAAGAAGAATAGAGTTTTATAAAACTCACACAAATTCTAACTATCAAACAAGTACTTCGAAGGCACTGATTGTTTTACATGAAAATTGATTTCTACGCTACACATGAGATAGAACATAAGTTTCTAGAAATCTAGAAGGTATGATATATTGGTCATATCTTTGTAGCAATTGAAATCTTTCTTGCATAAACAAAAACAAAGTCGATCGGATTATGATATAAAAAAGTATGCAGATAAAGGGAAGGTTAAGAAAAAGAAAGAAAAAAAAAATAATCGATGATATATGGTTCTAATATATGTAAAGTTAATGAGTCATATCATAAAAGGCAATATAATAAAGCATCAACACCGGTTAATCCATGACTATATCAATCTATTCATAGAAAAAAAATTTAAGAGCCTTAAACCAATAAAGACTAAGAAGATTGACTCAAGAACATTTTTCATGCGGGATTCTATTGTGTAATTCAAACCTAACCATTAATTGTAATATTTCACCAAACATGACATCAGGTCCATCAAAATCGGTAATTTAATAGAGTGCAGGTACAAGATCCATGCATTGAATTTCTGGTTTTAGACCATCGTCGTCCTGAAACTTCGACCCCAAGTTCCAGGGTCCACGCCCAGAGTGCGGTCTCGGGTGCGTCTCCTCTTTCAAAGCCCGATTGCACACATTTACTGTCAAGAGCACTCCAAAAATGGAAGAACGTGAGAAAAACTTGCTCTGTTTTGGGCAAAGGCGAGAAGAATCTGCGAGAGAAACCCTAGGAATCCGGCATCTAAGGCGTACCATCACGCACCTTAGCTGCAAAGAAGCAGAACGTCTCTTCATATCCACACAAACCAGCAACCAAACGAGTGTGGGAGGATTCGATGATAAAAAAAACAAAAAATCGAGTCTGGGAGGTCAAATTCTCGAGGGAAAAAGAAGCGAGCGCACTGACGTTATGACAAAGGGAATCTGCTTTTTACAATGCAAAGAAGGGGAAGTCAAAGGTGTGTGCTAAGAAGCACCGACACTTTTTGAAAGCTTTTGTGTTGTGTCCGACATTCCGATACGTGTCCGACACGTTCCGACACGTTCCGACATGTGGTCAATTTTTCCCGACACGCCCCGACACGTGAGTCCAAAATTTTGACACACGATTCCGACACGTACATGGTCAATTTAATTTTTTTTCAATATTTGAGAGGTCAAAATATAAATATATGAAAAAATAATGAAAATAACAAAAATAATGGGGAAAGAAGAAAATTCTCACTCTCAAGTTTCTCACTTATAAGTTTTGACATTCCCGTGAGCGACGAGGGAACGCCCATCTTCTTACCGGCGTCGCTCCATTGCCCTCATAGAACTTAAAGTTGTGATTTTTTTTTTTTTGCTTCTTTTCTCCTCTCGCAGGCGTCGCCTACGAGTTATCTCTTTTGGTCACATTTTCCATGGCGAATTTAGTTATTTCCTTTTCTTTTGGTCGTATTTTGAGAGTTCTTGTTCTAGATTTTCATTTTTCTCGAACCTTATTTTGCAGAGCAGCTCCAAGCCAGTCTATATCATAAACTCCGAACTCTATCTTGGATTATAAGAAATCTCACTAATTTCCGACAAGTGTAAAAAAACAGGACATGTTCCTTCAAATTTACTCTTTTGTGTTTGCAATTTTTGAATTTCTCATTCAATCTCTGTTAAATTAAAACAATAAATGATATTAACAAATGTTAGATTAATTTTTAGTATAAATTAATTTATGCTATTTTATTATTATTATTTATTTATTTTTGCATTTATATATAAAAATATATATTTAATATATAACGTGTCGAACGTGTCGGAATTATCTATTTTTTGAGAAATGACGTATCGGTGTGTCGTGTCGTGTTGACTGTTTGTGTCGGTGCTATAGGGTGTGCGTTGATTGAAATGATGTGATTTGAGCGTCCATTTTGGCATTTTCTGAGATGGTCTTGGTTTATCCTACCTTATCGTCGAACACAGCCTGACGGGTTGCCACCTAGATGGCAAAACTTAGATGCACTTGCGATTGTGGTCAAATTAGCCGCGCGAGTCGCTTTTGATGGCCGGTTTTAGGATAAGTCCGGCTTGTTGATGTCCTTCGGATGAGTGATGTATGAATAAATGTAGTCCATATACATTACTGATCATTAATGTGTGCAATGACGCGCACATTGCTATTGAAGTGAAAGCTTGACACCAAAACACTACATAGAAAATTGAAATAAAGATGTGCGCACGCTTTTGAAGCGAAAGGAAAGGTGGAGGCAGACATGCAAAGTCTATCCGTGTGCTTCTCTTTTTAGCTTAATTCCCTCGGACTATATGGTCTTTAGTTCCTATAACTTTTAGGGTTTTTCGGCTTTCACTGGGTGGTACTTGATTTTCCTTATCCATGAAGTACTTGGATATTCTGTCCTTTTCAGAGTAATCATTAGAACTTATATTGATGCAAGAACATAGACGTGTTGCGAACTAGTTTGGTAGCTTCGACTTTATTCTCGATTTAAGTCACTTCAGAAGCCAAACGAGGGTAGTGCTCGACAATTTGAAAACCAGTGTTGAAATTTCTTAGATTATTTTGATGATTGCAAGACCTAATCGCAGGACAGTTTCTACGAGTTTGTGGTATCGCACGAGATCTGACCGTATGAAGATGTCAAGTCGAGATATTCGTATTTTCAAATATTATATTCATCTGATGGTTATTGAGAAAGGAAGGAAACACACGTGGACACCGCATGACTTTGGTATACTTTGAAGATCGGGAGTGTGGACGATGTATGCGCTATGTTACTGCTGCATATTACATTTGAAAGTTTTTGTATATATCTTGCTCGTGGGAACTCAATTTCGAAACTTAGCTCATAAATATTATTTTGAAGTATCATGCATCATAACATTCCTAATTTGGTTAAAATTGCGCGATTTACTGGATCGATGATTAACAAAACGTAATGAAGTACCTTGCCATAAATGGAACATAGCATACAGGCTACACAACGGAACTAATTGGAAGATACTCTTTTTATAGCTCATTCCGGGTACTAATGGCTACATTTACTAAGTAAACTCGACATTGATGGAGCATCCATCAATTCAAGCTTCGACATTCAAAATTGGGGAAAATTACCAAAAAAGTCCCAAACATATTACAATTATGCCGATTCAATTCTAAATTTATTTTTTTGGCCAATTGAGTTTTAAACCTTTTGTAATTGTGCCAATTTAGTCATTCTAGTCAAATTTGGCCGGCCAGCGTTGATGTGGACGCCGGCCTACGCTAACAAATATATTTTATATTATTTTATTTTTTGAATTTTTTTATTAATTTTAAAATCATTTCTTTTCTTTTCCTTTTTTTTCTCTCCTCCCTCCTTCTTCCAGTGACTGGCCAGAGGGGAGGGTCGGTCATTGGACTGAGGCAGGTGGCTAGGCTTGACTGAGGGCGAGCTCACCTCGTAGTCATTGGGTGAGGGTTGCTTAGCCACCGGTGAGGCAAGCCTTTGTTGGATCAGGGGATCGGCTGAGGGAGCTCGCCCTTGTCGGATCCACTGGCAAAGGATCAGTGAGCTCCCCCTTGCCTAGATTCAATGAGGGCCTACTACGACGAGGTTAAGCTCGCCTAGCCATTGGTGAGGCGAGCCCCGTCCAATCTAGCAAGGGCTCACTTTTCCAGTCTTGCCTTGTCAATGGCTAGGCGATCTCCACCCTGCCTAGCGATGGCAAGGCGCCTCGCCTAGCGATGGTGAGGGCGAGGGCTCTCCTAGTCAGCAGTTGGCCGGCCTTGGCCTAACGATGGCGGGGTGAGCCCTCGTCGGATTTGGGCGGAAGCGAGCTTGCCGATCCACTGGTGAGGCTCACTCTTCTCCAGATTTGGCGAGGGCTTGCCTCGCTAGTGGCTGGGCAACCCTTGCTTGGCGACGACAGGGCAAGCTCGCCCTCAGCCAGGCCTGGTCGATTGCCTCAGTCTTGTAACCAGCCCTCCCTTCTAGCCAGTCGTCGGAAGAAGAAGGGAGGAGAGAAAAACACAAAAAGAGAGAAAAAAAGGAAAAAAAAAAAAAAGAGAGAAAATATAAAAAAAATTAATAAAAAACTGAAAAAAATAATAATATTAAAATATTGTCGACGACGCCGGCCTGCCAAATTTGGCCGGAAGGATTGAATTGACATAATTGCAAAAATTTTAGAACTTAATTGGCTACAAAATAAGTTTAGGGCTAAATCGGCGCAATTATAATAGGTTTATGACTTTTTTTGGAAAATTTCCCTTCAAATTTTGATATCAATAAGCATGAGAAGCAGAGCTACAAAGACTATAGAACGAATGCTGCATTTGTGAACTTGCCAATTAATATTCATACTCAAAGAGTTTGAAATATGGGAGTCTTACTTGAGAATTGAGAACTTTACTTGTAAAAATTATTCATTTGTAAATATTGGATATATCCATGGTTTTGAAAATTTGATAGCCGTTGTTTTACAACTACACTCTGACAGAAGTTATGAGGGAGAAGTATAAAAAAATTCGTAAATCTATTACATTGGTTTCCATTCAGTTCTAAACATTTCAATTTGACCAATTTAATCCGAAATTTTTTCATATTCGTATCAACTGAGTTTATCCGACCAATTTATGTTGAGAATTACTGGCATAGATGTTGGTCATCCTACGAGCATGATTGGCACTGACATATATATTTTTGTATAATATTTAATTATTTTTTGAATTTTTATTTGTTTTTTCGTTTTTCTTTTTTTCCTTTTCTTTTCCTTCTTTTCTTCTTTTCTCCCCCCTTTTCTTCCTTCTTTTCCTCTGTGACCATTATGATGGTTGTTGATAGCTTGTTTGTAAAACAAACAAGGAGTTGTTTTGTCCCACATCGAAAAGATCTTAGTACACATGTGGACAAGATTTGACATTAATAAACGATCATCATTTTTTATTTATTGAAAAATTAGAAATTACTAATTAACCATAGCGTTTCGACTGTTCACAAGTGAGTTATGGCTATTTAATATTTGTTTAATTCCTAATTTTGAGATGTATTTTTAATGTATCCTTTGAGAGTATACCTGTTCATTTTACAACCGTTTGAAGGGTTGTCTCTTTTCAAAAGATAGAGATAAGTACGTTAGTCTTTGGGATCAATCTCGATTAAGTCTTTTCGAGTCTTCTTTCTAAAACTACGGCTATCATTTCAATTGTTTCCTTTGAGAGACCTTAGATAAATACTATAATTGTTATTTAGTATTCTCAATAGAGACCTTGTTGTATCTTGGAGGATATTTAACAGTGACTATTAGCAATATTGTTGAGCAAATAAATTCTTAAAGAAAGTGATATCATGCCTCAAAGTTTGACTTGATTGTTCTATTTAATTCGTTTATTATTATTTTCCTAATAATGGCTAGCAGAGGTTGAAAGTTGCTGGCGAGGGAGAGGATTGGGATGCCCTTGCCCTGGCGAGGGTAGGTGGCTACCCCTTGCCAAATCTGATATACCCAACCTTCGTTGGCCTTTGGGGAGGGGCGAGCATCGCCTGGACGAGGCCTCTTGCCATCCAAGCAAGGCCACCTTTGTTACAAGGTCCCCTCGCTAGATTTAGTGAGGGGTGGCCTTGCTAGCGTTTGGTGTTGGCGAGGGATTTATCCAGGCAAGGTCCGCCCTCACCATAGGCCAGTGAGGGCTTCCCAATGCTCACTGGCCTTTGGCGAGGGCTAGAAAAGGGTCCTCTCCCTAGATCTAGCGAGAGGCGGCCTTGCCCTGCCCTTGTCGATAGCTAGGGACCTCCGTTGGCCATCACGGAGGCTGGTTGAGGAAATTGAGGAAGAAAGAAGAAAAAATAAAGGAAAAAAGAATAAGAAAAAACCTAATACAAAATTCAAAAAAATAGTAAAATAGTAAAATATTATATAAAAATATCTAAGTCAGCATAGGTCGAGCCATGTAGGATGACCTGTATTCATGTGAGTAATTTATGGTATAACTTAGCCGGATATACTCAATTAGTATCAATGTGAAAATGTTTAGGATTAAATTGATTAACTTGAAAGGTTTCTAACTGAATTGGTACCAATATAGTAGGTTTAGGAATTTTTTGGTACTTTTGCCGAAGTTATGATATTCATGAAGGCCATTATTTAGTGACTAGTTTTGTAACGACACTATAACGGTTTTAAAATGGCTTGATTTTTAAATATAAAAGCTGGTTGACTTAATTTATATATTGGCCTCTCTTTCATTTGCCTAAAAATAGAGCCTCCAACTACAATCTAATAGAGACATCTTGATAAGAAAATTCTCTCTTCCCCTTTCCCCCGTTTTGCTGGATTTCACATATAATTTTATTGTTCACGTTCCTTTTATTATTCAACATAGAATAAATAGGAAGATTTGTTGCATTTTGAGAGGATTGTTGTTAGAACCTGTTGCATAGAGTTTCGTACTCCGGGGTGCACAATTATTCTTAAGGACAGTGTTTGCATGCCTCATAGGGTTGCTATAATATTCAACTTTTCCAACAGTATATACTTTATTGATTGTGAGAGAGAGTAGAGTTTATTATTATAAGTGTTCGCAAAAGCAGTTTGTTCTACAAACACAAGGTATTGTTTCGTGCGAAAGTAGTTTTTGATACTTGTTGATACCTTTGTATTCGATCGGGAAAAGTATAAAAAAAGTCCTAAACCTATTGCATTGGTACTAATTCAGTCCTAAATTTTTCAATTGGACCAATTCAGTTATAAACCTTTTTACATTGGTACCAATTCAGTCCATCCGGCCAATTTTAGCCTGCCGGTGCTGACGTGGATATCGGCCGATGACTGGACGCTGACGTGGCAAATTTTAAATATATTTT
The DNA here is from genome assembly GCA_007663325.1 of Eucalyptus pauciflora. NCBI lineage: Eukaryota > Viridiplantae > Streptophyta > Magnoliopsida > Myrtales > Myrtaceae > Eucalyptus > Eucalyptus pauciflora. The sequence continues at coordinate 5,682,240 of VMYD01000359.1, forward strand.
TGATTTTTTTTGAATTTTTTGAATTTTTTCTTTTCTTCCTTCTTCCTCTTGGACTATTCCGACGGTGGCCGGCAAGCCTTCGGTGAGGCTCGCCGGCCACTGGGCGAGGGCCTTGAAGCCCTCACCTGTCCCCGGCGAGGGTCGTGGCCCTTGTTCGGCCTCTCCTAGGGCCGTCGGCGAGGCAACTCCGCCCAGATTTGGGCGAGGCCAGCCTTGCCGGCCGCGGGTGAGGGGCCGATTGCCGCCTTCGCTTGCGGCAAGGCCAGGGTCACCGGCCCCTCGCCCGCAGCCGGAGAGGTTGGCCTTGCCCAGATTCGGGCGAAGCCGCCTTGCCGGCGGCCTTGGAAGGGGCCGGGCGAGGGCTGCGACCCTTGCTAGCGGCAGGCGAGGGCTTCGAGGCCTTTGCCCAGTGGCTGGCGAGCCTCACCGGAAGCTCACCGGCCATCGCCGGAACAGTCCAAAAGGAAGAAGGAAGAAAAGAAAAGGAAAAAAGAAAAGAAAAAGAAAAAAAGAAAAGAAAAAGGAAAAAAATTAATAAATAAAAAAATTCAACAAAATTAAAAAAAATAATAAAAATATATTTAAAATTTGCCATGTCAGCGTCTAGTCATCGGCCGATGTCCACGTCAGCACTAACAGGTTAAAATTGGCTGGATGAACTGAATTGATATCGATGTAAAAAGGTTTAGGACTGAATTGATCTAATTGAAAAGTTTAGGACTGAATTGGTACAAATGCAATAGTTTATGAATTTTTTGATACTTTTCCCGATTCGATCTTATTGCACTGTAAATGCAAAATGATGATCATACCTTATATCGTTTGTTTGTAAAATAAGTTTCAATGTTGCAAAATACTTTTAAATTTATAAATATTTGTAAATGCAAAAATATTTTTAGAGTTTGTAAATTACCTTTTAAATCGGTAGGATGTTATAACTATCATAAATTACAAAATGATTGGTCAGTCATTTTTGCACATTGAGTCCTGTAATTTCATATGAAACGTTTGAAGCGCCCCTTAGATAAAAGCAAAAGGATCCTCCTAAATTTGTGGTTGGGTTTAGATGTGAAATTTTTTTCTCATGAAAAGGTAACGAGAACATCTAGACAATGTAAACTTAATTTTCTTTTGCATACCAAAAAGTTGTTCATTGGGAAAAGACATAACTTTGTTTCATACAATAAGGAAGAAATTCCAATTATGCTCGATCTTCTAAGGTTTAAACACTTCAAATTATTTAAATTATCTAAAATTGTGTTCATCTTGATTGGATAAAAACTTTACAAAATATGGCGAATGAGTTGTTATCTTTTTTGATAATTACTCAAACACATAATAAAATCATTGTTCATACGTATCCCCAACAAAAATAAACTATTATTTCATCAAAAGAGTCATTGTGAATGCTCTAAGAATATTTGCTAATTTTGAAAAAGACTCATAATTTGTCAAAAAAGACTCATAATTTGTCAAAACAATGATGACACATGATACTCTAAGGTAAAGCATATTTTACCCCTTGGTTTTTTGGGTTGTTGCCAATTCCCCCTAGATGATTCCATCATTGCAATATTTTCCTTGGTACTTTCAAATTGGTTTACTTTACCCTTGACATTGACTCTAGCCAACTTTTATCAAAACGCCACGAAAAACTCTTTTTCCAGTAGAGCTTGCTCTCTCTCAGTTTGTGGAGCCTATTCTATTGTTTTTGCCCCAAATCTAACACTTCCAAAACCCTAAATCAAATGGACAAAGCTTGGTTTCCCCTCTTCCTTTGTGGCCTCCCGCCAAATGACAGAAACATCCAGCCATCCTGTGCCTTGTTTTATTCAAACCTAGAACCTCCCTCCCACAAAAATTCATGCCCATCATATTCATTTCAAAAATATTTGCTCGTCACTTGCTTCTACAAAATGTAATTAGCCCTGTTGCTTGCTTTTGCAAAAGGTAGTTGGCCTAATCAACTCTTGAATTGCCTACATTTGGATGCTTGGCCGATTGTGCTGACAGCATTATCTGCCCACTAATTCACATCCTCTCATCTCGAACTGTGATGGATAGCATTTTGCTGATTTGGTGTTTCTCTATCTCTTCCACCTGATGGCCTCAAGTGGACTTGTAGTTCTAGCTAGTGTTCTCGCCATGTTTCCCCTAATCACTTTGCATTGACAACCTCTTTACATTTTTAACTATGGAAGGAGATGGAGATAAGGACAAACGTATGGTGGCATTGTGTAGAAGGCTAGGGCATCTATGGGTGGAAATGAAGATTGCTAAGTTGGATGAGATTATAACTGAAGAGAAGTTACAAGAGAGTGAATGTAACGACTTTACTGTAGCCCTTCAATAAATTTCCAAATATTTCAAACCAACATGAAGAAAGCTTGGAAATCTGAGAATGTAATATGCAAGCATTTAGAAAATTATTAGTTCTCCTTTGTATTTAGTTTTATGGAGGAAAAAATAAAATAAAATACTTACCTCTGGCCCTTGATCGTTTTCTGGTTACTTGATGGTCTTTCAACCTTGGGAACCACGCACTCCTCCACATTGTCTAGTTCTTGATTCCTGCTGATCTTGGATGCATATACACGGACTGGCTATTGAAGGAAGAATGGACCGACAAAAAAAGAATGTAATATGCAAGCATTAGAGTATTTTGTGGTCATTTATGGGTACATTTATCACATATGTACCAGTTTAAAGTTTTTTATGGTAAAAAAATTAGTTTGGTTTAAATTTGTCAAGCGTGTACTAGTTTGGTGTTTTTCAGGATTTTAACCCTAAAAGAAACGGCAGATATTATATCTTTATCCTGCATAATATGGAATTTCTCCATACTTGCTATGCTTTTGGACTGGACATTCAAATATTGATTACGAATACATTGATATTAAACAGTTATTCAGATTACAGTTTCCTTATATGACTTCTTGCCTTACAGAGTATTCATGCTGCTCTTTCATAAGAGGACGCAAGAAGAAAGCACTTTTTCCATCTGTCTGTATGTTTTTTTTCCCCTTTTTGTCGTTTTGTTGGAGACCTGATCTTTCATTACCTTTCTATCAGATGTTAACGTGAGAAATTGGTTGCTCATTGATGCTTGGCATTGTTTTACTTTATCATGTGCATGACAAGAGTGGTTCAGATATCATTCTTCGTTGTGTTTCATGGTATCCTTTGTCTCTTTTTTTTCTTGATATCATGCATCTTTCTTGTGTCCAAACAGGTCTGGTGAATTAATGTTGACCTGAAGTTTATGGAACCTGTCCAAAGGGTACTGAATTTGCTTGGGAAGGTACTTATGTTTTTCTTTCTCGTCCTTACCAGTTAGTTTGTATTATGATTTCTATGTTCTTGAAGTATGAATTGATCTTTCTAAGTAGCAGCTGGGGCTTTGGCCGCTGCACTTTAGGCAATTTCATTTGCCTTTTTCTGTTATTCTGAAATGGTCATTTTTTCCAAAATTATATGGTGGGTTTTTCTTCTGATGTGGAAAATCCATGAGCTATATGAACTTTGAAATTGATAAATGGTTAGGAAAGTCTACTTTTTTGAGGTAGAGGGTCTGTCATCGGTTGTTTTGACGGAGAATTTGATGTTCTGTCAGAAGTGTAACTGCCATTGTGTATATTGTTTTATAGAATTATAGCGGCATCCTAATGATGGGTGCTGATATCTAAAACTGGGTTATGTTTTTATATATACAGAAGTACAGGACGCCCTAGATTTTGTGATGGTGTCATGCTGTGGAGGGCTGGTGGATTTCTTCTTCAGACGATTGGTTGTCTTGCCAAGCATGGTTTTAGAAGATTTTGATTGCGTAGGTTCCTTTGGTTGTTTAAATAAGTAGACGGTCTGCTTCTCACATCTCATTTCTGCTAGTAGTAGGGCTGGTCTCTCTCTTTCTGTCTTTCCATTCATGCTTTGAGAACTAGTTGTTGCATCGTTTCCCTCATAATTGTAGATTTCGGTGGCACAATACTAATGGCAAACATTGGTTTCTGTTTCTCTGGATGCAGTTCCTGGATTCGGCTGTCAACCTCTTGAACAAGTCGTTCATTGATCGTTAAGTGCTTCAGACTCTTTTTTAGTTTAGAAACGAGCATGTGATTGCAAATTAACCCTTTTCTCGTTGCGACCGTTGCGACAGAATCGTAGAGAGTGGACTATGAAGAGGAATTTGTTTTTGCTTGTTCTTGTGGACGGACCATTTTGATTGACACCTGAGCTGGTCATTTGAGTAGATTATTTTGTCGTGGAAATAATGTATTACATAGTGTTGCTTTTACAGTTACACATTTCTGTGAAGGTCTGATTTTCTCAATCTTTCTTTAATTAAACTAGAGTTGCCTCCAAGACACGAGTCGATAATAGATATACCGTTGTCAAGTATTTGCAGCTGTCTTACAGAGCAATCCTCCCTTTCTTTTGGCTCTAAGTTGGGGATATCGGTGAAAGAAGTATCGATTGTCACTTCGAGGTAAGATTATTATTACTCCCTGGAGAATCAAATGTAGAATCGCAGGGCCCAGCACTGTTACATGAAGGAATTGGAGACGGTTTGGTTTTCCAAGTTTTTCAAGGAGGACTTACCCTTTGGCCAGGTTGTGTAAAATCTTCGACGTGTAATTTCTTATGCATATTGTGGAGTAATTCTTCAGGGGGTACAAAGTGTATCGTGATGAGAAGGGAAAGGAGGGACAGAGGGCATATGAAGAGGAAGCGGTTTCAACGTTTTGATAATGATGAACCTGCTCTGAATTGGGTTGATAATCTACTGGATGTTGATCCTCTGGACCGATTTTGTTATTATCTATCAGAGATAGAGTATGGACATCGGAAATGTTCAAGGAAGGAAAGAAAGAAAGGCAAAAGACGAAGGAAGAAGAGGAAGATAAAAAAAAAAGGAGGAAAAATGTGAGAGATAGAGGGAAAAAAAGGAGAAAACAAAGTAAAAAAGGCGAAAAATAGTAGGAGAAATGCAAGGACGTTGTCTATTCTCGATTTAGGATCATAAGCCTCCTTATAGAGAGAGAGAGAACACAGAAGGGCTTGTGGATGGTCCGAGTTACCTGAAAAGGCACATTTGCCTGCCAAGTAGGTTTTTGTTTCGACTACATTCTTCTGCTATATTACTGGTTATTATTTTGGGTCAGTAGTGGAGTTTATAATTGCTGCTTACAGATATGAATTGCTAATAACCGCCTTTGCAATTTATGGTAGAGACATGTCTTAAAATAAATATGACCATGATAAGCTTGTGTACCTTGGAGCTTCTAGAGTTGTTCCTCATACCGTTTTGTAAGCTCCTCGTCTTGAGAGCTGGTGACTATTTTTCCTGATTGCTGCGCAGCTTATGTAAACAGTTCTTTTGAGGCACGCGCCTCCTGGCTTAATGTGTTAATCTAGGATATTAATGTGTTATGGTAATAAAGCTCGGCTGTGGGTTGGATATGGGTCATTAAATTCACATCGCAATGATTTGGGTTCAAAAAAAGTTAAATGGATCAATATAGATCGGATTAATTTGGACTTTTTACAAACTTGATTTGACCTAGACGGTCCGATTGTCAGTGGAAGCACGGTCTCTTCATAACAAACAAAGATGTATTCTAAATAAAGCAAGCAACAAGAAAAAGGCAATTCTCAAGATCAACTATTAAAGACCCAGTTATTGTAACCGCCATCAGCGATATTTTATCAAAGTACTAAATTCATGGTACAATAACCATCAGCAATATTTATCAAAGTACTAAATCCGTTAAACCAAGCCTGGTACAGATGCGAGTAGTTATCATGCGAACATCATCGAAACTAAGCAGGCACAGATGTCAGGGACGCAAAGCCAAGATCCACGTTCAGTGCTTGGAGTCCTTGTGATAACGAGACTTGGAAGTGCCCTCACCGAGTTGAAGGTCGCCCTAGTTACTTCCTCGAGTTCGCTTCCGATCTCGCCTCGCTTCTAGTAGGGAATGCGGATTGTCCTTTCCAGGCCCGGCCTTCAAGGTTCTTTGCTGTGGCGGCGGACCGAAACAAGAGGAGAGCTTCCATGGCTTCATGCCCTTGAACTTGTTCATGGCAATAATGGCCTTCTCCTCGCTCTGCCCACTGGACAAGAACACGATAGCCGGAATGGCAGCAGGCACAGTATCCTTCAGGACACGGAAGGTGTTTCTAGCAATGGACTGCTGATCAGCCTCGGGAGGTATCCTGAGCATCAACAGGGTTCCCTCGAGGAGCACCCCCCGACAATTTAGGGCCGCCACGCAAGTGGTGAGAACTTTCTTGGTCAAATCGGCGAACTTGACAAATGCTGCGGGTTTTGTCAAACGACAGCTTGGGATACACAACGGGGACGAGACCGCTCCCCTGGCAGTAAGTAGCGAACGACGCCAGTTCCTTTGCCTGCTTGCTGATAGCAGCCTCAGATGGCTCACTCGCGTCGATGACGGGCCCATCGCTCCACAGGGCAAAGCGAGCACCGGCTTCGCGGTGTTGTTGGATTTTCGGAGTAGGGCCATCGGGACCACCCAAAGTGACGAGGTCAACCCTAAATTAGGGGTATTAAATAGGTCATTAACCCATTTATGGACCCATTTATGTTTAAATTGGTCATTAATGAGTCAATTTACTAAAACATCCATAAATGGGTTTTAAAAATAAAGAGAGTAAAATATATTGATCTTAAATAGGTTAGCTCTGCACCTATTTAACACCCATTTATCAACCCATTTATTTTCACCCAAAACCTCACAATTTCTCCTTTCTCTCTTTAACTTTACAAAAATATATATTTAAAAAAAAACGAAATTATAATAATTTTTTTTTCTTTTTTTCTTTCCTTTTTATTTTCTTTCTTCTTCCTCCAGTCGTCGGCATGACGATGATCGACGACCGGCCAGGCGAGCCTCGAGCTCGCCGGCGTCAGGCAAGCCTCGAGCCTCGCCGATCGGGCGAGCCTCGAGCTCGCCGGCGTCAAGCGAGCTCAAGGCTCGCCTGTGGCTGGCCGCCGCCGGCCGTTGTGGCCGACGGCCGGCCAAAGAAGAAGAAGAACAAAAAGGAAAAATGAAAAATTATATTTAAAAAATAAAATAAAGATAATTAAAAAATTATTTTTTTAAAAATAAAAAAATAATTAAAATTCAATTTTTTAAAATAATTATTTTAAAAATAATAAATTTGTCCATTAAATTTGTGTTGTATAAAACTATTTTAGCATTACCATTTAAAAATAATATATATATGAGAAATAAGCTCGGAAGTATTTTAGTAATATAATCTTAAAAAAAAAAACATAGGAATAAGTTTTTCTAAATTTGATTAAATATGAAAATATTTTATTAATATGGGTCGGGTCGGGTCGGATATGGGTCGAAAAATTTATATTAAGCATAAATAGGTCATAAATAGATTAATGGGTCAATTTAGGTTGGACCATTAATGACCCGACCCAAACCCAACCTGACTCACCCGTTTAACAGCTCTACCCCTAATCATAATGCCAACAAGTACTCCACTTCCCTTCGGGACATCCACAAAAGGTTTGCCTGCATAAATACCAACCCTAGATTCGATCATCTTGAGATGTGGCAACGACAGAATTTAGATTGCTCTTAATAGATTTAGGGCAATATACAACAAAATTGGCTAAAGACACTGACCATCCGCGGTCTTCTGATGGAGAGCTTCTTCAGAAAGCACCACTCCATTTTAAGTGAGCGGTGAGCACCAGGAGTGTTCAAGAGTAGTTCCCGACAGGCACGCTTGAGATCCTTGTTATCTTCACAGTAGGGCAGCTTGACGGTGCTAATCGATTCATCAGCAGCGAGGATACCTCCAGCGGTCCCCAAGTAGGCAGCATTGGCGATGAGCTCATCTACATAAAGCCCAAAGACGCATAGTCCATCACCACCACCGTGTCAAGAATATTCATGAGAAAAAGCCGAACATTGTCGGATGCAAAAAAGGCAGGGGTATAGTAACAGGAGAATTTGACAGAGAATGTGACAAGCAGAACATAGACGAGCGTCTCTCCTTTTATAGTGAACAGTGAACAGGGAACTGGGAGTCTCTAATAGTGAACAGGGAACTGGGAGTCTCTAAGCGTATCAGATCAAGCCCTCCTACCACGGATATATGAGCTAACTTTGAACTAGCAAGATAATCACCATAAAAACAAAACAAAACAAAGAGGGAATACAGGTTCAACCCATTTAAGAGTAGAGATAAATCGAGCAAGGCGCAGAGAAAGCAGAGGAACACGAGACAGAATGGTATCCTGTGAAGCTCAAACTCTTAACACTCCAAAGGAAGCAAAGTGTGCGCAGAGAGAGATAGAGAAGGAGGACTACCTGCACATTTGCCCTTGGAGATCGGCATTTCCTCTTCGAATCAGGCGAATTCAGCACCTAGAGAGGAGGAGGCGTCGTCGATAGGGGGAGAATTTGACAGATGATGAAATGCGCTTCATGCGCCAGCGTCTGGCCTTTTTTATAGCGAACGAAATGATGAAGAAGGTGGTAAACTTGGAACCTAAACTGGACTCCCGCTCCTGCATTCGATGAACAGTGTCCAAGGTGCGAATCGTCTTTTCTCATCTTATAAAAACACTTGGGGATCCTCCCCATATCGACCCATGTCGAAATTATACGCGCTCCCTCCCGATGACGGCCTCTCTCTCTCTGCGCTCCACGGCCTCTTCCTCCCGACGGCATTCTCTTTGCTGACTCTCGTGACCTCTCTTTTTGAATCGCACTTTCTCCCGACGACCGATTCCGCTCGGCTTTCTCCGTCCGTCCGTACTCGCGGCCGAGAAGCAATCGCTATGCTTTCTTGTCTAATCTTCCATGGACGACTCGCTTCCTTGATCAGTTCTGCTCAATGCCGTCTCTCCCAAGAAGCCCTAAATCTGCGACGACAAGCCCTAGTATTGAATCAGGGAAATTTCAGGACGACTTTTTGATGGTAAGTATTCTGTTCAGTCTAACATGCCCTGAAGTCGAGGCTTCGTTTTTTTTTCCTTCGGTAAGTATTCTGTTAGTTTAACATGCCCTGAAGTTGAGGTCTCGTTTTCTCCTTCTTAAATTTCGTTTTCTATGTTAGTTGCTGAATAATTTTGTTCTTCACTTTCTCCCCTAGATTCTTCTCCAATTTGCTTTTCTTCCAGGAGTACAATGATACGTTGCCGACCACTTATCTGGCCATGCTCCCCAATCGCTCAAGGTATGAACGAACTTTTCAATTATTTACTTTTGACTTATTTTGACTATGCTCAGGAGTCATGATTTGGGATGAAAATATTGCTTTGGACCATCTTCTGGGTGATAAGGCTTGGAGGATTGTGTATATAAATCAAGCCACATCTGTCATGTGCCTGAAAGCTTATCCCATGATGCGAGTTATTAGCTGAATCTGGAAGAATATATACTATAAGTTAAAATTTTCATCGGGAACAATTTGACTCAGATGACATCTCTCTAGTATTTGACGTTTTGTGCAATCTACTTGTTAGGAATTGCTCCTAGCAGATATGGTGTTGGAAAACCCTCTCCAACATTTATAGCTTTGAGTAATACAATGCATTTGTTCTTTCACAAGGTTTCAAGTTAGTCCGTCCATAGGAAGCCTTGGAACATGATAAACCTTGGGTACGGGTCAGCTAAGCTTTCGGGAAAGTAGCAAAGTCGACAGCTTTCTTTTGTGAAATATGCTTAATTTTGGTTTGGGCGCTTTATAACTTAGAAGTTTCTATGGTGCACAGACAAACATAAACAGTGTGAATCCTACAAATCAACAAATGCGGACACACTTCATTTTCGTCTTATTCCAGTTCTCATTGGGAGTATTTTACAACATCCAACATATAACAACAAACTTGGAACTTCTTACCCATTGGCTTTGACCACTCCCGAATGCGGAATCAATGAGAGAAGAAAACAAATTGGCAAAGTACAATTTCTTGCCGAGTTGCTCTGGAAAAAGCTCTTAAAGCTTCATACGGATAGTTCAGTTTTGGAGACAATAATCCCATCGCTATCTGCATACAACCGTTCGCCGTTGCGGATCAGTGTGCCGGCAATGTAGATAGGGACGTGCTTTTACCCGACCTTTTTCTTGCTTGATTTCAGGGGATGTGAAGCCAAGGCCCTAATACCGATCGCACACTCATTGAGCGTGAGACTCTCGAGCACATCCGAATGCTGTTTGGCCAAAGTCTGGAGCTTATCCTGCAAAACCCCAAAACACCAAGTTGAAGCACAAACATAAACACAGTCATCCATTGAATCGCATATCAAGTGAAAAAGGAAAAAAAGCCACTTTCCCCGCATAGACAATTGTCTCGGAGAAGCTTGTGATGGATAAACTAAAGTCCCCCATCTTTCACCAAGCTAAAGTAATCCCACGAGAAAATTAAAAAAGGCAAAATTTTACTGACCTTGAGAGCATTGACGAGGCCAGCTCAATCCTCGTCGTTGAGAGCTACACCAAAATGAGAAAGCAATCACATCATAAGCTTGAAAGAAGAAGGTAAGATCAGTAAAACCAAATCAATCTTTGCAAACCAGCAAGTTATGAGCAGTGAGATCGGTCATGCTGAAGTTCTCATTCGCGTTGCTCTAGGTGGCAGCCGAATTGGGGAGTGAGACTGGAGGAGGAGCTCTTGGTCAGGGGCGGCGGAGGCGGAGGCGGAGGCGGAGGCAGAGGCGGAGGTGGGGATATCTGGATTGCTTCCATGTTTTGAGCCTACCGTCCCATGTTCCGTCCCATGTTCCCACCCACCAGAGCGCATCTCAAGCTTCCTCCACCATCGATGACCAACACTCTTCCTTCACCTCTAGTTTCGAGTAGCTCCCGAACCAGGAAGTTATCCTCCTGAGAACATTTTGCTCTTGGCCGCATATCCGGAATATTGGATGCAGCGAAATATGGACTTTGGTGGTTAGCCTAAATAAGTCGTCAGGTTACACATGAATATTTTAAGTTGGAATTGTTGGAATTGTCGAAATTGTCAAGGGTTGGTCAAGCTTCCTTTTTTTTTTTTTAAACAATAATTCAACTAGTCATCAATATTAAGAGAACTTAAGTGATTTCATGATTTTGAAAATGGTAATTTTGATGGAGTAAAAATTACTATAAAGTGGCCAGATGATTTACTTAATCAAGGAGGCCACCTGATCGGATTTTGGTCTAAATGTTGGCCAAAGTCAAGGTTCGGTGTACATTAAAATGATTATGAAAATATCAAAGAACATGTTGCAACGACGAAAACATTGAGGGATAATTTGCAATGATGCTGAGACAGTATAATAAATGTTTGGATTGACTTTTGCTTCTTTAATTTATACTTGATGGGGCTTACTGAGTCTATGCATAAAATAAAACAGAGATTAATTCCTAAAAAATTATGAAAAATCCTGAACTCCAAACTCCAAACGAAACAAGAAATGGAAAAAGGCAAAAGGGAAATAAAAACGGGTATAGAGAAGTCGATGAACCCCTATCCTCTCTCCCTTCCTCTCTCTTCATCACAAAGTCCCGCACCGCCTCTCTACGAAGCGCTCCAAAACCACCCAACCGGCGTCCGCCCTCTTGCCGCTGCCCATCACCGCCGTCTTCTTCTTCTTCAGCACATCGCCGACCTCTCGCGACCGCTGTCGCAGTCGCTTCACTAAACCTCATCGCACAAGTCCGGCGCGCACACACCCATGTAAAAGAGATGTCCACGAAAGGAGCTCCACTCCAGAAGGACGTGCCCTGGCGGGCGTCCTTCGGCAAGCCCATCCCCAAGATTCACCACAACCCCGTCTGAGAAAGTGAAGATGAAGAACTGAATCAAGATACAGAGAGTATGAAGATGGAATACTCAGAATCTCTCTTATTTCAATGTGATTGTAATATCAAGCTTTTGTACATTGAATCAAAGCTTTATGAATACAAATCCTCTGTTTTCTACCTCTCTGTTCAGCACCTTTCTCTCTCTATATCTCTCTTTACATTTCTCAAGGAAGAAGAAGACTATTTATATCAGACTAGAGAACTCTAACAGAATACAACTAACTGTTTCTTAATTTGTTTTCACCATTCTAACCGAATAGTAGCACATGTGTTAATTGAGGTCTACATGACTTGGCGATCCTCATCTTCTTTATTCCAGGCTTTCTTAATCATTGATGACAATCCATGTTTGCCTTCAACACGAGCTCTTCACCGTTTGATCATCAGCTCATCGTCACTTTCCTGTTTTTGCTTTTCCCATGTGTTCTTGGTTTCACTTTGCTGTTCTGTAAAACTCTTTTTCTTCAGAATACTTTCTCTTCCAGCATCAGTGTTATTTGCTGGATTGATAATGGCTGAGTGAGACTTCATTCCTGTATACTTAACATCCCCCCTCAAATTGGGAATGGGTAAAGATCCTAGTCCCAATTTGGTTCGAAGAGTAAAGTGGGCGAACCGTGAGAGGGACTTAGTGAAGATATCAGCAAGCTGAAGATGACTGGGAATATAGAGAACTTGAATAGAACGAGACGAGACCTTCTCGTGAACGAAGTGAAAATCAACTTCGATATGCTTAGTTCGAGCATGAAGTATAGGATTGGCTGTAAGAGAGATGGCCGATTTGTTGTCACAGAATAAGAGAGTAGATGATGGAAGAGAGATGCCAATATCACGAAGGACAAAACTAATCCAAGTGAGTTCAGCAGTGGCAGAAGCAAGTGCACGATACTCAGCTTCTGTAGAAGAGCGTGAGATAGTGGGCTGTTTCTTAGCAGACCAAGAAAGAAGATTAGATCCAAGATAAGTGCAAAAGCCAGTAGTAGATCGTCGAGTAGCAGGACAGCCTGCCCAGTCAGCATCTGAGTATCCATAAAGATGTATGGAACTATGAGAATGGAGATAAATTCCAAGATATATGGTACCTTTAAGATAGCGAAGAACTCGCTTTAATTGATGAAAATCTGCCACTGTTGGATGGTGCATCTTTTGACAGAGGAGATTTGTGGCATAGGCAAGATCTGGTCGAGTGATGGTCAAATACTGAAGACCACCAACTAAGCTTTTGTACTCAAGGGGATCACTGAGCTGATTATCAGTATTTGTCATAGAAACTGAGCGAAGTGGCAAAGGAGTGGAAATAGGTTTGCACTCTGCCATATGAGCACGAGTAAGCAAATCAACAGCATACTTGGTTTGGCATAGGAACAGAGTTTGAGGAGTACGTTTGGCTTCAATTCCTAAAAAATAGTGAAGAGATCCAAGATCTTTCATATGGAAGTGAAGACTAAGGTTCTGAATCAAATTAGCCAAGAGTTGGGGTGAGCTGCCAGTCAAGATGATGTCATCTACATAAAGAAGTAACAAGACTGTATGTGAACCAGTATGAAGAACAAACAGGGATGGATCAGCGGTGCTACAGAAGAATCCATTTTCGAGAAGAAAGTTGCTAAATTTATCAAACCAAGCTCTTGGAGCTTGTCGAAGACCATATAAGGACTTTTTGAGAAGACAAACATGTTTAGAGTCTTGAGGATGGATGAATCCATGTGGCTGCTCCATATAGACAGTCTCATGCAAGTCTCCATGAAGGAATGCATTCTTGACATCAAGTTGATGTATTGGCCACTGTCTAGTGAGTGCCACAGAGAGTATGATACGGATTGTTGCATGCTTCACAACAGGACTGAATGTTTCAGTAAAGTCTAGTCCTGCTTCTTGATGAAAACCTTTGGCAACTAGTCGAGCTTTTAGCCTGTCAAGACTGCCATCAGGTGCTAGTTTGGTCTTAAAGACCCACTTACAGCCTATTACATTCATTTGGTCAGTTCTGGGAACCAATTGCCAGGTTTGATTTTCATGTAGGGCAGTTATTTCTTCTTGCATTGCTCTAGACCATCCTTTATCAGCTAATGCTGATTTAACAGATCTTGGTTCCATAGGAACTTGATATTCAGCTAAACAGGCATACTTGGGATTTGGTTTGGTAATTCCAGATTTCAGTCGAGTCTGCATAGGATGAACAGTAGTATTACCTAGAGAAGAAGCAGAGCGAGGACTGTGTGGCACTTGATCTGGAATGATATCAGTAGACAGAACATCTGTGGAGATGAGGGCTGGTGATGCTGCTGTAGGGGAGACATTCTGCAGTGGTATGAGAGAAGCAGGTTGTGGCATATTTTTAGTATATGAATTAGAAGTGTAATGATCTTCCATAACAGGATGGTACTGAAATTTAGCTGTTTGGTCATTGACTGTAAGATCTGCCATAGCAGAACTTGGAGACTCAAACAGTTGAACTTCTTCAAGCCACTGTTTGTATAGAGTTGTATACTGGCCATACTCATTGAGCAGCTTCTTTGTGAATGGGAAAAATGTTTCATCAAAGACAACATGTCTACTGATATAGATACGGTTATCAGTAGGAACAAGGCAGCGATACCATTTATGTAGTGCACTATATCCCAGAAATACACAAGTAAGGGATCTGGGATCAAACTTATGTTGTGTATATGATCTCAAGCATGGATAACAAGCACAGCCAAATACCCGTAGATGATCATAACTTAGCTGCTTATGATGAAGTTTGTTATAAGGTGTATCCATCTTTAGTTTTGGTGTAGGAAGTATGTTCACAATATAGTTGGCTGTCATAAAAGCATCTACCCAAAATCTCAGTGGGACTTTAGAGTGGTATAGCATAGCTAATCCAAGCTCAACTATACGGCGATGTTTCCTTTCTGAAACTCCATTCTGTGCTGGTGTGTATGGACAAGACATAAGCTGTTTGATGCCACAGGTCTTTAAATGATTTTGAAATCTACTACTTATAAATTCTCCTCCTCCATCACTCTGGAAAATTTTGATTTGATGATCAAATTGTCTTTCAACTAGTGTCTGGAATTTGATAAAGATATCATAGAACTCAGATTTCAACTTCATTGGATATAACCAGCTATATCTTGAAAAATTGTCAACAAAAATCACATAGTATTTGAATTTTTGAAAGGAGCTTACTGGTGATGGCCCCCAAATGTCACAGTGTATCTTTTCTAAAGAAATATTTGAAGTAGAATCTGACAAGGGAAAAGGTAATGATGTACTTTTGGCTATTTGACAGCTGCTGCATATATGCTTGGCTGTTGTAGTATAGTGAATTAGCTTCTGATGCTGCAGATGGTTTACGATCTGAGAATTGGTGTGAGCCAATCTCTGGTGCCATGTATCTTCATCAACAGCTCTTTGTCTCTGAGTGAAGAAGGCTTCTGTGGTTTGTGTATCCACTTGATAGAGTCCTCTAATTTTCTTTCCGAGCTTCACTGTTACATTGGTGTAATTGTCCTTTACATAAACACCAGTTTTGTCAAAAACAAAGGAGCAAGGATAGTCATCTGTGAGTTTAGAAACGGAAAGCAGGTTCTTCTTTATTTCTGGTACAATTAGCACATCATTAAGAGGTAATGCATTATCTTTTGTATTCAGCCAGGTATTACCTATGTGAGTAACAGGTAAGCAGGATCCATTTCCAATCATAACAGTATCAGTTCCTTTATACTTAGAATGAGTATGAAGCATACCAGGATTAGCACTGATGTGAGCTGTGGCACCAGTATCTGGGTACCATTCACTTCCATTTGGATCCTCAATGTGCATTGCTGTTAATGCTGTTGGAATGTCTTCTGTTTGATAGGAGTTGTCAAAACGATACCAGCAACGAAGAGCATCATGTCCTGGACGTTTACATATTTGACATTCCAGTCGACCATTGCCTGTTTCTTTCTCATTCTGTTGATTTTTATTTGAGGTTGATGTCAAAGAAGGATAAGTTTTGGTGGTTTGGTACCTCTGAGAATAACTAGCATAGGGTCGAAACCCTTGATTAGTTCCAGAGAAAGCATTTCTCTGTCTATATTGCTGATCTCCTTGGTCTTGCATCAAGGTAGTTGTTCTGTAATTCTGATTCCTTTCAGAATATCCAAAGCCTCGACCTCTACTATTAGCAGTTCTACCTCGACCATAGTGATAACCTCCTCTGTAGCTTCCTCTTTGAGCTACAAAGCCAGAGGTTTGAGGAATATAATCTCTATTAGTATGTTCTTTAAACTGTACCTGAGATTGTTTTTGCCCAAAGTAAGCTAAATTGGGATTAAACTGATTTCTGGAGTAATTCTGCAGTCTTGACTCGAACCTTTCTAATTGTGCAATCACTTCATCATATTCAGGTTGAGGCTTTAGACAGTATATAGTAGTTCGAAAATTTTCATATTCAGGACCCAAGCCTTCCAACACACCAAACATTTTGGTTATTTCATCAACTGGTTTTCCTATAGCATTCAACTGATCACATATGGACTTATATTCTCTGAGATAGACAGGAAGGGATCGATCATGCTTCTGACAAACTTGTAATTTCCCTCTTAATTCGAACTCCCTAGCAATAGACTTCTGTGTAAACCGATTTAGAAGTGTTTGCCATACCTCATGAGATGTTTCTAGTCCAATTATCAGGCTCAAAATATTTTCAGTGACAGCTCCACTTATCCATGATGAAACCAGCTGATCAGTTTTTGTCCAGTCAATATAATCTGGATTTACAACTTCAGATTCATCTCCTTCGACTTCATTTTGCAGCATTCGAGAAGGTGGTGAAAAATCACCATTAATAAAGCCAAAAAGTTCTTGACTTTTCAAGAACCTGTGAATCTGAGCTTGCCATAAGAGAAAATTGTCTTCGGCAAGTTTGATTGTGACAAAGTTTGAGATATTCACATGTATTGGAAAGGGATATTTCGGTGTTCTTATTGCCATTGTTGTAATCTCACAGCTTGAGGAAGGAAATGACAAAAATACTATGAATACAGATACGATTACCGTGATACTGGTCTGCACCTTCAGTTTCTTCACTTCTTGATTTAAAGAGTATCTGTTGAATGAATTTCTTCAGCAAGTATGATCTCCCGCTCTGATACCATGAGAAAGTGAAGATGAAGAACTGAATCAAGATACAGAGAGTATGAAGATGGAATACTCATAATCTCTCTTATTTCAATGTGATTGTAATATCAAGCTTTTGTACATTGAAT
Organism: Eucalyptus pauciflora; assembly: GCA_007663325.1. Lineage (NCBI taxonomy): Eukaryota > Viridiplantae > Streptophyta > Magnoliopsida > Myrtales > Myrtaceae > Eucalyptus > Eucalyptus pauciflora. The sequence goes on from VMYD01000359.1 coordinate 5,699,321, forward strand.
CAAAGCTTTATGAATACAAATCCTCTGTTTTCTACCTCTCTGTTCAGCACCTTTCTCTCTCTATATCTCTCTTTACATTTCTCAAGGAAGAAGAAGACTATTTATATCAGACTAGAGAACTCTAACAGAATACAACTAACTGTTTCTTAATTTGTTTTCACCATTCTAACCGAATAGTAGCACATGTGTTAATTGAGGTCTACATGACTTGGCGATCCTCATCTTCTTTATTCCAGGCTTTCTTAATCATTGATGACAATCCATGTTTGCCTTCAACACGAGCTCTTCACCGTTTGATCATCAGCTCATCGTCACTTTCCTGTTTTTGCTTTTCCCACGTGTTCTTGGTTTCACTTTGCTGTTCTGTAAAACTCTTTTTCTTCAGAATACTTTCTCTTCCAGCATCAGTGTTATTTGCTGGATTGATAATGGCTGAGTGAGACTTCATTCTTGTATACTTAACACCGTCCTCCGCGTCTCCCAGACGCCTTACTCCAACTACGCCATTTCTCCCCGCTTTTCTCTCTCCCTCCTCTGCACACTCTCTTGCCCGACTCTCTATCTCTAATGGCCTTTTTTTCTTCACAGGCACTAGGAATCGGGGCTTCTTGGAGGGATGTGGGTTCTCCACTTCGTCGTCCACGTTGCCGGAGACCGCGAACCGAGGGGAGAACTCCGGGAGTGCCGAGGTGCTCAGATTGAACTCGCAGTGCCCTTGGTTCTGCGTATGAGTTGACCCCATGCCCTCCAAGACGCTCACCCTGTTGGTAGTCGAGGTGGTGACAACGGCAGTTGAGGAGGTAGGAGTGGGGGCCTCATAGTGGTACCTTGTGCCCATCGAAAGCCTAAGTATCATCGACATTGTTATATGACACGCGACACGACACGATACGACACGCCGACATATAGTTTCTCGAAAAACAAAATATTTCGACATGTTGGCACATGTCGTATGTTAAATATATATTTTTATATATACATAATAAATTATCATTTTTATAATTATTTCAATCAAATTAATTTTATCCAAATTCACAAATAAATAAATAATTAAAAAAGCCTAGAATGAATTGACACTAAAAATATTAATCCACCATTTATTAATATAATTCATTGTTGCATTTGACAAATTCAACTATATTCTAATAATTCATAAAATTTAGAGAAAAAACAAGCAATCGACATTCCGAACTCGCATGTTAGATATGTCAAAAGAGGAAAAAAAATTAAGGAGAGAATTGTGTATCACGGAAAGTGGGAGTTAGAAGAAAAGAAAATATTATGTTTTTTTTTTCTCCATTTATTATTTTATTATTATGTTTTATTTTTTTTACATATATATATTTTTGACATCTCATTTATTGAAAAATTTTAAAATTGACTTCAATATTGGAATGACGTGTCAGAAACTTGTATGTTGAAATTCCGACTCAAGTGTCGAAGAGTATCAAAAAAGTTAATCGGGTGTCGGATTTTTCGACACGCGTTAACCGAGTGTCGAAGAGTGTATGAGAGTGTCAGACACGTGTCGAAATGTCGAACACGACACGAAGGTTCTTGAAGAGTGCCGGTGTTTCATAGCCAAGAGCTTGACCGATGGGGAAACACAGATCAAGCACCCGTGCACCTTCCCAGTCATACCGGAGGAGGTGGTCGTTGCGGAGGTCGAGGTGGCCGGCTATTTGTCCACTGAGTGGGTTTTACACTCCACGTAGGCGAAATGTATCACCACACAAAAGTCGACACGTGTCAGTCTCAACTTCTCCGTTAACGCTCCGTCTCTCTCCCCTTTACTCTCTCTCCTCTCATCCGTTTCTGCCCACACCTCTCTTTCCCTCTTCTCTCTTACTTCTCCTTTTTCGAGAAAATTTCCCTTGTTAGTTTGACACACGCAAGGGAAAAGACAAGAAAAAGAGAGAGGGGGAGGGGGGTGGGAAAGAAGAAAAGAAAGCGAGGAAGTCTTCTTCTTCGGTCATCTTCGACCGAGTATCCCCCACTCCCGACGCCGTTGCTTCCCACCACCTCGACAAGCCGCTCCTGACGCCGTTGTTTTTCTCGGCATGCCGCTACCGCTGCTGCCCCGAGCGCTGCGACACCCTTGCTTGCCACTGCGGACATGACTCGGCGTTTGCAACTTGTCACCGCCTTCCCTCTTGCAGTTAGATCCGCCTCCCTCGACGTTCTTGCCGTTCCGTCACCAGCGTCGCTAATTCTGTTCCACCATCGACGACGTTGTTGTTGTTCCGCCACCGACGATGCCATTGCAGATGGAATTCGACATTCGAAATTATTTCGTTAGGAGTCCCAATAATACACCAACCGTAGGGACCAGAATGTGAAGGCAAGGTACTCGTGCCATGTTTGGATGGTGGGATTGGAGTTGGAGGGTGATCTAAACCAGAGAGAGATGGAGCAAGCGGTGAGGAGACTCATGGTTGATGGGGAAAAGATGGGGATGAAACCCGCAGCTGTCAAAGACGAAATCGAGCTAAGCATCAGGAAAATATATATGATCTTGTTATCTCTGATCTGATGATGATCGAGCGGAAATAAAAAACTTGTTGGGATATCTAGTCTTGTTGTCTAACAAACCCAATACAATGCAGCATAAGAAACCCTGCAGCTCGTGCTGAGCTCAAACGGAGCATCATGGTTTTAAGCCTAGTTTCATCCCAAAAGTTGTCAGCTTCTCTCAATGTAATTTGCAAGTACCCCCAAACCCAATTGAAAAATAATAATAATAATAATGATCACAACCTGCGAGTTACAACACGTGCACTTCACAGGAATCCTTCCAAGAGAATGAATTAACCATCCCAAAAAAGAACTAACTTAAGTCCCTTGGGACAAGGCTATAAGCGAATTCGGTGCTGAAAGGGGAAGCGAAATGCAAGAAAACCGAAAGATTTTGAGGAACCGATATCATATAAAACAGAAGTTACTATAGTTATGTTACATCGCCATAATTCCCATCTATTACACCGCCATATCAGAGACGAGGACTGAGACTCACAACTCAGGCCAACTCACGACATGTGAAAGCCACACAACAGATAGCACACGTAGATACTCACTCTGTGTACATGTATACACAACTCGCCCACTTCTCTCTCTACTTCTCTTTTCTCCAACCGCCACCACCGTCACCAACTCTCCTCCTCCTTCCGTAATAGACTCGCTCCAAGCGCTGCTGCCGGACTCGTCATCTTCCTCAAGCAAGACAATCGTCAAGGCAGTGGCGGCCACTATGGCCAGCTCGCTGGTCGTCGCCACACTGTTCTTCTTCGCAATCCAAAGGCGGAGACGCCGAAAGGGTCCGGACCATGGACCGGCGGAGGCGGGATGCTTCACGCCGATGCCTCGCGGGGACTTTGCGCGGTTCGGAGGGCATATGATCAAGGGGCTCACAAGCACGCCGACGCTCATACATGGCTGTCACCGCCTGTGCGGGGGGCGGAATGCCTGTTCTTGGGTATTGTTTTTTCCCATCCACCATGGACGACACTCATAGCCAGCCATGGACAACACTTGCTCGACCTCAAATTCGGAGCTTTGGTTAGCGCTCGAATTTCGAGCTCGGCCTCAAGCTATCTCATTGCAAACGAAGCTCAACGCAGTCTCCATCCGGTGGCTTGCCGTCCCTCCTTGACCTGAAGCGGCCATGAGCCGACTCGAGCTCGAGCCATGGCAAACGCGAGAGGAAAGAAAAGAGAAGTGGAGAGAGAAGAGGGGGAGAGAGAGTTGTGGGCAGGAACGGAGGGGAGGAGAGAGAGTAAAGGGGAGAGAGACGGAGCGTTAACAAGAGAGTGGGCGCTGACAGGTGGATCCAAATTTGTCACGTGTCGAATTTTGTATGGTGACACTTTGTATGGTGATACATTTCGTCCATGTGGAATTTAAAATCCACCTAATATTTTCTCTAAAAGTGGGGGAAATTTTGCTGACTATGTGGCCATGCTGGACACGTGGCGCAATTTGAGTTGTCTTTTTATTTGCCATGTTGGAGCACGAGACATGCTCAATATTTTCTCCTCGAGCCCCGACCCTTGCCCCCACCGTGTCCATAAATATCCCCGCTCAGACAAGATCAATCGTATCAAACATACCACAGCACAAACATCTAGCGACTTCACCTACCGAAATGGTGATGGCCGACGTTACCGGCGGTAGCTTCGGCTCCGGCTGGAGGGAGGCGAGGTCGCTGGCCGCGCACGCCCTCCTCGGGCGGTGGTTCATGGCCTTCGCTGCCCTCCTCATCATGTCGGTGGCCGGGGCCACCTACATCTTCAGCCTCTACTCCGGGGACATCAAGTCCAGCCTCGGCTACGACCAGAGCAGCCTCAATCTCCTCGGCTTCTTCAAGGACCTCGGCGCCAACGTCGGCATCGTCTCGGGCCTCGTCAACGAGGTCACCCCGCCCTGGGTCGTCCTCTCCATCGGCGCCGCCATGAACTTCTTCGGCTACTTCATGATCTGGCTCGCCGTCACCGGCCGCTCCGCCCGGCCCCGCCTCTGGCTCATGTGCTTCTACATCTGCGTCGGCGCCAACTCCCAGTCGTTCGCCAACACCGGCGCCCTCGTCACCGCCGTCAAGAACTTCCCCGAGAGCCGCGGCGCCATCCTCGGGCTGCTCAAGGGCTTCGTCGGCCTGAGCGGCGCCATCCTGGCCCAGCTCTACCACGCCTTCTACGGCGATGACTCCGAGTCCCTCATCCTCCTCATCGCCTGGCTCCCTGCAGCCGTCTCCGTCGTCTTCCTGCGCACCATCCGCATCCTTGAGGTGGTCCGGCAGAAGAACGAGCTCAAGGTCTTCTACAAGCTCCTGTATGTCTCGCTCGGCCTCGCCGGGTTCCTCATGGCCGTCATAATACTGCAGAACCAGCTCCGGTTCTCGAGGATTGGGTACGCTGGAAGCGCTGCGGTCGTGCTCCTCCTGCTCTTCCTGCCGATTTTCATCGTCGTCAAGGAAGAGATTGTTCTCTGGAAGAGGAAGAGGGAGATCGTCATGAACAATGACCCTTCCCATCACCTCAAAGTAGTCGCCGAAACTCCTCCGCCACCACCGCCGCCGCACGCTTCCGAACCTGTGCTGGCGCTGCCTCCGCCGCAGCATACCGGGGCGTGCAGCTGCGGCAATATCCTCCGGCCTCCGGACAGGGGCGAGGACTACACGATCCTGCAGGCCCTCTTCAGCATCGACATGCTGATACTATTCACTGCCACCACGTTCGGTGCTGGCGGGACGCTGACGGCCATTGACAACCTGGCCCAGATCGGGAGCTCGCTCGGGTACCCGTCCCGGAGCACCACCACATTCGTGTCCCTTGTCAGCATTTGGAACTACCTCGGCCGGGTTGTGTCCGGGTTCGCGTCCGAGATCCTCCTTACCAAGTACAAGTGCCCCCGCCCTCTCCTCCTGACCCTCGTCCTCCTCCTGTCCTGCGTCGGCCACCTCCTAATCGCCTTCGGCGTCCCCAATTCTCTCTACGCCGCGTCGATCATCATCGGGTTCTGCTTCGGCGCGCAGTGGCCGCTGGTGTTCGCCATCATATCCGAAATCTTCGGGCTCAAGTACTACTCCACGCTGTACAACTTCGGGGCGGCCGCGAGCCCCGTCGGGAGCTACGTCCTCAACGTGAAGGTGGCGGGCCGGCTCTACGACCGGGAGGCGGCGAGACAGATGGCGGCCGCGGGGCTGGCGAGGGAAGACGGCCAGGACTTGACGTGCAAGGGCGTCGAGTGCTACAAGACGGCGTTCCTGGTGATCACGGGGGTGACGCTCTTCGGGTGCATGGTGTCCTCAATTCTGGTGCTGAGGACGAGGAAGTTCTACAGGAGCGACATCTACAGGAAGTTCAGAGAGGCTTCCATCGATTTGACGGGTAGGGGAGATGATTCCAAAGCCGCGGCGGCGGCGAATGGAGATGATCGTGCGGCCACCGCTGCAGCAGCTGGGGACCCGACTGCCGCCGCCGCGGGGGCTGCGCGGCAGGGGAGGGGGACGTGAAAGCTCGCTCCGAGAAACAGAGCATGACAGAGAGATGGTTCGTTTCATTGTAGAACTTCAAGTTGCCCCACTAAAGCGTACCTCCCAAACGACAAATCATAGTTGAAGACATGATTTGTACTTTATTTATCTGTAAAGATAGAAATTATTGCAGATCTCTTTACATCTTTTTGGCGGGAGTGGGGGCTGTTCTCATCATTGTAAAGTTCCTAGCTCTTTCATGGCGAACAGGAAAGAAGAAAAGGTATCCTGACTCTTGGGGTTCGTTTCGATCCAAGAGAAATGACTTTTCCCTTCCAAGAATTTGTATTAAACCTTATATTTATCTTGTATAATCTGAATTCTTTTACATGTTATATAAACCTCAAGCTGATTTAGTTATGATAAATTCAAATTAATATTTTGACCATCGATGACATCAAAATGGTAAATTTGTGATAAAATTATCTTAAACTAATTTTTTAACTGCCAAAAATCATAAACTGATATGTTTATGATAAATTTATCCTCAATTAGTCTTTGTTAAATTGGACTAATATCACGAAAAATCATAAATTGGTACACTCATTATATAAGAAAGGTAAAATCATAACTTGGTACACCCATCAACTAACATGTGTTATTCAACTAAGTAATTTGACGGTAAAATTTAATGAAAATTAATGTAAGGTAAATTTACTATAGGTGTACCGGTTTGGAGTTTTACTTTTTGATAAATTTATCATAGATATATCAAATTAATGTTTTTCATGATATTAATCCAATTATATATTATCCTCGATCTTATTTTACTTAGAATATTTTAGTCTTCATCTTACTTTTTGGTAATTGAATGTAGACAAGTTGAGCTTGCATATACCAAAACCAATATTATTTGAGCTTTGATTAACAAGGTATCAAGATATAGACGGGATATAAACCGGATAAAAAAATCCGGGGGTGGGATAAGGTTAGATATGATTTCTTTTATTCGAAACATAAAACCCTACGCTTTTTTTTCTTTCTCCGTCGTTCACCCACATATGACTCTCTGTTTCCAAAGCATCGACGTTGAAGCCTTCTCCTCAATAGCTCTCCGATTCTCATCGAAATTTTACGAAAGCCTTATTCCTCCACCAAGGTATGTTCGTCGGCGATCACCTGCCGGTCGCCCTCCCGATTGATTCCCCCACTATGATGTTTTCCCCGCTTTGATTGTGCCCCAGTTGCCGAGGCCCCTGGCGCCCCGATTGTCCCCGTCACGCCGCCGGGTCCTGGTGGTTGCGGCCTGTTTCGGCGCGGCGGGGATGCAGGGGAAGTATGTGTGCTTTTGACTTTTTTTTCGTGGGATTGGGAGTGTGGTGTCTGTTTTTTTTTGTCTGCTTGCAGTTATGGAGGGTGGGATTGATTGAGGCGAATGTGGCTAATTGCTTGGGAAAATTGAAGCTTTCCGGTTTTCGTTTGAGCTCTGTAGCGGTTTGGATCATTGCGGTTTCCACATTGATAGCTATAAAACATTTGGGCATTTGTTTCTTCCCAAAAGGCCATAGTCTCAGGTGGTGAAGGGCCACTGTGATAGCCCTGTGCTAAAGAAGATTTTAAAGGGAAGCGCTGTTACTCAAAAGGAGGATGCTGGGAACTTGCAGCAGGAAGCAGCTTTTAGTAAGAAAGGTGCTAATGGAAGTGTTTCGTAGATTGACACTAAAACTGCTGCAGAATAATGAAATGAGTAGAAACACAACAGCACCAGAAATGCTCATTACAGTCGCTCTATTTATTAAAGAAGACCATAGGAGCGTGCCTTATTTCAGGTAAATACAGGGTACTGTGTTGAGTAGATACTTGATAATTCGATTTCCTTTCTAGTTACAATTAGGCAAAAGCTAGTTGCTGCCGCCTATCCAATGCGATGTTAGTTGATCTCATGTAACACTGTTGGATCAGGACTGGAAATTTCTTTTAGATATATGATCCACAAATTTGATCAGTTCTAAAAGTTTGCGCTGCTATTCATTGTTTCTTTTTAATGGTGTAACTTGACTGTTCTTCGATCATATCATCTTGATTGTTATAATTGGCCATAAGACCACAGCTGTCAATTTATCCTTTTTTTCCACAGTATGGGTAATTCTTTGGATGTCGCCATTGCATTCGCGCTCAATTTTACATCTGGTCATTGGTTTTCTACACGATTGACAACCTGTTGCCATAAACCAACTGTTGTCCCTCCCTCACATACTTGGTGTTGCGTATACAGTTATACGTGAGTCTACCTTGTGAACCGTTTAGGCCTACTTCGACCTGGGTGAATGCTTGTTGGGGAGAACTCGGGTACAACAATTCACTACGGCCAAACGCAATCCATGATCAATTTCTCCCCCGATACTAAATCAACTTAAAATCTCTTAACCCTCAGCAACAACCAGCAATGTATAGCCTCACAAAATGCAAATATAATGCTGAAATGATAAGTAGACAAAGCAAATAATGACACCAATGATTTAACGTGGAAAACTCAAAAGCATCCACTAATCACCAAGAATAGTAGGATACACAAAGTATTATTCTCTAGTCACACACTAGAGGCTCAACATCAACATTACAATCATCTTCTTGTCACCACATAAGTGGATAAACAAGTTTGAAGTAAGAAAACCTTAACCGCAACTGGATAATTCGGAGATGGTTTTCGACGAACAAAAACCATAAACTTGTAGCCCTCGGTCTCACGAACAATATACTAAAATTTGAGCCGATTCTGACAATATTTGGCCTTCGAATCAAAGCCGTAAAGTTGCAGCCTCCTTCTTTTCTTCTATTCTCCCTTCTCTTTTTCGGACGCACACACCCACTTGCACGACCCCACTTCTTTTTTCTTTGTTTTATTTTCTTATTTTCTTATTTTTTTATTTAATGCTGGCTGGGTCCCACATGAAGGCGGACCCAGCCAACAATGCTCGTGTCATTTTGCTTATGATGAAAACACACAATGACATGGATGTCAAGTCATCATCTGATAATGCCTGATAGGGCTGTGTTTTCTTTGATCTTGTTAGATGCTTCATAGAGCAAATGAAAGATGTTCTGTTTTATGCCGGACCTTTTACTCTAGTTCTTTGATGACTCGTGATCTTCAGTAAGATGATGCAATCTCACACCATTCAAACGCGTGTGAGATGGCTCCACGAAAATTGCTTTTCAATGCTTTTATAACTCGTACCGTAGTCTAATATTCTTTGACTAGTAACTACTTTGAAGGGGGTATCCAAAAGATTATTTAAAAGGAACGGAAAAAATTATTATGATGCGTAATCATGAAATTCGATGGGAATCTGTTAATTTGAAAAATATATATTATTTTGGATGATTTTGTGAATATTAAACCTGCAAATTTGTACTTGCCTAATGTTATTGTTTTTAAAATATCCGAATTTAAATCCATAGTTCACCAAACAGTTAATGGGATATGAAAAAAATCCATGGATTTCATATTCCATCATATCCAATTCTATCCTGTTTAGAAATTCGGATGACCAAACACAGCCTAAGGAGTTGCACACACTTTGGAGGGGACGTGAGGTTATTTTGTGCGGATGAACATCGGTGGACCACCTTCGCCGGTAGTTGGGAAAGAAAACAACCGAGAGCCGTTTGTTCCAAGAATTTGCGGGTTTCAATGTGCAAGGACTGGGACCACCTTCCCAATTCCCCACAAAAGAACAACAGAGGCAAAAAAAAAAAAAAAAACTATAGAAGCATAGTTTTGATCAAACTAATTAACGTAGGAAGAAGCAACAAGAAAATCTCAAACAATATGTCCATCATGACATATTTAACTGGAACTTTTTTTTTGTGACATCGAAGAACTCAAACTATTCCCTCTGTGACACTTTACTCTAATCATTTTCTTGTGACATAAAAACTGCCAAATTTGTACCCATATGGCACATTTAATCTCATTATTTGTATGCTTAAAATAAGCTAGGTAAGACTAATAGAAATAAGATATTTATCCTTTGGTAACATTTAAAGAAGAATAGAGTTTTATAAAGCTCACATGAATTCTAACTATCGAACAAGTACTTCAAAGGCACTTATCGTTTTACATGAAAATTGATTTCTATGCTACACATCGGATAGAACATAAGTTTCTAGAAATCTAGAAGGTATGATATATTGGTCATATCTTTGTAACAATTGAAATCTTTATTGCATAAACAAAAACAAAGTCGATTTGCTTATGATATAAAAATGTATGCAGATAAAGGGAAGGTTGAGAAAAAGAAAGATAAAAGAATATCAATGATATATGATTATAATATATGTAAAGTTAACGAGTCATATCATAAAAGGTAGTGTAATGAAGTATCAACACTGATTAATCCATGACTACATGAATCTATTCATAGAAAAAATATTCAAGAGCCTTGAACCAATAAAGACTAAGAAGATTAACTCAAGAACAAATTTCATGAGGGATTTTATTGTGTAATTCAAACATAACCATTAATTGTAATATTTCACCAAACATGACATCAGGTCCATCAAAATCGGTAGTTTAATAGAGTGCAGGTACAAGATCCATGCATTGAATTTCTGGTTTTAGACCCTCGCCATCCTAAAACTTCGACCCCAAGTTCCGGGGTCCACACCTAGAGTTCGGCCTCGGGTGCGTCCCCTCTTTCAAAGCCCGATCGCACACATTTACTGTCAAGAGCACTCCAAAAATGGAAGAACGTGAGAAAAATTTGCTCTGTTTTGGGCAATGGCGAGAAGAATCTGCGCGAGAAACCCTAGGAATCCGGCATCTAAAGCGTACCATCACGCACCTTAGCTGCAAAGATGCAGAACGTCTCTTCATATCCACACAAACCAGCAACCAAACGAGTCTGGGAGGTCAAATTCTCGAGGGAAAAAGAAGCGAGCGCACCGACGTTATGACAAGGGAATCTGATTTTTACACGGCGAAGAAGGGGAAGTGAAAGGTGTGCGTTGATTGAAATGACGTGATTTGAGCCTCCATTTTGGCATTTTCTCAGATGGCCTTGGTTTATCCTACCTTATCGTCGAGCACAGCCTGACTGGCTTGTCACTTAGCTGGCAAAGCTTAGATGCACTTGCGATTGTCGTCAAATTAGTCGCGCGAGTTGGTTTGATGGCCGGTTTTAGGATAAGTCCGACTTGTTGATATCCTTTGGATGACTGATGTATCAATAAATGTAGTCCTTATACATTGCTGATCATTAATGTGTGCAATGATGCGCACATTGCTATTGAAGTGAAATTTTGACACCAAAACACAACATAGAATATTGAAATAACGATGTGCGCCACACACTTTTGAAGCAAAAGGAAAGGTGGACGCAGACATGCATTGTCTATGTGCTTCTCTTTTTAGCTTAATTCCCTCGGACTATATGGTCTTTAGTTCCTAGAACTTCTAGGGTTTTTCGGCTTTCATTAGGTGGTACTTGATTTTCCTAATCCATGAAGTGCTTAGATATTCTGTCCTTTTCGGAGGAACCATTAGAAGTTATATTGATTCAAGAACATAGACATGTTGAGAACTAGTTTGGTAGCTTTGACTTTATTCTCTATTTAAGTCACTTCAGAAGCCAAACGAGGGTAGTGCTCGACAATTTGAAAACCAGTGTTGAAATTTCTTAGGTTATTTTGATGATTGCAAAACCTAATCGCAGGACAGCTTCTACGAGTTTGTGCTATCACACGAGATCTGACCGTATGGAGATGTCAAGTCGAGATATTCGTATTTTAAAATATTATATTCATCTGATGATTATTGAGGAAGGAAGGAAACACACGTGGACACCGCATGACTTTGGTATACTTTGAAGATCAGGAGTGTGGACGATGTACGCCCTATGTTACAGCTGCAGATTATATTTGAAAGTTTTCGTATATATATCATGCTCGTGGGAATTCAATTTCGAAACTTAACTCATAAATATTATTTTGAAGTATCATGTATCATAACATGCCTATTTTGGTTAAAACTGCGCTATTTACTGGATCGATGATTAACAAAAGGTAATAAAGTACATTGCCATAAATGGAACAAAGCATACAGGCCACACAATTGAACTAATTGGAAGATACTCTTTTTATAGCTCATTTTGGGGACTAATGGCTACATTTACTAAGTAAACTCGACATTGATGGAGCAACTATCAATTCAAGTTTCGACATTCAAATTTGGGGAAATTTACCAAAAAAGTCCCAAGTTTATTACAATTATGCCAATTCAACCATAAATTTATCTTTTTTGGCCAATTGAGTCTTAAACCTTTGGTAATTGTGCCAATTCAGTTATTCTAGTCGAATTTGGCTGACTAGCGCTGATGTGGATGCCGGCCTACGTCGACGAAAATATTTAAAATTTTTTTGAATTTTTTAATCTTTTTTTCCTCTCTTTTTGTTTTTGTTTTTCTTTCCTCCCTCCTTCTAGTGACTGGCCATAAGGGAGGGCCAGTCATCGGATTGAGGTGGGTGGCTAGCTAAGAAGCACCAACACTCTTCGGAAGCCTTCGTGTCGTGTCCGACACTCCGACACGTGTCTGACACGCTCTGACACATTCCGACACGAATGAGTGTCGGGAAATCGGACATGTGGTCAACTCTTCCCGACACGCTTTGACTTGCGAGTCCGAAATTTCGACACGTGATTCCGACACGCATGGGGTCAATTTTAATAATTTTCAATATTTGAGGGGTCAAAATATAAATATATGAAAAAATAATGAAAATAACAAAAAAAAAGGGGGAAAGAAGAAAATTCTCACTTTTAAGTTTCTCACTTATAAGTTTTGACATTCCTGTGAGTGATGATGGAATGCCCCTCTTCTTGCCGGCGTCGCTCCGACTTGAAGTTGTGATTATTTTTTTTTTGCTTCTTTCCGCCTCTCACAGGCATCGCTTGTAAGTTATCTCTTTTGGTCAATGTCATTGGCTTGTGAGTTATCTCTCACATTTTCCATGGCGAATTTGGTTATTTCATTTTCTTTTGGTTGTACTTCGAGAGTTTTTATCTTGGATTTTCATTTTTCTTGAACTTTGTTTTGCAGAGGAGCTCCAAGCCAGTCTATATCATGAACTCCAAACTCTGTCTAGAACTATAAGAAATCTCATTAATCTCCGACAAGTGTGTGAAAACAAGACATGTTCCTTCGAATTTACTCTTTTATGTTTGCAATTTTTGAATTTCTATTTAATCTCTGTCAAATTAAAACAATGAATGATATTAACAAATGTTGGATTAATATTTTTAGTATAAATTAATTCTACGCTCTTTTTATTATTATTTTTTTTTTTTGTATTTATACATAAAAATATATATTTAATATATAACGTGTCGAAATTCTCTATTTTTAAAAAAAATGACGTATCGGCGTGTCGTGTCGTGTCATGTGTCCGTGTTGGTGCTACATAGGCGGCTAGGCCTGATTGAGGGCGAGCTCACTTTGTAGTCATTGAGTGAGGGTTGCCTAGCCACCGGTGAGGCAAGCCCTTGTTGGATCGGGTGAGGGAGCTTGCCCTTGTCGGATCCACTGGCGGAGGATCATCGAGCTCGCTCTTGCCCATATCCGACGAGGGCCCACTACAATGAGGTCGAGTTCACCCAACCATTGGTGAGGCGAGCCCCTGTTCGATTTGGCAAGGGCTCACTTTGCCAGTCTTGTCTTGTCAATGGCTAGGTGAGCTCCACCTGGCCCGGCGACGGCAAGGCGCCTCGCCTAGCAACGATGAGGGCTCCCTTAGTCGGATCTGGGTGGAAGCGAGCTCGCCAATCCACTAGCGAGGCTCACTCTCCCCCAAATTTGGTGAGGGCTTGCCTTGCTAGTGGCTGGGTGGCCTTTACCCGGCGATGACAGGGTGAGCTCGCCCTTAGCCAGGTTTGGCAGACTGCCTTAGTCTTGTGACTGGCCCTCCGTTCTAGCCAATCATTGGAAGGAGGGAGGAGAGAAAAAAAAAACAAAAAGAGAGAAAAAAAAGGAAAAAAAGAGAAAAGATTAAAAATTAATAAAAAAAAGTTGAAAAAAAATGAAATAATATTAAAATATTGTCACCGATGTCGACCTGCCAAATTTGGTAGGAATGATTAAATTGACACAATTGCAAAAGGTTCAAAATTTAATTGGCTACAAAATAAGTTTAGGGCTAAATCGGCACAATTATAATAGATTTGGGACTTTTTTGGAAATTTTCCCTTCAAATTTGGATATCAATAAGCACAAGAAGCGGAGCTACGAAGACTGTAGAACAAATGCTGCATTAATGAGCTTGCCAATTAATATTCATACTCAAAGAGTTTGAAATATTGGATTCTTACTTGAGAATTGAGAACTTTACTTGTAAAAATCTTCCTTAAACTCTCGTTATTCATTTGTAAATATTGGATATTTCCATGGTTTTGAAAATTTGATAGTCGTTGTTTTACAACTACACTTTGATAGAAGTTATGAGGGAGAAGTATAAAAAAGTCCTAAATCTATTGCATTAGTTTCAATTCGATTCTAAACATTTCAATTGGACCAATTTAATTTGAAACCTTTTCACATTCATATCAACTGAGTTCATCCAACCAATTTATGTCGAGAATTACTAACATAGATGCTGGTCGTCCTACGTAGCATGATCGGCACTAACATATATATTTTTGTATAATATTTAATTTTTTTTTATTTTTTTTTTGATTTTTTTTTTTGTTTTTTCCTTTTCTTTTTTATCCTTTCCTTTTCCTTCTTTTCTTCTTTTCTCCCCCCCTCCTATTTCTTCCTTCTTTTCCTCTGCGAGCCATTATGATGGTTGTTGATAGCTTGTTTTTGAAACAAACTAAGAGGTGCCTTGTCCCACATTGAAAAGATCTAAGTACACATGTGGACAAAATTTGACATTAATAAACGTTCATCATTTTTTATTTATTGAAAAATTCGGATTTACTAATTAACCATAGCATCCCATTGAAACAGTTCGACTGTTCATAAATGAGTTATGGTTATTTATTATTTGTTTAATTCCTAATTTTGAGATGTCTTTTTAACGTATCCTTTGAGAGCATACTTGTTCATTTTACAACCGTTTGAAGGGTTGCCTCTTTTCAAAAGACAGAGATAAGTACATTAGTCTTTGGGATCAATCTCGATTAAGTCTTTTTGAGTCTTCTTTCTAAAACTACGGCTATCATTTCAATTGTTTCCTTTGAGACCTAGATAAATACTAGAATTGTTATTTAGTATTCTCAATAGAGACTTTATTGTATCTTGGAGGATATTTACCAGTGACTATAAGCAATATTGTAGAACAAATAAATTTTTAAAGAAAGTGATATTACGCCTTAAAGTTTGACTTGATTGTTATATCCAATTCGTTTATCATTATTTTCCTAACAATGGCTGGCAGAGGTTGAAAGTTGTTGGTGAGGGAGAGGGTTGGGATGCCCTTGCCAAATCCAATGTGCCCAACCCTCGTTGGCCTTTGGGGAGGGGCCAGCATAGCCTAGACAAGGCCTTTTGTCATCCAAGCAAGGCTGCCTTTGTCACAAGATCTCCTCGCTAGATTTAGTGAGGGGTGGCCTTGCTAGTGTTTGGTGTTGGCGAGGGACTTATCTAGGCAAGGTCGGCCCTCGCCATACGCTAGTGAGGGCTTCCCAATGCTCGCTGGCCTCTGGCGAGGGCTAGGCAAGGGTCCTCTCACTAGATCTAGCAAGGGGTAGCCTTGCCCTGCCCTCGCTGATAGCTAGGGACCTCTGTTGGCCATCATGGAGGCTGGTTGAGGAAATTGAGGAAGAAAGAAGAAAAAAGAAAGGAAAAAAAAAAGAAAAAAGAAAAAACCTAATACAAAATTTTAAAAAATTTAAAAATAGTTCAATATTATATAAAAATATCGATGTTAGTATAGGTCATGCCATGTAGGATGACCTGTATGCATGTGAGTAATTTCTGGTATAAATTAGCCGGATAAACTCAATTGGTATCAATGTGAAAGTGTTTAGGATTAAATTGATTAACTTGAAAGGTTTATGATTGAATTAGTACTAATACAATAGGTTTAGGACTTTTTTGATACTTTTGCCGAAGTTATGATATTCATGAAGGCCATTATTTAGTGACTAATCTTGTAACGACACTATAACGGTTTTATAATGGCTTGATTTTTAAATATAAAAGCTGGTTGACTTAATTTATATATCGGCCTCTCTTTCATTTGCCTAAAAATGGAGCCTCCAACTATAATCAAATAGAGACACCTTGATAATTTTCTCTTCTCCTTTCCCCCGTTTTGCTGGATTTCGCGTATAAATTTATTGTTCACATTCCTTTTATTATTCAACATAGAATAAAGAGAAATATATGTTGTATTTTGAGAGGATTGTTGTTAGAG
Source organism: Eucalyptus pauciflora (assembly GCA_007663325.1). Lineage (NCBI taxonomy): Eukaryota > Viridiplantae > Streptophyta > Magnoliopsida > Myrtales > Myrtaceae > Eucalyptus > Eucalyptus pauciflora. The sequence goes on from VMYD01000359.1 coordinate 5,715,705, forward strand.
CCAGTTGCACAGAGTTTTGTACTATGAGGTATGTAATTATTCTTAAGGACAATGTTTGCATGCCTCATAGGGTTAATCTAATATTCAACTTTTCCAATAGTATATACTTTATTGATTGTGAGAGAGAGTAGAGTTTATTATTATAAGTGTTTGCCAAAGCAGTTTGTTCTACAAAAAGGTATTGTTTCGTGCGAAAGTGGTTTTTGATATTTGTTGATACCTTTGGATTCGATATTATTGCACTGTAAATGCAAAATGATGATCATGCATTATATCGTTTGTTTGTAAAATAAGTTTCAATGTTGCAAAATACTTTTAAATTTATAAATATTCGTAAATGCAAAAATAATTTTAGAGTTCATAAATTACCTTTTGAATTGGTAGAATGTTATAACTATCATAAATTACAAAATGATTGGTCGGTCATTTTTGCACATTGGGTCCTGTAATTTCATATGAAACGTTTGAAGTGCCCCTTAGATAAAAGCAAAAGGATCCTCCTAAATTTGTGATTGGGTTTAGATGTGAAATTTTTTTCTCATGAAAAGGTAATGAGAACATCTAGACAATGTAAACTTGATTTTCTTTTGCATACCAAAAAGTTGTTCATTGGGAAAAGACATAACTTTGTTTCATACAATAAGGAAGAAATTCCAATTATGCTCGATCTTCTAAGGTTTAAACACTTCAAATTATCTAATTTATCTAAAATTGTGTTCATCTTGATTGGATAAAAACTTCACAAAATATGGCGCACGAGTTAAGGGTCATTTTAGAAGAAGTTCAACATTTCACAATAAATTATTATATGAGAGAAATGAATTGTTATCTTTTTTGATAATTATTCAAACACATAATAAAATCATTGTTCATACGTATCCACAAGAAAAATAAACTATTATTTCATCAAAAGAGTCATTGTGAATGCTCTAAGAATATTTGCTAATTTCGAAAAAGGCTCATAATTTGTCAAAACAGTGATGACACATGATACTCTAAGGTAAAGCATATTTTACCCCTTGTTTTTTTGGGTTCATTGATCGGTAAGTGCTTCAGACTCTCTTATTTAGTTTAGAAGCGAGCATGTGATTGCAACGTAACCCTTTTCTCGTTGCGACAGAATCTTAGATAGTGGACTATGAAGAGGAATTTGTTTTTGCTCGTTGTTATGGACGGACCATTTTGATTGACACTTGAGCTGGTCACTTTAGTAGATATTTTGGTCATGGAAATAATGCATCACATAGTATCGCATTTAGAGTTACACATTTGTGTTTAGGCCCGATTTTTCTCTATCTTTCTTTAATAAAACCAGAGTTGTCTCCCAGATACAAGTGGGTAATAGATATACTGTTGTCAAGTATTTGCAGCTGTCTTACGGAGAAATCATCCCTTTCTTTTGGCGATAATTTGGGGATATCTGTGAAAGAAGTAGCGATTGTCACTTCGAGGTAAGATTATTATTACTCCTTGGAGAATCAAATGTAGAATCGCAGGGCCCAGCACTGTTACATGAAGGAATTGGAGACGGTTTTGTTTTCCAAGTCTTTCAAGGAGTACTCACCCTTTGGCCAGGTTGGGCTCTGTAAAACTACCGACATCCCTGATGCTAATACTGTCTTGATGATTGAGGATCAAAAAGATTATTGGGATGAAATAACGTTGTGAGTGCTTATAGCAACCCAATTAACTACGAGGCTTTGGGGATCCACAACTGCAATGCGTCCTTCTCTAGTATGAACGATCATCTCTTGGATCTTATTAATGGTGTACTACCGTGGGGCCCTCTTACGGTCTTAATGAATCGGACTATATCGAGTTAGAGCATTGTCTGAGTGGGCAATTGCTGAGAATGTTCCCGAGAAGTTCCGCAATTGCCAAATTTCCTTTACCTGGAACTTGTGTCGATAACTTTTGCCAATGAAATAGCTTGGGTTAGGGAGCCCATCTATTTAGCTAATTATGTTTTTGTTTTGATTATGTTCTTTCTGTTATGCTGCTGGATCTTATTTTGTATTCGTGGTGGAGTTTTGAAATGCTTTTAGCGTGTAATTACTCCTGATGACCTCTTATATTTGAGGGAGCAGTGTGATGTGTGGTTCCTTATTTTAGTGTCGACTTTGTTTTGTGTAAAATCTTTGACATGTAATTCGTATGCATCTTGTGGATTAATTCTTCATGGGGTACAAAGTGTATCATGATGAGAAGGGAGTGGAGGGACAGAGGACATTTCAAGAGGAAGCGGTTTCAACCTTTTGATGATGATGAACCTACTCTGAATTGGGTTGATAATCTACTGGATGTTGATCCTCTGGACTGATTCTGTCATTATCTATAGGAAAAAGAGTACGGACATCAGAAATGTTTGAGGAAGGAAACAAAGAGAGGCAAAAGATGAAGGAAGAAGAGGGGGGAAAAGGGAGAGGAAGAAATGTGTATAAAATAGAGGAGAAAGAGGAAAGACAAAGGAGAAAAAAGCGAAAAATAGTGGAAGAAATGCAAAAATGTTGTATGTTCTCGGTTTTAGGATCATAAGTCTCATTATATATAAAAACAGAAGGGCTTGTAGATGGTCCAAGTTACCTGAAAAGGCACATTTGTCTGCCAACTATATTTTTGTTTCGACTACATTCTTCTGCTATATTACTGATTTTTTTGGGTCAGTAGTGGAGTTTATAATTGCTGTTTACAAATAGGAATGGCTAATAACCACCTTTGCAATTTATGGTAGGGACATGTCTTCAAATAAATATGGCCATGATAAGCTTGTGCACCTTAGAGCTTTGAGAGTGGTTCCTCATGCCGTTTATTCTCGTCTTGAGAGCTGACGACTATTTTCCCTGATCGCTGCGCAGCCCTATATAAGCAGATCTTTTGAAGAGCATGTCCTTTTGGCTTAATGTGTTAATCTAGAATATTAATGTGTTATCGTAATATGGGTTGGGCGTGGGTCATTAAATTTACAACGGATGACAATGAGTCCAAAACGGGTTGAATGGATCAATATAGATTGGACTATTTTCGATTCTATCCAAATCCGACTCGACTCACTTATTTGATAGCCCAATCGCCAATGCAAGTACGGTCTCTCTATAATGAACAAAGATGTATTCTAAATAAAGCAAGCAACAAGGAAAAGGCAATTTTCAAGATCAACTATTAAAATCCATTGTAAAGCCGGTCTTTCAATAACGAATAAAGATGTATTCTAAATAAAGCAAGCAACAAGGAAAAGGCAATTCTCAATATCAACTATTACAATCCATTGTAACGTCCATCGGCCATATTTATCAAAGTTGGCTATCCTCGAAAGGAAGCACGGCACGTATGCCAGTAGTCATCATGCTAAAATCCTACAAAACCAAGCACATCCACAGATGTCGGCCACAGCAAACTCAAGATCCACATTCAGTACTTGTAGTCCTCATCGAGTTGAAGGTCGCCCTAGTTACTTCCTCGAGTTCGCTTCCGAGCTCGCCTCGCCTCTAGTGGGGAATGCGGATTGTCTTTTCCAGCCCCGGCCTTCAAGGTTCCCTGCTGTTAGCGGCGGACCAAAAAAAGAGGAGAGCTTCCATGGCTTCTTGCCCTTGCCCTTGAACTTGTTCATGGCAATAATGGCCTTGTCCTCGCTCTGCCCACTGGACAAGAACACGATTGCCGGAATGGCATGAGGCACGGTTTCCTCCAGGACAGGGAAGGTCTTTCCAGCAATGTCACGCGGATCACCCTGGGGGGCTATCCCGAGCATCAACAGGGTCCCCTCGAGGTGCACTTTGCGCTCATTTAGGGCCGTCAAGCAAGCAGCGAGAACATTCTTGGTCGAATTGGCGAACTCGAGAGGGCGGGGGGTTTTATCAAACGATAGCTTGGGATACACAATGGGGACGAGACCGCTCCTCTGGCAGTGAGTAGCGAACCACGCCAGCTCCATTGCCTCCTTGAGAGGAAGAGGCTCACTTGCGTCGATGACGGGCCCATCACCCCACACAGCAAAGCGAGCCCCGGCTTCGTGGTATTGTCGGAATTTCTGAGCATGGCCATCGGGGCCATGCCAAGTGAAGTGACACGGCTGCCCCTAATCATAATGCCAACGAGTACTTCATTTTCCTTCAGGACATCCACGAAAGGTTTGCCTGCATATATACCAAGTCTAGATTCGATCATCTTGAGACGTCGCAGCAACCGAATTTAGAATGCTCTCGGTAGATGGAGGGCAATATACAGCTCGATTAGCTGAGACACTGACCTTTGGCGGTCGTCTGATAGAGAGCTTCCTCAGAAAGCACCACTCCGTTGAGTGAGCAGAGAGCTCCAGGAGTGGTCAAGAGTAGTTCCCGCTGGACACGCCTGCGGATCTTGCTATCTTCACAACACAACAGCTTGATCGTGCTAATCGATCCATCAGCAGCGAGGATGCCCTTTCCAGCGGTCCCCAAGTAGGCAGCATTGGTGATGAGCTCATCTACATGAAGCCCAAAGATAGATAGTTGGCAAGAATATGCATAAGAAAAAGCCGTAGATTGTCGGGGGCAAAAAAACAGGTGTATACTAGCAGATAGAATAGAGAGCAGAAGGCCAATCTAGATCAGATCAAACCCTTCTGCCACGGATATATGTGAGCTAACTTTGAACTAGCAAGAAAATCCCCATAAAAACTACACAAAAAAACCATTAAGAACTTCTGCAAACTCAACACTCCAAGGGAAGCAAAGCATGCGCAGAGGGAGACACGTGTCGCCATGTCCTGGGTCCCGCTTGTTATCGCCAAATGTCCAAATGTTTGCCTTCTCCTTCTCTCTTTTCATTAATCGCTGCGTCCTTTTCTGTATTTTCTGGTCCTTCGCGTTAGAAGCGCCCTCTCTCTTCTCTGTCTTTTCAAAAATCTCTTCTTCCCAATAGCCCACCGATCGCCTCCGGCACGGCGCCTCCGCTGTCCTCCTGGAGACACTCCCTCAGGCTGCACGAGGCCCTCTTTCAAATATCTCTCGAGAGCCCGCCCGTCGCATCCCGAGCTCCGGTCCGTCCCCTGCGTCTCCGCCTCCGCCATCGCCACTCCCTCAAGCCGCACGAAGCCCTCTTTCTCCCTCCTAGAAGCCCGCTCGTCGCATCCGAGCTCAGATCCGCCGCCTCCGGCTCATTGCTGGTGCTTCTGGTGCTTCCTCATCCCGCCCCGCATTCATCGTTGGTGCTTCTGTGCTGGGGCTATAGTGTACTCATCCGACATTATGGCCGTGAGCAAACGGGTTGTGCTCACAAATGGTCATTTCATCGCCATGTGCGCGCTCTTTGCAAGGTTCGAAGCCTCTTAGTACGATTACCCGAACTCCGAGAATGTGTATTTGGTTGTCCCGCCAATTTTTCACATATTTTGTGACGGAGAGAGAATGGGTAGAATGATCTCCTTACAATCTCGTGTCCAGGTTAAATAACTTCCTTAGACATTGAGTAACTTCGTAATATGGATGCTGCCACATGGCAATGAAAGCTATGCAGCAAACTAAAAGGGGGAGAAAATGTGATCAACAGATTATGAGGCCACGAAACCTATGATCAGAGAATATTTACATTGGGATCTGATGTCATCATCCTTCCTTTTCTTTTCCTTATCTGCATCGACCAATTCACTATATCTAATACGCCTTAATTAATGAATATTGGTACTTTTTCTTTTCTCTTTGGTGGTGATAGGTTCAGTACAAAATGGTCCTGGGGGGAGGAGGGGGGAGGCGAGTCCGCTTATGATTTTTTGCCACCATTGTTACTGCAGATGAAAGCAAACCAAGCATGATGCTCTGTTCTAAAAGGGCTGCTAGTTAATTTGCTTTGTGTTCTTGTTTGAACGGTTGAAGGGATAATGACTCGGAGCCAAGGGTAAGTGGCATTGCTGACATTTTGCTCCTGCATTGGCCTTGCTAGCGTTGGCCTGGTTCTTACAATTACTTTTCTGGACATTTGTAGAAACTGCATTGATGCCTTTAGCGTAACTGAAGATTGTTTTCCCTTGAAGAGTTCGAGTTCTAGTGTTCCTTATTTCCAAAGAATGGAAATCATGTGTGAATATGCTGAACCCTTCATTTGGAAGTGAGCAACGAGGAAGGAGCTTATTAAGGTGAGGATGATAGTGGCAGAAGACTGGATGCTATCGGAGATCGTTGTTCAGGGGGATGGTCAGCAAGTGGAGCAGATGAGGAAGGAGCTTCAGCTCAGCGAGAAGGGCGTGGTTTATTAAATAGGCATATTCAAGAGATGACCAACACCCCAGCACTTCTGATGGGGTGTGGGTCATCCAACACTTTCAGCAATACTTACTGCAGGGCCATGCTGTTACTAGGAAGCTTAATTCTAATGGTAATGTGGATACCATGCAGACTCTGCACGACCTAAACGAAGTTATTGATTTTCTTGTTTGTTGGGTGCCGGATTCCTAAAAAAGATTCATTCATATAGCTCATATATGTAATGTCATGACTATCTAGATGAGCTGCCTCAATTTGAACAAGCCTGGGAGAAAAATGCTAGAAAGCATTTGCCCGGTTGGAGAGAGCATTTTGATGGCCATGATAATAGGGGTGAGTATTGCTGTGAGATTTTTTTTTTCAGCTGCATGTTTTGTGTTAATAACAAGCAAAGAATCAATTTTTCAATTTCATACTACTTATGAGGTGGACTAAGGTTAGATGATGTTTTTACCTATTGTCATTTATTTCTTTTTTTTTTGGTTGGTGTGTTTGTTTGATTGCTGATGGGGCATCAAACAGGTTCCCATCGTCTAAATGCATTAATTATCTGGTTGAATATGACAATGTGCTGTTTTAAGAAGCTTCTTTGTTTGTTTCCTTAGTTCTACAATGAGCATGTGGCAGGTTTTAATGCAAACTCAAGTCACTCGTGTTCATTCACATGCACGATGGTGCAGTTGCTTTTGATTGCCATAGGTTTTACTGTCGTTACTAGTTTTAAAGAAGCAGCATACCATGCTTGGCTTTGGCTACTATAACTCGATCAGGGAGATTGGAAGGGACAAAACAACACTTGTGCAGCTAGCCAACCGATTCTGCGAGTCCATTGGTTTGCAGCTGTTGTCAAGTATTTGTAGCTGTCTTACAGGGCAATCATCCCTTTCTTTTGGCTCTAAGTTGGGGATATTGGTGAAAGAACTATTGATTGTCACTTCGAGGTACCCTTTGGCCAGGTTGGGCTCTGTAAAGCTACTGACATCCCTCATGCTAATACTATCTTGATGATTGAGGATCAAAATGATTATCACGATGAAATGATGTTGTGAGTGCTTATAGCAACCCAAATCCCTGAGGCTTTGGGGATCCACAACTGCAATGCATCCTTCTCTAGTATGAACAATCATCTCTTGGAGCTTATTAATGGCGTGCTGCCATGGGGCCCTCTTAATTTTTTTCAATGAATCAGACAATATCAAGTTAGAGGATTGTCTGAGGATTGTCTGAGAGGGCAATCGCTGAGAATGTTCCCTAGAAGTTCTGCAATTGCCAAATTTCCTTTAGCTAGAACTTGTATCAATTACATTTGCCAATGAAATAGCTTGGGTTAGGGAGCCCATCTATTTAGCTAAATATGTTTTTGTTTTGATCATGTTCTTTCTGTTATGCTTCTGGATCTTTTTTTGCATTCGTGGTGGAGTTTTGATATGCCTACGCGCCAGTTGCTCCTGGTGACCTCTTATATTTGAGGGAGCAGTGTGGTTTGTGGTTCCTTATTCTTGTTTTAGTGTCAACTTTGTTCTGTATAAAATCTTTGACGTGTAATTTCTTATGCATCTTGTGGATTAATTCTTCAGGGGGTACAAAGTGTATCGTGATGAGAAGGGAAAGGAGGGACAGAGGGCATATGAAGAGGAAGCGGTTTCAACCTTTTGATAATGATGGACCTGCTCTGAATTGGGTTGATAATCTACTGGATGTTGATCCTCTGGACCAATTCTGTTATTATCTATCAGAGACAGAGTATGGACATCGGAAATGTTCAAGGAAGGAAAGAAAGAAAGGCAAAAGACGAAGGAAGAAGAGGAAGAAAAAAGAGGAGGAAGAAATGTGAAAGAGATAGAGGGAAAAAAGGAGAAAACAAAGTAAAAAAGGCGAAAATTGGTAGGAGAAATGCTAGGATGTTGTATATTCTCGGTTTTAGGATCATAAGCCTCCTTTTATATATATATATATATAAAAGAGACAGAAGGGCTTGTAAATGGTCCAAGTTAACTGAAAAGGCACATTTGTCTGCCAACTAAGTTTTTGTTTCGCCTACATTCTTCTGCTATATTACTGGTTATTATTTTGGCTCAGTAGTGGAGTTTATAATTGCTGATTACATATAGGAATTGCTAATAACCGCCTTTGCAATTTATGGTAGGGACAAATCTTCAAATAAAAATGGCCGTGATAAGCTTGTGTACCTCGGAGCTTTGAGAGTTGTTCCTCGTGCCGTTCATAAGCTCCTCGTCTTGAGAGCTGGCGATTATTTTCCCTGATCGCTGCGCAGCGCTTTATAAGCAGATTTTGAAGAGCATGTCCTTTTGGCTTAATGTGTTATGATATTATGGATCGGGTGTGGGTCATTAAATTTACATGGCATGACAATGAGTCTAAAACGGGTTAAATGGATCAATATAGATGAGATTATTTTTTATTCTATCCAAGCCTCACCTGACTCACTTATTTGACGGCCCAATCGCCAATGCAAGCACGGTTTCTCTATAACGAACAAAGATGTATTCTAAATAAAGCAAGTAACAAGGAAAATGCAATTTTCAAGTGTAACTACTAAAACCCATTGTAAAGCCGGTCTCTCAATAACTAGCAAAGATGTATTCTAAATAAAGCAAGCAATAAGGGGGAGGCAATTCTCAAGATCAACTATGAAGACCCATTGTAACGCCCATCGGCGGTATTTATCAAAGTTAATAATCCTCGAAATGAAGCATGGCACAGATGCTAGTAGTCATCATGCTAAATTCCTCTAAACCAAGCACAGCCACTACAGATGCCAGGGCCGCAGCAAACTCAAGATCCACATTCAGTACCTGTAGTCCTTATGATAAGGAGACTTGGAAGTGCCCTCACCGAGTTGAAGGTCGCCCTTGTTACTTCCCCGAGTTCGCTTCTGCGCTCGCCTCGCCTCTAGTGGGGAATGCGGATTGTCCTTTCCAGCCCCGGCCTTCAAGGCTCCCTGCCGTAGCTGCGGACCGAAAAAAGAGGAGAGCTTCCATGGCTTCTTGCCCTTGAACTTGTTCATGGCAATAATGGCCTTCTCCTCGCTCTGCCCGCTGGACAAGAATACGATGGCCGGAATGGCAGGAGGCACCTTTCGCTGCAGGACATGGAGGGTCTCTCTAGCAATGTCTCGCGGATCAGCCTGGGAGGCTATCCCGAGCATCAACAGGGTTCCCTCGAGGTGCACTTTGCGTTCATTTAGGGCCGTCAAGCAAGCGGCGAGAACATTCTCGGTCGAATTGGTGAACTCGAGAGTGCGGGGGGTTTTATCAAACAACAGCTTGGGATGCACGAGGGGGACGAGACCGCTCCTCTGGCAGTGAGTAGCGAACCACGCCAGCTCCTTTGCCTCCTTGAGAGGCTCACTTGAGTCGATGATGGGCGCATCACCCCACATGGCAAAGCGAGCCCCGGCTTCGCGGTATTGTCGGAATTTCTGAGCATGGCCATCGGGACCACGCCAAGTGACACGGCTGCCCCTAATTGTAATGCCAACAAGTACTCCACTTTCCTCCAGGACATCCACGAAAGGTTTGCCTGCATATATACCAAGCCTAGATTCGATCATCTTGAGACATCGCAACAACCGAATTTAGAATGCTCTCGGTAGATGGAGGGCAATATACAGCTCAATTAGCTGAGACACTGACCTTCGGCGGTCTTCTGATAGAGAGCTTCCTCAGAAAGCACCACTCCGTTGAGTGAGCGGAGAGCTCCAGGAGTGTTCAAGAGTAGTTCCTGCTGGACACGCCGGCGGCTCTCGCTATCTTCACAACATGACAGCTTGACCGTGCTAATCGATTCATCAGCAGCGAGGATACCCTTTCCAGCGGTCCCCAAGCAGGCAGCATTGGCGATGAGCTCATCTACATAAAGCCCAAAGACGCATAGTCCATCACCACCGGCAAGAATATTCATGAGAAAAAGCCGAACATTGTTGGACGCAAAAAAGGCAGGGGTATAGTAGCAGATAGAACAGAGAACAGATGAGAAGGGCAATCCAGATCAGATCAATCCCTTCTACCACGGATATATATGAGCTAACTTTGAACTAGCAAGATAATCACCATAAAAAGAAAACAAAACAAGAGAGACTACAAGTTCAAACCATTTAACAGTAGTGATAAATCGAGCAAGGGACAGATGAAGCAGAGGGAGCACGAGAGACAGAATAGTATCCTATGAAGATCAAACTCAACGCTCCAAAGTAAGCAAAGCGCATGCAGAGAGAGAAGAAGGAATACTGGGGCATTTGGCCTTGGAGGTCGACATTTGCTCTTCGTCTCCAGCGATATGAGGACCCCGACAGCAGGAGGCTTCTTCCGATCGGTGGGATAATTCACAGAACTCGAGCAGTGTTACGTTCCATTTAACAATTTAATATCGACTCCGCGGGGTTATTTAATCGTTAAATACACTTGCTTTTGCTTGGGGGAACAAGATGCAACTTATCACTAGACCCATCAAATGGGTGGGGCGGGGTCGGGCTTGGGTCGGGTCGTAAATGGTCCGACCCAAATCGACCCATTTAACAAAACTTAAGAAAAAAAAAAATATATATATATATATAATGGTATTGCTAAATAGTTTTATACAACACAAATTTAATGGACAATTTTTATAATTTTAACAATAATTATTTTAAAAAATCGAATTTTAATTATATTTTATTTTTTAAAATTAATTTTTTAATTGTTTTTTTTATTTTTTTTCTTTTTTCTTTTTTCTCTGCTGAGACAAGTATCTAGTCTTCTCAGAAGATTGCTAACTATTGAATCAGGGAAATTTCAGGACGACTTTTTGATGGTAAGTGTTCTCTTCAGTTTAACAGGCCCTGAAGTCGAGGCTTTGTTTTTTTTCTTCGGTAAGTATTCTATTAGTTTAACATGCCCTGAAGTTGAGGTTTCGTTTTTTCCTTTTTAAATTTCGTTTTCTATGTTAGTTGCTGAATAATTTTGTTCTTCACTTTCTCGCCTAGATTCTTCTCCAATTTGCTTTTCTTCCAGGAGTACAATGATTTGTTGCTGATTACTTACCTGGCCATGCTCACCAATCGCTCAAGGTATGAACAAACTTTTGAATTATTTACTTTTGACTTATTTTGACTACGCTCAGAAGTCATGATTTCGGTTGAAAATATTGCTTCGGACCATCTTCTGGGTGGTAAGGCCCGGAGGATTGTGTATATAAATCAAGCCACACTTGTCATGTGCATTGCGCTTATGACACCGCTTATGACAGACATGGTAGGAGGGGAGGAAGGACCCCCTTTGTTCGAAAGTTTCCTTTTTTCTATCAGACCAACTTCAATTGATTATGGTTCTGCATCTCTCCTGGCATTGCGCTTGATTTGTGGCCTACTGTCAAAGTCTAAGCTTGTGCATGATGCAAGCGATCATGGCCGATGCATATCAAGCAAGTTTCTTTACTGAGGCCCATACCACATGGAAGATGGGATCAGGGAGATGAAATCAAAATCTAATAGAAAGCTTTATACATTTGCATTTTAATGCGGTTCTCTCACTATTTGCTTGGGATGTTCCCACCCTCCTGGGCATTTCGTAGTTCCTGGGGCTAACGATAGTGAAGTAGGGAACCTTGATGCAAGATTTTCATATTTTACAGGCATGTTTTGACCTTTTGGTGTTGCCTTGAGATGATGGTCCTGGCATAGCTTTTGGCATCTTGTAGCGATTCTATATATTTAACTTCATGATTTTGAGCATTGTTGCCGAACTTGTATACTTGGTCCTGTGTAAGGCTCCTACGTTCGCTTCTGTTTTCCATCTCTTTTATCCAATAACTTTGGTAACTTGCTACGATGAAGGGGCAAATTCTTGTAAGCCTTCGAGGATGTCAAGTGGCTGGTGTTTGTATATAAAACATAAACAGTGTGATTCGTACAAATCAATGTGGACAAACTTCATTTTCGTTTTATTCCAGCTCTCATTGGGAGTATTTTACGACATTCAGCATGTAACAACAAACTTGGAAGTACTTGCCCATTGGCTTTGACCACTCCCAAATGCGGAATCAATGACAGAAGAAAACAAATTGGCAAAGTACAATTTCTTGTCGAGTTGCTCTAGAAAAAGCTCTCTTAAATTTTCATACAGACAGTTCAGTTTTGGAGACAATATGAGGTACAAGACAGTTGTTGACCATTAAAGAAACAACCTACGAACTTCCAAAAATAGCTAAAGGGGAAGTCCATAGACGAGGAGAATCCATCCGTACCCGTAAGGCATCCGTAACTTGACGCCCCTGCAGCCCTTCCTTCTGCGCGGACCACGTATTCTCCGCGCTCTTCTTCTTCGAGAAATTTGGCAAACCACTGACAAATCTACCAATGAAGTAGTTCCTGTCATTGCTGGGACCCGCCCGGACATTATATTCCTACATAACGCACAACATACGCAGCATTTCAGCTCCCACTCATGTTCCCTTACCACCCACAATACGCGCATCTCAGCTTCCAACAACACAGAAAGCCCATAGACAGCTTGTAGACCTCCCCTCGCAAAAACTCAACCACCTAAATTGACTGACTAAACAATCCGAAAACGAGCAACAAACACATCCAACCACAAAACCACATAACACACTCAATCCGGCGAAGGGAACGGAAAAGAGAGAGGGAGAGAGGGCCAAACCCTAATCAAGCGAGTGAGCATGGCGCCGCACTGTTGGATTTATCTCAGTGCTGCTGTTTTCCGTCGTTGCTGTTTTCCTCTGTTTTCCTCTGTTTTTTTATTAAAAAACAGCCAAGTTCATTTAGTTACGCATTAAGTGTTTTTGTTATTTTATAGGAAGTTAATAGCACGTTTGTGTGCAGTTATGTGTTGCACGTACGTGAGCAGTTTCTATCCCTCGATCAACAGAGATGTTTTCTGTTTTGATTGTTGTTTCATGAGTTATAACATTGGTATCAGAGCATCTGAGGGATCTTAAGGGACTGTGAAGTGAGGGTAAGTGAGTGAAGATTGCTTCCAATCTGCAAAGAAAAAGCTGATGGAGGCAGGATTGAGTGGATTCTCTGCAATGGCTGCTCCAGTCTTTACTGGGGAAAATTATCAGGCATGGGTTGTCAAGATGACGGCATTCTTGGAGGGTCATGATCTATGGGAGGCTGTGGAGGATGATTATGAGGTTGATCCACTTCCAAATAATCCGACCTTAAATCAGATAAAGTACCATAAAGAGAGAATCACAAGGAAGGCTAAGGCAAAGTCTTGCCTGTATGCTGCTGTTTCACCCACTATCTTCACAAGGATCATGAGATGTGATTCTGCAAAGGCAATATGGGATTTCTTGAAGGATGAATACGAGGGAGATGAGAAGATAAGAGGCATGAAGGTGCTGAATCTCTTGAGGGAGTTTGAGAGACAGCAGATGAAGGATTCAGAGTCAGTGAAGGAGTACTCTGATAGGCTGGTTGGGATAGCTGAAAAAATCAGAGTTTTAGGGACTGACTTGAAGGATGAAAGGCTTGTTCAGAAGATCCTGGTGTCTCTTCCAGAGAAGTTCGAAGCCACCATAGCTTCTCTGGAAAATACAAGAGACTTGGCTGATATAAAGCTTGCAATTGTTAAATGCTCTGCAGGCACAGGAGCACAGAAGACTGATGAGAAGAGAAGAGTTTGTTGAGGGTGCGCTATAAGCTAGAGTGAAGTCCAATAATGGAGGCAAAGGGAAGAAATGGATTCAGTCCAGAGAAAATGCTGGTGACTCCAAGTTTGTAGCAAAAGAAGGAAATTCTGGTGGGTCTAGCAAATGGAAGATGAACAAAAAGCCTTGTCAATACTGTGGTGGAACTAATCATCAGTTTTTTAGATGTTGGAGAAAGCCTGATGCTAGATGCAGAAGATGTCACAAGTTGGGTCACATGGAAGCCATCTGCAAAGAAAAAAATTACCAGCAAGCAGGAAAAGCACAGGTAGCAGTGAATGAAACTGAGGAAGAGCACTTGTTTGTAGCTTCCTTTTCTGAATCTTTTGTTGAGAAGGATGCATGGCTGGTGGATAGTGGCTGTACCAATCATATGACTGGCAATTTGAAGCTGTTTAGAAGTCTAAACAAGTCAGTCAGGTCCAGAGTCAGAATTGGCAATGGACAGTATATCGAAGTGCAAGGGAAGGGTATAGTTGCTATTGAAGGAAATCGGGAGATGAAGCTGATCAGTGATGTTCTCTTTGTGCCAAATATTGACCAGAATTTGTTAAGTGTTGGTCAATTAGTTGAGAGGGGCTATAAAGTGAAGTTCGAAGGGAATGAATGTCTTATTAATAATGCAGATAGCAAAGAAGTGCTAAGAATCCCAATGAAGGACAAGAGTTTCATGTTCAAGCCACAAGAGATGCAACAAATGGCTTTAAAGTGCAAAGAAGAAAATGCAGAGCTATGGCATAAAAGACTTGGACATGTTCACAGGAAGAGCATGTCGTTTATGCAGAAAAATAGCTTGGCAGATGACTTGCCAAGTTTGGAGGAGGAATTTCCACAGTGCAGAACTTGTCTTCTTGGCAAGCAAGCCAGATTTCCTTTCAAAGGAGGAGGCTGGAGAGCATGTGAAAAGCTGCAATTAGTTCACACAGATCTATGTGGACCTATGTCTGAGTCTTCTCTAAATGGTAGCAGGTATTTTATTACTTTCACTGATGATATGACTAGGATGAGTTGGATTTATTTTCTGCGAGCCAAGTCTGAAGTTGCTGATGTGTTTGTGAAGTTTAAAGCTTTAGTTGAGAATCAGAGTGGGAAGAAAATTAAAATGCTCAGGTCTGATAATGGTTCTGAGTATACTGCTCACAAGTTTAAGTTGAATTGTGAGCAAGCAGGAATTGTGCAGCAGTTCACTGCTCCCTATTCACCTCAACAGAATGGGGTTAGTGAGAGGAAAAACAGAAGTATTATGGAGATGGCTAGATGTATGATGCAGGAGAAGAAGTTACCTAAGAAGTTCTGGGCTGAGGCAGCTAATACTGCAATGTTTCTATTGAATAGATTGCCCACAAAGGCCTTAGAGAAGTCAACACCTTTTGAAGTCTGGCATGGTGTTAGACCTTCTGTGAAGAATTTGAAGGTTTTTGGGTGTTTGTGTTACACTCATGTTCCTGAAGTCAAGAGGGACAAACTGGATAAGAAAGCAAAGCTTGGAATCTTTATTGGGTATAGCCTTCAATCAAAGGCTTACAGGATTTTCCATCCCATGACAAGGAAGGTGACTATGAGCAGAGATGTTATTTTTCTAGAGGAAGATGAGTGGAATTGGATGGAAGGAAAGAGTACAGAACAGCAGCAGTTCGAAAAACAACCTGCAACAGATGTAGAGGTTGATGAAGTTATAGATGGATTGGAAGACAGTATGGATGATTTACCAGTGAGAGGCACAAGGTCACTTGCTGAAATCTATGAAAGAAGCAATGTGGCAGTGCTCGAACCATCTAACTTTGTGGAAGCGAAGGAGGATCAGAGGTGGATTGCAGCAATGCAGGAGGAGATTGCAATGATCCAGAAAAACCACACATGGGAGCTTGTTGACAGACCATCTAATAAGAATGTGATTGGGGTTAAGTGGGTGTTTAGAACAAAACTTAATCCTGATGGTTCTATCAATAAACACAAAGCCAGACTGGTTGTGAAAGGCTATGCACAAATATGGGGAGTAGACTATTCTGAAACATTTGCTCCTGTTGCACGACTTGATACAATAAGGCTACTGTTAGCTATTGCAGCAGAGAATGGGTGGCCTATATTTCAGTTAGATGTCAAGTCTGCATTCCTGAATGGAGAGCTTGAGGAGGAGATTTTTGTTGAACAACCAGAAGGATTCAGTATCAAAGGGCAAGAAGAGAGTGTATACAGATTGAGGAAAGCTCTATATGGACTGAAGCAGGCTCCAAGAGCTTGGTATGGGAAGATAGATCGATATTTGCAGAATTTTGGCTTTGTAAAAAGCTTAAGTGAGTTCACTCTTTATGTCAAGAAAGTGAATCACGGTGTTGTAATTCTGTCACTTTATGTAGATGATCTATTAGTGACAGGGAATGATATGTAATTGATAGAGAAGGTGAAGCAAGATCTATTTGCAGTTTTTGAGATGTCAGACTTGGGAAAGATGGCTTATTTTTTGGGTCTGGAAGTCAAACAAGCTTCATATGAGATCTTCATTTGTCAGAAAAAATATATGAAGGAAATTCTAAAGAAGTTTCAGATGGAAGATTGTCGAAGTGTAAGCACTCCTATGGCTGCTAAAGAGAAGCTGCAGAAGAATGATGGAACAGATGCAGTAGATGCTTCTATGTATAGAAGTCTAATTGGGTGTCTCATGTATCTTACAGCAACTAGACCAGATATTCTATTTGATGTGAGTGTTTTATCCAGGTTTATGAGTAGTCCTAGTCAGTTACATTTGGTTGCAGCAAAAAGAGTCTTGAGATATCTCAAAGGAACATTGTTCTTTGGTGTGAAGTTTAAGAAATGTCAGAAGTTTAATTTGCAAGGATTTTCTGATAGTGACTGGGCTGGTTCAGTAGATGACATGAAGAGTACGTCTGGATATTGTTTCACTCTTGGTTCTGCTTGTTTCTCCTGGAGTTCCAAAAAGCAAGAGATTGTAGCTCAGTCTACAGCAGAGGCTGAGTTTATAGCAGCTACTGCTGCTGCAAATCAAGCTTTGTGGCTGAAGAAGATAATGAAGGATTTGTGGTTGAATTCCAGTGATTGTATCGAAGTCAATGTGGACAATCAGGCTGCTCTAGCAATATCACAGAATCCAGTTTTCCATGGCAAAACCAAGCATTTCAAAGTCAAATTTTTCTTTCTGCGTGAGGTGCAACAAAGTGGTGAAGTTAAATTGGTCTATTGCAGATCTGAAGATCAGCTTGCAGACATGTTCACAAAGCCACTTCAGGCTGGAAGATTTGAGCTGTTAAGAGAGAAAATAGGAGTTTGCAGCAGCAACTGATCCAAGGAGGAGTTTGTTGGATTTATCTCAGTGCTGCTGTTTTCCGTCGTTGCTATTTTCCTCTTTTTTCCTCTGTTTTTTTATTAAAAAACAGCCAAGTTCATTTAGTTACGCATTAAGTGTTTTTGTTATTTTATAGGAAGTTAATAGCACGTTTGTGTGCAGTTATGTGTTGCACGTACGTGAGCAGTTTCTACTTTATTTTTAGTTGTGGTACTCGACAGTTTCTTTTGCACAAGACGTATGAAGTGCTATGCTATGTTTTTTCATCCTTTCTATCCCTCGATCAACAGAGATGTTTTCTGTTTTGATTGTTGTTTCATGAGTTATAACACGCACTCGTAGCACTTGGCTCCGGACTCCGCCATCGCCTTGCCACAGGTGGAGCAGAGCGTCATGTGCTTGCAGTTGCTGCCATAGAGATCCGCCGCCGCCCCGCAGCTGCCGCACGTCGGCTTCAACACCAGATCCGTTCACTGTCGCAGATCAGTGTGCCGGCAATGTAGATAGGGATGTGCTTTTCCCCGACCTTTTTCTTGCTTGATTTCAGGGGATGTGAAGCCAAGGCCCTAATACAGATCGCACACTCATTGGGCGTTAGACTCTCGAGCACATCCGAATACTGTTTTGCCAAAGTCTGGAGTTTATCCCGCAAAACCCCAAACCAAGTCTGCAACTATGCTTAACCCCAAAACACCAAATTGTCACGAGTTGAAGCACAAACATAAGCACATAGTCATCCAATGATCACATATCAAGTAAAAAAAGAAAAAAAAAGCCTCTTTCCCCGTATAGACAACTGTCTCGGAGAAGCTTGTAATGGATAAACTAAAGTCCCCCATCTTTCACTAAACTAAAGTAATCCCACGAAAGAAAGAAAAAAGCGAAATTTTACTGACCTTGAGAGCATTGACGAGGCCAGCTCGATCCTCGTCGTTGAGAGCTACACCAAAATGAGAAAGCAATTACATCATAAGCTTGAAACAAGAAGGTAAGTTCAGTGAAACCAAAATCTTGCAAATCAGCAAGTTATGAGCAGTGAGATCGGTCATGTTGAAGTTCTCATACGCGTTGCTCAAGGTGGCAACTGAATTGGGGAGTGAGACTGTAGGAGGAGCTCTTGGTCAGAGGCGGCGGAGGCGGCGATATCTGGATCGCTTCCATGTTCTGAGCCTACTATCCCATGTCCCCACCCACCAGAGAGCATCTCAAGCTTCCTCCACCATCGATGACCAAGGGCACGCATGACAACCATTCTGTTCTAGAAATAGTTTTTGGAACGGAAATAGATTTTTCTATTTTTACTTCTAGAAGAGTTACTAAGCAAAAATAACCGTTTGATAACGATACAAAATTTCTACTCTAAAAATAGAAATTCGTTTGATAATGACACAAAATTTCTTCATTTTAGACGGCAGCGACGGCGACCGGCGGCGGCGACGGATGAAGGACCAGTTGACGAACAATGAGAAAAGTTTTTATTTCTCATTTCTGTTCCAGAAATAGAGAAGTGGAAAATTTCTACTTCTGTTTTTTATTTCAAACCTATTTCTTGAATAGAAATCTATTCCATAGAAAAACGTAATAAGTTTATCAAACGGATTTCTATTACAGAAATAGGTCTGGAATAGAAAAATTGTTTCTGGAATAGAAATTCTAGTTTGTTATGCACTCCCCAAAACACTCTTCCTTCACCTCTAGTTTCAAGTAGCTCCCGAACCAGGACATTGTCCTCGAATACCTTGAGAGTGACAACAGGATCCGAGAACATTTTGCTCTTGGCCGCATATCCGGAATATTGGATGCATCGCGAGCAAGTCGTCGCTTGCCACGACATAGGCATTTGAGACTTTGGCCGTTGCCAGAGAAGCCATTGTGTTATCTCGCAATATTGGTTGGTTAGTTCTTGGCGATCAAGAAAAACACCGACGATCCAAATATATTTTTCACTAATCCCCTGAGAAAGCCAATAATCGAGAAAAACACAGACGATCCAAATATAATTTTCACAGAATCCCCTCAACAGAAAACCGATAAGATATGGACCTATGGTTGAGCAGTCACATCCCTCTTTATTGCACCAGTAAAATATCCATTACTAGATTGCTTACTTCATACATCAATCTAAAGGAATACCTAAATGATGCGATTGTGATCTCAAACAAAGCGACTTGTGTATATTTGCACATTTTGCAGACTAATGCATTGGAGGTTCTGTTTCCTGAAGGAGATGAAGAAAATAGCTAGTGCACACCTCAGCTTATGCCATAAGATCTGCATAAAAGTTGCAGCCGCAACAAATGCTGCAATAAGCATCAGCTGCAACAAACACTAGTACATTTGTCCCAGTGACATTGTTTTTGATTATTACATCCATATTGTACCACACGAGTCAAAGAAATTTCGAAGCTGCAGCTCTATGAATTGCTCCTTCAATCATATTTTGCTAGCAACAAGCATCACCAGACACCATTTAGACCATTCCAAAATGATTTAAAAATCAGTTTTAACATTGTCAAGGGATTATTCGTTTGACCTAAGCTTTTAGGGGATGATTTCGCCCCAAAAGCCACTGAACTAGTTCAGTACTACCATCAAACCTGTTTCATTGATCATTGCATCCTTTTCTGTAAATCTCACATCATTTGCCACGTGATAGGTTAGGTTGATATATTGAACACCCAAGAACGCGACAGCTAATTCCATATGATCTCTGAAGCATTCGTTAGAATTTTCAAGCATCACTTTTTCAGAAACATGAGTTTCCGTGCAGCCGCTACTCGCAATACTCTACATTTGTTAATGAGACTTATCAAATCCAAGTTTTGGAAAGTAGCAATCGGGTAGTTAGCTAACATCAATAGAACAGAATGAAGGAACTACAAAGTTGTCGACGTTCAAACTGTAATCCCTCGCCATTTGTGCGATGAGCTTTATGAGATGCGGCTGCAGACTCATCACCACCAGATAATCCTAGGGCATCTAAATCTCTGTACATCATGAGCCCCCAAAGATCTAAACTCTTGCTGGAATCATAGTTATGCTAGCTTTGCTAGAATTCCCAAATCCAATATCTTGACATCAAGATTGTCCAGTTTCACGATACCATCCTCGCCATCCAGCATCCACTCCCATCAATTTGCCATTGTGACCACGAAAAATAAACTAACATAAAACATCCAACTTTCATGCATCTTAACATCAGCTTCGTGAATAAAAAGCATGCGAATCAACCCTCCCTAAAACTAGTTATCTAAATTTGTAGATGATGCCTACAACTTTGTTCAACCATAAAACCAGAGAACCACAAGTCGATGAACTGTGCTTGCTCAGAATGATTTAATGA
Source organism: Eucalyptus pauciflora (assembly GCA_007663325.1). Taxonomy (NCBI): domain Eukaryota; kingdom Viridiplantae; phylum Streptophyta; class Magnoliopsida; order Myrtales; family Myrtaceae; genus Eucalyptus; species Eucalyptus pauciflora. The sequence continues at coordinate 5,736,259 of VMYD01000359.1, forward strand.
CTATTGAAGTAATTAAATGAGGGGAATGACACACAAAACAATATTAAAAATTCACCCTATTGGGTACTGTTAAATTAATGTCTCAAATTTGAATTTGGATAATGATTTGTTACGAATTTATTGATAAAGATTTTTTCAAGTGGATTATATATGGGATGAAAAAGTTTTCTCTTGTTAGACTTTCTTTTGGATGTACAAAAGAAAGTAACGAAAAAAAGGTAATTTATAGTTACAGGACAAAAGAGGAAATAAAATAAAGAAAAGTTTGACTTTCTTCTTTTACCTGCAAAAAGAGGCGAATTCATGAAGAAAAGAATCCACGGTTGGGCCCAGAGTCAATTTTTTCACACAATATAAAAGGCGTGGACTCTATAGCCGAAAAGTCCTACGAAGTAGACAGAGCCGCACGAAAAGGAAGCCACCAAGAAGCAGCAACTCGTGGTTCGTGAAAGAAAAAAAAAATTCAAAAATGCCGCACGGTTTTGATTTTCGGTTGTGAGTTTATATTATTTATTTGTAAACACTTTATCTTTGGGATTAAATTTAGTTATGAAAAACATTCGAGCGTGTGACGATTGTAAATTATGATTTTCCGATTATAGTGGACTATTTACTACTAGCTCTTTTTGTGAACATAAGTATTGATACTCGGACCGAACCACGTAAATCTCTGATGTCATTATTATTTATGGTTTATTTTTCTGATGATTTCGCGTTGATGTAAATTGTGAGGTCCTGTCATTTCCACGTATTATATTTTAACACGTACACCGATATGTTAGACTTCTCGGGAGGGATGGCTTTGAGGCGAGCTGAGTGTGGAAGCAATCGAAAATTAGACGAGAGAGTAGAGCGAGTGCTTTGCTGTTATGCAAGAACCACCCCTACACACATTATGGCAAAACAAAAAATGTTGACAATCAACATGCAAGCTTCGCCCAAAAAACAGATGCGACCATAAAAACCCAGTAAAAAAAAAAAACCTGAAAGGCAGTGCTTGTCATTGCAAATTTAGGGTTACACAGGAGAGGTGGCATTGAGCAGAGTGGAGTGTGGAAGTGAGTCGCCGATGGAAGATTAGACGAGAGAGTAGAACTATTGTTTCTTGGCTGCAAGTATGGAGGGACGGAGAATGCCGAGCGAAATCGGTCGTTGGGAGAGCGCGATTTGAGAAGAGAGAGGTCACGAGAGTGAGCGGAGAGAATGCCGTCGGGAGGAAGAGGCCGGGGAGAGAGTGAGAGAGAGGCCGTCGTCGGGAGGGAGTGCAACCGTCGTCGAAGAGAGCGCTATTTGGGAGAGAACATCATCCGGTCGAGAAAGAGCGGAGAGAGTGAGAAGAGAGAGGAGAGGGGAAAGAGCGCTAAGTAAAGATAGAGAGAAGAGGAGCTCTCGCGCGCTGGGTTTGAAATTTGCTGACATGTGGGCTCCGAGGACAAGTCTCAATTTGTGAATGATTCATTTTTTTTTATTTTTTTTGATGACCCAAGAAATCCCGAAAGCCGGCAGCCGGCGGGAAGAACTTGGAGGCAGCACAGGTGAAACCACCACCTCATGCCACCGGGTAAATCACCACACAACGCTTCAGCCTCCCTGCTTAGCAGGGGCTTCGAACCTTGGCCTCCATCGTGGAGAGCAAAGGATCTACCCTCTACGTTGCAACGGTCGGTGGTGTGAATGATTCATTTGTAATTAGGGATGTGCAAAAGAATCAAAACCATCCGGACCTCCCAAAACCTGGTCGGACTAGAATCCATGGTTCCCATTGAGGCCTATGTAGCACCGACACGGATACGTGACACGCGACACAACACGACACGACACGCCGGCACGTCATTTCTTAAAAGTAGAAAATTTCGATACGTTCCGACACGTTATATATTAAATATATTTTTATATATAAATACATAAATAAATAATAATAAAAATAGCCTAGAATTAATTTACACGAAAAATATTAAATAATATCATTCATTATTTTAATTTGTTACAATAATACATAAAAACTTAAGAGGAAAAAAATATTGTTTAAAGAAAAATGCTGAAATGATATTTTTAAATTTATTTATTTATCATATATAGCATTTTTTATTACTTCTTTCATAGTAAAAGACTTTTTAAAAAAAACTAAAACAATTCTAAAAAAATAAAAATGAAAAAAAAAATTGATCTCGTGCGTGTCAGAATTCTGGACTCGCGTGTTGGAGCGTGTCGGAAAGAATTGACCACGTGTCGGATTTTTCGACACTCGTTAACCGCGTGTTGGAGCGTGTCAGGACGTGTCGGACACGTGTCGAAGTGTCGGACACGACATGAAGGCTTTCGGAGAGTATCTGTGCTACATAGATTGAGGCTAGTCCAGTTCCCAGTTCCAATTTAGTGGAACTGGTGAGTAGGCGTAGAATTTCCCTCCCGCCCGCCCGCCTAGAATTCGTATATATACACAAGTACAAGATTCCGTAGATTTTGTGATGGAGAGAGGAGAGAGTGGACATTGTGTCATGCCGTGTAGGGCTGGTGGATTTCTTCTTAAGACGATTGGTTGTCTTGCCAAGCAGAAGTTTTTGATTGCATAAGTCCCTTTGGTTGTTCAAATAAGTGAACAATCTGCCTATCACAGCTCATTCTGCTAGTAGTAAGGCCGGTCTCTCTCTTTTTCTGTCTTTCCATTCATGTTTTGAGAACTAGTTGTTGCATCGTTTCCCTCATAGTTGTAGATTTCGGTGGCACAATACTAATAGCTATTATTGGTTCCCGTTTCTTTGGATGGAGTTACTGGATTCGGCTGTTAATCTCATGAACAAGTCGTTCATTGATCGTTAAGTGCTTCGGACTCTCTTATTTAGTTTAGAAACGAGCATGTGATTGCAAATTAACCCTTTTCTCATTGCGACAGAATTGTAGAGAGTGGACTATGAAGAGGAATTTGTTTTTGCTTGTTGTTATGGTCGGACCATTTTGATTGACACCTGAGCTGGTCACTTTGAGTAGATATTTTGGTCATGGAAATAACGTATTACATAGTTACAGCGAGGGGTTGAGGAACCAGGGGTTGGCGAATAAAATATTTTTTGTGGATAAACCCCTATCCTCTCTCCCTCTCTGTTCATCACAAAGTCGCACCGCCTCTCTTTCCTCTCCACCAAGCGCTCCGAAACCACCCGCCGGCTTCCACTCTCTGGTCGCTGCTGCCACCACCCATCACCACCGTGTCTTCTTCTTCTTCTTCTTCAGCACATTGCTGACCTCTCACGGCCACCATTGTAGTCTCATTACCCAAGTCGGCATGCGCACACACCCATATACAAAGATGTCCAGGAACGGAGCTCCACTCCAGAAGGATGTCCCCTGGCAGGCGTCATCCGGCAGGCCCACCGCCAAGATTCACCACAACCCTTTCCTCCGCGTCTCCCAGACGTATTTCTCCAATTATGCCATCTTGGTCGTGAAGGTCAGTGAGCCCCTCCCCCTCTCCATTTTGGTACTACCTGTGTCACTCGCTTGTCTTGGAGTGGCTTCGAAGGTTCTGTCGAGTTGAATTTGGAATTCCCCTTCGAGTGTCTGATTCATTTGGGGTGTGTGTTGTGGCAGCATCCTGATCCGATCAGAAGTGGATCGGGCACTGGAGTGGTGGTCGAAGCTGCGGAATGGATTGTATTGCGCCTGGTCAAATCCCGCCTGTTAAATTGCTCGGTGTCAAGGTGATTTGGGGATTTCCTTTTCGCCCCATTTCTGAAGTTATCAAACGGAACAATGGGCTGTCCTTGTTTTTCATTTCGAGTTTAACTTACATGATATATCATGGGAAGTTAGTTTGTTTCCTTTTGTTTTCTGTGAGGGTGTCAATTTGTCTTGAGATGAGATGAAGGTTTTACATGTAGCTTTATCTTCTTGGTCTCTTTGGCTGTTGTCCGGTAATTCATTTCGAGGGCTGGAATGTTCCCTGGCGGTAGAACGTGATTTTTACTGCCAAATTGTGGCCTGCCTTTGGAGGATGAATGCGTGTTCTTGCTCAACGGAGCCACTGATTCTGGAGGGCATCTTCCCTTTCTGTTTGTTCCTAGTTACATGACCTTCATAGCTCCACTTGCTGCTTTCTCCAAATTTGATCGACTTGCCACAAAAATCAAATGTGTTTTCATGCTCATCTAGCATCTTCCAGAAATACATAAAGTTTCTGGCGGACAATGAGTTAATATCCCTGCTTTCCTTGTTCTTAATGGGTTGGTTCTTTCAAGATGTAATTGCTAATATTTTGCAGGAGTCTAGGAAGTGTTTCTGCCAATTTACGGTTGGTGTTAGAATATCAGGGTAGCTTTATTTATCGATTGTTTAAATTTGGGATTGGGTGAAATGCATATTCTGAAGCAAGGTTACTTGTGTATATACGACGTAGTACATCACATGGCTTTAGGGTTTTATAGACTTGACGGTGGGAGTTCCGCTATTTTTGTCCTTCGACAAGATTGGTCTTTATTATCATGCCATTAGGTAATTCGATGGGAAAATTTAATGAAAAAGGTGATTCAAGCTACAATCCCAAGAAACCGCTAGGATGGGTTGGGAACTAATTTTGGAGTTGCCTGAACTGTATGCGGTACTGACCATGAGCAAAATAACCTCTAGCAACTTCTCTTGGCAATATTTTTTCTTGAGATGGTCACTGTGAAGAGTTGATCAGAAACTACTTAAAAAACAAGAGGAGTTAATCACAAACTCTGTTTTGCATCTCTCTCTCTCTCTGTGGACTTAGGAACACTTCTCGAGGTTGCACTGCAATGACCTGTTGAAGATCTGTTTAGTGTTGTAATATTCTCCTGGAATATTGTAAAGGAAATGGCAAATATTATGTCTTTGTCCTGCGTAACATGGAGTTTCTCTGTATTTGCTATGCTTTTGGACTGGGACATTCAAATATTGATTATGGATGCATTGATAACAGTTAGTTACTCAAATTACATTTTCCTTATATGACTTCTTGCATTACAGAGTATTCATGCTACTCTTTCATAAGAGGATGCAAGAAGAAGGCTCTTCTTCCATCTGTTTGTATTTTTTTTTCCTTTTTGTCATTTTGTTGGTGACCTGATTGTCTTTCAATACCTTTATGGCAGATGTTGACGTGAGAAATTGGTTGCTCATTGATGATCAGCATTGTTTTACTTTATCACGTGCATGACAAGAGCGGTTCAGATATCATTCTTCATTGTGTTTCATGGTATCCTTTGTCTGTTTTCTTGATATCATGCATCTTTCTTGTGTCCAAACAGGTCTGGTGAATTAATGTTGATCTGAAGTTTATGGAACCTGTTGAAAGGGAACTGAATTTGCTTGGGAAGGTAGTTATGTTTTTCTCTCTCTTATCCTTATCAGTTTGTATTATGATTTCTATGTTCTTGAAATATGAATTGATCTTTCTAAGTAGCGGCTGGGGCTTTTCACGGGGATTCTGTCAGATCGATAAAATAAGCAGAATCCCCGTTTAATTTGAACCTGTCGAAAGGGAACTGAAATTGCTTGGGAAGGTACTTGTGTTTTTCTCTCTCGTCCTTATCAGTTAGTTTGTGTTATGATTTCTCTTTTCTTGAAATATGAATTGATCTTTCTAAGTAGCGGCTGGGGTTTTGGCTGCTGCACTTTAGGCAATTTCATTTGCCTTTTTCTGGTATTCTGAAATGGTTATTTTTTCCAAAAATTTATGGTGGGTTTTTCTTCTGCTGTGGAAAATCCATGAGCAATAGGGACTTTGGAAATGATAAATGGTTAGGGAAGTCTACTTTTTTGAGGTAGAGGGTCTGTCATCAGTTGTTTTGATGGAGAATTTGATGTTCTGTCAGAAGTGTAACTGCCACTGTGTATATTGTTTTATGGAATTAAAGTGGCATCTTAATGATGGGTGCTGATATCTAAAATTGGGTTATGTTGTTATATACACAGAAGTACAGGAAGCCCTAGATTTTGTGATGGAGAGAGGAGAGAGTAGACATCGTGTCATGCTGTGTAGGGCTGGTGGATTTCTTCTTAGGACGATTGGTTGGCTTTTCCAAGCATGGTTTTAGAATTTTTTGATTGCATAGGTTCCTCTGGTTGTTTAAATAAGTAGACAGTCTGCTTCTCACATCTCATTTCTGCTAGTAGTAGGGCTGGTCTCTTTCTTTTTGTCTTTCCATTCATGCTTTGAGAACCATTTGTTTCATCGTTTCCCTCAGTTGTAGATTTCGGTGGCACAATACTAGCAGCTATTATTGGTTTCTGTTTCTCTGGATGCGGTTGCTGGATTCGGCCGTCAACCTCATGAACAAGTCATTCATTGATCGCTAAGTGCTTCAGACTCTCTTATTTAGTTTAGAAACGAGCTTGTGATTGCAAAGTAACCCTTTTCTCATTGCGATAGCATTGTAGATAGTGGACTATGAAGAGGAATTTGTTTTTGCTCGGTCTTATGGGCGGACCATTTTGATTGACACCTGAGCTGGTCACTTTAGTAGATATTTTGGTCATGGAAATAATGTATTACATAGTATCGCATTTAAAGTTACACATTTGAGTGTAGGCCCAATTTTTCTCTATCTTTCTTTAATTAAACCAGAGTTGTCTCCCAGATACAAGTGGGTAATTGATATACTGTTGTCAAGCAATTGCAGCTGTCTTACAGAGCAATCATCCCTTTCTTTTGGCGATAAGTTGGGGATATCTGTAAAAGAAGTAGCAATCGTCCTTCTCTAGTATGAACAATCATCTCTTGGATCTTATTAATGGTGTTCTACTGTCGGGCCCTCTTACGGTTTTAATGAATTGGACAATATCAAGTTAGAGCATTGTCTGAGTGGGCAATTGCTGAGAATGTTCCTGAGAAGTTCCGCAATTGCCAAATTTCCTTTACCTAGAACTTGTGTCAATGATTTTTGCCAATGAAATAGCTTTGGTTAGGCAGCCCATTATCTAGCTAAATATGTTTTTGTTTTGATTATGTTCTTTCTGTTATGCTGCTGGATCTTATTTTGCATTCGTGGTGGAGTTTTGAAATGCTTTTTAGCGTGTACGGTACACACGCTAGTTGCTCCTGGTGACCTCTTATATTTGAGGGAGCAGCGTGATGTGGTTCCTTATTCTGGTTTTCGTGTCAACTTTGTTTTGTGTATAATCTTAGACATGTAATTCCTTATGCATCTTGTGGATTAATTCTTCAGGGGGTACAGAGTGTATCATGATGTGAAGGGAGAGGAGGGACAGAGGGCATTTCATGAGGAAGTGGTTTCAACCTTTTGATGATGATGAACCTGCTCTGAATTGGGTTGATAATATACCGGATGTTGATCCTCTGAACCAATTCTGTCATTATCTATTGGAAAATGAGTATGGACATCGGAAATGTTTGAGGAAGGAAGGAAAGAAAGGCAAAAGACGAAGGAAGAACAGGGGGAAAGAAAAGAGAGGAAGAAATGTGTATAAAATAGAGTTTAAAGAGGAAAGACAAAGGCGAAAAAAGCGAAAAATAGTGGAAGAAATGCAAAAATGTTGTATATTCTCGGTTTTAGGATCATAAGCCTCCTTAGAGAGAGAGAGAGAGAGAGAGAGAGAGAGAGAAGGGCTTGTGGATGGTCCGAGTTACCTGAAAAGGCACATTTGTCTGCCAAGTATGTTTTTGTTTCGACTACATTCTTATGCTATATTACTGGTTATTATTTTGGGTCAGTAGTGGAGTTTATAATTGCTGCTTACAGATATGAATTGCTAATAACCGCCTTTGCAATTTATGGTAGGGACATGTCTTCAAATAAATATGGCCATGATAAGCTTGCAACCTTGGAGCTTCTAGAGTTGTTCCTCATATAGTTTTGTAAGCTCCTCATCTTGAGAGCTAGCGACTATTTTCCCTGATCGCTACGCAACCTATGTAAACAGCTCTTTTGAGGCGCATGTCCTCCTGGCTTAATGTGTTAATCTAGAATATTAATGAGTTATGGTAATAAAGGTCGGCTGTGGGTTGGGTCATTAAATTTATATCGCAATGAAATGGGTCCAAAAAAGGTTAAATGAATAAATATAGATCGGATTAATTTGTACTTCTGCCAAACTTGATCTGACCCACCTATTTGACGGTCTGATCGTCAGTGGAAGCACAGTCTCTCCATACCAAACAAAGATGTATTCTAAATAAAGCAAGCAACTAGAAAAAGGCAATTCTCAAGATCAACTATTAAATCCCCCATTATTCTAATGGCCATCAGCGATATTTATCAAAGTACTAAATCCATGGTACAAATATTTATCAAAGTACTAAATCCGTGAAACCAAGCACGGTACAGATTCGAGTAGTAATCATGCCAAAATCATCGAAACTAAGATGTCAGGGACGCAAAGCCAAGATCCACATTCAGCGCTTGTAGTCCTTGTGATGAGGAGACTTGGAAGTGCCCTCACCGAGTTGAAGGTCGCCCTTGTTACTTCCCCGAGTTCGCTTCCGAGCTCGCCTCTAGTGGGGAATGCGGATTGTCCTTTCCAGCCCTGGCCTTCAAGGTTCCCTGCTGTAGCGGCGGACAGAAAAAAGAGGAGAGCTTCCATGGCTTCTTTCCCTTGAGCTTGTTCATGGCAATAATGGCCTTCTCCTCGCTCAGCCCACTGGACAAGAACACGATGGCCGGAATGGCTGGAGGAACGATGTCCCGCAGGACACTGAGGGTGTCTCCAGGAATGTCCCGCTGACCAGCCAGGGGGGCTATCCCAAGCATCAACAGGGTTCCCTCGAGGTGCACATTGCTAAGACTTAGGGCCTCCAAGCAAGCGAAGAGAGAACTCTTGGTCGACTTGGCAAACTCGCCAGTTCTGGGGATTTTATCAAACGACAGCTTTGGATACACAATCGGGACGAGACGGCCCCTCTGGCAGTACATAGCGAACGACGCCAGTTCCTTTGCCTGCTCGCGGATAGCATCCTCAGATAGCTCACTCGCGTCAGTGACGGGCCCATCGCCCCACACGGCAAAGCGAGCCCCGGCTTCGTGGTATTTTCGGTAATAACCACTCCAAGGAGCCGGCTTGCCCTTAATCATAATGCCAACAAGTACTTTATTTTCCTTCAGGACATCCACGAAAGATTTGCCTGCATAAATACCAACCCTAGAGTTGATCATCTTGGGACGTCGCAACAACTGAATTTAGAATGCTCTCAATAGATGGAGGCAACATACAGCAAAATTAGCTAAAACACTGACCATCCGCGGTGTTCTGACGGAGAGCTTCCTCCGAAAGAACCACTCCATTAAGTGAGCGGAGAGCTCCGGGAGTGGTCAAGAGTAGCTCCCGACAGGCACGCCTGAGTTCCTGGTTTTTCTCCCAACAGGGCAGCTTGACGGTGCTAATCTATTCATCAATAGCGCGGATACTCTTTCCAGGTGTCTTAAACAATTTAGCAGTGTCTCTGAGCTCATCTACATAAAGCCCAGACACAGCATCGTCCATCACCACCACCGTGTCTTAAAAAGATAATTGGCAGAACATTATCGGGTGGAAAAAAACAGGGTCGTAGGAGCAGATAGAACAGAGAACAGATGAGAAGGCCAATCAAGATCAGATCAAAACCTGTTAAAATATGTCTCGAGTTTGAGTCCAATGTGAAATTCAGAATATTCCGAATTGGATATGTTGCGGACATTCGAAATTGAGTAAAGAAGATCCGAAGATCAACTTCCCAAAGTTTGAATCTACATTGGAGAATTCGGCCGCTGAAATAGGAAAGTTCAACTTTGACTTGGATTTGGATTTTGTTTAAAATATATAGAAATATGTTTTGGATAAAATCGTTTTAGATAGGAATCAGAATCCTATTAGAAGTTGGCAAAAGAATAAGGGTTTTACTTATATATAGACTTGTGGCCGTGGGTGGTAGATGTGGATCACAAATTGTCTTGAAGCGCCGTGTGAGTGTTTGGTGTTCTGCCGTTGATCATGAATAGTTGGTCTTGAAGCGCCGTCTAGTTGTCGAGTGCCTGAGGGATTTTCTTTGTCATTCTTACTCGTGAATTACATCCAAGAAGTTTAGTGTTTGTAGCCGATTAAATCTTGAGGTAAGATTTGCGTGTAATTCTTTCGTGAGATTGAGAGATTATTTTCGAGGAATTTTCGGGGCTAAACACTGTGTGAGTTATTGGTTGTAATTGGGGCTTGGGAAACATCGAGTGAGTGTTTGAGTGACTTGAGTGTGTAATCTCCTTGTATCGCTTGATCTATAGTGAAATTCGCTGCTGCTCTCCCCGTGGACGTAGGTCTTTACGACTGAACCACGTAAATCTGGTGTTCGATTTATTTTATTCTTCTGTCTATATTATTGTTCGATCGCTCGCCCTTAATCGCAACAATTGGTATCAGAGCCAGGCTTGGCTAAGTTGAAGCGAATCGATGGCGACATAAGAAGTAAAAGTGAGAATTGACAGATTTGATGGGAAGGATTTTAGTTTCTGGAAGATGCAGATTGAAGATTATCTTTACCAGATGAAACTGCACTTGCCCTTATCTGGGAAGAAACCAAAGACGATGAAGCAAGTTGATTGGGATTTACTGGATAGACGAGCTATGGGTGTTATTTGGCTGACGTTGGCTAGTAATGTCGAGTTTAACATCTTGAAGGAGAAGACCACTGCTGATTTGATGCAAGCCCTGTCAGATATGTACGAGAAGCCCTCTGCGATCAACAAGGTTTGTTTGATGCGACGTCTGTTTAATTTGAAGATGAGCGAAGATGCGTCAGTTGCAAATCATATCAATGAATTCAATGTGATTGTTAGTCAATTGAGTTCAGTTGAGATTGATTTTGAAGATGAGGTACGTGCTTTGATTCTGCTATCCTCATTGCCTAATAGTTGGAATACTACTGTTATTGCTGTTAGTAATTTATTTGGGTCAACAAGTTTGACGTTTGATGGGATTCGAGATTTAATTCTGAACGAGGACATTCGTAGAAGAGAATCTGGCGAACTTGTATCTGCTGCTTTAGTAGGTGAAAATAGAGGAAGATCTATAACACATGTGGGTAATAGTAGTACTAATATAAACATGCGTAGTCAGTCTAGGACTACTAATGTTGTTTGTTGGAGCTGTGGCAAGGGGGCATCTTAGAAGGGATTGTCTCAAGCTGAAGAATGAGAATGGTAAAGGAGTTATGGTTGATTATGTAGATAATGTTGCAGCTGTAGTAGATAGTGCCGATTATGTCTTGTCTGTCACTGATTATTCATCGTTTGATGGATGAATTATGGATTCTGGTTGTTATTTTCATGTCACACCAAATAGAAACTGGTTTATCACTTATTAGTGCACGGGTAGTGGTAAAGTCCAGTTAGGGAACAACGCTGAGTGCGATGTTTTGGGTGTTGGTGATGTTAAAATCAGAATGCATGATGGTATTGTGAAGACATTGACTGGAGTAAGACACGTTCCAAAATTGAAAAAGAACTTAATTTCCTCGGGTGCCCTAGATTCAGCTGGTTGCAGGTATTCTTCAAAATGTGGAGTTTTGAAGGTTGTACGAGGTGCCATGGTGATAATGAAAGGAATCAAGCATGATGGCCTGTATAAACTTCAAGGTGAGACAATGACAAGTTTCGCCCCAGAGACGTCGGATGCATCTGTTCGAGAGTCTTTTGACTGCTCAAGGAAGACCTGGGTATTTGTGCCAAGGCACAAGTTTGATGCTGGTGTCAGGATCACGCAATCAAGAGCTTTGATCAAGATGGAGACTAGTAAGTCGATCAAGCATGTGCTGACTGACGATAGCATGGAGTTCTGCTCGGAGCTGACAAATAAATTCTGCATGAAAGAGGGCATAGTGAAACGCCGCACTAGTGCCAATAAATCACAACAATTTGCAGAATTGACGAGAAGAACATTACTAGAGATGGCCTGTAAAATTATCTCTAGTGCTGGTATTGCTAGGAGAATTCTAGCTGATGTGCTAAGTACGGTAAGCTACCTGGTGAATAGATCTCCATCGACTGCGATTGGATATCGGACTCCTAAAGAAGTATGGTCAGGTAACGTTGCTGATTATTCTATTATTAGAATGTTTGGTTGCCCATGTTATTTTCGAGTGAGTGATGGTAAGCTTGATTGGAGGGCAAGGTGCATATTCCATGGCTATGCACAAGGTGAGCGGGGCGATCGGTTGTGGTGCCCGAATATAAATTCACCTGTTGACAACAGAGAAGTTACCCTTGATGAGTCTCCAGTACTTTTGACTATGAGTGATTATAGTAGTATTCAAACGGATCTGAACGGTATTCAGCTTGAGGTGGAGTTGCGACCAGAAACTCCTGAGGTAGTGTATACATGTACTAGCAAAGTAATCAACACAGATGGTGCTCATAGTGAGGTGGAGCTTATAGAGCCAACGGTTGCTGTAATTGCAGAAATTAACAAGGTATGTATTCGATCTCCTGACATATATGGATGCAACAATGGTTTTGCTTTATCTGCGGTTAAGGAGGTTGTGTCGGAAAATCCTTGCGGAGCAGTTAACGGTGCATGTGGAGTTGGTATTCTTATGAGGTCCTCGGTTATGGTAAAGTTCAAGCGAGGCTTGGACTTAAATAATATCTGTGGCGGTTGAGCCCATTGGGGGCTATGGGAAAGTAACAGTAGAGTTTGAATTTTTGCGAAGCGATTGCAACTTGACTCAAACGTCGAGCCAAGGTGGAGATTGTTAAAATATGTCTCGAGTTTGAGTCCAATGTGAAATTTAGAATATTCCGAATTTGATATGTTGCGGACGTTCGAAATTGAGTAAAGAAGATCCGAATATCAACTTCCCAAAGTTTGAATCTATATTGGAGAATTCGGCCGCTGAAATAGGAAAGTTCAACTTTGACTTGGATTTGGATTTTGTTTAAAATATATAGAGATATGTTTTGGATAAAATCGTTTTAGATAGGAATCAGAATCCAATTAGAAGTTGGCAAAAGAATAAGGGTTTTACTTATATATAGACTTGTGGCCGTGGGTGGTAGATGTGGATCACAAATTGTCTTGAAGCGCCGCGTGAGTGCTTGGTGTTCTGCCGTTGATCATGAATAGTTGGTCTTGAAGCGCCGTCTAGTTGTCGAGTGCTTGTGAGGGATTTTCTTTGTCGTTCTTACTCGTGAATTACATCCAAGAAGTTTAATGTTTGTAGCCGATTAAGTCTTGAGATAAGATTTGCGTGTAATTCCTTCGTGAGATTGAGAGATTATTTTCGAGGAATTTTCAGGGCTAAACATTGTGTGAGTTATTGGTTGTAATTGGGGCTTGGGAAACACCGAGTGAGTGTTTGAGTGACTTGAGTGTGTAATCTCCTTGTATCGCTTGATCTATAGTGAAATTTGCTGCTGCTCTCCCCGTGAATGTAGGTCTTTACGACTGAACCACGTAAATCTGGTGTTTGATTTATTTTATTCTTCTGTCTATATTATTGTTCGATCGCTCGCCCTTAATCGCAACAAAACCTTCTACCACGGATATGAAAATCAGCATAAAACTTAAAAAAACAAAACAAAGACAGAATACAGGTTCAACCCATTTACAGTAGAGATAAATCGAGCAAGGGAACACGAGACAGACTAGTATCCTATGAAGATCAAACTCAACACCCCAAAAGAAGCAAAGCGCGCAGAGAGAGAGAAGAAGGAATACTGGGGCATTTTCCCTTGCCGGACATTTCCTCTTCCTTTCGGGCGATTTGAGAACGCAGAGAGGCTTCCTCCGATCGGTGCAGAATTTGTGAGCGGAACGTGGGTGTGGCCTTCTTAAAATACCAGCAGCAGAGCGTCCAAGTTCGGAGGTTATACAGTTTGGTTTCGTTGCTCGTTGGAGCGCGAATTCTCCCAGGTCAGTATGTCAACGTGCGGGCCCAATCAGGAAGCTCCACGTGGTGGAGGGTCCCACTTTGTCTGAACACGAACATCTAACCATTCCCACCTCTAAAAAGAAGTGGGCTATTTCTTTGCAAAATTGTGCTCTCCAAATAACCCCTTGTGATTAGAAACTCGAAAGTTGCCAAATACCCCATTGGTGATTCATAACTCGAAAGTTTCTCTAGCCCTAAAATTCCAGAAGATCTTTTTCCTAAAATTCCTGCTTGGCCCATTTAATTTATATAATACCTACTAGGGGTGAGCATGGTCTGGGTTGGTCCAAGCCACACCCTAACCTTAGGACCCACCCGTACAGTGTCAGTCCTCAATTTTTAGGACCAATGACCGACCCTATTGAGCCTGGGACCAAGGACTGGACCGACCCAATGGGTTCGGTCCGGTTCCAAGGTCAATCCGAGACCGATCGATAATTTTTTCGTCTTGTTTTTTATACTCCCTAAAAAAGCAAATCTACAAATTCAAATTATACATCCATTGACAATGCAGCATTATGCAACTAAACTATAAATACAAATACATATTCAACAATTATAAGATGACACAATAATGGAAATTTTGTACCTCATCGAGATATGGGACAAGATGGAAAGTTCTTATAATCATCTATCTTTAATATTCATAACGCCATATGCAAAATTGAAGAACAAAGAAGATAGAATGGAAGAGAACGCACTTTGGGGAAGGACGCTGTGAGGAGATTTACGGCGTAAACCTTGCACCGTTTTGGACATCGCGAGTCCATGACTGTGAGGACTCCTTGGTCCTCATGGTGAAGAACATACTAGACTGTGGAGGAGGATGCCGTGAAGACCTTGACGACGTAAACTTCATGCCTTTTGAATGCCGTCTGTCCATGACTGTGAGCCTGAGGAGTCAACAGCTTTAACATAATTTTACTTAGGTTTGAATATATAAGAGGATTATAAATAATATAATATAATATAATATACAGGGTTGGTTCGGGTTGGACCAACAAAAAACTCTTTGGATCGAGGACTAACCCGCACAGTATTGGTCATAGAATTTCAGGACCAATGACCGATCCAGTCCCCTTGGAAACCGGACCCGGATTGGTAGGGTTGGGCCTATCTAGGGTCAGTCCAGGGTCGACCCTAAATCGCTGCTCACCCTTAATACCTACCCCAATAAATATTTTCTATTACTATTTTATTTAATAAAAAATAATAATTAAATGATAAAAAGAAATATATATAAATTATATTATACATAGAAACAAAAAAAAAGAAAATAATTCTAAAAATATATATATAAATAAAAAATGATATGAACTTTTCCTTTTAAATCAATGAAATATTGATATTTTAGATTTGAGATGGGACTACTTAGTATTTCTTCATTCATTGCTATCCAATCAAAAAGATCTTCTTTTTTTTGTTGGATGCCATAATTCCTCCATTTTGGGAAATTTTAAGGAAAAAAAGACTTTTTTGATCCATTTTATCAATTATTTGATAATTATTAAACCCAATCTTTAGTATTTTTATTATCATTGGTATCAATATCAATCTCCCGCCGTTCGCATTTGAAGCGCCCTCGCTCTTCTCCGTACGAGTTCACTCTGTCCCCCCTCTCTCTCAAAAATCTCTCCTTCCCAAGAGCCCGCCCGTCGCATCCGGCACGACGCCTCCGCCTCCGCCGTCGCCACTCCCTCAAGCCGCACGAAGCCCTCTTTCAAAAATCTCTCCCTCCCAAGAGCCCGCCCGTCGCATCCGAGCTCAGATCCGCCGCCTCCGGCACATCGCTGGTGCTTCCGGTGCTTCCTCATGCCGCCCCGCGTTCATCGCTGTTCCTGCTTGCGGACACCGCCGGTTACTCGCTGGCCAGCTGCTTCACTTCTCTAGGTCACTTCGCAATCTCCGTTCCTAGACTCTGGTCTCTCATCAAGGCCGTGTGAAGTCCAAAATTGTCACGTCTAAACCCCGATCCTTTTCTTTTTTCGTTTTCCTGTTTGCTAACATGTTAAATGGTGAGCAAATAGGTAACGCTTCATTCTTTTTGTTAGGCAGTGTTGGGTGTGCTTTTGTCACAGGTCTATATTTTGAGTATTTAAACAGAGCACCTTTTGCCCCTAGTTCTTGTTAATACTCTTGCTTTTATGTTTGATGCATCTCTCCTAATAAAAGTTGATTTTTCCTTTTCCCCGAGCTTCCTTGAATATGTCCCTAGGTGTCCACTATTAATTTTCTGCATATTTGATTCTGTTTAGGAGGAAGGAAGAGGTCCTCATTTTATTGACATCACCAGGTATGTAAAATTTGAATTTTTTTTTTTTTTTTGGGAGGCAGAGAGAATGGGTAGAATGATCTCCCTACAATCTTGTGTCCAGGTTAAATAACTTCCTTAGAGATTTGAGTAACTTCGTAATATGGATGCTGCCACACGGCAATGAAAGCTATGCAGCAAACTAGAAAGGGGAGAAAACGTGATCAACAGATTGTGAGGCCATAAAGCCTATGCTCAGAGAATATTTACATTGGAATCTGATGCTATCATCCTTCCTTTGTTTTTCATTATCTGCATCGACCGATTCACTACATCGTACGTGCCTTGATTCATGAACATTGGTATTTTTCTTTTCTCTTTGGTGGTGATAGGTTCAGTACAAAATGGTCCCGGGGGGAGGAGGGGGGGAGGCAAGTCCGCTTATGAGTTTTTGCCACCATTGTTACTGCAGATGAAAGCAAACCAAGCATGATGCTCTGTTCTAAAAGGGCTGCTAGTTAATTTGCTTCATGTTCTTGTTTGAAGGTTTGAAGGGATGATGACTATGAGCCAAGGGCAAGTGGCATTGCTGACATTTTGCTCCTGCAATGGCCCTGCTAGCGTTGGCCTGTTTCTTACAGTTACTGTTCTGGACATTTGTAAAAACTGCATTGAGGCCTTTAGCGTAACTGAAGATTGTTTTCCCTTGAAGAGTTCGAGTTCTAGTGTTCCTTATTTCCAAAGAATGGAAATCATGTGTGAATATGCTGAACCCTTGATATGGAAGTGAGCAACGAGGAAGGAGCTAATTAAGGTAAGGATGATAGTGGCAGATGACTGGACTCTATCGGAGATCGTTGTTCAGGGGGATGATCAGCAAGTTGAGCAGATGAGGAAGGAGCTTCAGCTCAGCGAGAAGGGCATGGTTTATTTAATAGGCCTATTCAAGAGATGACCAACACCCCAGCACTTCTGATGGGGTGTGGGTCATCCAACACTTGCAGCAATACTTACTGCAGGGCCATGCTGTTACTAGGAAGCTTAATTCTATTGGTAAGGTGGATACCATGCAGACTCTGCACGACCTAAATGAAGTTATTGATTTTCTTGTTTGTCGGATGCTGGATTCCTAAAAAGGATTCATTCATATAGCTCATCTATGTAATGTCATGACTATCTAGATGAGCCGCCTCAATTTGAACAAGCCTGGAAGAAAAATGCTAGAATGCATTTGCCCGGTTGGAGAGAGCATTTTGATGGCCATGATGGATGGGGTGAGTATTGCTGTGAGATTATTTTTTTTTCAGCTGCATCTTTTGTGTTAATGACAAGCAAAGAATCAATTTTTCAATTTCTTACTACTTATGAGGTGGACTAAGGTTAGATGATGTTTTTACCTACTGTAATTTTTTTTCTTTTTTTTGGTTGGTGTGTTTGTTTGATTGCTGATGGGGCATCAAACAGGTTCCCATCGTCTAAATGCATCAATTATCTAGTTGTATATGACAATGTGCTGTTTTAAGAAGCTTCTTTGTTTGTTTCCTTTGTTCTACAATGAGCATGTGGCAGGTTTTAATGCAAACTCAAGTCACTTGTGTTCATTCACATGCACGTTGGTGCAGTTGCTTTTGATCGCCATAGGTTTTACTGTTGTTACTAGTTTTAAAGAAGCAGCATACCATGCTTGGCTTTGGTTACTATAATCCGATCAGGGAGATTGGAAGGGACAAAACAATACTTGTGGAGCTAGCCAACTGATTCTGCGACCATTGGTTTGAATAATCCTCCCCTGATATTCTGAAAGACAGCACTGAAAATGGGTTTAAAGGATATTCCTGGCATCCAAATCTGCAAGTGATCCTTGTCTCGGTGACATTTGAGCCTTCGATAAATATGAATGGCTTTTTCATGTTGGTTCAGTGCTTACTCATTTAACTTTGTTATGAGAGAATAGTGCTCATCATTGATAAAAAAGAAAGTGATCAACCAAGGCTAATCGATCTGGAGACATGGTGTTCCCGATGTCCTGCTTCTTCTCTACTTCCATGGTCATCATCTTCAAGTTTCCGGTTTCATTTGTCCTGCCAATATGCCATAGATTTCCCGGAACCTGTGGTGGAGCTTCTGAGTGTGGAGCTTCTGGATTTAAGAGCTATCTTGCAGATGCATCAAGTGTTTAACCTTATATCGAGCCCCTTGTTAAATCGATGCACGAGAATTGATGTGATGAATGACTTCATTCATAATGTGTTTATTCACCCTTCTGTGGTAGCTTGGCACTTTGAACTTAGAATTACACATTGATGCCGCTCACTTTGTGCAAATTTGACTTTTTCCCTGAGTGAAAGATGGGTAAACTGCGTGAACGACATATGAGAGGGACCGACTCTTCATATTGCATCTCTCTCTCTCTCTCTCTCTCTACACTGAGGAACACTCCTTGAGGTTGCATTGCAATGACCTGTTGAAGATGTGGTTGTTGTTGTAATATTGTCCTGGAATACTGTAAAGGAAACGGCAAATATTATATCTTTATCCTACCTGTTATGGAGTTTCTCCAAACTTGCTATGTTTTTGTACTTGGACATTCGAATATTTAATTACCGAATCATTGATATTAAACAATTAGTTATTTAGATTACATTTTCCTTATACGACTTCTTGCATTACAGAGTAGTCATGCTACTTTTTCATAAGAGGATGCAAGAAGAAAGCACTTCTCCCATCTGTTTCTATTTTTTTTCCTTTTTGTGGTTTTGTTGTAGACCTGATCTGTCTTTCAATACCTTTCTGTCAGATGTTGACGTGAGAAATTGGTTGCTCATTGATGCTCGGCATTGTTTTACTTTATTATGTGCATGACAAAAGTGGTTTGGATATCATTCTTCAATGTGTTTTATGGTATCCTTTGTCTCTTTTCTTGATATCATGCATCTTTTTTGTGTCCAAACAGGTCTGGGCAATTAATGTTGATCTGAAGTTTATGGATTCGCTTGAAAGGGAACTGAAATTGCTTGGGAAGGTACTTATGTTTTTCTCTCTGTTATCTTCTTGAAGTATGAATTGATCTTTCTAAGCAGCGGCTGGGGCTTTGGCTGCTGCACTCTAGACCATTTCATTTGCCTTTTTCTTTTATTCTGCAATTGTTATTTTTTCCAAAAATTTATGGTGGGCTATTCTTCTGCTGTGGAAAATCCATGAGCTATATGAACTCTGGAAATGATAAACTTCGTTAGGAAACTCTACTTTTTCTAGGTAGACGGTCCGCCATCGGTTCTTTTGACGGAGAATTTGATGTTCTGTCAGAAGTGTAACTGCCATTGTGTATATTGTTTTATGGAATTAAAGTGGCATCCTAATGATGGGTGCTGATATCTAAAACTGGGTTACATTGTTATATACGCAGAAGTACAGGACGCCCTAGATTTTGTGATTGGAGAGAGGAGAGAGTAGATATTCTGTCATACTGTGTTGGGCTGGTGGATATCTTCTTAAAATGATTGGTTGGCTTTTCCAAGGATGGTGTTAGAAATTTTTGATTGCATAGGTTCCTTCGGTTGTTTAAATTAGTAGGCAGTCTGCTTCTCACATCTCACTTCTGCTAGTAGTAGGGCTGGTCTCTCTCTTTTTCTGTCTTTCCATTCATGCTTCGAGAACTAGTTGTTGCATCGTTTCCCTCATAGTTGTAGATTTCAATGGCACAATGCTAATAGCTATTATTGGTTTCTGTTTCTCTGGATGCAGTTACTGGATTTGGCTGTTATCCTCATGAATAAATCGTTCATTGATCGCTAAGTGCTTCAGACTCTCTTATTGAGTTTAGAAGCGAGCATGTGATTGCAAAGTAACCCTTTTCTCGTTGTGACAGAATCGTAGATAGTGGACTGTGAAGAGGAATTTGTTTTTGCTTGTTGTTATGGTCGGACCATTTTGATTGACACCTGAGCTGGTCACTTTAGTAGATATTTTGGTCATGGAAATAATGCATCACATAGTATCGCATTTAGAGTTACACATTTGAGTTTAGGCCCGATTTTTCTCTATCTTTCTTTAATTAAACCAGAGTTGTCTCCCAGATACAAGTGGGTAATAGATATACTGTTGTCGAGTATTTGCAGCTGTCTTACGGAGAAATCATCCCTTTGTTTTGGCGATAAGTTGGGGATATCTGTGAAAGAATTAGCGATTGTCACTTCGAGGTAAGATTATCATTACTCCTTGGAGAATCAAATGTAGAATCGCAGGGCCCAGTACTGTTACATGATGGAATTGGAGACACTTTGGTTTTCCAAGTCTTTCAAGGAGTACTCACCGTTTGGCCAGGTTGGGCTCTGTAAAGCTACTGACATCCCTGATGCTAATACTGTCTTGATGATTGAGGATCAAAATGATTATCGCGATTAAATAACGTTGTGAGTGCTTACAGCAACCCAATTCCCTGAGGCTTTGGGGATCCCCAGCTGCAATGCATCCTTATCTAGCATGAACAATCATCTCTTGGACCTTATTAATGGTGTGCTGCCGTGGGGCCCTCTTAATTTTTTTTAATGAATCAGACAATATCAAGTTAGAGGATTGTCCGAGGGGGCAATCTCTGAGAATGCTCCTGGGAACTTCTGCAATTGCCAAATTTCCTTTAGCTAGAACTTGTATCAATTACATTTGCCAATGAAATAGCTTGGGTTAGGGAGCCCATCTATTTAGCTAAATATGTTTTTGTTTTGATCATGTTCTTTGTGTTATGCTGCTGGATCTTATTTTGCATTCGTGGTGGAGTTTTGAAATGCTTTGAGCGCGTAATTGCTCCTGGTGACCTCTTATATTTGAGGGAGCAGTGTGATGTGGTTTTAGCGTCAACTTTGTTTTGTGTAAAATCTTTGACATGTAATTCTTATGCATCTTGTGGATTAATTCTTCAGGGGGTACAAAGTGTATCATGATGTGAAGGGAGAGGAGGGACAGAGGGCACTTCAAGAGGAAGCGGTTTCAACCTTTTGATGATGATGAACCTGCTCTGAATTGGGTTGATAATCTACTGGATGTTGATCCTCTGGACCGATTCTGTCATTATCTATTGGAAAAAGAGTATGGACATCGGAAATGTTCGAGGAAGGAAGGAAAGAAAGGCAAAAGACGAAGGAAGAACAGGGGGAAAGGAAAGAGAGATGAAGAAATGTGTATAAAATAGAGGATAAAGAGGAAAGACAAAGGAGAAAAAAGCGAAAAATAGTGGAAGAAATGCGAAAATGTTGTATATTCTCGGTTTTAGGATCATAAGCCTCCTTAGAGAGAGAGAGAGAACACAGATATGAATTGCTAATAACCGCCTTTGCAATTTATGGTAGGGACATGTCTTCAAATAAATATGGCCATGATAAGCTTGTGTACCTTGGAGCTTCTAGAGTTGTTCCTCATACCGTTTTGTAAGCTCCTCGTCTTGAGTGCTGGTGATTATTTTCCCTGATCGCTGCGCAGCCTATGTAAACAGTTCTTTTGAGGCGCATGTCCTCTTGGCTTAATGTGTTAATCTAGAATATTAATGTGTTATGGTAATAAAGGTCGGGTGTGGGTTGGGTATGGGTCATTAAATTTACATCGCAATGAAATGGGTCCAAAAAAAGTTAAATGGATCAATATAGATCGGATTAATTTTGACTTCTTCCAAACTTGATCCGACTCACCTATTTGACCGTCCGATTGTCAATGGAAGCATGATCTCTCCATAACAAACAAAGATGTATTCTAAATAAAGCAAAAAGAAAGAAAAAGGCAATTCTTAAGATCAACTATTAAAGCCCCCATTATTGTAACGGCCATCAGCGATATTTATCAAAGTACTAAATCCATGGTACAATAACCATCAGCAATATTTATGTAAGTAGTCATCATGCGAAAATCATCGAAACTAAGTAGCCACAGATGTCAGGGACGCAAAGCCAAGATCCACATTCAGTGCTCGTGGTCCTTGTGATAAGGAGACTTGGAAGTGCCCTCACCGGGTTGAAGGGCGCCGTAGTTAGTTCCCCAAGTTCACTTCCGAGCTCGCCTCGCCTCTAGTGGGGAATGCGGATTGTCCTTTCCAGGCCCGGGCTTCAAGGTTCTTTGCTGTGGCGGCGGACCGAAAAAAGAGGAGAGCTTCCATGGCTTCTTGCCCTTGGACTTGTTCATGGCAATAATGGCCTTCTCCTCGCTCTGCCCACTGGACAAGAACACGATGGCCGGAATGGCAGGAGGCACCTGTCGCTGCAGGGCATGGAGGGTCTCCCTAGCAATGTCTCGCGGATCACCCTGGGGGGCTATCCCGAGCATCAACAGGGTTCCATCGAGGTGCACTTTGCGATCTTTTAGGGCCGTCAAGCAAGCGGCGAGAACATTCTCGGTCGAATTGGCGAACTTGAGAGTGCTGGGGGGTTTATCAAACGACAGCTTGGGATGCACGAGGGGGACGAGACCGCTCCTCTGGCAGTGAGTAGCGAACCACGCCAGCTCCTTTGCCTCCTTGAGAGGCTCACTTGCGTCGATGATGGGCGCATCACCCCACATGGCAAAGCGAGCCCCGGCTTCGCAGTATTGTCGGAATTTCTGAGCACGGCCATCGGGATCACGCCAAGTGACACGGCTGCCCCTAATCGTAATGCCAACAAGTACTCCACTTTCCTTCAGGACATTCACGAAAGGTTTGCCTGCGCATATACCAAGCCTAGATTCGATCATCTTGAGACATCGCAACAACCGAATTTAGAATGCTCTCGGTAGATGGAGGGCAATATACAGCTCAATTAGCTGAGACACTGACCTTCGGCGGTCTTCTGATAGAGAGCTTCCTCAGAAAGCACCACTCCGTTGAGTGAGCGGAGAGCTCCAGGAGTGTTCAAGAGTAGTTCCCGCTGGACACGCCTGCGGCTCTCGCTATCTTCACAACACGACAGCTTGACCATGCTAATCGATTCATCAGCAGCAAGGATACCCTTTCCAGCGGTCCCCAAGTTGGCAGCAATGGTGATGAGCTCATCTACATGAAGCCCAAAGATCGATTCTTGGTAAGAATATTCATAAGAAAAAGCCGTAGATTGTGGGGCGCAAAAGAACAGGGGTATAGTAGAAGATAGAACAGAGAACAGAAGGCCAATCTAGATCAGATCAAACCCTTCTACCACGGATACATGTGAGCTAACTTTGAACTAGCAAGAAAATCGCCATAAAAACTAAACAAAAAAAAAACCATTAAGAACTTCTGTCAAACTCCAAACTCCAAAGGAAGCAAAGGATGCGCAGAGAGAGAGGAGTACCGGGGCACTTGCCTTTAGAGGTCGACATTTCCTCTTCGTTGGGGGCGACTGGAGGAGCTCGAGAGCGGGAGGCTTCTTCTGATAGCGGGGGAATTCGAGGATCAGTTGGGTCAGGGAAGAGATGAAACGAGAGTTCTTAAGCGAACTTTTCTTCATTTACTGTTCCAAAAACAAGCGCGGGGTGAACTCTCCAGTATTTTCTCTTTTAGGGGTGGTTTCTCCAATATTTTCGACCCTAAAAGAGAAAACTTTTCTCCAGTATTTTCTCTTTTAGGGGTGGTTTCTCCAATATTTTTTCGACCCTAAAAGAGAAAACTTTTCGACCCTAAAAGAGAAAACTTTTCTCCAGTATTTTCTCTTTTAGGGGTGGTTTCTCCAATATTTTTTCGACCCCTAAAAGAGAAAACTTTTCTCCAGTATTTTCTCTTTTAGGGGTGGTTTCTCCAATATTTTCTCTTTTAGGGGTGGTTTCTCCAATATTTTTTCGACCCCTAAAAGAGAAAACTTTTCTCCAGTATTTTCTCTTTTAGGGGTGGTTTCTCCAATATTTTCGACCCCTAAAAGAGAAAATATTGGAGAAACCACCCCTAAAAGAGAAAATACTGGAGAGTTCACCCCGCGCTTGTTTTTGGAACAGTAAATGAAGAAAAGTTCGCTTAAGAACTCTCGTTTCATCTCTTCCCTGACCCAACTGATCCTCGAATTCCCCCGCTATCAGAAGAAGCCTCCCGCTCTCGAGCTCCTCCAGTCGCCCCCAACGAAGAGGAAATGTCGACCTCTAAAGGCAAGTGCCCCGGTACTCCTCTCTCTCTGCGCATCCTTTGCTTCCTTTGGAGTTTGGAGTTTGACAGAAGTTCTTAATGGTTTTTTTTTTGTTTAGTTTTTATGGCGATTTTCTTGCTAGTTCAAAGTTAGCTCACATGTATCCGTGGTAGAAGGGTTTGATCTGTTATAGATTGGCCTTCTGTTCTCTGTTCTATCTTCTACTATACCCCTGTTTTTTTGCGCCCCACAATCTACGGCCTTTTCTTATGAATATTCTTACCAAGAATCGATCTTTGGGCTTCATGTAGATGAGCTCATCACCATTGCTGCCAACTTGGGGACCGCTGGAAAGGGTATCCTTGCTGCTGATGAATCGATTAGCATGGTCAAGCTGTCGTGTTGTGAAGATAGCGAGAGCCGCAAGCGTGTCCAGCGGGAACTACTCTTGAACACTCCTGGAGCTCTCCGCTCACTCAACGGAGTGGTGCTTTCTGAGGAAGCTCTCTATCAGAAGACCGCCGAAGGTCAGTGTCTCAGCTAATTGAGCTGTATATTGCCCTCCATCTACCGAGAGCATTCTAAATTCGGTTGTTGCGATGTCTCAAGATGATCGAATCTAGGCTTGGTATATGTGCAGGCAAACCTTTCGTGAATGTCCTGAAGGAAAGTGGAGTACTTGTTGGCATTACGATTAGGGGCAGCCGTGTCACTTGGCGTGATCCCGATGGCCATGCTCAGAAATTCCGACAATACCGCGAAGCCGGGGCTCGCTTTGCCATGTGGGGTGATGCGCCCATCATCGACGCAAGTGAGCCTCTCAAGGAGGCAAAGGAGCTGGCGTGGTTCGCTACTCACTGCCAGAGGAGCGGTCTCGTCCCCCTCGTGCATCCCAAGCTGTTGTTTGATAAACCCCCAAGCACTCTCGAGTTCGCCAATTCGACTGAGAATGTTCTCGCCGCTTGCTTGACGGCCCTAAAAGATCGCAAAGTGCACCTCGATGGAACCCTGTTGATGCTCGAGATAGCCCCCCGGGGTGATCCGCGAGACATTGCTAGGGAGACCCTCCATGCCCTGCAGCGACAGGTGCCTCCTGCCATTCCGGCCATCGTGTTCTTGTCCAGTGGGCAGAGCGAGGAGAAGGCCATTATTGCCATGAACAAGTCCAAGGGCAAGAAGCCATGGAAGCTCTCCTCTTTTTTCGGTCCGCCGCCACAGCAAAGAACCTTGAAGCCCGGGCCTGGAAAGGACAATCCGCATTCCCCACTAGAGGCGAGGCGAGCTCGGAAGCGAACTTGGGGAACTAACTACGGCGCCCTTCAACCCGGTGAGGGCACTTCCAAGTCTCCTTATCACAAGGACCACGAGCACTGAATGTGGATCTTGGCTTTGCGTCCCTGACATCTGTGGCTACTTAGTTTTGATGATTTTCGCATGATGACTACTCGAATCTGTACCGTGCTTGGTTTCACAGATTTAGTACTTACATAAATATTGCTGATGGTTATTGTACCATGGATTTAGTACTTTGATAAATATCGCTGATGGCCGTTACAATAATGGGGGCTTTAATAGTTGATCTTGAGAATTGCCTTTTTCTTTTTGCTTGCTTTATTTAGAATACATCTTTGTTTGTTATGGAGAGATCATGCTTCCATTGATGATCGGACGGTCAAATAGGTGAGTCGGATCAAGTTTGGAAGAAGTCAAAATTAATCCGATCTATATTGATCCATTTAACTTTTTTTGGACCCATTTCATTGCGATGTAAATTTAATGACCCATACCCAACCCACACCCGACCTTTATTACCATAACACATTAATATTCTAGATTAACACATTAAGCCAAGAGGACATGCGCCTCAAAAGAATTGTTTACATAGGCTGCGCAGCGATCAGGGAAAATAATCACCAGCACTCAAGACGAGGAGCTTACAAAACGGTATGAGGAACAACTCTAGAAGCTCCAAGGTACACAAGCTTATCATGGCCATATTTATTTGAAGACATGTCCCTACCATAAATTGCAAAGGCGGTTATTAGCAATCTCTCTCTGAGCGTGGGAACCACTCCAAGCAACCGGGTTGCCCTTAATCATAATGCCAACAAGTACTTCATTTTCCTTCAGGACATCCACGAAAGATTTGCCTGCATAAAGACCAACCCCAGATTCGATCATCTTGAGACGTCGCAACAAATGAATTTAGAATGCTCTCGGTAGATGGAGGGCAATATACAGCTCAATTAGCTAAGACACTGACCATCCGCGGTCTTCTGATCGAGAGCTTCCTCCGAAAGAACCACTCCATTAAGTGAGCGGTGAGCTCCAGGAGTGTACAAGAGGAGAAGGATACCCTTTCCAGCGGTCCCCAAGTTGGCAGCAATGGTGATGAGCTCATCTACATGAAGCCCAAAGATCGATACTTGGCAAGAATATTCATAAGAAAAAGCCGTAGATTGTCGGGCGCAAAAAAACAGGTGTATAGTAGCAGATAAAACAGAGAACAGAAGACCAATCTAGATCAGATCAAACCCTTCTACCACGGATACATGTGAGCTAACTTTGAACTAGCAAGAAAATCGCCATAAAAACTAAACAAAAAAAAAACCATTAAGAACTTCTGTCAAACTCCAAACTCCAAACTCCAAAGGAAGCAAAACATGCGCAGAGAAAAAAAAGATAATTATTTTGTAATTTTTCGAATATATATTTATAGTTTTTAGATATTATTAATTAATTTTGTCTCTTGGATACATAATAGAATTAAACCCCTATTCTTTTCTTCATGCTAATAATTCATTTACTTGTTTTTTCAATTAAAACAAAATAAATAAATGTAAAGGAATGAGAAAACTGATTAGAGATGTCCACGAGAGCTAACAGCTCATTTTAAGAGTTTAATTAGATTTCTATTTAGCCATTCCCATAATTTATTATGTCGACATTGAAAAAAGATGAATCAAGTGACTAATATTTTAATTTCTGTGAAGATAAGAACTTCTAACGTGGTGTTTAATTCTCCACTTGTTTTCAATGACCTTCATAAAAAATAAACTATGAAAAAATCTTAAATGAGAGAGTAATTCCGAAAAAAATTATGAAAAATCTTAAACTCCGAAACTCCTTACAAAACAAGAAATGGAAAAGCAAAGGAAAAATACCGGTACAGAGAAGTTGCTGAGCCACAGGGGTTGGCGAATAAAATCTTTTTTCCGGATAAACCCCCATCTTCTCTCTCCCTCTGTTCATCGCAAATTCGCGCACCGCCTCTCTTCCGCTTCTCCACCAGGCGCTGCAAAAACCACCCCACCGGCCGCCGCCTTCTTCCTCTTCTTCAGCACATCATCGACCTCTCACGACCGCCGTCGCAGTCGCTTCACCAAACCTCATTGCACAAGTCCGCGCGCGCGCACGCACCCATATACGAAAGATGTCCAGGAAAGGAGCTCCGCTCCAGAAGGACGTGCCCTGGCGGGCGTCCTCCAGCAAGCCCATCCCCAAGATTCACCACAACCCCGTCCTCCGCGTCTCCCAGACGCCTTACTCCAACTACGCCGTCTCGGTCATGAAGGTCAGTGAGCCCCCTCCCCCTTTCGGTACTACCCGTGTCGCTCGCTCGTCGTGAAGGTGGTTTCGAAGGTCCTGTCGAGTTGAATTTGGAATTCCCGTTCGAGCGTCGGATTCATTTTTGATGTGTGTTGTGGCAGCAGCATCCTGACCCGATCGGGAGCGGATTGGGGATTGGAGCAGTGGTCGAAGCTGCGGGGCCGGATTGCATCGTGCCTGGTCAAGTCCCGCCTGTTAAATTGCTCGGGGTCAAGGTGATTTGGGGATTTCCTTTTCGCCCCATTTCTGAAGTTATCAAATGGAACGATGGGTTGTTTTTGTTTTTCTCTTCGAGTTTAACTTATATGATATATCATGGGAAGTTAGTTGGTGTCCCTTTTTTTTTCTGTGAGGATCTCGAATTATCTTGAGATGAAGGTTTTACATGTAGGTTTATCTAAAACTTAGTCTCTTTGGTTGTTGTCTGATAATGCATTTAGAGGGCTGGAATGTTCCCTGATGCTAAAACATGATATTTATAGCCAAATTGAGGCCTTCCTTTCGAGGATGAATGCGTGTTCTTTCTCGACAGAGCCACTGATTTTAGAGTGCATCTTCCCTTTCTGTTAGTGCCTTGGTTACATGACCTTGGTAGCTTCACTTGCTGGTTTCTTCAAATTTGACTGACTTGCCACAAAATTATGTGTTTTCATGATCTAGCCTCTTCCAGAAATACATAAAGTTTTTCCTGACAATGTGATAAGGTCCCTGCTTTGCTGGTTCTTGATGGGTTGGTTCTTTAAAGATGTAATTGCTAATCTTTTGCAGGAGTCTAGGGTTAAGTATTTCTGCCAATTCACGGTCGGTGCTTAATTTATAGATTGTTTAAATTTGGGATTGGGTGAAATGCATATTCTGAAGTGAGGTTACTTGTGTATATGCGATGTGGTGCATTACATGGCTTTAGGGTTTTATGGACTTGACGGTGGGAGTTTTGTATCTTTTTTTTTTTTTGTCCTTCCCGACAAGATTGGTCTTTATCATCACGCCATTAGGTAATTTCATGGGAAAATTTAATGAATTGCTTCCCCGTGAACCCTGGTCCCACAAAGGCAATAGAAGCTACAATTCTGAGAAACAACTAGGAAATGTTGGAAACAAATTTTGGAGTTGCCGGAACTGTATGTGGTTCTGACTATGAGCAAAATAACCTCTAGCAACTACTCTTGGTAATATCTCCTCTTGAGATGGTCACTGTGAAGAGTTGATCAGAAACTACTTAAAAAACAAGAGGAGTTAATCACAAACTCTGTTTTGCATCTCTCTCTCTCTCTCTCTCTCTCGACTGAGGAACACTCTTCGAGCTTTCACTGCAATGACGTCTTGAAGATATGGTCGGTGTTGTAGTATTCTCCTAAAATATTGTAAAGGAAACGGCGAATATTATATCTTTATCCTGCCTAATATGGAGTTTCTCCATAATTGCAATGTTTTTGTACTTGGACATTCATATACTTAATACTTGCTATGTTTTTGTATTTGGACACTCGAATATTTAATTACAGATAAATTGATATTAAACAATTAGTTATTCAGATTACATTTTCCTTATATGACTTCTTGCGTTACAAAGTACTCATGCTACTTTTTCATAAGAGGATGCAAGAAGAAAGCACTTCTCCTGTTTGTTTGTATGTTTTTTTTCCTCCTTTTTTCCATTTTATTGTAGACCTGCTGTCTTTCAAAACCTTTCCATCAGATGTTGACGTGAGAAAGTCGATGCTCATTGATGCTTGGCATTGTTTTGCTTTATTATGTGCATGACGAGTGGTTTGGATATCATTCTTCATTGTGTTTCATGGTATCCTTATGTCTCTTTTCTTGATATCACGCATCATTCTTGTGTCCAAACAGGTCTGGCCAATTAATGTTGATCTGAAGTTCATGGAACCTGTTGAAAGGGAACTGAAATTGCTCGGGAAGGTACTCATGTTCTTTTCTCTCTTGTCCTTATCAGTTTGTATAATGATTTCTATGTTCTTGAAATGAATTGATCTTTCTAAGTAGCAGCTGGGGCTTTGGCTGCTGCACTCTACGCAATCTCATTTGCCTTTTTCAGTTATTTTGAAATGGATATCTTTTCCAAGATTTAATAGTGGGTTTTTCTCCTTCTGTGGAAAATTCTTGAGCTATATGAACTCTGGAAATGATAAACTTCGCTAGGAAAGTCTACTTTTTCTAGGTCGACGGTCCGTCATCGTTTCTTTTGACGGAGAATTTGATGTTCTGTCAGAAGTGTAACTGCCATTGTGTATATTGTTTTTTGGTAAAGTGGCATCTTAATAACGGTGCTGATATCTAAAACTGGGTTATGTTGTTACATACACAAAAGTACAGGACTCCCTAGATTTTGTGATGGAGAGAGGAGAGAGTAGAGATTCTGTCATGCTGTGTAGGGCTGGTGGATTTCTTCTTAAGACAATTGGTTGTCTTGCCAAGCATGGTTTTAGAAGTTTTTGATTGCATAGATCCCTTTGGTTGTTCAAATGAGTAAACAATCTGTTATCACAGCTCATTCTGCTAGTAGTAAGGTTGGTCTCTCTCTTTTTCTGTCTTTCCATTTATGCTTTGAGAACTAGTTGTTGCATTGTTTCCCTCATAGTTGTGGACTTCGGTGGCACATTACTAATAGCAAATATCGGTTTCTGTTTCTCTGGATGCAGTTCCTGGATTCGGCTGTTAACCTCATGAACAAGTCGTTCATAGATCGTTAAGTGCTTCAGACTCTTATTTAGTTTAGAAACAAGCACGTGATTGCAAATTGACCCTTTTCTTGTTGCGACAGAATCGTAGAGGGAGTGGACCATGAAGAGGATTTTGCTTTTGCCCGTTCTTGTGGACGGACCATTTTGATTGACACCTGAGCTGGTCACTTGAGTAGATATCTTGGTTGTGGAAATAATGTATTACATAGTATTGCCTTTACAGTTACAAGTGTAGGCCCGAACTTTCACCAAGTAAACCAGAGTTGTCTCCAAGATACGAGTGGATAATATATATACTGTTGTCAAGTATTTGCAACTGTCTTACAGAGCAATCATCCTTTTCTTTAGGCAATAATTTGGGGATATCTGTGAAAGACGCAATTGTCACTTCGAGGTAAGATTATTATTAGTCTTTGGAGAATCAAATGTAGAATCACCGTGCCTGGCAATGTTACATGACGTAATTGGAAACAGTTTGGTTTTCTAAGTATTACAAGGAGGAATCATCCTTTGGCCAGGTTGGGCTCTGTTAAAACTACTGGCATCCCTGATGCTAATTCTACCTTGATGACTGAGCATCAAAGCGATGAAATAACGTTGTGATTGCTTATAGCAACCCAATTCCCGATGAGGTTTTGGGGATCCACAACTGCAATGCATCCTTTTCTAGTATAAACGATCATCTCTTAGACCTTATTAATGGTGGAATACTGTCAGGCCCTCTTACAGTATTAGTGAATTGGACAATGAAAAGTAGGAGGGGACAATTGCTGAGAATGTTCCCGAGAAGTTCCTTAATTGCCAAATTTCCCTTACCTAGAACCTGTACCTACACATACCATATCTGCTTGCGTAGGCGAGGAGAAAATCTCCTGGTACCAAATGCCTGAATGCATCAACCATACAATGAGAACTTCTGCAATGACTCTCCTTGATTTGTGTTAGAATACTCAATGGGGACCATCTCTGGTCGAGAACGCTTGAGAAGCAACGATATTACTTGCTAAGATCAGCTAGCTATAACTAGTTATAAGTTCTCATTGGATTTATGTTAAATTAGTGATTCTGCTTTGCAGTTTCTCCGGCGAAATCAATGATCTTAGTCTGCTTCGTGGTAGCACGTTGGGAGTCAAAAGGCACTCCAGCCCAAGGGACTTCTAGAAATCCTTTTTGCACGACACATAGAAAGTGTTATCTGAGCTGATTTAGAACCGCAGTGCTTCTCAGTGTGCTTCAGATTGCAAAAGGTTATAGCCCCTAGGATAGGACTATCGCCAAGAATCATTCACCAGTTCCCCTCGACCTACCAAAGAACATTATCCTAACGAACTGAGCTTATCAATATCAGAACATTTTTAAAATACCGAGCAGAGAGCAGCCAAAACTCCAGAGCTGGTGATCCCAGAAAAGCAAAGGGATAGAGGCCTTCCAATTTGTCGTGCTTGTAGACAGAACCATTGGATGACATAACAACACCAACGGTTCAATGCATTGCTATCGAATTCAATTCATGGTGCTTCCACATAGGCATGGTAGTGCAATCCACCGAGGGTTTCCAAGTTTAAATATCTTTTGGTTCCTTTTTCTTCCATTTAGCCTTCACCAGTTGCTGCCTTCTTTTCCTATATATTAGGAAAGTGGTCTCCTCTTGCTTCTTGCCAAAAAATGATGGGTCATCGAGGGGAAGCACAAGAAGAAAAATTGCGCAAAGGACCTTGGATTGAGCAGGAGGATGAGATCTTAACTGCCTTTGTCACTGTTTTAGGGGAGAGGCGGTGGGATTACATTGCAAAAACATCGGGTATGGTTGTCATAAAAATTAACCTTGTTGTACATACTTAATGGAAAAGGAAACATTCATCTTATATTGCACACTGATAGGGACACTAGTTAACCCTCTGAAGTTGTATAAATGCAGGTCTCAAGAGGAGCGGTAAGAGTTGTCGTCTTCGATGGAAGAACTATCTTTGCCCCAATCTCAAGCATGGTCCCATTAGCCTGGAAGAGGGGAGGATTATTATTAAATTTCACGAGCAATGGGGCAACAAGTGAGTTCTGATTCAAATCGTTGCCACTTCTTATTAATTTAGTAGAGATATTGCGAACAAGGAAGATTGTTTGACAAGATTTTGCTGAAAGATTGTCCTATATGTTCTTCCAGGTGGTCTAGGATAGCAGAAAAGTTGCCAGGAAGAACCGACAATGAGATCAAGAACTTCTGGAAAACCCATTTGAGGAAAAAAGTGCAGTCTTCAAAACAAGCTTTGATAGGATCTGCTTGCGACGACCCACAATCTCAAATGAGCAATATTAATCAATATTCCAGCTTGTCTAATGTGGTTTACCAATGCGAACAAAAGCAGGACTGCCAAGACCACTTCCCAATTGCTGATAGCTCGAAAGCCACGGGTAGTTCCTTGAACGTTCTCAGTTTCTCAGACTTTTCACACTTGAATTCTCCATATGAGATCCGCTTGTTGGATTGGATGTCGGAGTTCGGGAATGATGCAAACGAAGTGAATTGTGTGGACTGTAAACACTGGGGCTTGTGCTTTTGTTTTCCAAAATGGGATTTTGAAGAAGTTGATAATTCCATATGGAACTGCCCGGGATACCTTTGGGAGTAATTTCTTAGGTCTTCCTTCGGGTGCTTGAAACACCCGCCCTCTTGAGAATGCAAGGATCGAGCTGGTTATTATCTGGTAGATCATCTTGTTTCTAAACTAGTTTAGTTCATAGAGAGGTGCAACCCATGCAAACCAAGCCAATAGAATTGCTAAGTTTAGAGCTTATGCTCTACGATGAGTTAACAATTGTTATGACGTGACCAATTGGCTGTGTCTGAGCATATACCTGATGGACTCAGATTCGATCCTGGCATTAACTGAGGTACCTCGACACGGACATGTATTTCACAAACTGCTTCTCCCAACCCATCAATCCTGGAAAAAAGAGTTCCAAGATGCTTAAATTGCTTGTGAGTTGTTTTCTTTTCTGCTAATCCAATATTCTACTACTTTTGATACCTGTGCATATACGGAAGTGATCGATTTGGGTTCATTGTCACTGTTCTTTGAAAATCACTGTCTGATAAAGCCTCAACTCTGCTCAGTCAATTCTTGAATGAATGAACGGTAATCTCTTCAATCAGGCTATGGGGATCACAATTCATTTCCCAAAATGCGTGCTTGCCCATGGCATCTACATCTTCTTAAACTTTCGCAGACAGTTTCCTCTCGAGCAGTAAACTAAGAAAATATAATCGAACACTCATTCTTTTCTTTGGCCATAAGAGAAGAAAGCACCCTTCTTTTCTGTGAAAAAAAATACTCATCTTGATCGAGCGATAGATAACGTTATTTTTTAATGTAGTCAAATAAGACCTTGTTTA
The DNA here is from genome assembly GCA_007663325.1 of Eucalyptus pauciflora. Classification (NCBI taxonomy): domain Eukaryota; kingdom Viridiplantae; phylum Streptophyta; class Magnoliopsida; order Myrtales; family Myrtaceae; genus Eucalyptus; species Eucalyptus pauciflora. The sequence goes on from VMYD01000359.1 coordinate 5,770,139, forward strand.
GTACAGCTGCGTTGGATTAACCTCAGCCAGATAAATCAGCTGAACGCCACCATTAACTTAAAGCTCGTGTTGCATCGCATGCCATAGTTGTTGACCCGATCCAGGCGTGGTAATGCTAAAACAAGAAGACTGACTGGCACGATACTTCTTCTTGCCAGACATCTGCCGTAACCACTAGTTTCTTCAGTTCGAGCTTCAACTCTACGGAAGTGAAACTTCAAAGCCAAAGCGGTCCTCTGAAAAGGAGTGACCAGAAACTAAGGGCTGAGGCAAGTAATTATTGCATCAAAGATGATCCCTGCTTCCACATGTGGCAGACCAAGTAGCGGCTAAGAAGCCTGATATTCCTTTACTTAGGAAAAAATAGAGAGGAAATGAGAAGTGTACGTGGATTTTCCTTTTGTGGAAAGATCTCGTCACCTCACTGCCTCTTTCCTTCCAGCAAAGTGAGCGTTTCATTAGAAAACAATATCATAGTCGAATAACCAATTCCTCGCTCGCACGAGTTGCTTTTGTCACATTCCATTTTGATCGACAAGGAGGATAAGATGGGGGACAAACTCTGCTACATCATCTTCATATTATTATCTTTCTGGTCAGATGGGATAGAAAGGGGAGGCCCCAACTTAGGTGTTGGAAACAAAGCATTAGTCCAATGGCGATTACGGGGATTGCGCAAGCGGTTAAGGAACAGAACGTGCCTGTGGGATTACTTGCGGCGGGATTAGTTCGGTTTCTCACGTCATCAGTGCATATGATTTCATGTTTAGATCATTAACTCGGAACATATCTTGCGCATTACTTGATCCATAAGGTTGATGACTCGATATGGACAGCCACTTGCTCCAATTCTAAAATGCGGTTTTATAATGTTGGCTTATTTATCTTTTTCCTCCGGAGTTGTCTCTAATTATGCTTCGTCGAAATACTTCATTCGAGATGCAGAGGAGGCCAATCTAGCATGTGCTGATGTGTGGAGCAGGGACGGAAATAAAAAGTCGTTTTGAATTTTTTTTTCGAAAGATTTGAAGTGAGAAAATGACGCCGTTATTTCATTTATGACAAAAAATAAGATGAAAAGATGAAAATTCCATTCACATTATTAGCACAATCCGAAATTGATAGCAGTTGACAGCGGCGTGCTTTTTGGTTAGATGGACTACCTTACCTTCTGTAAAATTTGCCGTGACTTCATCTCACCATGGTAAAGCACCTATAACTGAGTCAATGTGAGATGACGGCCTAACCCTTGTTGGATATTTCAGTAGTTTTAAAATTTTGAAAGTTATTAATTTTTGTAACAGTTTTTTTTTACCATTATCAATTTGTAATGATTTTTATCTATCATTAATATAAAATGATTTTGTAACATTTTATAACGATTATTTAATGGTCGTATAATGGCTTTCTAAGGGTTTATGGCATTGGATTTATTTTATAACGGTTGTACAATGGTCATCTTTTTCCATATTATCCATTTATTATAATTGTTTCTTAATGGCTCTCTCTCTTTTAACTATAAAATGCTTCTTTGAATATAATTAGAAAGTGATATCGACATTTCAAAACCAGAATATCTTTGTTTCCTTATTCCTATTTTCCTTATGTATTTTTCTTTTCATTGTTGGATTATACAGATAACATTGTTTTTGTTTCTTTTTAATATTCAATGCGGAGTATAGAAGAAGGATTGTTATATTTTCGGAGAATAGACGCTACAGCCTTATGCACCGATATTCGTACTCCGAGGGATAGAATTATCTTTAAGGATAGTGCTTGCATGCATCAAACAATTCATTTTATTTCTAATATTTTTTAACGTATTTTCAATAATTATTATTATTTTCATGTATTCTAATATTTTTCCAATAATCTTAAGGATAATGTCTTATGGATTTTAATGGCTTGCTTTCTAGAGTTCGAGGTGGTCAATTCGATTCTCCTGTTGAGGATTATAGGAATGCACTTGTCTCTTTTAGAGGATTTCGCCTCCAACTAATAAGCTAAGTCCAAAAATTCATTCTTTTGATTTGTAGTAACTTATGTGTATATATTTCTAGTTTACACAAGTCATCAATTTTATTTGGAGAAATGTTGGCTATTTAGACCTATACAAAGCACCATATGTTGTCTGCGTAATTGGTCCTTGCTTGTGGTATTTCGCAGGTAGATGGAGCTGTGCCGTTGCCACCAATCTTAACGGATTGGTGAGGCTTTATAGTTGGCCAGCCTAAAGTATGTTAAATATTTTCTAATCTTTTTCAATGTATTTTTAATAATTGTTATTATTTTCATGTATTCTAATATTTTTCCAATAGCTCTACTATCAGAAAAATGAATTGACTATATGTCAATTCTCTAACACTAAAAAATCTGACCACCTAATCCCAATTCTAGAGCTGAAATCAGGGGCAAAATGGGGTTTTCACATCCTCATTTGCAATTTTTTTTTTTTTTTTGGGGTTAGAAATTGATAATCCTTCATTAATTCACCACAAGAGAAGTGACTAGTGGTGCAAGCGAATTGGCGACAAAGTGAACTTTGTCACCTTTGAAAACAAGCTACGTCAAATTAGAATCACATAGATCCGTTAAATGAGCGGGTCGGGTCGGTTCATTATGACCTAATTCAAATAGACCCATTTAACTTATTTTGACTTATTTCTATGCAATGCAAATCTAGTAACCCATACACCATACTCAACCCATACATGACTCGACCCGGCCCATACATGACCTGACCCATATTTCTAAAATATTTTCACATTTAACTTAATTTATGAAAACCCATAGCCAAACTAAGGTGATAGTATGGATTGAGTGAGTGTGAGATCAAGTGCAGGCGAGAGATATTGAAAAGAGTGTTATAGAAATTTGTTGGGTTTAAAGTAAGTTTTTTTTTGTCTCAAATGCAAGTACTATTTATAAGATGACGTATAGGAGCATAGGGGCATTCCCCGGCATTACAGAGATATCTAATAACATGAAAAAATTGAGTGAGGGAGTCTCCATATTGTAGCCAATATTACATTTGTTTGGGAAGGTCTAAAGTTTTAAACATAAGTCATAAATGGGATTAAACATAATATCATGGTTGAAGTAAGTTATAAACCGATTTATGACCTATTTATAACCTATTTAACCCTAATATTATGTTTAAACCCATTTATGACTTATTTATTCAATATAATTAATCCATTTAACACCTATATATGGGTTAGGAAATGAGTTTATTACCATTTTATCAATCTATGAGAGAGAGAGAGAGAGCTTTGGCCAACACTTACCAACAACAGGTAAACAATAATTACTTTTTAGCCCCAAGAGAAATTCCTTAAGAAATATAATGTTTAGGTGATCAATAATTCTTGTAACCCAAATTAAATGAACAATAATCTTTTAATAATTATTAATATCCTTATCTAGATAATAAATGGTTATGCTGGTTCATTTTTTTTGAATGCCATTGAATTTGTGTTAGCACCATTCGCATTCATTATAATTAAAAGCATGAAAACTTAAGAAATATAATGTTTAGGTGATCAATAATTCTTGTAACCCAAATTAAACGAACAATAATCTTTTAATAATTATTTATATCCTTATTTAGATAATAAATGGTTACGCTAATTCGTTTTTGTTGAATGTCTTTGAATTTGTGCTAGCACCGTGCGCATTCATTATAATTAAAAGCATGAAAACTTAAGAAAAACAGTATAAGTAGTAACTCTTAGTACTTGAGATATGTCACTACATTAAAATTCATGCTTGAGAAGATAACTTCATATTATTCATGTTTTATAAGATAATTATATTGGTTAAGAGCAAATAATCACGACATAGCACCAACAAAAGATCAATTTACCACGTACTTATTATAATTAAATAAACAAGTCTAGTGTTTTTTTTTCCTATGAATTTCGAGGTGGGTTCTTCGATTCTCCGCGTGGGTTCTTTCCATGAGAATCTCTGAATCCTTCTCGTTTTCCTCGAAGAATAGCTTGCAAACCTATAAGTAAATCTGAGATGAGTGTGATTATATTGTAAGAATAGTTGTTCAGTATCTTGTTGAGAGTAGATGTTAGTACTCGGAAACGTTCAGTGAGAAAGAGCAGAAGGAAGAATGACAGGAGTACAGGAAATTGAAAGAACGAATAAGAAAAGGTGAGTGATAGAAAAAAATAAAAATAAAAATAAAAGAAGAAAAAATATGCTTGTGTAGCAAAAGTTATGATGTAGGGGTAAGCATGGTCTAGCATTTAATCCAGAGATCAACCCGCACAATGTTGGTTCCATTTTTTTTTTTTTTCATTTTTTGTATTCCTTAGAAGGACAAACATATCATTTGAAATTATATATCCATCAACTGACAAACATGTCATTTGAAATTATATATCCATAAAAAATGTGATATTAAGCAACCAAACTATGAACACCAATATATATCAAACATTAATATAAGATAAGGCAACATAATTTTACACTTGCTAAAATCAACAAACTATAAAAATGAACACTTGAGGCGAGCTAGGCAATTGAAGAGAGGTGAGTGAAGAAGAGGTAAGTGAAGAGGTTTTTTTTTTTTTTTGGTTGAAATAGGGTGGATTTTCTTTCTACCTTTTAATTTACACGAACAAAGTAAAATGCAAAAAGAATAGAGAGTGAGGCACTAGAATTTAGAGTAGATAAAAGCATATAATATAAATATATAATATATATATTATGTATGGGGTGGTTTGGATTGAACTAACATTAAATTCTTTGGACTAAGAACCAATCCGTACAATGCAAGGTCTAGGAGTCTCTAAATCAAGGACTAACCTAGTCCCTTTGGGAATCAGATCAAGATCGGCAGGATTGGGCTGGTTCGGGGTTGGTCTATGGTTGATCCTAGATTGATACTTACCCCTATTAGGATGTGGAGAATAAGTAAAGGGATAGAGATGAACGACCAAAAAAGGATAAATCAAAGGGAAAGAAAAAAAATGAAAAAATAAGAAAGAAAAGTCAGTTTCTACAGGTCACAATGGGTTTTAAGGGAAGAACAAGAAAATAGTAATGACAGAAAAAAGTAGTTAGTAGAAAATGGGCTTATTTTGATTGAAATAGAAAATAGGTTTAGTTGGGGGATCGGTGTTAGGGTAGTGAAAATGGGTTTAGTGGGGTTATTTTTTAAAACAAGCTATGAGAGCTTACAACTAAAATGGGGCTTTGTGTAATGAAACCCAACTTGTCTCAGGGCCCAAACTTGCAAAGAAAGCTATCCACTTGGAATGCTCAACTCAAACTATGAAACTTACTCGATTCGACGAACTTAAAATCCTATCAATAAAGCATGAAGAGATATCAAAAGTCAAGTAAATAATTGTCTTAACTAAGACTCGACTAGGAGGCACTATTTTCAGAGTCAAAATGCTCATTATGGGTTTGACAGAACGCCTCAAGACAGCCAGCTGTGGCGAATAAACACTAAAGCAATAAACAACCACTCACATGACAAGTAGCCATTTGCACGATAAACTTTTTCGTGCTATATCTCTCTACCGAAGTCAAATCCAAGTGTGTTTGTTGTCAAAAGAAAGCCCTTTCAAAGTACATAAAAACCCTAAATTTGGTTGGCTCAACATCTGGCTGGCAACCGACAAAATTGAGCACCGAATATTGGTTGTCAAGTTATCGTCCAGCATGTGCCAAGAATTTCGAAAAATCGATTTCCCTCAAATGGGAAGTCCAAATCGCAATCCCTTATATCCTACAAGTTCATATGGACGTGAGGGATCTAATTATCTCTCTATTGGACAGCTTAAAATCGGCCAGAGCGTCTCCGGTGAAGCCAATACAACAAGGGCGACAATTTTGACTCCTAGAACGAAAGTTCAACTTGTAAGAGATAAAGACAGCGAGAAACTCTTGCCACAAGCAAAAGGCATATTCTGGCATTAATTAATGTTTTCTAATTTGTTAAAATATGTCTTGATTTTGAGCATGTTAAATGAAATCATTCGAAATAGATAATCATTTATGAACTATGAAATCAAGAAAAGTAGGACACGATCGGTTTGCTTTTCAAGATTTGGAGTTGGCCTGTTATTTCCATGTTTAAGTCCAAAAGCGTTTGTTGGACTTTGACCGTGGAAATTGATTTTCAAAGAAGAAGTGTGGGCTTACTGATTGGGCACAAACAAGGAAATTCCTTGCTTGAGTCGGCCAAGGGAAAAAATAGTAAAGTCCAAGTTGGACTTGTCGACCGAAGTGTGCGAGTTTCCTATTCCGAGTTGAAGTTGGCTGCAGTATGCGCCATGCATATTTGTCTTCTTGCCGCAGGAGCACGCCGTTGTTGACCGAAAGCAGTGCAGTCTCCGTGCTGGACTTTATGTCCGGAGAAAGAAAGAAGACTTGAAGCACGGCTTGATAGGACTAGTAAGAATACCTAGAAAGGGGTGACTATGTGTTAATGCGTTCTTTACAAAAAAACTTAACAGCTCAATTCATCTTTTGATAAAGATAGATTGAAGATGTAGAAGACAGTAAACAGATATATAAACTAAAAGTTAGAGTAAAGAGTTTAGGGAAAGAGAATTGGAACACAGAATTTATAGCGGTTTGGCTTAGACCAAGCCTACGTCCACTCTCCTGCACTGACAGCCCACCGGCTGAATTTCACTAAGAACCAAAAGAGATATTACAGTCTCACGTCCTTGATTCCATAATGTAGAGACTATACTACACTTCTTTAAGGTCTCACAAGTATTTATCTCTCTTTCGAATACAATGTAAGCTTAGCAAATGAAATAACAAAGAACTAGGGGCTTCAAACTTTATAATTTTTCTATCACGCACACACTTGAACAACTTGAGCATCTTCCTTATATACTCCTCCATGCCTTCATATCCGTTGGTACATTTTAAAGGAGTTTTTCCAATCATACCGTTGGACATAATCAATTAGGGAGATCTCGAGTTTATTTAAGGAATGTGATGATAGTCCACCAATCCTGCTCGCTCATACAATCAGGATCTAGGTTTCCATAAGTAGAACCTTCCAAGTATACTTCATCAATCACTAGATCAATTTATCCAAATTGATTTCAATGAGAATAATTTGATCACGAGGTGCTATCTCCAGCTGTGAGATCCTCTTCAACCGTACGAACCAAATCTTTAAGAATATACTTGCATCTGAATAAGTCTTCTCTTCGTCGGTCTAGAAACAATCAGTGAGGATAGACTTTGAATCTTGAGTTTGGAGGTCTTCAGACTTTGACGAAAGAGTCTATGAGTCTTCAGACTAGACTGATGGAAACGTTTTGTCAACTTCAAAATAAATAAGGAAGTTTTCTCTAACATGGTTTGTGCGCGAGGGCTTGGTGGATGAAGACACATAGATGAAACTTGTGAATTGCATTCATCAAGTTAGTATTTGAAGCTTTGAAATCTTGTGGCAAGATTTATGATTTTTTTGGTGAGATTGAGATATCATTTTGCGAGAATTTATGGTGCTAAACACTGTATGAGTTATTGAGTGTAATTGAGGCTTGAGCGTGTTTAAGTAACTCTAGCGTATGATTTCTATTGTCTTGGTTGGTCTATAGTGAAATTCGATGATGCTCTTTCCGTGAACATAAGTCATTATGATTGAATCACGTAGATTTTGTATCCGATTTATTTTTTATTCTGTCTATTTTATTATTCAAGACAACCTTTGTCTTGAATACGATGTTAAACCAAATAAATTTAAACGATAAATGATTAAAATAAAAAACAATGGTCAAGCAACAGCTTGCCACCTGCCACAAAGTTCTATTAAATTCACCATGATCACACACCATTAATTTTTTTTTTATCACCATGGAAACTGGAAATTTTATTCACTAATATCATAGTTTTGCCGGATCTAAATTCAAGAGAATTTATCCATTTTACCAAAAATATTTATACTCTTTTTTCTATAAATAGACCATGCGACGAACATAATATATCATAATTACGTAGAATGTAACCCCAACACGCATTTCTTTTTCTTCTTTCATATAGGAATGGGCACAGCTTTGAGAGATTCAGCCTTCTGGATGGCTAGTCCGAACTTGTCTTCCATGTTCATGTTCTCAGGGGTAACGCCATCTTCGAGCCTCCAACTGAAAATATTGATGAGCGAACCGAGCATAAGAGGCAAAATTCTCATGGCCAATGGCAATCCCGGACAGATCCGCCTGCCGCCGCCAAAAGGTAGGAGCTCGAAGTTTTGTCCCCTGACATCGATATGGGATCTGAGAAACCTATCGGGCATGAACTTGTCTGGATGGTCCCAGACGCTTGGATCTCGGCCTATCGCCCATACATTGATGAGGATTTGTGCACCCTTTGGAATTGTGAAACCGCCTGCAATGAAATCTTCTCCGGATTTCCGAGGAAGAAGGAGAGGAGCTGACGGGTGAAGTCGGAAATTCTCCTTCACGATAGCTTGTAAGTAGGGTAAGCGAGAGATATCGGCCTCTTCAATCTGCTTGCCTTTGCCAATGACTTGATGGAGCTCGGCTTGGGCTGTCGATAGCTTTTCTGGGTTGCGAAGTAGTTCTGTCATCGCCCACTCCAGAGTACTCGCAGTGGTTTCGCTACCGGCAACGAATATGTCCTGCATGACCGATGTCACAAATCAAAGATTTTGTACCTAGAAATTAGATGTTAATCATCACAAACAAGGAGGCATGAGACAAGGAGACAGTACCAGTAGTAGATGCTTGACTAAGGACATGTCCAGGGTCTCATTTTCATCTTCCACTAAATCAAGAAGATTATCCAAAACATCGTTATGCTTAATCGAGCCGGTATCCATCCTCAGCTGCAACCTTCTCCGGATCAGGTGGTCAAAGATGTCGAACATCTTCTTGAAATGTGCCTCGAGGCGATGCTTCGGACCACGAGGGCCGATCTTCTTGAGCACAGGAAAGTAATCCACCAGGTTAGGCTTTCCAACCTCAACACTGATTTGCCACGCCACTTCCTTCAGCTCTCTGGCTGGAGTCAAAGGTTCCATCGTGTCCAAAGAGAAAATCGTGCTCGATAGCACGTTAAGGCTGGTCCTAAAAGCGGCCTCGCTGATATTCACCGCCTCGCCAGCGCACGCGTATTTCGTAACAAAGCTGACCAGCTCTTGCACTTTCTTGCTGCGCAGGTGTTGGTTCAAATCGAGTTTCTTGCTGGAGAAGATATGCGAGTTGTATATTTTCCTCAGGTATCGGAAGAAAGGAGATACGGGTACCCAGGCCAAGCTTAGTTTGTCATGGTCATGGGCCATGGAGGAATCAGGAACCATGCGATTCGAGAAGACTGCATCGTGGGTTTGGAGGATTTCTTTGGCGAGCGCGGGTGAAGAGATCACCACCGTGGTCACAAAGCCGAGTTCCAGCTTGATGATGGGGCCGTAAGCTTGAGCGAGGTTGGCGAGGGACTTGTGGGGAAGGTCTCCGAGCTGGAGGAGGTTGCCGATGATCGGAAGAGGCCGTGGACCTGGGGGGAGGTTGGAGGGCCGAGCTTTTCGGCCACCCCTGGCGACGTAAGAGAGAGCTTGGTACAAGCCCCAGAGGAGATGCAAACACAACATCAAAACCAAGTAATCCATCTCTCTTTGTGAATCTACAGCCACAAGGCGTGCGATCACTTCCTATAAATAGCTTGAACGTCGGTCTAATGTTATTTTTTTTTATTGCATTTGTCTCTTTTTCTCAGAGTACCTAGCAACTCTTTCCCTCAGGCTCTCAAAATTCTGTCAAATTTTAGGCCTAGCTTTGCGGCTTTTGCCATAGTAAAACTAAAGTAGACTAGCTTTTTCACGGCACGTGTTTGACTGAAGCACCAATGAAATAGCAAAAAGAAGAAGAAAAAAACACTTCAATTGGCATTTTAGTCTTGCAAATAGAGAGTATTCTACTACCAAAACAACTTCAATTGGGTAGATAAAGATATTTCAGAGAAAATTTCGTGTACTCTGGTATAAATGGAAAAAAAAATTACGACGAGCGGATAGCGGCCGTAGTGCGATGCCGAGGCCCCTGGGTCATTGGCTCCATGTAATAGGAACATGCTTTGGCTGGTAGGTATGACTTAAGCCATTGAAACATTTCTTTTTCCAAACAAAATAATATTTTTTAAGCTAATATGATATCCAATTTCAATTTCACTTTCACACGGAAACGACTTATTGCTCCACAACAAGGCCTCATGATATGAAAGATCAAGAACGATTGTGATGAAGTCCATTGTCCACTGTTCAACCAATAGGATCAGAAGAGTGACTTATACACATGGAATCTTAGTCATCAAATCGAGTAAAAATTTCAGCTCTGTGTTAGCTTAGGAAAACGAACAAAACTTTGTCGATTCAGATCAGAATGACTTGATTCTAAAGCCAAGAGAATGGAGACTCTTAGATCTATCAATTTTATTTTTTTTCCTTCAAATAAGCACTATATGATTGTTGATTTTGGAAGGTATTGGCCGAAACAAGATTGGACAGCTGAACGTGACCATTAACTTGAAACTCGTGTCGCATCGCATGGCATAATTGTCGACCATTAACTTCAAGTAGTCAAATAAGACCCTTGGCATTTTAGTCTTGCAAATAGAGAGTATTCTACTACCAAAACAACTTCAATTGGGCAGATAAAGATATTTGGCTCCATGTAATAGGAACATGCTTTGACCGGTAGATATGACTTAAGCCATCGAAACATTTCTTTTTCCAAACAAGATAATACTTTAAAGCTCATATGATATCCAATTTCAATTTCACTTTCACACGGAAACGACTTATCGCTCCCCAACAAGGCCTCATGATATGAAAAATCGAGAGCGATTGTGATGTAGTCTAAGCTCGACTATTCAACCAATAGGATCAGAAGAGTGACTTATACACATGGAAACTTAGTCATAAAATTAAGTAAAAATTTCAGCTCCATGTTAGCTCAAGAAAATGAACATAACTTTGTCAATTCATATTATTTTATGAGAAACTGCGAGGATTAAACACCATGTGAATTAAGGATGTAATTGAGGGATGTGAAGTGTTTGAACGACTCAATGTGGATGTAATCTCCATTGTATTGCTTAATTTATAGTGGAATCCTATGCTACTTTTCTCGTAAACGTAGATTACAATGGCTGAATCATGTAAAAGTATATCCAATTTATTTTATTATTCTCTTTATTTCGTTGTTGAATGGCTTGTTTTCACAATAAATATCTCGTCGAAATGCAACTCAGTGCGCTGCTTTGAATCTCGTGGGTCAATGTACTTGAGCACAGGAAAGTAATCTGCAAGGTTTAGCTTTCTAAGCTCCGCCATGATTTGCCACATCACCTGCTCAACTCCCCTGGCAAAAATTGAAGGGTCCATCGTTGTCCAAAGAGAAAACCTTGTTAGACGGAGAGTAAAGGGTAGTCCCAAAAGCCGCCTCGCCTATATCAACAACGTCACGATTGTGTCCACATTTCTTTGACATAAGCGACATGCTTTTGCACTTTCTTGTTGTCGAGGTTCTGGTTAGGATCGAGTTTCTTGTAGAATAAAGGTGTGAGTTGTATATTTTCCAAAGGTCTTGAAAGAGAGGCGCAATGGGTATAATACTTGAATCGAATCACGTAAATCTGTCTTTTATTGTTCCTCATCGATTTCACTAGATTAACTTCTGCAATATTTAGCATCATGAGTTTGGAGGATTTCTTCGGCGAGTGTTAGAGGAGATCACAACTGTGGTTACAAAGCCAAGCTGAAGTTCATCTATGGGGCCATAAGTGTGAGTGAATTTGGCAAGAGACTTGTGGGGAAGGTTTCCGAGTTCGAAGAGGTTGCCAATGATAGGACGAGGGGTGGGGACTGGATGGGAGGTTGGAGAGAGACATTTTGCATCTCTTTGCGATGAAAGAGAAAGCTTGGAACAAGCCCTAGAAGAAGATCAAGGCAAAGATCATGGCTAAGAAATCCATATCTCCGTGCTTATGACTTGTGAGGCTCGCCTCTTTCTGAATCTACAGAGGTGCATGTTCCTCTGTTTCTTCCATCATATGGAGGGCATTGTGGTGGGCCTCTCACATTTCTTTCTTCTTTCTAGAGCAATGTTATCTTTCCCCTCTAGCCCTCACATTGTTTTTTTTTGTCACCATTGGGTCTATTTACGTAGCCTAAGTGATACTGTTTTAGGATTACCCTAGACATTAGCCGTTTTCTATGTGGTCATTCGTCCATTTAGTATGCATGGGCTTTGTCAACGGATAAATTATGGCGAAGTTGTCTCATCTTTAGTGATGATAAAACTGTTTGTGGTTCATGGGATTAGTTTCCCTGCTCCATCAGAAACAAAGAAGGACCGATGCAAGTTTCTCCACTCTTCCACAAGAAATTGACTGGTTGCTATGAACCTGCATTATTGAAGCCAAGGACCGTAGACAAAATACAATAAGGTAAATCCTTCTCTTATGTATTCTCTTATGTCTTCTTCCGGGCAAGTAGGGACTGAATTGTTTTATTTGTCGGCTGCCATTGTCGCTACTGTTGGGAAAAAAGAAAATAATATTTGCGGATAATGCCCAGATAATTTTTTCCGCTACTATTTCTGTGAAAATTAAATAGGATATTCAATGAAAGCAGTAAAGATGAATAGTAAATAACACCATAACTTTTAACGTGGAAAACCCTCCAAGGTGAAGGGAAAAATCACGGGACCGTAGTCCACTTCAAACTTCCACTATGATAAATAATGGGATACAACTTCACCCAAAGGTGGATCTCTCACTGTCTTCAATTTGTGGATCTGAATCTCTCACAAATTGGATAACTCTCAAAGATAACTCTCTTTCTTAGAAGAAGAAAACTGTTTCTTCCGCTACGCTGCTATGATATTCTTGCTCTGTGTGTCCCATCTTCTCCATTGAGGAGGACCCCTATTTATAGGAGCAAATGTAATCCCAAATGGAATTGTACGATATAAAAAATCATGTAGATATTCCCTATTCTCTCGTGATTTTGTAAATATGAGAATATCACTTTTTTCAATCTCTCTTGATTTTCTGGATGTGGAATATCACGTTGATATATCTCCCAACCTCTTTTGATATATTCTTTTTCTTTTTTTTCTTTTTCTTTTTTTTTTCTTTTTACTTTTACACACTCACTACTATATATATTCTACTACAGATATACATAATTGCGTTGGCTTCTCCAATTGGGAGTGACCTACTCAACAACTACCACATACAATAATTCATTGCAATGGCTTGAAAGATCGTCGACTGTTAACTGCATAAGCATAACATATAATTCATTAATGAATGGACCACAGAAAATAGGGCTCATATTCTGATAAATTATGTCTCGAATTTGAGTGTTTGCAAAAAGCGATTCGCTTGGATGAGGAAGTTCGTGGGACTCTATGAAGATTTACGAAAAAAAAAAGGAGTCGAATCCCTCTCACTTCCTTTATCTGCAGGACTCGCCGAATCCCTATCAAAGTCATATTCATCTAAGTGGGGCCCAAAGTGAAATATATGATTTTGGGCACACAATATTTCACGCCATGAATTTTCTTCTCTTGGCCGATGGAAATAAAAGGAAAGATGTCTCTGCACGTGGAGCCAAAAATTAAAAAGATAAGAAGGAGCCGCTGAACTGTACGTTTGCTGAAGCCCTATGAGAGAAGAAGAAAAGGAGCCGCACGTAGAAGCTGCACATGTCAAGCTGAGAGCCGCGTGTGAATTCTTCGTTTCAGCGTAAGTAGAGAGTTTTAATGCGTGGTAATTTTGTGCCGTGAATTTATGTTCAAGTGAGTTGTTTATTTATAAACATTTTGAATTTGTGGTTAAATCTAGATATGGAAAACACCGGAGCATGTAAGCGATTGTAAACTTTGATTCTCCGATTATAGTAGATTATTTGCTGCTGGCTCTCCCCGTGAATGTAGCGGATCGAATCACGTAAATTTCTGATGTTCTTATTATTTATCGTTTATTTCTCTAGTGATTTCGTGTTGACGTAAATTGCAAGATCTTGTCGTTTCTGCGTATTATCTTACAACATATTCTTCAGTGGAAATTCTTGCTAAGTCTCTTTTTTCATTTCACTTTCTCATTCGTTATATATATATATTTTCTCATATTAAGCAAAACATACTTGAATGAAGTTTGCTTAGTGTGATGAGTACCTATTTTTAGCCTAATCTAGGGTCTTAGTTGTATATGCCTGATGTGCCTCTAGCAACCATCTTTGCGGTTTTAAGAAACTTGAGTCTGAAATTGCGGAACATCTGGAGAGCCTAATCAAAGAGATATCTTGCCTTTGTACCAAGATAAAATAGTATCAGTACCTCACAATCCAGTCGCTATCCACCAATGTCCAACTACCAGAAGGATCAACATGCTTTCTTCTGTTGAGTCAAATCAATCCTCTGTATTATCTAAATGCACCATTATCGAAGGGACAATCATATGCGAAAATCAAATATACATAAGCTATCAGGAAATAAGCAGGCTACATACATTTAACATTTCATTTTCAATTACGGTCTAATTTACAGGCCAATAGGACACAAAAGGCAAAGTACATTTTCATCATTTCATATCCATAAACTCATACCCTTCGGTTACTCTTCGATTATGAGCAAAAGCTTCCTCAACATCACGCGTCCCACTACAAGCATCTAAAAATATAATAATACGTGGAAACAATAGGATCTTGCAATTTACGTCAATGTGAAATCACTAGAGAAATAAATAAGAAATAATAAAGACACTGGAGATTTACATGATTCAATATGAGTACTGGTACCTACATCCATGGGAGAGCCAACGGTAAATAATCTACCATAATAGGAGAATATGAGAACCGCAAGTTCTTTTTGTTCTCCAGTCCTATCAGCAATAAACAGATCAAAGGCTCCTGGATTTCTAAAAGCATAATATCTGAGTGTTTCCATGGATTCAGAATGATGTCATGCAAAGAACAACATGGGCACCGAATGTTTTAATATGAGGAATCTTTATTAGTACACGTTTTATGACATAAATCTTTCCCCAATTTACGCTGGTAAGGCAACGACTTTTAGAGGCTGAGCTCTCTGCATGCTGATCCCGAACTTGTCTTCCATGTTCATATTTTCTGGTGTGACACCATCTTCGAGCCTCCAATTAAATGAGTTAATTAACGAACCCAGCATCAGATGTAACATTCTCATGGCCAAAGGCAATCCTGGACAAATTCGCCTGCCACCACCAAATGGAACAAGCTCGAAATTTTTTCCCCGGAGATCTATATCAGATCCTAGAAATCTCTCCGGTACAAACTCATTTGGATTGGCCCAAATGCTAGGATCTCTTCCCATAGCCCATGCATTGATAAGAACTTGTGCACCCTTTGGAATGGCGAAACCGCCTATTTGTGTGTCGGCTTCAGACTTGCGTGGGAGAAGAAGTGGAAATGGTGGGTGAAGTCGGAAAGTTTCTTTTACGATAGCTTGTAAATACGGTAAGCGAGGTACATCGACTTCCTCCATCTGGTTGCCTTTGCCAATGACTTCGTGGAGCTCGGTTTGGGCTTTCGATAGCTTCTCTGAGTTGCAAAGCAGCTCAGCCATTGCCCAGTCTAGGGTACTTGAAGTGGTTTCAGTACCGGCAACAAAAACATCCTGTGGTGATCATTGCAACAGACATAAGAGCATGATAGGTACTCACGACGGAAAGATTTAAATTCATTTTTTGCATCAAAAGAAATGAACCAAGTACAACCAAGTTGAAATAGAGCAATGCTTTTGATTCCATATGGTTGCTCTATTTATGCTAAATTATTTTTAATCACACAACAAATTATACGAAAAACTATAAAAACAAGATCATCATGCGTGGCAACGGTGTTTTCCCCAAGTTAGACAATTACGACACGGGAATAAATATTGTTCTACAAATCAGATGGTACAAAGAGAAGCTTGAATACCAGAAACAGATGCTTGACTAGAGAGATGTCCATGTCCTCACTCTTCTCTTCCATTACATCAAGAAGAGCATCCAAGACGTCGTTGCTGGCAACTGAACCAGATTGCATCCTCTGTTGCCACCTTTTCTTGATGAGAACATCAAAGACATCAAACATTTTGCCAAAATACAATTCCATCCGCTGCTTCAAACCCTGTGGATCAATCTTCTTTAGCACAGGAAAGTAATCTGCAAGGTTTGGCTTTCCAGCCTCAGCCATGATTTGCCCCACCACCTCCTTCAACTCTTTAGCTGGATTTGAAGGGTACGTCATGTCCAATGAAAAAACCGTGTTTGACAGAGAGTTAAGGCTAGTCCTAAAAGCTGCCTCGCCAATGTCTATAACATCACCATCCTGTGCACATTTCTGAACGTAACAAACAAGCTCTTCCACTTTCTTCTTGCGAAGGTGCTGGTTGGAATCAAGTTTCTTATTCGACAATACATGTGAGTTGTATATTTTTCTAAGGTTTCGAAAGAGAGGCGAAATGGGTATCCAAGGCAAGCCGAATTGATCATGATTTTGGGCCGTGATCGTATCAGGAATGGTTCGATTCAAGAATAGAGCATCGTGGGTTTGGAGGATTTCTTTGGCGAGTGTTGGAGAAGAAATGACAACCGTGCTTACAAAGCCGAGCTGAAGTTTCATTATGGGGCCATAAGTGCGAGCTAGCCTAGCAAGAGACCGGTGGGGAAGCTTTCCGAGTTCGAGGAGGTTACCAATGAGTGGAAGAGGCCGCGGGCCGGGTGGGAGGTTGGAGGGAGCCTTTTTGATTCTCGCTGCAACGAAAGAGAGAACTTGGATCAAGCCCCACAGTAAGTGAAGGCACAAAATCAAGACCAAGTAATCCATGGCAGGCTTATGAGGCTTGCCTCTTTGTGAATCTCCAGAGGTGTATGTTCTTCTGTTTCTTCTGTTATATGTGGCCATTGTAGAGTTCCTATTGCATTTCTTTCTGCTTTCTCTAGAGCATTACCATCGCTTTCACTCAAGCCTAACTTTTTTGTCATGATTAACCCTTAAAATTCTGCTATTTTTACCTCAAAAAAAGATAATGCCCCTTTTGACTGGCTGGTTGTTTTCCTTGTGCTGGCGGATGCGGTCTTGCGGTTGCTTGCTCCTGCATCTTTCCGGCCTTCTTGCTGCCCTAGCTACCATTCTATTGCTGGGTGTTTCTGCCTGCTGTTTAGGCTGTTTTGCTTCTGTTTGTTTTGGTCCGCTTGTTTTGGGGTCTTCCTCGTTTTCTTCGACTCCCTTCCACTCGTTTTGACTTGTTGTCATTATGAGTGTAAGTTTTTGGCGCCGAACCCTGTTATATAGTTTGGTTTAAAGCTCAATATATTCTTACCTTTACCAAAAAAAGAAAAAGAAAAAGATAATGCTGCTCTTGGTTCTATAAGACAGATTGCTTTCAATCGGGTCATCCATGCCTTTGTTACGGGTGACAGAGATTCAAAGCTTCGAAAACTAAGATTTCCGATGAAAAGGACAGTTGTTACAATCTAAAATTCATAAGTTTTGCATTTTTTTGAATAACTGGACTAAAAGCAAAGAGGTCATAGCGAGGCTTGAGGTCGCCAGCCTCTGGTGAGCTTGAGCCTCGCCTACCTTGCCATAGTGAGGTTGAGCTCACCTAATTCTGACTAGCTCGACCTTACTCGAGGCTACTTAGGTTGGCCCTCCCCCGCCGTCCCTAAGGCTCGACAACTGGTGGAGAGAGGAAGAAAGAAAAGAAAAGAAATAATAAAATAAATAAAATTTTATTTTTTTGCTTAAGATAATGTCATGTTATCGAAATCATTTTCAATATGAGATCCAAACACTAGAAAATTTTTCAATCACATATCACAAAACAAAGGAAAACTAATGATTTCCCTAGAAAATGATTTTATGAAAAATTACGTTTTCGTGAAACAAACATACACTTCAAAGTCAAAGTAGTTCTTTGAAAAAGGAGTGGTTAGAAACAAACGGCGTGAATAATAACAATTCTATTGAAGAAATTGATTTTTTTATTTCTATTCTTTGGACAAGTTTCTGAACAAAAATATGTATTTGATAATGATACAAAATTTCTCTTTCTTAAGTAGCAGCGAGAGGTGGCCACGGGTGGTATAGGGTGTGAGGCGACACTTTGTTACATCGTCTTCAACCATAAATTCTCTACTAGTATAATCATATCAATATCTTTCCGATTAGATGGGTAAGAAAGGGAAGGCCCCGACATAGGAGTTGGGAACAAAACATTTTTCCGATTAGATGGGTAAGAAAGGGAAGGCCCCGACATAGGAGTTGGGAACAAAACATTTTTCCGATTAGATGGGTAAGAAAGGGAAGGCCCCGACTTAGGGGTTGGGAACAAAACATTAATCCAATGGCGATTGACAAGACGTGAATAGCGCAAGTGATTTCATGTTTGACATAACTTATTATCTCATCCGTGAGGTTAGTGACTCAAGATAGACAGGCCCCGCCTCTAAAACATAACTTCTATAATGTTTGCTTAAACTACTTTTGAATTCATGTTTGAAAGATCTGGACTGAAAGATGGCATTGTTATTTAAATTCCACTTACCACAAAATAAGAAAAAATAAACATACCAACCATATGATTGATACATTTTAACATTGATAACAATTGACAAATGTATGTTTTTTTTTGGCTAGATGGAGTACTTATCTTTCGTATAATTCGGCAGTGACTATCTGACCATAATAAAGCCACTAAATGAAGCATCATCAATAGTCAAGCTACCGGTTTTTTTTTTTTGGATTAACATAATGAAAAATTCCAAGCAGGTACATTTGTGACAAATTTATCCACCGTTAGTTTCCTTTAGATTTTATATTATCAAATTGTTGAGTTAGATAATATATGATAGTTGGTAGGTATACTAGTTTGAGATCTTACCTTCCGTTGTTTGTAGTTTTTTGTGATATTAACTCAATTTAAAAGAAATTAACAGAGAATAAATTTGTTATAATTGTACAAGTTTGGAGGTTTTTGGTGGTTAAAAAATTATTTTGTGATAAATTTATCATATGTACCAAATTAGGATTTTTGATTATCAAAAATTAATTTTGATTAAATTTATCATAGATGTACTAAATTAGAGTTTTTCGTGGTATTAATCCTTATCTTTATTTTTGTTACAAGGCTACGAATTAATTCATGTCATGCAGGTGTTGACAACATATAAAGCACCTCCAACCATGATAATATGAGACAACAGCCAAACCCTTACTCTTAACACTCCGAAATCCCACCAGCCAACTGAGGGGCGCAATGGGTTTTTACATGCTCGTTCGCAAATTTCTTTTTGTTTGTCAGAAACCGATAAGCCTTCATTAAATCACCACAAGAAAGTGACCAGTGGTGCGACGAAACCATTGCAAGAAAAGAGCCCATACTTAATCAGCAAATGACACACGGTCCCATTGGGCTATTGCCTCGGCCATCAGAGTTTCAGTCCACGAACCTTCAATCCACAAGTTACCACCAGAGGTTACTAGAATTATAAAGAAAGCCCATTCGAGAGCCCTCAATTGGTTTCCTTCTCTCTCTTTCTTTCTCTCAATAATCACTTCATCTCTCTCCCACCACCTCCCCCTCTCTTCTTCTTCGTCTGTGCTTTCTTTGTTTTTTCGTCGTCTTCTCAGCCAGGGACGACCGAGCCAGATTTGGCTCCGCGTGCGGTCGATCATGGTTGGCGGAACACCCCATTGTCAGGGCACAGACAGAGAGGAAGATGATGGCGGTTGGGGACTGGGTCGCGTGTAGTGGTTGAGTGATAGCTTACGAGTGCTCAATTCTAGGTTTTTCTAAAGGTTCATACCATGAAGAACACTTATAACAAATTTACCACAAACTAATTTTTTGACTACACAAAATCCTAATTTGGTACGTCTATGATAAATTTATCATTCATTAGTTTTTGTTAAATTTTACTGTTAAATTGCTTAGTTAAATGACACATGGCAATTAATGGGTATACCTATTTAAAGTTTTATCTGTGTGGCTCAAGTGTATCGGTTTGTGATTTTTCGTGATATTAATCTAATTTGATATAAATTAATTGGATGAATTTCATGAAATAATTACCAACAAAAGTAAAAACAATAATGATTGTTTGGCCCCAAGAGAAATTCCTTAAGAAATGTAATATTCAGGTGATTGATAACTCTTATAAAATCAATTGATCAATAACTTTTAAAAAATGATTGACATCCTTATCTAGATAGTAAATGGTTATGCTAAATCGTTTTTGTTGAATGCCATTGAATTTGTGTTGGCACCAAGTGCATTCATTATTATTAAAAGAATGAAAAGTTAAGAAAAACAATATGAGTAGCAACTGTGAATACTTGAGATATGCACTACATGAAAATTCGTGCTTGAGACGTTACTTAGTCGACACTTCGTATTATTCATGTTGTGAAGACAATTATATCAATTAAGAGCAAATAATCCCGACATAGCACCAACAAAAGATCAATTTACCACGTACTTATTACAATTGAATGAACAAGTGTCAATGGGAGTCATAGAATGACGAGCATGCTGTGGGTTGTGGTGAATTTTCTTCTGATAAGATGGGAAGGAGGTTGCCAATGATGGGAAGAGGCCGTGGACCTGGGGGGAGGTTGGAGGGCCGAGCTCTTCGGCCACCCCTGGCGACGTAAGAGAGAGCTTGGTACAAGCCCCAGAGGAGGTGCAAACACAACATCAAAACCAAGTAATCCATCTCTCTTTGTGAATCTACAGCCACAAGGCGTGCGATCACTTCCTATACATAGCTTGAACGTCGGTCTAATTTTATTTTTTTTATTGCATTTGTCTCTTTTTCTCAGAGTACTTAGCAACTCTTTCCCTCAGGCTCTCAAAATTCTGTCAAATTTTAGGCCTAGCTTTGCGGCTTTTGCCATAGTAAAACTAAAGTAGACTAGCTTTTTCACGGCACGTATTTGACTGAAGCACCAATGAAATAGCAAAAAAAAAAAAAAACACTTCAATTGGCATTTTAGTCTTGTAAATAGAGAGTATTCTACTACCAAAACAACTTCAATTGGGCAGATAAAGATATTTGGCTCCATGTAATAGGAACATGCTTTGGCTGGTAGATATGACTTAAGCCATCGAAACATTTCTTTTTCCAAACAAGATAATACTTTAAAGCTAATATGACATCCAATTTCAATTTCACTTTCACATGGAAACGACTTATCGCTCCCCAACAAGGCCTCATGATATGAAAAATCGAGAGCGATTGTGATGTAGTCTAAGCTCGACTATTCAACCAATAGGATCGGAAGAGTGACTTATACACATGGAAACTTAGCCATAAAATTAAGTAAAAATTTCAGCTCCATGTTAGCTCAGGAAAATGAACATAACTTTGTCAATTCATATAAGAATGACTTGATTCTAAAGCCAAAAGAGAGACTCTTAGATCTATAAATTTTATTTTTGTCCTTAGATAAGCACTATATGATTGTCGATTTTGGAAGGTATTGGGCGAAACAGGATTGGGCAACTGAATGTGACCATTAACTTTAAACTCGTGTCGCATCGCTTGGCATAATTGTTGGCCATTAACTTCAAGTAGTCAAATAAGACCGTGTTTAGTACAGCTGCGTTGGATTAACCTCGAGTAGCACTGAGTAGCCAGATAAATCAGCTGAAGGCAACCATTAACTTTAAGCTCGTGTTGGCTCACGTGGCATAATTGTGGACCATTGACTTCAAGTTCATGCTGCATGGCATGGTGCTTTAACAAGAAGAGTTTGCCAGAGATCTGCTGTGACCACCAATATGTTCAGTTCGAGCTTCAACTCAATGGAACATACAAATAAAACTTCTTAGTGTACTTGTTTGAGGGAAAGTGTTTTCTAGAAATCCATTGTTCATCCGTGTAGTTCCTTGAAAATTATTAGTAAACTAAAAATACTTTTCGGTGAAATAAAATATTCATGTATAAAATAAAGAAAGTGCATTCCCTAATCTAAGAAAGTGAAAACATTTTTCAAAATTGCTCATCTTGATTTGTTAATATTTAATTAATTTATTATTCTTTTCTTTTTCCTTATTCCTCTCTTCACTGGTCATTGGCCTCGACTGGCCAAGAGCACAGGCCAGTGAGGGCTAGCCTCAGGTGAGGCCAAGGTCCCTAGCGAGGCTTGAGGTTGCCAGCCTCTGGTGAGCTTAAGCCTCGCCTGCCTTGCCATAGTGAGGTTGAGCTCACCTGATTCTGACTAGCTCGACCTTACTCAAGGCCGATTAGGTTGGCCCTCCCCTGCCATCGCTAAGGCTCGGCGACTAGTGGAGAGAGGAAGAAGGAAAAAAGAAAATAAAATAAAAGAAAATAAATAATAAAAATAAATAAAATTTTATTTTTTTGCTTAAGATAATGTCATGTTATCGAAATCATTTTCAATATGAGATCCAAGCACTAGAAAATCTTTCAATTACATATCACGAAACAAAGGAAAACTAATGATTTCCCTAGAAAATGATTTTACGAAAAATATTTTTTGGAAAAAATTACGTTTTTGTGAAACAAACATACACTTCAAAGTCAAAGTAGTTTTTTGAAAAAGGAGTGGCTAGAAACTAAGGGCGCGAATAATAACAATTTTATTTAAGAAATTGATTTTTTTATTTCTATTATTTGGACAAGTTTCTGAGCAAAAATAGGTGTTTGATAATGATACCAAAATTATGTTCATGAAATATAAATTCATTTGATAATGACACAAAATTTCTCTTTCTTAAGTGGCGGTGGGAGGTGGCCAACGGGTGGGTGGCTACCAATGGTAGATAGGCAGTGGGCAATGACTAGAGTGAGTGATGAGAGGAATCTTTATTTCTCACTTTTATTCCGAAAATAGAAAAGCAAAAAGAATTTTACTTTTGATTTTTATTATAAACCTATTTATTGAGTAAAAATTTGTTTCAGAAATAGAAAAATATTGTGTTATGAAACGAATTTCTGTTCCTAACCTGTTTTCGAGAACATAAAATATAGAAAAATAGATAAACAAAATAGTTATCATACGTGGTATAGGGTGTGAGGCGGCGCCCTGTTACATCGTCTTCAACCATAAATTCTCTGCCAGTATAGTCATATCAATATCTTTCCGATTAGATGAGTAAGAAAGGGAAGGCCCCGACTTAGGAGCTGGGAACAAAACATTAATCCAATGGCGATTGACAAGACGTGAATAGCGCAAGTGATTTCATGTTTGACATAACTTATTGTCTCATCCGTGAGGTTAGTGACTCAATATAGACACTCCCCGCCTCTAAAACACAACTTCTATAATGTTGGCTTAAACTAGTTTTGAATTCATGTTTGAAAGATCTGGACTGAAAGAATGGCATTGTTATTTTAATTCCACCTACAACAAAATAAGAAAAGATAAACATTCCAACCATATCATCGATACAATTTAACATCGATAACAATTGACAAATGTATGTTTTTTGGCTAGATGAAATACTTATCTTCCATATAATTCGGCAGTGACTCTATTTGACCATAATAAAGCCACTAAATGAAGCATCATCCATAGTCAAGCTATTGTTTTTTTTTTTTGGATTAACACAATGAAAAATCCCAAGCAGGTACATCTGTGATAAATTTAGCCCCCATTAGTTTCCATTAGATTTTATATTATCAAATTGTTGAATTAGATAATATATGATAATTGATAGGTATACTAGTTTGAGGTCCTACCCTCTATTGTTTGTATTTTTTGTGATATTAACTTAATTTGAAAGAAATTAATAGAGAATAAATTTGTTATAAATGTATCGGTTTGGGAGTTTTTGGTGGTTAAAAAATTAGTTTGTGATAAATTTATCATATGTGTACCAAATTAGGATTTTTGATGGTAAAAAAATAATAATTTTAGTTAAATTTGTTATAAATGTACTAAATTAGAGTTTTCATGGTATTAATCCTTATTTTTATTTTTGTTACAAGGCTACAAATTAATTCATGTCATACAGGTGTTGAGAACATATAAAGCACCTCCAACCATGATAATATGAGACAACGGCCAAACCCTTACTCTTAACACTTTGAAATCCCACCAGCCAAGCCTGCGCATGGTAACGTTCTATTTCTTAGAATTTCTGTTCTTTTGTTTCCGGGAACAAAAAAAGAACAGAAATCCATTTGGTAACGCCAAGTTGTTTTTCTATTCCCCGGAATAGAAAGTTAGCTCGGGAAAATATTTGGAGCAAAAACAAGAAACAAAAAAAAAAAATTGCTTCTGTTCCGGAGAACAACTTCTAGAGATAAGCTAATTTTCTTTTTTTTATTTTTCTTTTATTCCTATCTCTTGCCGCAGCCACGTCCAACTGCCAGCGGCGGTGGCCGGCGGTGAGCAAGAATAAAAAATGAATAAATACAAAAAAGAATCGTTGCGTTACCAAATGCATTTCTATTCTTTTTCTATTCTAATAGTAGAAATTTTGTGTAGTTACCAAACAGGTTCTTTTATTCAGAAATTATTCTCTGGAATAGAAATAGAAAATAATTATTTCTGAAAAAAAACTCTTCCCCAAAATAGAAACGTTGCCATGCGCACCCCAACTGAGGGGCGCAATGGGTTTTTACATGCTCGTTCGCAATTTTCTTTTTTTTTTTGTCAGAAACCGATAAGCCTTCATTGAATCACCACAAGAAAGTGACCAGTAGTGCGACGAAACCATTGCAAGAAAAGAGCCCATACTTGATCAGCAAATGACACACGGTCCCATTGGGCTATTGCCTCGGCCATCAGAGTTTCAGTCCACGAACCTTCAATCCACAAGTTACTACCAGAGGTTACTAGAATTGATAAAGAAAGCCCATTCGAGAGCCCTCAGTTGGCTTTCTTCTCTCTCTTTCTTTCTCTCAATGATCACTTCATCTCTCTCCCACCACCTCCTCCTCTCTTCTTCTTCGTCTGTGCTTTCTTTGATTTTTCGTCGTCTTCTCAGCCAGGGACGACCGAGCCAGATTTGGCTCCGCGTGCGGTCGATCATGGTTGGCTGAACACTCCATTGTCAGGGCACAGACAGAGAGGAAGATTCGGGGACTGGGTCGCGTGTAGTGGTTGAGTGACAACATGCGAGTGCTTGATTCTAGGTTTTTCTAAAGGTTCATAGCACGAAGAACACTTATAACAAATTTACTACAAACTAATTTTTTGATTACAACAAATCCCAATCTGGTACATTTATGACAAATTTACCATTCATTAGTTTTTATTAAATTTTATTGTTAAATTGTTGAGTTAAATGACACGTGGCAATTAATGGGTATACTAGTTTGGAGTTTTATCCTCTGTTTGGCTCAAGTGTATTAGTTTGTGATTTTTCGTGATATTAATCTAATTCAATGTAAATTGATTGGATGAATTTCATGAAATAATTACCAACAGAAGTAAAACAATAATAATTGTTTGGCCCCAAGAGAAATTCCTTAAGAAATGTAATATTCAGGTGATCGATAACTCTTATAAAATTAATTGATCAATAACTTTTAAAAAATGATTGATATCTTTATCTAGATAATAAATGGTTATGCTAATTCGTTTTTGTTGAATGCCACTGAATTTGTGTTGGCACCAAGCGCATTCATTATTATTAAAAGAATGAAAAGTTAAGAAAAACAATATGAGTAGTAACTGTGAATATTTGAGATATCCACTACACGAAAATTCGTGCTTGAGACGTTACTGAGTCGACACTTCGTATTATTCATGTTAAGAAGACAATTATATCAATTAAGAGCAAATAATCCCGACATAGCACCAACAAAAGATCAATTTACCACGTACTTATTACAATTGAATGAACAAGTGTCAATGGGAGTCATAGAATGACGAGCATGCTGTGGGTTGTGGTGAATTTTCTTCTGATAAGATTTTTTTTTTCCATACACTGATTTGTTCGAGATTTATTATTTTCTGGAACATTTTTGGAAAGTTATGAGTAAATCTGAGGTGAGTGTGATTATGTTGTTAAGCATGGTTGTTCAGTATCTCGTTGCGGGGAGATGTTTCGTACACGGATATGTCTAGCGAGAAAGAGCAGAAGGAAGAATGACAGGAGTATAGGAAATTGAAAGAACGAATAAAAAAAGATGAGTGATTGAAAAAGAGAAAAATAAAAATAAAAGAAGAAAAAATGTGGTTGAGCTTAGTAAGTGTTTGGACGTGGGAAAAGACCTAGTGAAAGGGATGGAGATTTTTCTTTTATTCGAAAAAAGGATAGAGATGAAGGGTCGGAAAATGATAAATCAAAGGAAGCAAAAAGTAATAAAAAATGGCGGCAATATTTCCACTCTTTAATGACTACATCCACGCAATTATCATCAAAATGATAAAATTGCCCTCTATTATTCAATTGCAATTTAGATTATTTTCTTTTTTTATTTTAGTTTTTCTATATCAATGCAGGATCTACTTATCATAATTAAGAATTATATGTTTAGTTTTTGTTTATTGTAGATTCTCCATGTATATCAAGGGCATTACATATATATATATTTTGTTAGAATTACTTTTATAGAAATTTATTTTGTCGAAAAGAGAATTTCCAAAAATTGGTGAGTAACTCAAATGAGAATTGACAATCCTATACTATCCCACAACTTAATGGAAGAAAAGTTGGCTAATTTAGATTGATGACTTTTAAAAAAGAGTTAAATATAAAGGGTTGTTAATCGAGGCAAATAAAATTAGTAGCTTAATAGAGAAGTTGGTAAACTCAAAAAACAGGCATTGGTAAGTGACTCCCAATTAACTTAGTGATAATCTAATTTGACAAAAGTTGATAAATCACTTTCATTTGTGTTAGTAATTTTATATAAATATTTAATAAATTTAAACATTGGTAGTTATATAGATACACGTTTGTAAAATAGTGCAAACATTTCTAATCTATATACTATAAGAAAAAGTTGGTAAGTTTGTAAAATTATTGGTGAGTTACAAACAAGTTATCCGGAGTCGATACAACTAGAATTTTTCATTTATATTTTTGGGCCGATTATAAAAGAATTTTACAATCACAAAAGACAGGATGTTGAATTTGGAGGGTATAAAGTAATTGAAGCTTCTAGAGATGAGGAGAAAAAGATATTTGATTCTGTTAATTTGATAAAGTTATTGACCAAAAATAATCCGATAACGTTTTTCTACTAGTGGACAATTTTTGTCTTGAATACGATGTTAAACCAAATAAATTTAAACGATAAATGATTAAAGTAAAAAACAATGGTCAAGCAACAGCTTGCCACCTGCCACAAAGTTCTATTAAATTCACCATCATCACACACCATTAATTTTTTTTATCACCATGGAAACTGGAAATTATATTCACTAATATCATAGTTTTGCCGGATCTAAATTCAAGAGAATTTATCCATTTTACCAAAAATATATATACTCTTTTTCCTATAAATAGACCATGCGACGAACATAATATATCATAATTACGTAGAATGTAACCCCAACATGCATTTCTTTTTCTTCTTTCATATAGGAATGGGCACAGCTTTGAGAGATTCAGCCTTCTGGATGGCTAGTCCGAACTTGTCTTCCATGTTCATGTTCTCAGGGGTAACGCCATCTTCGAGCCTCCAACTGAAAATATTGATGAGCGAACCGAGCATAAGAGGCAAAATTCTCATGGCCAATGGCAATCCCGGACAGATCCGCCTGCCGCCGCCAAAAGGTAGGAGCTCGAAGTTTTGTCCCCTGACATCGATATGGGATCTGAGAAACCTATCGGGCATGAACTTGTCTGGATGGTCCCAGACGCTTGGATCTCGACCTATCGCCCATACATTGATGAGGATTTGTGCACCCTTTGGAATTGTGAAACCGCCTGCAATGAAATCTTCTCCGGATTTCCGAGGAAGAAGGAGAGGAGCTGACGGGTGAAGTCGGAAATTCTCCTTCACGATAGCTTGTAAGTAGGGTAAGCGAGAGATATCGGCCTCTTCAATCTGCTTGCCTTTGCCAATGACTTGATGGAGCTCGGCTTGGGCTGTCGATAGCTTTTCTGGGTTGCGAAGTAGTTCTGTCATCGCCCACTCCAGAGTACTCGCAGTGGTTTCGCTACCGGCAACGAATATGTCCTGCATGACCGATGTCGCAAATCAAAGATTTTGTACCTAGAAATTAGATGTTAATCATCACAAACAAGGAGGCATGAGACAAGGACACGGTACCAGTAGTAGATGCTTGACTAAGGACATGTCCAGGGTCTCATTTTCATCTTCCACTAAATCAAGAAGATTATCCAAAACATCGTTATGCTTAATCGAGCCGGTATCCATCCTCAGCTGCAACCTTCTCCGGATCAGGTGGTCAAAGATGTCGAACATCTTCTTGAAATGTGCCTCGAGGCGATGCTTCGGACCACGAGGGCCGATCTTCTTGAGCACAGGAAACATATCCGCCAGGTTAGGCTTTCCAACCTCAACACTGATTCGCCACACCACTTCCTTCAGCTCTCTGGTTGGAGTCAAAGGTTCCATCGTGTCCAAAGAGAAAATCGTGCTCGATAGCACGTTAAGGCTGGTCCTAAAAGCGGCCTCGCTGATATTCACCGCCTCGCCAGCGCACGCGTATTTCGTAACAAAGCTGACCAGCTCTTGCACTTTCTTGCTGCGCAGGTGTTGGTTCAGATCGAGTTTCTTGCTGGAGAAGATATGCGAGTTGTATATTTTCCTCAGGTATCGGAAGAAAGGAGATACGGGTACCCAGGCCAAGCTTAGTTTGTCATGGTCATGGGCCATGGCGGAATCAGGAACCATGCGATTCGAGAAGACCGCATCGTGGGTTTGGAGGATCTCTTTGGCGAGCGCGGGTGAAGAGATCACCACCGTGGTCACAAAGCCGAGTTCCAGTTTGATGATGGGGCCGTAAGCTTGAGCGAGGTTGGCGAGGGACCTGTGGGGAAGGTCTCCGAGCTGGAGGAGGTTGCCAATGATCGGAAGAGGCCGTGGACCTGGGGGGAGGTTGGAGGGCCGAGCTCTTCGGCCACCCGTGGCGACGTAAGAGAGAGCTTGGTACAAGCCCCAGAGGAGGTGCAAACACAACATCAAAACCAAGTAATCCATCTCTCTTTGTGAATCTACAGCCACAAGGCGTGCGATCACTTCCTATACATTGCTTGAAAGTCGGTCTAATTTTTATTTATTTATTGCATTTGTCTCTTTTTCTCGGAGTACTTAGAAACTCTTTCCCTCAGGCTCTCAAAATTCTGTCAATTTTAGGCCTAACTTTGCGGCTTTTGTCATACTAAAACTAAAGTAGACTAACTTTTTCACGGCACGTGTTTGACTGAAGCACCAATGAAATAGCACAAAAAAATAAAAAAAACACTTCAATTGGCATTTTAGTCTTGCAAATAGAGAGTATTCTACTACCAAAACAATTTCAATTGGGCAGATAAAGATATTTCAGAGAAAATATCGTGTACTCTAGTATAAAAGTGATAAATTTTAGGACGAGCAGATAGTGGTCGTAGTGCGATGCCGAGGCCCCTGGGTCATTGGCTCCATGTAATAGGAACATTCTTTGGCTGGTAGATATGACTTAAGCCATTGAAAAATTTCTTTTTCCAAACAAGAGAATATTTTTAAGCTAATATGATATCCAATTTCAATTTCACTTTCACATGTAAACAACTTATCGCTCCGCAACAAGGCCTCACGATACGAAAAATCGAGAGCTATTGTGATGTTGTCCAAGGTCGACTATTCAACCAATAGGATCAGAAGAGTGACTTATACACATGGAAACTTAGTCATAAAATCGAGCAAAAATTTCAGTTTTGTGTTAGCTCAAGAAAATGAACATAACTTTCAGATCAGAATGACTTGATTGTAAAGCCAAAAGAATGGAGACTCTTATATCTATAAATTTTATTTTTTTCCTCAGATAAGCACTATATGATTGTTGATTTTGGAAGGTATTGGGCGAAACATGATTGGACAGCTGAACATGACCATTAACTTTAAACTCGTGTCGCATCGCATGGCATAATTATCGACCATTAACTTCAAGTAGTCAAATAAGACCGTGTTTAGTACAGCTGCGTTGGATTAACCTCGAGTAGCACTGAGTAGCCAGATAAATCAGCTGAACACAACCATTAACTTTAAGCTCGTGTTGGCTCGCGTGGCATAATTGTTGACCATTGACTTCAAGTTCATGCTGCATGTCATGGTGCTTTAACAAGAAGAGTTTGCCAGAGATTCGCTGTGACCACTAGTATATTCAGTTCGAGCTTCAACTCAATGGAACATACAAATAAAACTTCCAATGTACTTGTTTGAGGGAAAGTGTTTTCTAGAAATCCATTTTTCACCCGTGTAGTTCCTTGAAAATGATTAGTAAACTAAAATTACTTTCCGGTCAAATAAAATATTCATGTATAAAATAAAGAAAGTGCATTCCCTAATCTAAGAAAGTGAAAACATGTTTCAAAATTGCTCATCTTGATATATTAATATCTTATTAATTTTTTTTTTCTTTTTACTTATTCCTCCCTTCGCTGGTCATTGGCCTCGACTGGCCACAAGCATAGGCCAGTGAGGGCTAGCCTCAGGTGAGGCCAAAGTCCCTAGCGAGGCTTGAGGTCGCCATCCTTTGGTGAGCTTGAGCCTCACCTGCCTTGCCATAGTGAGGTTGAGCTCACCTGATTCTAACTAGCTCGACCTTACTCAAGGCCGATTAGGTTGGCCCTCCCTCGCCATCGCTAAGGCTCGGGGATTGGCAGAGAGAGGAAAAAGGGAAAAAGAAGAAGACAATTTATAATAAAAATAAATAAAATTTTATTTTTTTGCTTAAGATAATGTCATGTTATCGAAATCATTTTTCAATATGAGATCCAAGCACTAGAAAATCTTTCAATCACATGTCACGAACCAAAGGAAAACTAATGATTTCCCTAGAAAATGATTTTACGAAAAATAGTTTTTGAAAAAAATTACTTTTTTGTGAAACAAACATACACTTCAAAGTCAAAGTGGTTCTTTGAAAAAGGAGTGGCTAGAAACTAAGGGCGTGAATAATAACAATTCTATATATTTATTTTATTTCTATTCTCTGGACAAGTTTTTGAGCAAAAATATGTGTTTGATAATGATACAAAAATTATGTTCTTGAAATATAAATTCATTTGATAATGATACAAAATTTTTATTTCTTAAGTGGCGGCGGGAGGTGGCCAACAGGTGGGTGGCTATCGATGGCATGTAGGCAGAGGTTGATGACAAAAGTGAGTGATGAGAGGAATCTTTATTTCTCACTTTTATTCCAAAAATAGAAAAGTAAATAGAATTTTACTTCTGATTTTTATTATAAACCTATTTATTGAGTAAACATTTGTTTCAGAAATGAAAAATAAAATGAAATTATGTTATCAAACGAATTTCTGTTCCAAACCTATTTTCGAGAACATAAAAATAGAAAAATAGATAAACAAAATAGTTATCATACCTGGTGGTATGGGGTGTGAGTTGGCGCTTTGTTACATCGTCTTCAACCATAAATTCTTTGCCAGTATAATCATATCAATATCTTTCCAATCAGATGGGTAAGAAAGGGAAGGCCCCGACTTAGGAGTTGGGAACAAAACATTAATCCAATGGCGATTGACAAGATGTGAATAGCGCAAGTGATTTCATGTTTGACATAACTTATTATCTCATCCGTGAGGTTAGTGACTCAATATAGACACGCCTGCCTCTAAAACACAACTTCTATAATGTTGGCTTAAACTAGTTTTGAATTCATGTTTGAAAGATTTGGACAGAAAGAATGGCATTGTTATTTTAATTCCTCCTACCACAAAATAAGAATCGTGGGTCAATGTACTTGAGCAAAGGAAAGTAATCTGCAAGGTTTAGCTTTCTAACCTCCGCCATGATTTACCACATCACCTGCTCAACTCCCCTGGCAAAAATTGAAGGGTCCATCGTTGTCCAAAGAGAAAACCTTGTTAGACGGAGAGTTAAGGGTAGTCCTAAAAGCCGCCTCGCCTATATCAACAACGTCACGATTGTGTCCACATTTCTTTGACATAAGCGACATGCTTTTGCACTTTCTTGTTATCGAGGTTCTGGTTAGAATTGAGTTTCTTGTAGAATAAAGGTGTGAGTTGTATATTTTCCAAAGGTCTTGGAAGAGAGGCGAAATGGGTATAATACTTGAATCGAATCATGTAAATTTGTCTTATTATTCTTCATTGATTTCACTAGATTAACTTCTGCAATATTTAGCATCATGAGTTTGGAGGATTTCTTCGGTGAGTGTTAGAGGAGATCACAACTGTGGTTACAAAGCCAAGCTGAAGTTCATCTATGGGGCCATAAGTGTGAGTGAGTTTGGCAAGAGACTTGTGGGGAAGGTTTCCGAGTTCGAAGAGGCTGCCAATGATAAGATGAGGGGTGGGGACTGGATGGGAGGTTGGAGAGAGACATTTTGCATCTCTTTGCGATGAAAGAGAAAGCTTGGAACAAGCCCTAGAAGAAGATCAAGGCAAAGATCATGGACGAGGGGTGGGGACTGGATGGGAGGTTGGAGAGAGACATTTTGCATCTCTTTGCGATGAAAGAGAAAGCTTGGAACAAGCCCTAGAAGAAGATCAAGGCAAATATCATGGACGAGGCGTGGGGACTGGATGGGAGGTTGGAGAGAGACATTTTGCATCTCTTTGCGATGAAAGAGAAAGCTTGGAACAAGCCCTAGAAGAAGATCAAGGCAAATATCATGGCTAAGAAATCCAAGAGACCTGTGGGGAAGGTTTCGGAGTTCGAAGAGGCTGCCAATGATAGGACGAGGGGTGGGGACTGGATGGGAGGTTTGGAGAGAGAAATTTTGCATCTCTTTGCGATGAAAGAGAAAGCTTGGAACAAGCCCTAGAAGAAGATCAAGGCAAAGATCATGGCTAAGAAATCCATATCTCCGTGCTTATGACTTGTGAGGCTCGCCTCTTTCTGAATCTACAGAGGTGCATGTTCCTCTGTTTCTTCCATCATATGGAGGGCATTGTGGTGGGCCTCTCACATTTCTTTCTTCTTTCTAGAGCAATGTTATCTTTCCCCTCTAGCCCTCACATTGTTTTTTTTTGTCACCATTGGGTCTATTTACGTAGCCTAAGTGATACTGTTTTAGGATTACCCTAGACATTAGCCGTTTTCTATGTGGTCATTCGTCCATTTAGTATGCATGGGCTTTGTCAACGGATAAATTATGGCGAAGTTGTCACATCTTTATTGATGATAAAACTGTTTGTGGTTCATGGGATTAGTTTCCCTGCTCCATCAGAAACAAAGAAGGACCGATGCAAGTTTCTCCACTCTTCCACAAGAAATTGACTGGTTGCTATGAACCTGCATTATTGAAGCCAAGGACCACAGACAAAATAGAATAAGGTAGATCCTTCTCTTATGTCTTCTTCCGGGCAAGTAGGGACTGAATTGTTTTATTTGTCGGCTGCCATTGTCGCTACCACATACACTAATTCATTGCAATGGCTGGAAAGATCGTCCACTGTCAACTGCATAAGCATAACATAAAACTCATTAATGAATGGACCACATAAAATATGGCTCTATTCTGTTAAATTATATCTCGAATTTGAACGTTTGCAAAATGCGATTCGCTTGAATGAGGAAGTTTGTGGGACTTTATGAAGATTTACAAAAGAGAACAAAAAAAAAAAAAAGGAGTCGAATCCCTCTCGCTTCCTTTATCTGCAGGACTTGCCGAATCCCTATTGAAGTTATATTCATCTAAGTGGGGCCCAAAGTCAAATATACGGCACACAATATTTCACGTCATGGGTTTTCTTCTTTTAGCCGATGGAAATAAAAGGAAAGACGTCTCTGCACGTGGAGCCAAAAATTAAAAAAGATAAGAAGGAACCGCTGAACCGTACGTTTGCTGAAGCCCTACGAGAGAAGAAGAAAAAGGATTCGCACGTAGAAGCCGCACATGTCAAGCTGAGAGAGCCACGTGTGAATTCTTCGTTTCAGTGTATGTAGAGCGTTTTGAACACGCGGTAATTTTGTACCGTGAATTTATGTTCAAGTGAATTGTTTATTTATAAATATTTTAGATTTTGGATTAAATCTAAACGTGGGAAACACTCGAGCGTGTGAGCGATTGTAAACTTTGATTCTTCGATTATAGTGGATTATATGCTACTGGCTATCCTTGTGGATGTAGGTACTGATACTCGGATCGAACCACGTAAATTTCTGATATCCTTATTATTTATCGTTTATTTTTCTGGTGATTTCGCATTGACATAAATTACAAGATCATGTCGTTTCTGCGTATTATATTACAACATATTCTTTAGTGGAAATTCCTGCTCAGTCTCTTTTTTCATTTCACTTTCTCATTCGTTATATATTTTTTTCTCATATTAAGCAAAACATACTTGAATGAAGTTTGCTTAGTGTGATGAGTACCTATTTTTAGCCTAATCTAGGGTCTTAGTTGTATATTCCTGATGTGCCTCTAGCAACCATCTTTGCGGTTTTAAGAAACTTGAGTCTGAAATTGCGGAACATCTGGAGAGCCTAATCAAAGAGATATCTTGCCTTTGTACCGAGATAAAATTGTATAAGTACCTCACAATCCAGTCGCTATCCACCAATGTTCAACTACCAGAAGGATCTACATTCTTTCTTCTGTTGAGTCAAATCAATCCTCTGTATTATCTAAATGCACCATTATCAAGGGGACAATCATATGCGAAAATCAAATATACCTAAGCTATCAGGAAATAAGCCGGCTACATACATTTAACATTCTATTTTCAATTACGGTCTAATTTACAGGCCAATAGGACAAAAAGGCAAAGTACATTTTCATCATTTCATATCCATAAACTCAGATTCTTCGGTTACTCTTCGATTATGAGCAAAAGCTTCCTCAACATCATGCGTCCCACTACAAGCATCTAAAAATATAATAATACGTGGAAATAATATGATCTTACAATTTACGTCAACGTGAAATCACTAAAGAAATAAATAAGAAATAATAAAGACATTGGAGATTTACATGATTCAATATGAGTACTGGTATCTACATCCATGGAGAGAGCCAACGGTAAATAATCTACCATAATAGGAGAATCTAAGTACTGCAAGTTCTTTTTGTTCTCCAGTCCTATCAGCAATAAACAGATCAAAGGCTCCTGGATTTCTAAAAGCATAATATCTGAGTGTTTCCATGGATTCGGAATGATGTCATGCAAAGAACAACATGGGCACCGAATGTTTTAATATGAGGAATCTTTATTAGTACACGTTTTATGACATAAATCTTGCCCCAATTTTCGCTGGTAAGGCAACGACTTTTAGAGGCTGAGCTCTCTGCATGCTGATCCTGAACTTGTCTTCCTGTTCATATTTTCTGGTGTGACACCATCTTCGAGTCTCCAATTAAATGAGTTAATTAACGAACCTAGCATCAGATGTAACATTCTCGTGGCCAAAGGCAATCCTGGACAAATTCGCCTGCCACCCCCAAATGGAACAAGCTCGAAATTTTTTCCCCGGACATCTATATCATATCCTAGAAATCTCTCTGGTACAAACTAATTTGGATTGACCCAATGTTGACACCTAACTTTTTTCCCAAAAATCATTTCCGAAAAAAAAAATGGGAATTTATTTTTCCACAAAAAAATTTCATGTCAAATTCTTGCATATAGATTGTCTAGGCATTTAATCTAGTTTTTTTTTTTTTTTAAATGGAATATGTTTTTCCTTAAAAAAAAGTTAAAAAAGTTAATTAATTAAAAAAATTAAAAAAAAGATAATAAAAAAAAGAAAAAAAAAGTTGGGGCCAATGATCTGAATGTGACTAGCCAAGCCCGAGAGGTTAGATTGCGATTAAAATGGTAAATTGGGGCCAAAATGCAATTTTCAAAAATTAAGGGACCAATTTGTAAATTTTGCAAAATTTCACCCGAGCCGTTAAATCATCATCTTAGCCCCCAATTGAGTTGAAATTGAACTTGGGTTAGGTCTAATTAATCGAATTGGGCAAAGAGGACCAAATTACATTGAATTGGACATTTTCGGGCAAGAAAGTGGCCAACTTTGAGGGACTCTCTTTCAAAATTGGGTGGAGACAATTGCGAAAAACGATCAAGATCTTAAACTACTATACATGAGCTTACTAATTGATAAAAAACCGCAGCAAATTTGATGGATTAAAGCACTCAAACTAGTTACCAAAACCCAGCCCACAATTAGGTCTTAATTCGGAGTTGCTAAGTAGGCATATTGATGACACCACCATATCCTCTTCAGCTGCCCAACCAGCCTGATATCTACACGTGATGGAAGACCATTATTGTTATTGCAAGTGGACAAACATTGGTTAGGGATAAGCTGCTGAAGGCACGAGAAAATCGCACCAAATCCGCAAACTCAACAGCTGCTGAAGTGGAAAATTTTGGCTAAGTTAGAGAGTTGTTGAAGTAGCCATGTTGACAAGCTTGGTAGGTGGACAAAAGACAGACCAAAAATCCATTAATTCAGGGGATAAGATCACTGAAGCAAGCTCTTTCAAGGGACAAAAGAGAAGAGATGAGAAGCGGAAGAGAGAGCTCACAGTCGTTCTCCAAAAACACCTCCAGAAAAGCAAAAACCCAGAAATTCCAGAGCGACCTTGAGAGAGAAAAGTGAAATGTTCACATACCTACGGCCAAAATTAGCCAAAACCTTCAACTAGGGAGTTAAACTTCACTCAAATATCTTTCTATCCATAGGTCGCATGTCTCAAATGGAGTTCAGGAAGGTCTCCTAAAGCCTCCCGAAAAACACCCTCTTAGCGGGCCAAGATACACTGAAATTTTTTCCGAGTGTTAAGCCTGGTTGGTCACGAGTGAGGGAAAGCGAGTGTTTTTGAGAAAGTTGAGAGACAAATGAGGAAAGCCATGACTTACAGGCCACTGTAAGCGGAGTTCGGGAATGATGCAAACGAAGTGAATTGTGTGGACTGTAAACACTGGGGCTTGTGCTTTTGTTTTCCAAAATGGGATTTTGAAGAAGTTGATAATTCCATATGGAACTGCCCGGGATACCTTTGGGAGTAATTTCTTAGGTCTTCCTTCGGGTGCTTGAAACACCCGTCCTCTTGAGAATGCAAGGATCGAGTTGGTTATTATCTGGTAGATCATCTTGTACCTAATCTAGTTTAGTTCATAGAGAGGTGCAACCCATGCAAACCAAGCCAATAGAATTGCTAAGTTTAGAGATTATGCTCTACGATGAGTTAACCAATTGTTATGATGTGACCAATTGGCTGTGTCTGTGCATATACCTGATGGACTCAGATTCGATCCTGGCATTAAATGAGGTACTTCGACACGGACATGTATTTCACAAACTGCTTCTCCCAACCCATCAATCCTGGAAAAAAGAGTTCCAAGATGCTTAAATTGCTTGTAAGTTGTTTTCTTTTCTGCTAGTCCAATATTCTACTACTTTTGATACCTGTGCATATACGGAAGTGAGCGATTTGGGTTCATTGTCACTGTTCTTTGAAAATCACTGTCTGGGAAGCCTCAACTCTGCTCAGTCAATTCTTGAATGAATGAGCGGTAATCTCTTCAATCAGGCTATGAGGATCACAATTCATTTCCCAAAATGCGTGCTTGCCCATGGCATCTACATCTTCTTAAACTTTCGCAGACAGTTTCCTCTCGAGCAGTAAACTAAGCAAATATAATCGAACACTCATTCTTTTCTTTGGCCCTAAGAGAAGAAAGCACCCTTCTTTTCTGTGAAAAAAATACTAATCTTGATCGAGCGATAGATAATGTTATTTTTGAATGTAGTCAAATTAGACCTTGTTTAGTACAGCTGCGTTGTATTAACCTCGTGTCGCACTAAGCAGCCAGATAAATCAGCTGAACGCCACCATTAACTTAAAGCTCGTGTTGCATCGCATGCCATAGTTGTTGACCCGATCTCAGGCGTGGTAATGCTAAAACAAGAAGACTGACTGGCACGATACTTCTTCTTGCCAGACATTTGCCGTAACCACTAGTTTCTTCAGTTCGAGCTTCAA
The DNA here is from genome assembly GCA_007663325.1 of Eucalyptus pauciflora. NCBI lineage: Eukaryota > Viridiplantae > Streptophyta > Magnoliopsida > Myrtales > Myrtaceae > Eucalyptus > Eucalyptus pauciflora. The sequence continues at coordinate 5,808,267 of VMYD01000359.1, forward strand.
CTCTACGGAAGTGAAACTTCAAAGCCAAAGCGGTCCTCTGAAAAGGAGTGACCAGAAACTAAGGGCTGAGGCAAGTAATTATTGCATCAAAGATGATCCCTGCTTCCACATGTGGCAGACCAAGTAGCGGCTAAGAAGCCTGATATTCCTTTACTTAGGAAAAAATAGAGAGGAAATGAGAAGTGTACGTGGATTTTCCTTTTGTGGAAAGATCTCGTCACCTCACTGCCTCTTTCCTTCCAGCAAAGTGAGCGTTTCATTAGAAAACAATATCATAGTCGAATAACCAATTCCTCGCTCGCACGAGTTGCTTTTGTCACATTCCATTTTGATCGACAAGGAGGATAAGATGGGGGACAAACTCTGCTACATCATCTTCATATTATTATCTTTCTGGTCAGATGGGATAGAAAGGGGAGGCCCCAACTTAGGTGTTGGAAACAAAGCATTAGTCCAATGGCGATTACGGGGATTGCGCAAGCGGTTAAGGAACAGAACGTGCCTGTGGGATTACTTGCGGCGGGATTAGTTCTGTTTCTCACGTCATCAGTGCATATGATTTCATGTTTAGATCATTAACTCGGAACATATCTTGCGCATTACTTGATCCATAAGGTTGATGACTCGATATGGACAGCCACTTGCTCCAATTCTAAAATGCGGTTTTATAATGTTGGCTTATTTATCTTTTTCCTCCGGAGTTGTCTCTAATTATGCTTCGTCGAAATACTTCATTCGAGATGCAGAGGAGGCCAATCTAGCATGTGCTGATGTGTGGAGCGGGGACGGAAATAAAAAGTCGTTTTGAAATTTTTTTTCGAAAGATTTGAAGTGAGAAAATGACGCCGTTATTTCATTTATGACAAAAAATAAGATGAAAAGATGAAAATTCCATTCACATTATTAGCACAATCCGAAATTGATAGCAGTTGACAGCGACGTGCTTTTTGGTTAGATGGACTACCTTACCTTCTGTAAAATTTGCCGTGACTTCATCTCACCATGGTAAAGCACCTATAACTGAGTCAATGTGAGATGACGGCCTAACCCTTGTTGGATATTTCAGTAGTTTTAAAATTTTGAAAGTTATTAATTTTTGTAACAGTTTTTTTTTACCATTATCAATTTGTAATGATTTTTATCTATCATTAATATAAAATGATTTTGTAACATTTTATAACGATTATTTAACGGTCGTATAATGGCTTTCTAAGGGTTTATGACATTGGATTTATTTTATAACGGTTGTACAATGGTCATCTTTTTCCATATTATCCATTTATTATAATTGTTTCTTAATGGCTCTCTCTCTTTTAACTATAAAATGCTTCTTTGAATATAATTAGAAAGTGATATCGACATTTCAAAACCAGAATATCTTTGTTTCCTTATTCCTATTTTCCTTATGTATTTTTCTTTTCATTGTTGGATTATACAGATAACATTGTTTTTGTTTCTTTTTCATATTCAATGCGGAGTATAGAAGAAGGATTGTTATATTTTCGGAGAATAGCCGCTACAGCCTTATGCACCGATATTCGTACTCCGAGGGATAGAATTATCTTTAAGGATAGTGCTTGCATGCATCAAACAATTCATTTTATTTCTAATATTTTTTAACGTATTTTCAATAATTATTATTATTTTCATGTATTCTAATATTTTTCCAATAATCTTAAGGATAATGTCTTATGGATTTTAATGGCTTGCTTTCTAGAGTTCGAGGTGGTCAAT